>JBAMHX010000016.1:2358432-2383074 GCA_037177515.1 Pseudomugil tenellus | reverse complement strand
TTATGGTGTTGAACTAATTAATAAAGCTATCAGATACTTTGTGACATCATCTATTCATGTTTACTAATGAAAAACCTGTCCTCTGTGAGGTAGAGATGTATTTATCTATTAGGTTTTAGTATTTAGAGCAGTAAAAAAAAACTATGAAGGGTTTGTTTCAGCACTAATATCCACATAAAAAAGAGAGTACGCTTTTGGTCTAAAATATTACTGGAGCTGCACCTTTCTCACCTTCTGATATATATGAGTGTCCAAGGTTATTTAACTAATAAGTTATGATATGAACTACTAATAAGGAGGATACTTGCTTTCTTGTATACTATTAAAATAGATAGTTTGTGTCTCTTTAATCAGTTGCTTTAATCAGTCTCATAGTGAGATTTAACCTTTAATTAATGTTTATCTTGACAGCGATGGTGAGCTGTGCAACATGCTTGTGTATGTAATGCATGTGATAATAGTTGCAAAACAAAAAGATATATGATATCAAACATGCAGGTCAGAGGCTGTTTAGTCTGAAAATGGCTTCTTTTTAGTCTACAGCCAAACAGTTGCCTTGATTCTATTGTTAAAAAATAATAATTTAGCTAAATCTCTGATTTTTTTTTACTTTTTTTAAAATTTTGCAACAAAAAATAAACATTTAAACTGATTTTAGGGAGGTATGGATAATTTTTATCACAGTATTTAAAGCTAAATCACAAACTTCATAGCAGTTCTATTCATCTCTATGGCCTAGATATATTCTCTTTATTGTAAAAAAAAAGTTAAAACCTTAAAAATCTACATTTCTATCAAGCTCAGCTCATTAAATAAACATTTATATTTCATTAAATATACAATTTAGCTTAAATAATCAACAGATGATTTAGGTAAATATTTTTCTTGAATATATTGTTTTTCCATTTATTTAATCCTTATGTTACTTTTTTCTACAAAAATCTGGTATTTTAAATTAATTTCTAGATTTCTATTCTTTTCTTTCTTTCCCTCATTAATATGCACAAAATAATTAAAAGTATAATAATATTTAAGCTCTGAAAAAAAGCTGCTGTTTGCTTTTTAGACCTGATATAAGCTCATTAGTTTGGTTTTTCATCTTCCAGATAAAGAGTCGTGTAACTTGTGAGGACTGCAAACGGATCCAAAGCCTCTGAGTTCCTCAGCAACCATACACATTACAGCCAACCCTGCTGTTTGTTACTCAGCTTCCAAGCAAAACAAACCTGCCTTTTTAGCCCTTGCACCGCATAGAAAAGTTGGAGGCTGACGGCATCGTGATTTGAGCAACATAAGAAGCTAAATCGGGTTGTGTGTTGTCGGTGATTAAATTTAGCCTGCTTAGAAGGACAGGACTTGACACATGTTGTACATAAGTGGCGTATCATTCTGTGAGGAGCTTTTAATGCCCCCTAGAGGCTTGTACGTCTATCCTTCTTGTGGGAAATGCTGCCTACCCCCATAAGTTTCCAGTTGGAGAATCAGAAACCTTTTATTTTATTTTCATCGTCATGGAAAAAAAACCTGTTGCTCTCAGGCTTTAGCCTGTATGAAATTATATTTTCTATTACCTTGTTTGCAGTGTATTTGAACTGATGCATGATATGAGACTTGTGCAAGAGCCACTTTACTTTCTGTGTGATTTGGTGCATCGTAGAGCGTGCGTGCGTGCACGTGTGTCGTGCACGTTGGTGTTATGGAGAAGGGTCTGGGCAGTGTTCCCGTGTCCATGCACAGCCCCCAGAGTAAAGTAAACACAGCGGCTCTTTTCTCATCCCAGCCGTCAGCAGGCTCCCCCCAGGCCCACGCCAGAGACCACACACCCAGACCACACACACACACACATTCACACACTCACAAATACACATACACTGCCCAGACCTCTTTGCAGATCCTTCCACATACTCGCATACACACAGACCACACAACACCAGCTCGGGGCTCTCGCACGCAACCTCGCTGAGCTGTCATTTTGCCCAGTGAGTGAGTGTGTGTGTCTGTGTGTGTGGAGGCATGCAGCCATGTGTGTGTTTGTTCACGTGTACTTTTAAGATTATGGGGGGATAGCATAGAAACTCTCCTGGAAGCAGAATCAGAATGATACAAAATAAAGAGCCCCATCCTCTGCCGCTCGCCACTCCCACTCTAAACATGTGGGATTGATGAAGAATACACCAGGCTCTTGTTTTAGGCCTGTTAACCTCTTATCTTCATCATGTCAGATCCACAGCCCCTCCATTTCCTCTGACAAGCACAGAGCAGCAGCAACAACACGAGGTAAATCCCGTTGGAGGTATCTTGTTAACCTGGCTGTCAGGGTGGGAGGAGGTAGAATAAACTTCCAGATCAATAAATGTGCTGTTGTCCAGAGCGGTTTCTCTGTATTAATGGGTTTTTTTTTTTTTGTTAATGTTTTGTTGTTGTGTTGGTCTTTTTATTTATTTTTTTTTTTTTTTATTATTATTTTTACTTTATTGAAACCATTTTGTATGATTTTAGTAAAAAGACAAATATTCACAAACTGGTAAATTATGAGCTGGAATTATAAATCAATCCACTGTTTGGTCAGCTGTAGTTAAGGAACATAAAACTGTATTTTTTTTTCTTTTAAAATGTTTCAGTGAGGCTCCTAACCTTTTATATTTAGTGGAGATTTATAAAACAAAACCTTGCGTTGTAATAGTCGCACTATGCTGACACAAACGTTTATGTATGAAGTATAAGTATGTCTAAAGTGACACTGCACAGGGCCTCACTATGTAAACAAACGTGATGAATGACAGGTCTAAGTACGTATGTTGTAGATCCGAAGCTAATAATACATATTCTTACTTTCATTCACTTTTTCTGTCCTGATTATTTATTGAAATCAATTGTATAACTTTTACAGTACAGAACTATAAAAATAATAGAAGTCCGTAAGAGTTGCATTAAGATTTAAAAGGGACGTCTTTAACCTGCGTTGTTAACGTTGTTTATTTATTCTGGAACGTTTTGCATTTTAAATGACAAATGTCTCCGAGCAGGATTACTCACAGCTTATATAAGAATTTTCCAAATGAAATAGCCAAATATATTGTGATTTACTTTGGATAATAATGTAGCGCCAGGATTTTTTTACTCTGAATTTTATTTTGGCAGCAGTATGACAGGCATGTCAACATAATTTAACCAGTTTAGTGGATTTTTCCTTTTCAAATGTCCAGCCCTCTTATAAAATTATCTGAATTTATAAGGATAAACAACAACCTCTCCTGTCATCCTGGCAGAAAAACAACTAAATAATAAAAGGTAGAAAAAAATAGTTTGTGTATCCCAGAAGTCACAGCTGAGGTGTTTTTCACCTGATCATTGCTTTTGGAGTTATGCCTTGCTGGTATTTGAAATTTACCTGCTTTAAGGAGTCCCAGAATATAATTAAATAAATGAAATATTCTTAATTAAGATGAGCACAAGAGGTCATCGTAAACAGCACTACCGGCTCTTGGTAGATGGAGGGTTTAAAAGTTCTCTTTCTTACAAAAAACCTGACCTTAGCATTCAGACCAGTTAGGTTTACACTTAGACCTCAGAGCATCTTAACATTTACAAGTCTTATTTAGAAGATTTCTACCTGTTTAACTGCTTGCTAGCAACTTTCTGAGCTTGCTGAAGGTCCAGTCCGTGTGAACTCCTGCATTGTTTGCAGTGAACGTGTTCTGGCTGCAGAAGCCTCGCTGAAGCTGCTACACAGAGCATAGATTGGTCAGCCTTTTTCAGACCTGGCAGCAATTTATTAGCAAACATCTGTGCTGCTGAAATACATCCTTTCATTTTCTTTTTTGCTTGGAACTTTTCTCTCGCCCTTTTCTTTTTCCCCCAACCCAACCTGAACTGATTTGCATTGGTGCTCCTTCTTTGGTGCCATAATCTGTACAGTATTGTGTGGTTTATGAGGAATGATTGGGAGAGCAGGTTTATTTATCTTGTGCTGTGAAGTTTACATTCTTCCTTTCCTCCCTGCTCTCTGTCTACTCCTTCATTCTTGGCCTCCTTCTCTATTTTTCCTATTATCTGCGAGATAACTGCTGCAGTGCGCACATTGTTTGGAGACCTACAGGGTAGGAAGTGATCCACAAGCCAAATACTGATGGTATTTAGCTGTTTCCCATTTCTGAAAGCGTAAATACTGACGGAGAGACCAATTTATACTATTTATTATTTATCAGGTTGAGTGGTCCCCTAATAGTTCTATGGTGTTTGTATATATATATATATATATATATATATACATATATATATATATAAAACTGGTTAAGTCTATGTTATGTTTGTTTTTTTATATAGCTTAATAAGGTATTGTTCTATTGCTTTTAACAAAAAACTACTTTGTATAATAAATATAAGTTTAAAAAAAAGAGAAACAACTTGGCTTTAGTTGATTATCTGATAACTAAATATATAATTTTTAATTATTTTGGAGACAACACTGACATCTTTAGATCCATTTTTCTGGATTGTTTAATATTAATTAATAAATAAATAAGTGATTTAACAAATTCCTAGCAAACATTTGTCTGTAGTTTGCTGAGTATAACCGTTAGTGTGACTCTTGTTGTTTTCCATGTTCAGGTGCTGATTGAGCCAGAGTCCCTGTTTGCCTTCAACCACCATGTTACGTCCACGTCAACCACCACTGGTTACGGGCATCTCGCCCAAAGAAGGTGCAGCCTGGACCAAAGTCACCATTCGTGGAGAAAACCTGGGCACGGGCCCAGTTGACCTCGTCGGTAATAACATTTACAACCACGTAGCTGACCACACAACTCTGCTCTGTCTTTATAAAATGTTGTCGTTTTTAATTTTTTGTTTAATTTTTTAACATAATTGTCTCTAACACAATGTTTATTTTAATGGTAAAAGACATCCAGACTTCTTCTCCCTCAAGAGATTTCTTCTTCTATGTTTTTACCGAAATATGCATATATGTTGGTGTGTAAATAAATTAGTCCAGATAAGTAAACATGCTAGGTTTTCTTGGAAACAAGCTCAGATATAAATATACAAGATATTGGCACATTATGCAATTAGCATGTATTTGTTTTAGTTTAATTGTTAATTCCTAGTTTAATTATATTGAACTGTGTTTAATTATGTGATGTTCACTGGTTTTAAGGACAGAATTAATCTTATTTGGGTATTGAAATTTCAGCTGTATGAACTAATTTTATAAACCTGCCCATCAACAAACCCCAACGGCCGTGTGTTTAAACATACATTTGCATAGTTTATTTTTGCTTACGCAGTACATAAGTGGACAGGACACCTAATCTTATCCTCTTCTGTAATCACTACTTGCAACTATGTTAATGTGAAGTTTGAGGATGAATTAGTTCATTAACTTGACCCTCAGCTCTGAATTACTTGTCTGCTCTGTTGCAAAGCATCCAACTGAGCATCTGTCAGTGCTGCAATTAAGCTAACATATGTCGCCTACTTGTGAATCAATGCTACCCACCAGCAAAGTAAAGCCAAACAAAAGTAGTTGTTGCACATTTTAAAGTGTATGAAATAAAAATGGCATTTTAGAAAATCTCTACTTATGTCAGATATTTTCTCTTTGTAATTTAGGCTTTTTTCTACAAGCATTTAGCTTTGTTTTATTTTAATTGAGGGAAAATACAGTTATTAACTTCTAAATGAAACAGTTGCATCTTTAGTCTTATATCAGACTATAAGAATATGGGGGAAATTAGTTTTTTAAAAATGAATAAATAAAAATCATATGTTGATTTTTTTTTTTTACATTTTTTTATTATTCCATCAAATAATTTATTGAACAAATTTGTTTCTGTCCAAACTTAAAACAGCACATGTATGCATCGCATGTTAAACTTTACCTGCAGCGCAGTTATATTATGTTCTGCTTTTAAAAAATAAAATATTTATTTAAACAAGAGATTGGTATAAATTAAAGCATATGGTTCAACACTTTCTCACAGAAATATATTAGTGCTGCACTCTTTTTCCTTTGTACACTACTCAAGTCGTTTTTTAAACCAGACATGTATTTTCTGTCCTTTGTTTATATGTGCCATTATAACAGAAAATACTTACTTGCTTAAAGGATATACAGCTCAGGTATTGTCACATAAGCTCCATAGCGAGTGCGATCCAGAACCACAAACTGGCAACATAAGAAATGAAACATTTACCATGTTATGAATGATCTATGTGTAGTTTAAAAACTTCAGCGACCTTATCACACGCACTAATGTGAAAATAGTTTTTATTTGTGTGTCTTTTCTATAAGATAATTTCCAAGAGCCACACATATGAACAGCCAACATCTTGTTCTCATTATGTGTCTTTGCCCATATTTTCCCTCGTATTTTCCAGTTCCTCGTCCAGACTCGCTCTGTTGAAAGGCGGGTGGCAGTCCGGTGGACTCACACGCTGCTCTGCTCCGGGATAGCAGTACACTGTGCAATGATACGAGTCCATATCTGAGCACGAATGTCCCTGGGGCTGGATTTAGACAATTAGATATGCACAAATGTGTGTGAATGCTTATGTGTTCAAACAAAGTGGCCAGTAGAGAACAGAGGCAGGAAATGGGGCTCTAATGGGTATATTATTTACGGTTTTATGGGCTATTTGTTGATCAGCTCTCGCAAGCTTTGATATTGTTTGATGAGACACGCGTGAAGCATTCTCAATTTCTTCCTCAGTTGGAAATGTCCAACTCTGCTTTTGCCCAAACGGTACACAAGAGGGTTTCAAAATGGGCTGACAGACACGGGGGGCAGAGTGCATGTTGTGCCAATAATGAGCCACTTAACACTGAAGAGAGACGGATTAACTTAAAGGAGTTGAGTGAGATGGAGGAAGATCAAGGCCACCCACACCAGTCGTGACCCCAGCTTGAACTTTGACCTCCAGTGACAGTTTGACTAACCTTGCTGATAGACGTCACAGCCGTCTGAGGAAGCTCCTCTTTTAATAGAGCCCTATATGTGTGTGTGTGTGTGTGTGTGTGTGTGTGTCAGCACTAGTTTGTTTATTTATTCTACCAGTGTGTGTCGGTATCTTTCAACCTTTTCACCCGTTCTCCTCTCCCCTCCATCCCAGGTCTGTCGATCTGCGGCCATAACTGCATGTTGACAGCCGAGTGGATGTCGGCAAGCAAAATAGTGTGCCGCGTGGGTCCCGCCAAAGATGACAAAGGAGAGATAATCGTCACCACCAAGTCCGGAGGACTCGGCACCTCCACGGTGTCATTCAAACTGCTCAAGCAGGACAAGATTGGTGAGACTCTGGAGACAAGAACTCGTATGATGACATTGTTTAGGTGTCAATTTGGACATTAAGAGCTGAGGGATTCACATGTTGATTATTCATTTCTTATGGTTTTAGCCTTTTGGGGGGGCTTATTTTGATCAAATGCCTCACGTTTTATTAATAAAATTGTAAGATATTTCTTAGAATTAGATTTGAATAGACAAAATATGTATGAAAAATTAGGAAAATGTTCAAATACAGAATAAATAGAATATATTTGATTAAAGTCAGCCAGACATAGCTGTTGTTTCTAAAATAAACAAAGTGTTTACTTTCATTTTGATGAACAATTGGTGAAAACTCATTAACGTGTGATTTGCTAAAGCAGACCAAACAAAATCTAACACAAGACATTGATGCTTAAAGAAATCTGTATCTGTGCTAAACTTGAGGACTTTGAGATCTCATAGCAAGTTTCCTTCTACCTGTTTTATTCATTTACCACAATTGTTTAGTAAAAGACACTTTTTGTTCTTATTGAAGCGCTGAGCGACTATTTAGCCCCACAGACATACAGAAATACACATTTTTAAAGAATACACACCAAAATGGTTCTAGTATGATTTAAAACTTTGCAAAACAAATTTAGCGTCTCGCTGTGAATTTCCCCGTAGGTTTGTGAATGCTTTGGGAAAGTGGTGTATTGTTAGCGTATCTGGGATGTGCTGTTGGCCTCAGTGACTGTGTCATGTCTGCCCTGCAGGTATCCTGGACCAGTCTGCGGTGTGGGTGGAGGAGATGAACTACTACGACATGAGGATGGGCCGCAACAAAGGAATCTCTCCCCTTTCCTTGCGTCCCAGCAATCCACTGGGCATCGACATAGACAAGTAGGAATCAAGAATATACAACCACACACACATGCACGCAGCTCAATCACTCTGCCATAAACACATGTACTAGTCACTGACTCATGGTTGACATCCCTAAACAGAGACAAACTCTTCCCATATGCCGGCATTTGAAATATTGTGCAGACATGGCAATGGTTGAGTAGCCTGTAACCGCTTCACACAGCGAGTGGAAACAACATATCTGTGTATAAAGCAGTGAGAGGGACCATACAGGACAGATTTAAAAAGAGCCGTGGGACCACATGCACACCACTTCAGAGCGGGCAGCAAAGTCATGCTTCCCACGTGCCGAGCAGGGAGTGCAAAGGTTGTAATGTATAGTTTGTGTTGTTAAGTTCTGGCATTTCTTGCTTAGTATTTGTTTGGTTTAGAGGGGCCGGGGGCAAGTGACCGCTCGTGGCCAGAGACAAGACCCCCATAAACAGGCCGTACCATTCACCCGCTCCCCCAGTAATGCATAAAACATTCAGCAAAGAAAGCCTGCAAAATGCTCTGATATTTATGTGAGTCTTTTAGAGTTCAGAAGGTTGAGAAGTTTTTTGTGTTTTTTTCTGTCATACTAAGCAACATATTTAATCCTATTTAATAATAATCGCTTCCAGAGTTAGTATTTGCACACATCACTTGTTGCCAGCTCAGTTTTAGAGTTCAAATATTAAAGGTCCGGCATCCTATGTAACTGTCAAAAGCAAACCTTTCAAACAGTAAATTAAATTGAATCCATAGCCGCATTTATCCGGGGAAGATCACATTTACTATGCTACTGTTAAGAGACATTTAAATTCTTGGAAATATTCAAATGGTTAATAATTCATAGTTAGGCTGAGATATGCATTGCACAAATGTGAAATGTAGGTTTTCTGAGGAAAATATACATAATGATGTTAATCCTATTTGTAATCTTTGAAACTATATTTTTGTCTTCACTGAACTTGTTGATGATGTGGAGGAGGAATCCTTTATTTTGCACCATTTATATTGTAGAAATCCAAATCTGTAATGTGTTTTTGCGTGTGCAGCTAAAATTTACAGTCTTACCCAGCAGAATGTAACCATAGGTGTCTGAAATGTTCATTTTTGCTTAGTTTTAGATTTTTAGTGCATATTCTGCTTTGCAATTAAAGCTCAAAACAGTTTACTATAAAAGGTAAAATGGTTTTCACTTCACATGTGAGTTGCATCATCCTCTTTTTTTATTTTTTTTCATTTTAATACAGATACAGAAAAATATTTTAGGAATAATTTATGGATCTTCTTCAAGCACAAAACTGCATCCTCTAAATGTTTGTCATATATCCATAATCACATTTAGAGTTTTTATTGGCAACAATTCCAAAATATATTAGTTGAACTCTTTCATCATAATCACTGAAATGGATCAGCATTGATCAGAATAGTGATGACATTATTTGCTCTTTGAGGCCTAAAGATTTCTATGCATTTCAGCATGTTTGTGTACCTCATAAAGATCAATCTGGAACATGGACTTTCTGCTATCTAGACTTTTCGCTTTGTGGGCCATTGTTGTGTGTAGCTGCAGAGTGGGTGGTGCTTTTGGGGCGACAGGGTTGGTTTGTGTAGACCACAGGTCATTAGTAGAGATCAAGCTTCCCTAATGAGTACTGGGTCCTCCAGGGGCATCCAGGCGTCACACACTGCACTTCCCACGCCAGGCTTCCCCAGCCTCTGTGCATCCTGACTGTACACTGCCCCCTGCTGGAAAAGTGTGACCCAACCCCAATACCATGCTTCACACACAATTCTCCTGCTTTCTTACCATTTGCTGTATACAGTTATTATTCTTTTTTTTCTGAGTCAGCAGTTTGTACCCCACTGTTTTTCTCCATAGTGTATTTTTGTTTTTTATATTGTGTACACCTGTATCTGCATTTTAATACCTTTTATGTCAGTACTAATCCTTCTGTGTTCGTCTTTATTCATCTGTTTTCTTCCAGAAGCAAAAGCCAACAGAAAAACATAGAGTCCATATTTCCAGGAATGAGTGGAGACTTCACCAGTGAGAACTTTTCTGCCACTTGGTACCTGATAGAAAACCACGCTGGCTCCAGGTACATCTACCTTTGGTATTAAGCTGCCGTCTCTCATGACAATTGATAAAAAAAAGAGGATGAAAACAGAAAAAAGAGAGCAAATAACTGTAAATGTGCCTACTTTTATTTGACGTCAACAGAAATGAACTTGCATAGTGCAAGAACCAGAAATAAGTGGCTCTTGCATTTTATTCCCTCTGACACGTCTAAGTACCTTCTAGAAGCTGTGACCAGTTTGTTGGTCTGTCTCATCTGAAGAGTCTGAAAAATATTGATAGAAACTGCTGCAACGTGTTTTTTCTTTAACTACAGAGTGTGAATTTGGCTGTGCGGCACCTTTATGCAGGATTGTGCTATGGTGTGGGTATTTTGGTATTTTTAACAGGAACTGTACTGGTGTAAATGGCGAGAACCATCTGCATGTCATCCAGCTCTGCAGAGTAACGAGGCATTCATTTGATTCCGTTGGAGAAGGGATACATCTAAAGGTTGCAGGATGGTAGATCTCGAGCACTCGATTTGGGCACCCCTAATTTAAATCAAATCCACCAAAATAATAATGGTAAAAATATAAATTTTCTTTTTACTATCTGATAAATAAGTGGTCTGTGAACCACAAATAAATAATTGTGACTATTTTTTTACATGTTACCAAAAAAAAATAATCATTTTACTACGAGTACATAGACATACTGGAGAAAATAATTGATGTCACGTTGCAGGTTGAATCATGAAGATTATGAAATGGTCATGAAAATATATTTTAAATTGGTATATATGAGTTAAAAGAAAACATTGTACCAATCTTGGGACATTAGTGGTTTTTTGTTCCTGGACAAGCCTCCATATGATCCGTTGAGGTGTGTAGACAAGGTCGCCTGCTGATCTGAAGCCTGGCCAATCAGGTCAAAGGGGAGTTATTTTGGACACTCCTGGCTTCCTTCACCCCCCCGCTTAGCCTTTCAGTTACCCGGATCCCCAGGAACCAGCATGACCATGGGTCTCTGTTTGGGCCTCACTGGGTGACTGTTTCTTCCTGCAGAGGAAACCTCACTCAGGACACCAACACACAGACGCACAGTGGCCCCAGATGTGCGTCCAAAAATGTGTGAAATCCACCAAATTCCAAAGCTTTTGTTTTGTTTCAGCATTTCTCAAAACAACCAGTTCAAATACCTTTACAATCCATCAGATAATTTTAATTCATAATCATTTTGAAAAAGATGACTGAGTGTGGCTTTAGTGGCATTTTTATCCAGATTTTTTTTTATTAACAGTTTTGAGCACCTGAAGATTGCAGCCAACAATCTGAAGAAGCAGGCCACGAAGAAGAACGAGGGCAGTCTGGCCTATGTGAAAGGTGGTCTGAGTACGTTCTTTGAGGCTCAGGACGCTCTGGCAGGTAAGAAGGATTAACACATTCGCGTGTTCTGTGGACTTACACCAAATGGTGGACAATGAACACACACACGCTTTCAAATCATCACTCCACGTCTTTGCTCAGAAATGACTCTTGATTTTTTGGATGGTTTGCAAGTGCACACATTTGGATTATTTTTCCCCACATGTGGTTTTGCAGCGGTTGATTAAAGAGGCTCATTTGGCCGCTGTGTGAAAACCCTCCACTTCGTGCTAGAGTTTCACCAGCCAACCACAACACGGTTAATTCACCTTCATCAAAATGAGATCAGCTCTCACCTGTCACACACAAGCACACTTGACCCTGAAAAGTAGTTATAAACACACGTGCACATGCTCGCTGGCCTTCAGATGCCAAAAAAGATTTCAAGGTAGCAGAGACTGACTGCTGTCGCTCTGCCAGGTACCTCAAATCAATTGTTCGCTTCATCATTCATACTTTTGTCTGTTTACTCTCTGCTCCCGCCATGGCTGCTCAGTTACTTCCCTTTACTATTTATATGTGCACTTTTTCTGCCTCCATCTTTATTATTATTGCTTTCCGTATGTTTGTGCCCCGGTTGGAAGAGAGGCAATGTTTTCATTGTTAGTGACTGAATCTAAATAAACGGAGCAGCCCAACACAATGCAAGCCAGAATATTAGTGCTGATAATTCTGATAACAGACCCAATATGACCAATGGGAACAATACACAGTCATTCTCACGTTCCGACTGAGCGTGCCTACTGTGTGCCCGCTGCTCCAATGGGAAATGTACAGTCTCCAGAGATGCAGGAAGCAGTGCACCATGGGTGGACTTGAGTGACCTGTGTCACAAGACGATGCTTTGTGACTTGCAAATTTTCTGAACCTGAATATATGATATGCGGGCAGGACAGAGATCTCTGCTTTTTCCTTCAGTTTGTCAACTTGTGAATATTACAAACATGCAGCAGACGTTACAGTTTGATAGTTTCCTATAATTAATCCTCAGTATTGACCCAGTAAAATGTGAAAACTTTAATGAGTTTGCAAAGAATTGCTTTTGACCTTTATGTTCATCATTTTAAAGCACAAAAAATAAACATTTGTAGCACTAAAAAAAAGAGGATGACATCATATGAAGCTTGAAAGTGAGGTACATTCCTCTTGAAATACACATGCTTATTAGAAAAAAAAAAGTTTTCTCAAATACTTTATGACTCCTACTTTTCAAATATGATTGTCTGTTTTTTGTTTTTTTTAAAAAAAAACATTGCCTCATATTTGGACAAGCAGAGTGACTTGAAAGTTAAATCTTAAACTTCCTGACCCCATGTCTTCTCAGTATGACTCAGTATTAAAGCCCAACGTCTTAGTTTCTGAGCCATGATTTGACTCTCTGTCATGAAAAATGAAGCTGTGGCACAGAATGGAAAGCTGAAGTGGATATATTCTTTACACTATGCATGGTCAGCCAAACCAACATACCAGCCGGCACGCAGTTAGCGAAGCAGGCAGCTCAAGACAGCCCTGCAATAGTTCACTGCCATGGCTGGTTAGCACAGCTGTTTGCCAACTGTGAATCCTTTCTTTGTGTCTCTGTGAGCTTGGCAAGTTTCTGTTGTTCTGAGTCGGTCCAGATGAGCCTCACCTGAGAAATTAACAGGGCACTTGTGTGTTGTTGTAGTTCAGAATGAAAGTCGAGCCTCCAGACCTTTCAGTCACCATCACGACATTCCCGTCTTGCCTGTTTATTCTTTGCATGGGAGATTTTATTAATGACTTTAATTAGTCTGGAGGTTTTTCTTTTTGAATGCAGGTGTGTGTATAAGGTGAAAAGAAGGAATAGAGACCAAACAGCAGGACGCTTTAGTATCTGGGAAGTTTCTACATCCCCTTTTCTCTCTCCAAATGCTTCCTACTCGTTTTCCAGCAGGCTGTAATGCTATAACCATCTGCAAATAAAATCTTATGTCTTTTTATATGAACCCCCTGCTAAACTTAACTTAGATTTTGCATCTGCAAGCCAAAATGTTTGGATTAGTGAGCTAATTTAGGCAAATTGATTGTAATGTTAGAGCCTCCGCAGTGCAGATGAGCTTGCATGGCCTCAGTAGATTTGCCGGGTATAAGATGAGTTAGAGCCAGATCAGTATTTATTCTTTGACATTTGTAATTTCTTTTTTTATTATTTATGTTTCAGAACAGTTTCTCCCACAGGCATCACAGCACATCATGTGCTTAACATTTATTCACAGAATAATCTTTCATCCTACCTATAATAAGAAAATGATCCCATTTAACTCTACACAGTCCAAACAAAGTCTTCCACTAAGGAAAGGGGTTTGTGAATTTACTAGAAAAACTGAAATGTTTATATTTGAATAAGTGTCCAGATCCCTTCACTTAGTACTTGGTTTAAGCATAGTTTTACAGTTTTGTTTGGAGCAGTCTTACAAGCTTCTTTTTTATTTACTCCCATCCTTCTTTGCAAGAACCTTTAAGTTCAGCCAGGTTGGGTGGAGAGCAATGGTGCTCTGCCAATTTTCAGTTTCCTCAGAGATGCTCTGTTGCTGCTTCAGGAGTGTCAGTCTCCCTGCTGTCAGCATCATGCTTTGAGTCATTGTATTGCTGAAATTCAAGCCTTCAGCCACTTGAAAACCAGTGTTGTGACACCACTTAGTGGGATCTTGTTTATGGTTTAGTTAAGCCAGATAATAGAGAGATGCTGAGCTGTGATATTTTGAGGCAACCAGGAGGACACCTCTAGAAAGCTGCTTCTAGAAATAAGTTCATTTACAGAGAAAGGACTTTGAGAGACTGTTGGAGGTCATTTTGGTAAAACGCTGCAGCAATAATATTGTTTAAGAAAATGTGAGGAACTGTCTTCATAAATTCTTGAATAGATCATACTGGGACCATCTTCTAAATGTAATGCAGCAAAACCATCAGAATCATGATTAATAATGAGGGTTTTGTGGATTTTAGCTTTAATGAAAGACTCATATACTGCTGTGATAATGACAGATTTGAATTTGTAATATGGCATCAGTAATAACTTTGTAGTTTATGCATCAATGTGTCAAAGAATCAGCACGATAATTTCACATATTATTCATGTGTTCATTTTGGCGATCCTAAAAAAATACAAATGTCGGCTGTTTTTATTTATTGTATTTTTAAAATTTTTTTACAATGATCTTAGGACCCCTGTCAATATTTAATTTTTTATTCTTTTTTAAAGCTAGATTTTCTCCTGTAATGGTTCATTTTAATCAACAAAGAAAATCTTCTCATTATTTTCCTTTTTTGGTGTTTGATTCGACACTACATAATTTTTCTGGACAGCAAAATATATTTTTCTCTCTCTCTTGCAAGAAAAACAGCTCAGTAAACATTTCATATGACTCTTCACAAACTGGTGAAAGAGTTTTGGCCCCATCGACCGTTCGGTCACGGAGCCTCAATGACAAATCGTGGCATGCCTTGGAGACGTGCACACTGGCTGGATGAGTGACAGCATCTCGGGCAGCAGAGAGTTGTTGCTACTAAAATGTTGAAATTTGAGGTTTTTCATTGTTGTGTGAAAAGGAAGTCTCTCAGTGATGCAGGAAACGGAACAGCTACCGTGTTCCAAAAATGAAAGATTCCCAGGGCCTATTCCCCGAGTCCCCAGCCCCAGCAGGAGTCAAAACATCTCCAGCTTTAGAAAGCAGGGACCCTGTATTTTTATTCTTAGTCTTTTTTTTCCTCAACGGTTCCAGGAAGTTGAGCAGAAGCTGCAGCTCTCCCTCAGCTCCTGGCTTGGAGCGTTATCCGGACTCTGGTCTGATGTTTAGCTTAACTGTGACGTCATCTGCCCCTCAGTGTGTGACAGACGCAGAGGACACACAGCTGGCAAGAAGGCGGGGGGGTGATGTGGAGACAAGAAGCAGACTGTGTGTATGTCTTCCTTTGTGTATCACTCCTATCCTCTCGCATACACACGCTTTACACTTAACCTGTATTTGGCCACATTTTGGAGGGTCAGTGACGTCTGTACTGATTAGGCAGACACATGTTTGAACAGTGTGTTTTAGGAATACCTCAGTCTGCCTTGAGGCTTCTGTCTGACAGAAGGGACCCACATATTTATTTGCAGAGCTCTCCCCCTTCTTCTTGCCTCCCTCTCCCTCTGCTGTCAAACTCTGCCAAGCCAGTTTTCATAAAAAGGAAGACTGTTTGACGGATAAGCTGACAGAAAAGACACTGAAAGCTGTGCTTTGCCTTTTCGTCATCTTTTCTCTTTTCTCGTACCTTCATTCTTTGAATGAAGAGTTTTCTTGTTGCATATTTGCATCGCTTCACAAGTATGCAAGTACCTCTCTTCCACTCTGTCAATAAACCCTCACTGCAGCTCTCAGCACCCAGCTGCCCACTACTGCACAGCATTTATTTATTCACTGGGGTAACCCCACCACTCACTCTCCCTCTTTTTTGCTGTTTTTTTTCCCCTCTTTTCAAATTCCCTCTCCCGCGTAAAGCTCTTCATGCTTAGTGATGGATACAAACCATCAGAGAGTTCCTGCCCCCCTTTTCCTCCTCTAAAGCAGTCATTTTTGCCACCTAGACCTCCAGGCCTGCTCTCCTAAATACTTTTTTTCAGATAATTGAAACATTCTTGATTCATATTACCTCCAGGTCAAAGGGCTTTAAATGTCCCAAAACCAGTAAACTGTGCCATTAATGGCTTTGGTTAGGTGCATTGATCCGGTACAATCGTTTCTGAAGCAAGGTCATGTCCTTGTTGTGTGGGAACAGGCACTAGAGGGAGTAGGTTCAACAGCAGCATCTGTGGTTAAAGAGCCAGTGAGGTTATCTGCCATCTAGCACTGGAGTAGAGCCTGTTTATTGTTCTACCTTCAGTTCATGAAACTAAAAAAATGTCCTCATCTTTGGTGACTGCTTACTCTCTACTATAGGGAACCAGGAAGCATTTTCACCTTGTGTGTTTTATGTTTGACTTTCTGTTTCAGCTATCCACCAGAGGCTGGAATCTGTTGGCACAGAGAAGGTGGAAGGCTCAGTGACGCAGCAATTAGAAAACATCCTTAACCGTAAGCATCTAGCATAAACGATGAGTCTTTCCCTAAAACTTATCCTCCCCATGTAAATACATATGGAATATTCACACGGTAGAAGCTGGACCGTCCCATGTCAGCAGTAATCCCCGACTCGGATACACAGTCCATGCAGGCCAGGCACGTCTGCACTGTGTATGTTTATAGTCACATCTGTAGGTCTTCCTCTTATTTACAGACAGTAGAAACCTGAGGGATCTGGTGGAAACCGAGTGGCCGTCCTCGTATGTCATACATGATAATGGGACCACTCTAATGGAGGGTCAATAAGCTGGCCCTTTTCCCGAAGTGTAGAATAAATAAACCCCCCAGCCGGATATAGCTTTCATCCCTACCAAGCCATACTGGAAGGCCGATTGCCCAATGGGCCCCCTTGTCCCCCCCCCAAACCCATGCATCAAAAACACTACACCAGCCAGCCAATCACAGACTGGCTTTTTGAAATGTCAGCACCACAACAGCTCAGATTGGTGAGTGAAAAATGTTAAATATTCCTCTGTTCGGTCTTGTGCTGTTTTTCCTTCAGGGATTTTGTCTTGGGGGCGGGGTTTTGTTTTGATTATAAGAAGTTTGTTTTGTTTTTTTTTCTCTATCTGACGGCACATCCGAGGCCACCCACAAAGTCAGTTAGTTGAGCAAAAGTCCCACCAAGCAGGCATATATAGAGAATGGATGTCACTTTCTCCTTAGCAGCTTAGTCTGTCCTCCTGCTCTTCTCTTTGTGTCAAATAACATCCAAATCTGGAAGAAAACCAGACACAGGCAATAAGAGGGAAATGTGGTATCAACATTTATTTATATAGCGTCCCAGTTTCTCATTTTCTGCCTCTTTCACTCTCCCTCTCGCTTTTTCTCACTCTTGTCTTTCTCGCAGGAGCGAGCGATACGGCAGATACTCTCTTCCAGGAGGTCTTGGGACGGAAAGACAAAGCTGACTCCACACGCAATGCACTCAACGTCCTGCAACGTTTCAAGTTTCTCTTTAACCTGCCACTCAACATTGAGCGCAATATACAGAAGGTAATTTTCTCCAACACATGTCCACAAAACTGCAGAAACACATAAATATAAAATATCTGATGCAAAATCAGTGAAATCAGTTCAGCCCATGAATAGTGATGCTAAATGACCATCAAATCAAACCTGTATTGCTTTCATTAATGATGGCAGTGGTCTAAACATGAGCCTACTATTGGCTGAAAAGGCCATTTTTAAATTTAATAATGAGATAAAGTAGTATTTATAGTTATAAATTGTGAACAAGAGGGAACAGACTGTTTTGGGGCTCAGTTTCCCACACAGTTAATGGAACTCTTGCAAGTTCTAATCAATAAAAAAACATCTACATTTTCTCATCTTCATCATTGCAGCAGAACCTCTGAGTCCCTGTCTCATTAAGCCTCTCCTCCTCAAAGTCCTCTCTGCTCTGATTGGTCAGTTTGCTTATCGAAAATGACGTGACGTGAGACTCTGATGGTGTAGAGATGTTCAGGAAAAATGAAGGCTAATTTGGCATCCATCTTTCATCCTGTCTCTTCTCTGAGCTCTTTCCAACTGGTGAAAATCAGTCTGGTGTTGACTCCTGTTCTTATCCTTTGCTCTGTCACGTTCTCTCTTTCCTTATAGAGGGGGGGGCACAGGGCAACAGCAGCTCCAGGGTTGTACATAATGAATCTCAGTGAACCATCAAGAGGAGTTAAACTGAGTTTTTCATGCTGCTTGGGACATGGTGTTCTTGTATAAAAAATATCTTTACAGATAAAAAGCCGACTTTCCAGTTGCAGCTACATGTCAACTGTGGAAATGATGAGACACTTTCTCATTTTCATAATTTCTTCTTCTTTCTTCTTCAATTTCTTTGCAAATGTTTATTTTTAACTTATTTTTATAGTTTAATTTTGGAAACATAGCTTTGTTAGTTTTTCTTAATTTTTTACATAATTTTTTATGTAAGTATTTTTAAATTAATTATTCATTTTTATTACACAGACTTCAAAATGCAGTGATTGATCTTTTCACATACCTTAAGGCAGATACTTTTTTGTTTCTTTGTGAAAACAGCTGTTGCTTAAAGGATGTAGTTATTTGTATTCTTCAACTTGTAAATAGTTTTCTGACTTCATTCTGACTGCTGACAGTGACAAATATCATTTTCAGAGCATTGCTTAAAAAAAATGTAGAAAAAACTCCACTACCATTTTCCGACCTTTAGGAAGTGTTTTTTGCTCTAAGGCCGCCTAGAAAAGTCTACAACATGATATTATACATTCCTTATAAATGTTAATATGTCAGATTTTTTATACTCTTTTTCATAAGCAGCTTCTCTGTTTTCTCCATCAGTCCCATTTGTTCTGTATGTTTGTTTTGAGGTACGGCTTAGCTGACTGTCAGCCAGCGGGTGGAGCTAGACAGGCTTAAATAAATACTGTGTTTATTGATTAATTATTAAAAGGAGAAGGGGGACACACACTCTATGAGCTAAAATGACATTTGTGTGCAGGGAGATTATGATGTGGTGATCAATGACTATGAAAAAGCCAAATCTCTTTTTGGAAATACCGAAGTTCCAGTTTTCAAAAAAGGTAAAAAAAAAATTTTTTTATTTAACCTAAAACTTAAAATTTACATTTGAGTTATGTTAGCATTGTCTTTTCTCACTGTTCTCTAAATCTTTTTTATTTCTGCTCCAGTTTACGCTGAGGTTGAAACGAGAATCGGAGCTTTAAGGAGTCTGTTGTTGGAGAAACTTCTGCAGACACCGTCTACGCTTCATGACCAGAAAAGATACATCAGGTCTTTTTATGCTTTTCTTATCCTCTCAGATTGTTTTGCATCTCCACGCTGTTTGTCATTTTCTATCTCTTAAGTTTGACAATGTCTTTATCTTGTCTGCAGTCTACATTTTGTGTACAGCCTGGAAAAGTCTAAGAGAAAGTCGTGGCAAATGTCTCGGCCTCTTTCATTGCACTCATTTTGGTTTGTTTTATGTCTGTTTATGTCATCATTTACCAAAATTTCAACCCCCATCCACAGATTTCTGTTTCCTTCTAACTTTCCTTTGTTCATAAATCCTCTCATCTTTCTGTTTTGTGGCTCACTTCTATTTTTTCTTTCTCTCTCGTTTTTCCCTTCATCCATCTGTTCGTTCATACTTGTGGTCTCTACCGATTTATTATTATAAAGACCAACCTGTCAAGATCACAGAGACCAGCTCTCGACCACATGGCAACATCTTTCATCCTGGTGCATTAGGCACAGCTCTGAACGCCCACTCAGCTCCTGTTTACCCTTCATCTGAAGGGTGGGATCCTCGTGTGTGTGTTTGGGCTTGTTTTGTGTGTGGGTCCGGCTGAAACTTATAAAAGATGCCACCTAATGTGAAACAAATGAGCAGCTGCTTCACTGACTGACCAGCCTGGTAGTCAATTTGCTGATGACGTCATGTCTCACTAAATGCTAATAACTGATATATTTATGCAAATGACAGAAATAAGGCAGGCTAATGTTTATTTCTTTGCCTTCTCTGATATCGTTTTAATTTTTTTTTTTTTTTTACTTTAACAGACATGTAATGTAATTGTGCCAGTTATTTTTAGCAGCTAAATTCTTTTGGGCCTTTTTTTTTTTTTTTTTTTTCATCTATATTTTTATATTGTATTATTTGGTACTCGGCAAATGAATACAAACTAGATAAACATCACTTTAAGGTAAGAATAAACTGAATGGGGATTTTAATAGTTGAATAAAATCAAATGTCATGGGGATAAGCTAACAAAACTTGAGTTTAGACATTAAGCAAAAACACGCCTCGTGCATTTTTACACGTGTTTACACGTAAAAATTACTGGATCTCAGATTTTACCAGCTGCTGTGGTCAGTTTAGATTTATCTGTACTTGTTCATAAAGCAAATGTAATTTCTTTTTTGTAAGATCTCTTATATTTGTTATTAACAAATCAATGAAACGGATAATGCAAGCTGTGCATGCTGCTAATTTAGTACTAACGCTTAAAGTGAAAATTAGGTACTATTTTAAGTAAATAATTCGTTTTTAACTCATAAGAACAGTGTAGAAGCTACATCTTCTGTCTGTTTACATATCCATGTAGTTTCCAGGGAACTATGCATTTCATATGTCACTACAGGAGCCAGGACTGTAACTCATCGCTGCACTGTTTATGATTTTGTGGGTTGAACATCTAATAATTAAAAAAAAATCTCATTGATATTTATGACACAGCTTTACTCTTTTCCAACCTCCTTTTTCACCCTTGTAGATGCCAACTTCCACTGGATGGAATTCCATAAATCTGTGAAAACCATATTCTAATATAATTAGATGGAACAATTTGCAGAAAAACCTGAATTTAGACACATTCATATCTGTTAAGGTATTTAAACATATGTGTTGATGGAGGCATAAGATTGATTAACTTAAAGGGTAACTGCATTTTAATACATTTCTGTTGTGGTTTTTGGTCAGTGTTTATATATTTTCATATGAGTATTTCTATTAGCCAACATGCTCCAGAAACAAGAGTCTGCATGTTTGCCGCATCATTTGCGAGTTTTGTTCTGTTTTGGTTTTTTAAAAAAAATCCAATCAGCTTATTGTACTTGTCTATTTAGTTTTCCCCACTAGAGGCTCCGAGCTTTAACAAATTTACACTGTGGTTTCATTTCAATGTGACAAGATGACTTTACGTTCACTTTACTTTGTTATAGACACACAAATCATTAGAAATGAATTATTTGAACTGATTTGCATCACGCTTTAAGACTCTTGCTGTTATCCCCGGCAGGTTATGTTTTTTTCCTGTTAGGTATTCTTGGAGTTTTATTTGTGGCATTCTTGCTTGTTTGGTTTTCAGGTATCTGTCTGACCTGCATGCTCCAGGTGACCCGGCGTGGCAGTGTATCGACGCCCAGCACAAGTGGATCCTGCAGCTGATGCAAAACTGCAGGGATGAGTTCATCAACGGTCAAAGAGGTGACTAACCCGAGCGCACCGATAGGAGTGAAATGCCATGTTTAGCATTTTCCATTCGGCCAGGAGGTCGATTCAATTGAGCCTGGAGGTAACGAAGTGAAGAGAAAATTCAGCTGCCTCTCCTTCACACCAGCCCTCTGCCCACATTCCCTGCTCAGTCACCGCCCTCCACTGCCTGTTCTGTTTGAGCCCTGCATGTTTATTTTTTCATGAATGTATGAATTAGATGAAAGCGAGGGAGCATGGGCTTTGGATTTGGGTTTCAAGACTTGACATGTTACCGCACACACACACTATCTTTCCCACTAAACACGTAGCTTCACAGATGGATTGGAACAATTAACCCCAATTAAGCTGTTCCTCTGTAAATCAGCCAGCAGAAAAATGTGGATGTGAAATCGTCCACTGAGGAACACTTGCTATTCAACCCAACCACACGTTAGACACATACGTGTAGCACTGCATTGTGAGAGAGGGAGCCGCTTCACATGGTGCAGCTGAAACGTAAACACATCTAATTCTAAGGGTAACAGTGATTTCCAGAGCTCATTCTCGATGGTTCTGTGGGTTTGCTTTGCTGTCTACCTCCCCACTTTAAATATCATGATTATCACCTCGACGATGGCCCCATTTCAGTTCGCACATGCATTCCACAGCAGAGCCGTTTGTAACAACATGAATTTGATATCACATATGGTCTAGATAGCATGTGCATAGCAGAAATTCTAGTTTTTTCAAATATGTACAGAAACACACATTTAGAGTGACTCTATTTACTTTAAAAACATAAAATGCAGTTTGAAGTGGATCAATATAAACATAAAATCCAAACAGTAATCCATATGCATTACAATTTTGACACCATATGTATAAACACCCCACAGATTCCTCAGACTCGAGCCATTTGTCAGTTTCTAAAGTGAGCAACCTGACCGTTGAAAGCAAAACCTGAGAGATTAGTCACAGAAGTCATCTAGTTCTCGGACAGACTGTTCAAGCACATAAAACTAAAACTATTTGGTAAACTTTTGAGGATATTTTTTCAAACTGGGCCAAACAGAATTTTCCAGCAGGTGCAACGGGACTTTACTGTTAAGTTAAGGAGATTTTTATTGGCTTTGCCAGAAACCGTGAGATCACGTTGCGGAGAAATAACGTTAGCTTTAAAGTTTTTGTTTTTTTTTTATTCCGTTTCCTGAGATCTTCTTATCAATGTTGATTTAAAGTTCTTCCTCTTAAAATGTAAGCTAAAACAACAATTTTTTTTTCCTTTTCGTGATAACTATTGTGAAAGCTGTGTTTATATTCCAGCTTGTTTCCATGTATGACAATAATCCGATGCTGTGTGACACTGCTGATTTCTCTTTGATGCAATACCAAGTAACTTTCGAGCCAGTATTAGCGATAACAGTCTGATACTGATACTTTGAACAAAAACATGGTGTGTTTTTGGAAAATCGCTTCCAAAGCAGCCTTCCTCTCCTGCTCAGGTCACAATTACATTGTAATGTTTTGTTCTTAATTGGTGCATTACCACCACCCACTGGCCAGGAGTATGGATGAGCGTATCCGATGCAACATGATTAACTGATACATGAAATGGTTCATCCTGAAGCCATCTAACTGCAAGGCTTGAGAGTGGCCAGAAACTTCATAAATAGGGATGATAAACTGGTACATACATGTTGAAAAATCTGCTTTTCTTACTGAGATAATTCCAAATGTCACTAATAATAACTTTGTTTCCTGCAAACTTGATGGTAAAATGATTCCTTTTAGGTTTGATAATGATCATAAAAATAAGGAGGATAAAGTGCATAAAATTGCTTCACTGCTGCAACAAATGTCCTACATTACTAAATCAGCTTCTCTCAGAAATAATGTCAAAATCAGAGTTTTAATGTGACATAAGTAAAATCTTTGTTGTTTTCGTCCTAAAAAGTTAACACATAACTGTAATCCAGTTACTGATAAACTACATATTTATCCCAAATTATTAAAATATTGATATTTTACTAACAAAAATCATTCTAGGTCATAAATAGCTGGTATCAGAGGTATTAATATTTCATTATCAATCCTCACAACACTAACCTTGGGTTACTTGGACACACTCTAGGGGGTATGTGAGAACATAGAAAATTATAGCAAAAAGTATCCGTTTAATAAAAACAAGATAAAAGAAAAGTTGGTTCAACTAAGTCAGTGTTTAGCTGAATGTGTTTTATTGAGATTCACTTCCAAACTGTAACCAATCCAAGGCATTATCCCTCTTATGTGAATATAAAACTAGCCACCTGCAGAAGCCAGTGGCATCTGACAACAAAGCATACCTGTCATACTGAAAAACACTAATTTCACCAGTTTTTGTTTGTTTGTTTGTTTTATTTATATGTTTTAAAGAAATTGACTTAAATAAACATATCAAACTGCTTGATGTCAAGCTCTGCACAATACTATTAATGACCCACTGAGTTGATTCAGGGGACAGGAGAGATGGTGGTTCCTAAGATCTCAAGTTGAGGAAATAATAGGCTGAAATATACGGGATATATATTGAAAAACAAAGTCTGCAAAACGCTGCAGTGATATGTCAGGAAAAAAGTCAGAAAAATCCAAAGGAAAAAAAAGGTGTTTGTTTGTGGTACTTAAAATTAAATTAACTCTAACTAACAAGCATAACAGTCTATTTTACAAGTGTGATTTGATTTAATATATTCACACAAATGTCTTTGGGGCCAACATGCCGTTGTTGGATACATACAGAACTCGTGGAAACTTAAAGATTTATGAGCATAAAGTCACTTCCAAGATGATGCAGAGATGAGGCGATTTCAAAACAAAGGCTCGCAGCGCTGAAGTTAAAACACCCACCGAAGAAAGTCTTTGTCTGCTCTTATTTTGTTGATCATAAACCGACAGAGCT
>JBAMHX010000016.1:2313663-2323861 GCA_037177515.1 Pseudomugil tenellus | reverse complement strand
GCACGCATATATCCTATTATATATATATATATATATATATATATATATATGTATGTATGTATATATATATATATATATATGTATGTATATATATATATAATATGTATGTGTGTATAATTACACAATTATTATGACATTTCATTTTACAGTTATGTAGGCTGCTTTGTGTAATGACAAGTTCCAGGTACTCAAAGAAGAAAACGTTTTGTGGAGAAAAAAAATCATTACATCTCCTACAGTGAACCTCAATGTCAAAGTTCACCTGAGTAATTCGATATTTCTACTCAAGTTGCAACACTTTAAATCGTCTGTGTTCATCTGTTGCGACTGTCTGTACACCCACTATATGTAGTTGTTTTCATCTTCTCTAATCTTTATTATTTTTATATAACTCACAATTATTTTGGACTAAACTACATTTATTGAATTGAATAGTTACAATTTTACATATATAATTATTATTTTCAAAGAATGTTTGCCTTGTGACACATCACAAAAAGCGACAGGCACATCTTGGTCTCTTGGGTTTTGTGACAGAACTTTCTGCAATTAGTGTTTTGTTTTTTCCCCAAAACCTTTAAAATCATAGAATCTTAAAGGGCAAGACTTTTTACAATGGAACTTCCTCAGTAATCATCTCATTTTCTTTTTTTACCACATTTACTTCAGTAAATGATCTGAAGACTCTTTCCATTACAGTTTTTACCTGTTCAGCCAAAGTCTGGTTCTTCTTCGTTTTCTCGCAAGCACAACAGCTGTAAAATATTCAGCTATACATTAATGTAGGATTAATTAGACAAATGCAAATTTACACATGTAAATTCATGTATTATTAATCTAAACAGTGTGTTAACAGGAACAGCAATCATACATTTGAAAACAAAGCTTACAGTTAAGAATAATAGTGCAATGAATATTAGAAAAAACACCATCTAGTATTGCTTTACTGAGAAATGAATTGATGTTCAGTCTCCATGTCGTCTGTAGGAAATAAATGTTATAATTCAAGTGAGACACAGCATAACATAACTGACAGAGGGAGTGTACGCTACTAAATGTGCGCACACACTCGGGGCTGTATGTACATATTTCCTTGGTGTCACGCTTGGCTGCCCTTGCATGTTGTTTTGACAGTTAGAAGCAAGGACATGATATGACGAAGGGGACTGACGACAGTAATATAAAATCCCCCCCCATCACATGCATGTGCAGCTATTTTGCTAACGTGAAATTCAGTTTATCATATCGATAGAAGTTTTAACCAGACAAGATTTCCTGCTGCAGGTCTCGGAACAGAGACGAGCCAATCGGAGCAGAGACAGCCATCGGCCGCTTTAGTTCAGGGTCAGAGAGGCTGCAGACGATGTTCAGGTGCCACTTGTGGCCACTGCCGGAGTGATGCTGGCGGTTCCTGCATTACTGCTGCTGTTGGTGCTTTTCTGTGTTAAAAGTTTCTGAATCTCCTCATCATCATTTAGCAAGTTCTTCCCGTACCTCTCCTCCCACCAGGCTCGATACTGAAAGGAAAGCAGAGGGATCAATATGCTAGAATGAAAGAGAATAAATGTAATCACATATTACTCAGTTTCCAGGAATATCAAAACACAGGATTTTGTAAAGTGTTCAAAACTTTAAGTAAATGTACATTTATGGGCTTGACAAGAAACAAAAGAACTCGTAGCTCAGCATGATCATTTTACTGATTCTACTTGGTGGAAACATTCTGTCTTATCATTAGAACAGGTTCTGGTCCAGAATCTGGGTCTTTAGGGGGATTTCAGTCTCCCTGAATCCATTTCTGTGTTTTTCTTCTTGTGGAAACTTAACCGGTGTTTTCACTGAGCATCTGTATTCTTTGTGTATCGAGCTTTATGTCTCCTGCAGGATGAGAGCCAAGCAGCTCTCCCACAGAATGATGCTCCCACCACCGTGTTTGACTGTGGAGATGATGTGCAGTGTCCGGCCTTCACCACACACCTTTTATGTTCATTTCAGATTTTAATTGCAGGACACAAATTCACAACAAAGATATCACAGCTATTTAAAAAATATTGTTTGATCCGGTTAAAGTCCAATTCAATCAAAGTGATGATTTAATCTTTAAGACCAGATTGAACCTTTAAGTCTCTGTCATGAGCTGCTTCTCATTTTAAGATGAGTTTCTTTAATAAAACTACACATTTGCTAAATTATCATCACGGATGAAACCTTGTACACCACCTGCCCCTTTTTTAAATCTTATATTTTAGCCTATATTATTATCTTTATAATTAGTATATTTTATAGTATATTTATTTTATTGTTCCTCCTGCATTCATATAACCTTTATTCTCTGTGGTTATTTCTACATTAGCAGGTAGCATTTACAGACATACAGATATGTCCTCATGCGTATGTCTCTGTATGCAAGCCAGAAGCAAGTCAAAATAAATAAAAGAACAAGGGTAAGTCAGTTTGCTCACCCTTTAAAAAGATGTTATTCTCTTCTACATTCTTTTTTAATTTCTGTAAATGTGCTCATGCTTGGACATCTTTTCATGTTGCATGTTTGATCTTTATTCTGATCTTTCTTGTCCTTCTGATCCAAAGATTACATTTTTCATCTTTTTTAGCAGACAGCAAATACGAAGATAATGAGCACCTATAATTAATGTCACAGACTTCTACACATTCATTTAAATATTGATAAACCAATGAAAAATATCATAAATGTGTTTTGCTTCAATAAGGATAGAGATGTTTCTTTGCGCCTATGCATATGTCTGACATTTCCAGCGGATTCCGTCAGACAGTATTACATTTAGACACACGTGTTCATGAGCTTTTATTTCTATACCATCTATGTGCAGTTGCAGATTTCACTTTCTTTTTAAACTTGTCTTTTGGACATAGAGTCCTGTGAACATCAATTTTCACTCTGATGAATGTCTTCAACTGTGAAACCTTATATAGACACATATGTGCTCATTTAATTATATTTAGCAAATTAAATTAGGGGCAGGTGGATTATAGTGAAACTCTAGAAGCGTCTCGGTGATTGCAGATAAAAATAGGTTTTACTGTGAAGGGTATGAATATTTATGGATTAGATACCTAACACAGTGTTTTATTCTGTCATATCTGTCAGGTTTAGGACATGTTCATACAGAGGCTTCTTCATGCACCACTTTATGTATGACAGATCTCTGGTTTATGTCTGAATGCTTCCACCTTTACTGATATTTGTCTAATGCATCACACGTAGTGCATGTCTGCAGTTATACACCCAATGCGGGTGCACAGAGAGGCAGTTACCGAAAGCACACAAATGGGTGTTTCTGCAAAAACAAAAAGAAAGAAAAAAGATGCTGTAATGATATCATTTCACCTCAGTCAGCTCCATGTTTTCAAACTCTTCCAGCTGCCGCAGGAAGCCCAGGTTTGGCCCCGCGCAGGGCCTCGCTGACCTCACCGCGGCCAGAGACTCCACCCAGCCGCGCCCCGTCACCGTCATGATGTAGGCCACCACCAGAGTCACGCTGCGGGACACTCCTGCCACACTGACATCACAGACCCCCACAGTGGTAACAGTCCTCTCACATTCACACTCGCTGCTTTACAGTAGAAAGAAGTGAAAGCCCTAAACCCCCCCCCCCCCGTTCTCCTGAAGCTGTGGTTAATTGCCTGATTTTGCATGTTTGATATGAGAAAAGATGAAAGGTGAAGAAATTTACCATGAAAGTTTGAACCAAATTGCCTGACTGACAGCTCCTTTTTGCTGTGGTTGAAAATGAGAACTGTGTCAGTAACATATGAAGACCTCCAGTCTGGGATGCCCCCCCCCCCCCCCCACCAATACAAATACCCATTATACTAATAAATTAAACAAAACATCGCTTAAATCTTTTACTATATTTTCAATATAATTTCCTCAAATAATAAAATATTTAAATGTCTCCTATATTTATGCACAGCTTCTTCTTGATTACAAGCATATTAATAAGAAATAAAAGTTCAACTCACCAGTGTACGAGGCAGCCTTCCCCTTTGAGTCGGGACTCGTGGATGAACATGATGCTGTCTCGGAAATACTGAATCCTGATGAAAGTATAATATTAAACACTCCGTCAAAGCCTCTCACAGCCTGCCTGTACGTCGATAAATAACGACCACATTAAGGTGAAAATAGATTTGTGGTGATTTGTGCACACATTGAATATTTATCTGAAGAACTTACAGATTTTGCTTGGAGTGATCAGCAGCAGATATGCACAGGTACGTCACGTCCTGCAGGTGAACACACGTGCATTAGATTCTGTTAAGAGTTCACAGTGGGTCCAAACCCCGCTTGTGTGTTGGGTCATGGCATAACGAAGCATGGGTGTGTGTGTTCGTGTGTGTTCTGAGTACATTTCTGTGCACCTGGCAGCTGACAGTGCACACACACTGACCAGAAACCACCTCGTCCTGGTATGACTGCACCGGTGCGAAAACCCCTGAGTCCTCAGGGACAGACCGAGTCCTGGAAGTGTTCCAGACAGAACACGGGCCAGAACACATTTGCAACCACTAACCAGCATGCTGTC
Source organism: Pseudomugil tenellus (assembly GCA_037177515.1). Taxonomy (NCBI): domain Eukaryota; kingdom Metazoa; phylum Chordata; class Actinopteri; order Atheriniformes; family Pseudomugilidae; genus Pseudomugil; species Pseudomugil tenellus. The sequence continues at coordinate 2,319,296 of JBAMHX010000016.1, read as the reverse complement.
AAAAGATATACCTACGAGTACAGGCAGAAAGTGTCAGGCTGTGGAAACAGTCATTCACAAGTCTTTTATCTTCTCACCATCAATCAAAAAGCTCCTCATTGCTGTGACTCATGTTTATTTTGGTGAAATTAAGCCCTGATACACAGAAATCATGAATACCTTCCAAAATATTCTGCATGGAAATAGCACATAAATACAGACATTTTCTTAACTGGAAAACTTGAGCGTTTAATAGAAATGACCTCATTATTTTATTTGCAGTATGTTCGTTAAAGCCACGCTGCGTACCGTAAATGGCACATCCGACCATAGAGACTTAGCAGTTGCAAATTCTACCTTCCTCTCTCAGGAACCATCAAGCTGTCTTCCAAGAAATCAATCAGTCAGCAGTTTGACTGTTAGGTATGCAAATAACCCATCCCATCTGGCTACTTGGTCTAAAGCAGACCTGAGTCATCCTCAAGCCACAGACCTAAAAAAGCTTCATTTGTATTAACGCAACACCAAACCAGCCATTTAGGTTCATATTTGGGATTAAGAAACTGCCACATGGTTGTAAGAGCAGTTTGGAGATGGTGTGTGGGCCCTGACCTGATATCAAGCCCAAAACCTTTAAAACGTTTTGGTGGTTGACCAGTTTGGGTAGTGATACTGTAAATACAAGTTGCTGTTTCTCTTCACTGTTCAATGAAACATTCTAGCATGGATGGAGAAAGTGTAGAGAAATCTCTGAGCTCTTTTCATGATCGCTTTCAACAAGAAAAGATGAAAGTTGTGAAAGCGGACACTGAGGACGTCAGGCGGATTCAATACGTCTTTAAAAATCCTTCTGATGAAGAGGACTAGAGGAAAGTATCATGGATGAAGTGCTTTTCTGGACTAGGAATGAGATCTTACTGTTAAATCTATTATCAGGTGGATTAGTTAGTTAATATTTAAGCATAAAAAGCATGTTGCACTCAACAATATCATGCATTGACACGAAAACATTGCACCGAAATAAACTAAGTTAATATTAAAGTAGAAAATATTTTAGAGCAAAGTTCATCTTCAGCCTGTAAAGGAGGGAAAAAAACCACATATGTCCCATACTTTCATACCCAAACTAGCACGTCTAAATGCAGCATTGAAAGGCCAGAAACCTTTTTTATGCAGTTCCACTTTCAACACTTGATGGACTTCAAGCTGCAGAGCTAAAAGCATCTCATGTGAAAAACATATGACATACAGTTTCATCTATATCAGCAGCTGCAGCCACTGAAAATGACATGTAGATTTTCAGTAGCAGAGTCAATCAGAAAGCTTTATTTAATAAAACCTGGACAATTTCACATCTTGTGACTGACAAAATCGAAAACGTGAACTGCTGACTGCTTTCACTCCAATTGAAGTGGTCTATTTCAGAATCATTAGTAAAGATCTGACTATAGAAGAAAATGAAATATTCCTTATTTAATCCAATAAATCAGAAGGTGTAACAGAGATTACATCTGAACGGGTTCATATATAAATATATTAGTTCATCAAAATAAACTATTTCAGTGATAATTTTGAGGAATTTCTCATTTTGTATGTTTCATCATAAACTTGTATTTTGCAGCTGTTTAAAGAGTTTAAACTCAGAGGCGACATTGTGGCACTTCAGGGGTCAGGGGTCGTGCAGGCCGATGTAAGACAGGAATCAGCGGCCTCACCTCCAGGACGGGTGCAGCTGTGTCATGGATGGACAGGATGTGGGTGATGTTGTGCTGTGCCAGCAGCTCCTGATCTCGTGCATCTACAGATCGCAAAGAAAACCGAGAAATCCAAATTAAACCTAGTAGCCAATCACAAATGACACCATGTAAGCTCTAACCCTAAATTAAGCATTTTACCCTCCAACAACCCCCCTCCTCAAATGTCTTCCAAGCAAATGTGGCTTTTTGGCTTCAAAGTTTTGCTCTTGTTTTGAACTGAAAGAAAAACCGGAAAACCAGTGTTTCTAAAACAGTCCAACAGCTTGGCCCAAAAGCAAGAAACAGTAATTGTTTTAATCAAATTTTGTTCTTTAAAAGGAAGCCAAATGTTTTCTACCTTGGACAGATGTGCTTTGAGCATTTTTTCTCATGCTTTGCAAGTTTGCAGCATGCTGATGATGCCACATACACAAGACCAAGTCTGCACTCAACCAGCCAGGCAAATGAATGCAAGGGATATATACCTCTTTAGCATGCATGAAAACTCAACTTAACAAGCCTCATTCTTATCTAAAGCACTTTACAACTACTAGTGCAATCCAAAGGGCTTTATTCAGACAAAATAAACCTAAAAAGGACAAATGAATGAAATAAAAAGGATAGAAAATATTCAGCACATTTGCAAAAAGAGAAGCTGGGTGGTACATAAATGCTCTGCCTGTCATTGTAACCTTTAGCAAGTTAGGAGCTAGACTTCACTTCGACAGCAAAAAGGTCTTGCGGACGTCAAACAGATCCATTAAATAAGACTGAGCTTAACAATTAGATGTTTTTTTAACAGGATGAGCAGAATTCATCAATTCTGTGGTGAATTTAGCAGGAAGCCAGTTTTACAAGGTTTAAACAGAAGAAATGTGCCAGTCAGTCACTGATTCAGGAAATGATTGAACACCAAGTTTAAGTGATTTTACCAAAATGTAACTAATGGAGATTTTCATCTCTGATTTGAGGTGATGTGTCTTGCTTTAATAATACGGTTGTAGAGTTGTAAGTGATGCTAAAATAACTCAACTAGCTAATATATGAGATTTCAGAACAAAAATAAAAACCTTCATGCCTTTGGATGTTTTGAAGAACATAAACCGACATAAGTGATACAAAGGCTGAGACCTTTGCAAAGGAAATTCAATCTTACTTCAGTGTCTGGCATTGACTTCAAGGTCAGAGTGTCCAAGTGTCTCATGAAAGAAGCATTTAAAAGGATTGTCAGACAGCTGAAACACGGAGGCACACTGAAGCTGGCAGCATTTGATGGGCTGTTGCCAAAGACAAACGGCAAGCGCCCTGTCCTGAAGGTCAAAGTGCAAGACATACAAGTCCATTTTACACACTTAATACTGCATTTTAAACACTGGCAAGAAGTTTCTGGTTAGCTAAATGACCAAGCTTAAATTCTGTACATGCTAGAAAAGAAAAATCAATTAATTTTTTTCTGATTGCTTTTTTGTTTTGATTTTCAGAAACATTTAAAAGTGATGTGAAACTTTATTATTTTAGAAGCTAAATATGTATAAATCAGCTCGCTGCTTTAGATTTATAACGTAGAGACAACTAGCTAAGCTGCAGTATCTAACCTGGGGTGAAATCCTACAATTTCACCTTTAAATAACAAATATTAACTAGCTAAAAATTCAATTACAGATCAATATTTTACTGAATTAATGATAAATATTGATTAAAAAACAACACCACACTACAAAACATTTGTGTTCTGGTAGCATTAATATTATTAATGATATGAAGCAATGGTCATCACAGTACCTGATATCTTTTAGATATCTGTTATCTTGCATATGATCCATTATAAATACATTCACATTAAAATATATTTGGTTTTATGTACTTGGAAACTCAGAATTATATAGTTTTAAGACTCAAACCAGTGCATGGGGAGGCTGGAGGACTGGTGCAGGGTTGCAACTTTCCATCAGAACACATAGATTTATTTCATATTTTACTTTGTTTTATTATGCTGTGAATCTTACGTCCTTCATAGGGTGTCTGTAAGTATTAGCTGTACCCTCCATCTTTTCTGTTACTCTGATTATGTGTGATTAGTTTATTTTATTCTAACTACTACGGGGAATCTCCAGATATAAAGATTATGTTCAACTTGTCCTCTTAGACCATTTAGCCTGTTTTATGTGAAAATTTCTATTTCTAGAGATCAGGGTTGGAAGTTCTGACTTGTTCCTCATTAAAAGGCCCCATTTCTTTCACAAACACAAAACAGAAAGAAGCATTCATCTAAAATAATTCACGATGAAGGTGGAAATGAGTGGGTTCACCTACACACATTTAGTTATGTGATTGTTTCACACCGTGGAAAAAAAGGCAAATACCCATTAAAGCTCAGCATATAACATGAAACATTTTTTTTTTATCTTAACCAATATTTGCTTGAAAACATTTAAACTTCAGGGTTTTTTTTTAAATACTTTCCTTTATTGTCTGCAGACAAAACATTCAAAATGCCTTTCAGTGTGCCGAGATGAAGGGCTCGGTTAACGTGAGAAGTATCATGTTTCCTATTTGGCTGCTATTTCTGGAACATGTCTTGTTTACAAAAACGTCTTCCATATTTTTATGACATTTCCTGTGTGGTTATGACTGCATGCATGCAAGGAATTACAAAACAAAGGGAAAAAAGCAACCTAACGAATGCATCTGCTGCTTAATGGAAACATGTGGAATCCAGTTGTTCACATGAGGGACACCCCCACAACGTGGGGCATCCCCTCCCACTGCAACGCTCACATATTCACAACAACGACCAAGAATAATATTTCCCCAAGCGGCTGACAGAAAGTGATACACACCACACACACAGATTAAAAAATAACAATACTGAAAGAGTTTTTTTCTCATCAAAGTACAACTTCAGTCATTCAGGTTCAAACTGTGACCTCTCCACTCTATAGAAACCGAGTTCATCGTAGCAATTCACCACATGCCCCTCCATATGAGGAACTGAAACAGCCTTTACTACATTATCCTGAAAATAAATCAATTCTTCACTCTCGTGACAAAGGGCTGAACAGCTCACCTTTAATGTTCCCAAGATAGAGATCAGGCAGAATCTACAGAAACATTAGAGACAAAGCCAGAGTGAAACAAGGATAAAGATCTATGTGAATTATTTCAGAATGAAAATAAAACTTTGATTTCAGATACAGTTATTAGTAGTGATAGTGATGCCTTACCTTGCTGATTCCATTCCCCATGTCGGGAAAATAGCAACAGATTTATGACAAATTTGTCATAATTAGCTAATTCTTGCCAAAAATGGTGAAATTGTGAGCTACCCGAGCTGTGTCATTGATTACTCTTGCACCATTTCTTTTTCTGGTCTCTTGCTGTTGCTGCATCTCATCATCAAACCATCCCTGATGACTTCCTAGTTGGAACCAAGATATCATAAAGCCTTCGACACATCAACAGCACATGGCCCCCAACTGCTGCTTCGCTGAGAATGTGTTGCTCAGGATTACGTAATGTCACCTTAGCAGTAGAGCAGCCTGCTTGAATGTTTATTCTTAGACCAGGACGGGTCATGGGACCATGGACAGGGACATACCAGCCAGACAAAGATGGTTCAGGGCCAGAGAGCAGAGGCGAATGGATCCAACATGCCTGGCTATCATGTGCTGAGCTGGTATACCGTACATGGAGCACTTCTGAATGAGGCTCCAAATCCCAGCACTGAACTTGCAGTTTAACCACCGTAAAATCATTTATTCCCCATATTTGGCATTATTTTTACAAAAAAAAAAAAACATTAAACACTGCATGATTTTTGATTTATTCAATTATTGTGGTTAAAACTATGGAGACCCGTATGATTCATAATTAAATAAATGAATACAACATTTTGAAATAAATATATGACCATGAAAT
>JBAMHX010000016.1:2203879-2218802 GCA_037177515.1 Pseudomugil tenellus | reverse complement strand
AGAACAAGAACAAATTTCTCGCTTCTCGTGGAGTATGTAACAGCCTTTACTCTGTAACATCCACAGTAATAGTCTTTTTTTGTGTGTGTGTTTGTTGTTTTTTTTGCTTGATTATCTCTGGTCCTTTCTGTTACCTTTCTATCTTATTCCATCTTCTCCTACAGGTCCAGCAGTACTGTGTAAGCTCAGTGGTTGCATTTATTTAAGCTTAACAATGTTTACTTCATTCTTAGTCTGCTGATTTTGCTTTTAGCTGTTTAATGTCTGAATTGTGTGTTCCCATATATCGCTGGCTTCTTAAATCATGAGTCAGTTGCTGATTTGTTGAGGTTTCTGTAGTTAAAAATGTGCTTGCTAAAGATTAGCAGCACATCATTATAGCCATGCACAATTATAGACAACTGGAGCCTGAATCGTTAAAAAGATTCATTTTAGAGCATCACTTAACAACCATAATGATATCATTAACCTGCCTAATTGGATGCTTTTGCGCCTCTAATTGCTCAAGGAATCCACACGGACTTGGATCTGACAGTGGAAAGTGCTGTTCACTTTTAATTGTAAGGCTTCAAATCAGAATTTATTTACATCAGTTAAAAAGAAAAACAAGTTAGCACATTTTGGATTTTATAAACTGGATGCCGTGGGCAATTTTCTGTGTAACTACTTTAAAACTGTGACATATTCTGAACAGTAGATGAACAGATTTTATTGTTAGATTAAATACTACATGTGTATTAGTAATCCATCTGATCCTTCTGTTATACGATCATCTGTTGTTGCTCTTTTTCAGGATGAGAATGAAGACTTCCTGTACATCAGTCGAGCCATGGAAGAGATTGTAGATGATCCGATTGACTGCTATTGGCTAATAAAGTGTTTCATCAATCAGTTTCACACAAAGTTCGGAGACTCGATACCACACCTTGTAAGTGTTCCTGGAAAAGAAAAAAACATTGTTTTGCAGCTGAACTTGTTAAATTTGATATGTTTAGTTCAACACAGAAAGCATGAACAGTTTTCATCCATCCATTCTCTATTTTCCAGTCAGTGCTGGTTAGGGATGTTCTGGACACATCACAGGGTTAAGAGACAAACAAACCAGGCTATATAGTGAATTTATTGGACATATTGCAGAGCTTTAAACTCCCCTTAATGGATTGAAGATGAAGTTTCCTGTAAGTTGATGTGCGTTTAGGATTTTTCTTAGCTTTGATCTATAAAACCAAAGATGCCGTTTCTGTAATGGTAATAAAATGGATGCCTAATGGTTTTTTTATTATTATTTCTGAGCCAAAACTTCCTAAAATAAGCAGTGTTTATACATAAACTGCTCTGAAAATGTTTGGTTTATAGAGCTTTTTGTAAATGACAGTATAACCGTTGCAGATATTTATCTAAACATACATTTACAACCTTTTAGCTTTTAAACACTGAATGCAGAGCATACTGTTAAAACTCACATTTTAACATTGTCAGACAAATACAACACCAAACACATGGCAAGTTAATGAGATAGTGATATTTATATAGTGTTGGGATATTATGGTTTCACCCTGACCTCCACCACCACCGCTGGATGTCCTTCGCATGAGCGTGATTATTCAAACAATTTTTACAACTGGATTTTGATACTCAGTATACCTGTTTAGGTCCCCAAGGGGACATTCTGTATTGAATTTAATGATTATCAGATTTATGATTTCCCCACCAGGTGGCGCTTTATCTATGAAAAATCTGATTTTTGGCTATATCTCTGGAACTATTTCTCTCATTGACCTTAAATCAAGTGCAAATAAAAGGTCATGACCTCAGGATGCATCCTCTCCTGGTGTCATACCGGGCTAGTTAAAAGTTTTCACACCAGGTGGAGCTTTGTGACAGAACATGTGCATCTTTATATTATTGTATTGTGTCTTTTTGAGGATTGGGGGCATTTGGGGATATATACCCTTAGCCGTCGCTTCCAACAACATAGGACTTGTTTATGTTGTGGTGGACCCATCGCTTTTAAAGCTTTTGCGTCAGTAAATTCAGTAAATTGTTTGAGACAAAGGAATACCACTGCAGGATTTCACTTAAATCTCTCAAAAGAAATCAAAATACATTATTTACATTTCATTTAAGATACAATATTAGTGTAGCATGAAGATTCCAGTTAATAATAAAGACACAATAGTAAAATAGTAAAAATGTGAATAAATAATGAGATAATAAACACTTTCTTTGTGCATTACATACCAGGAACAGGTAGTAGAAATGTCTTAAGCAGGTTATTTCCATAACTTTTAATAAAATTAAGTACAGACAATAAAATATTTATTCTAATGTTTGATAGAGGAGTCAGATAAAAGGGTTAAGGGACAACATTCATAGTAGAGATTATCTTTAAACCCTTAGCAATTAGTTCCATTATGTCACAAATCCATAAAATGCAGGCAGAGCTCATTTGGTGCAGGTTAATCAATCTGATTAAACACATTCATGGAAAGTTTGTAGCTCCTGCATCCCTAGGTAGATGCTACTGAATAAAGTATACATGTCTGTAACAGGAGAGCTACACAGTACAATAGCAGTCATTCTGTCGATTTAGCTTTTGAAATGTCAGCAATATGTGTGTAATGAAGTTATTGCGATTCAACATTTTCCAGCATTTTCTGTTTTTATGTGCATGCATGTGGATTAGGATTCTGTTCCTTCCTTTACGTAGCCAAAGAGCCTGGAGCATTATCTGAGTCAGGAGGAGCCTCAACTGCTGAACCATTTAAAGAACAGCGGAGCGCTGGCTCAGCTGCCGTACAACCTCTGGTTCAGACGCTGCTTCGCTGGTTGTCTGCCTGAATCCAGCCTGCAGAGGTCAGCTCACAGTTAATAATGGAACAATTTCACAGCAAAGACCACATATAGTTTTCACAACATGGGGTGTTTTCACAATTATAAGGATATTTGTGGAAAAGCTATCCTTAAATCAAGGTGCATCCTAAATGCAGAAAAAGCTGACCTGGTATATTTACATTTCACTGTGGACATATTTAGTATGAAAGCCATTATTTAAACTCTAAACTGTGTATTTGTAGAAGTATCACTGCGGCATTATGGTGTTATTTTCTCTTCGTGCTGCATTTTTACGCCTCATTTTAAGAAAATCTTACATTTTGTTGCTCCTGCATGTTGCATTCGGTTGGATGTTCATCATATCCTGCATCAATCCCCTTACTGTTTCAATCTTATTGCAATCTTAAAAGAAAACTGTGAACTCTCCTAAGTCTGGAGATGCTGAGCATCACTTGAAAACCATTTTGATGTCATCTGAAGGCTATGATATCTCCTTTGATGATTTTTCTTTATGTAAAATTGATATTAAAGTTGTTATACTTCGTCTTTAGGGTTTGGGACAAGGTGATCAGTGGCTCCTGTAAGATCCTGGTGTTTGTGGCCCTGGAAATCCTTCTCAGCTACAAGATCATATTGATGGGGCTCATGCAGCCAGAGGGTGTGGTCAAGTTCCTGTCTAATGTGAGTAAATGATAGAACTTTATTATAAAGATGTTTTTATGTTTTTTTCCCTGCTAATTGCTGGGATTGTCTGCAGCATCTCTGAATTGGAATAAGAGGTGCAGAAAATGAATGAATGATTATCCTTCATCATTTAATGTTACAGATTTGAAGTCTTGCAAAAGCTTTCAGTGATCTCTCATTTCCTTATTATATTGCAAGAAACAAGGAAAAATAACACGATAAGCCCAAATAATTCTAGTGATCTTGAAAGTGAATATTTGATTTGAGTAGGCTAACCTTTCTTAGACAAGCTTTTTATTATTTTATACTTCTTCCTGAAGGATTTTCCAGAGCTTTTCTTTGGATGTTTGTGCTTATTGTTTCATTTTTTTGTCCCCAATTGCTTCAGTTTTGTTTAGATCATGGCTCTAGGGAGAATCAATCTCTCCATCAGACTTGTTATCACTGATTTTCAGTCCAGGTTTTGTGTGATCCGTCTTGTGAGGGATCCTTCAGCCTTTACCGCCTATTTCCTTTCATTAAAAAGTGGCTTCTCGGATGCGAACAGCTGGATGAAAGTGTGTGTTTAACCAGATTTGCTCCTGCTTCTTAATTACATAACTTTCAGATCCTGTTAATCTGTTTGTAGTTAATGTGTCCTTTTGTCTTCCACGTGTCCAGTTTCTACACACCATGCCGAGATAAGCGTTTAGTGAACAGCTCTTTGTGATTCACCTTGTTTCTAAAATCCTATTTTCTGTCAGCAAGCTGCTCTTATCTTGCTGTTTGTCAGAGATGCAAATGAATGGAACCAAGAGATGTCTCCGGCTGCCGGGAACAAAGATCTTATTTAAAATCATTCTTTGCCAAGTTCTCTGTTATGGATTGACACAACACTGGTTCATCCTTTCAGTTAGGAGCCTTTTTATGTCTTTTAAGTGTTTCATAGGTCAGAGTTGATTGCAGTAAAAAAAAAAAAAAAAAACTGGTACATGGACTGAACTGGAAACAAGTGAACAAGCAGAAAATGTCCACAGAAAAACTTTGGAAGACCTTCAGAAAGTCTGGAGTGAATGTTTAAAACCATTTCACATTCATGTTATTTTAAAATAACATGAATGTGACAGCCTTGGATTGAATCACCAACAAATTTGGGTTCAAGACTTCTAGCCCTATTTAAGAACATAAAAATGCAGATTAGGTTTAAGAAAAAAAGGAATAAATGGATGATTTGTACAGAAACTGAGTGAATCAAACAGAAAGCATACTTACGTTGTTACTGACCTCTACTTGTCCCGTCTAGATACCGCAGGAAAACACAGACGCTATCGTGACGAAAGCCATCGACTTGTGGCACAAGTATTGTGGCAACCCGGTTCATGCTGTGTAGCCACACGGACTCAGACACTTCCCCAGAATCCCCCCCGGACTTAATCTCACCTCCCCCTCGAGCCTGCAGCATCCATCGTCCGGGGGGCTTTGTCTCTGCGTGACTGCACTGGAAACTCATCACTGGCCTCTTTTAATAAGCCCAGGGATGCGGGAACCACTCTTCATATTCCAGCCTTCCAGTATGACAAACTTTAGCGAGAAAGAGACTGAAGTTGGCACAACAGATGGGACATGAGTGGAAGTTTCCTCACAGAAGAAGACCAGGAAGCACAAACTTATTATTTTTAATTTAAGTTTCCTTCTTTAAGAAACTGCATACATCATAGAAGACTCACAATAAATTAATACTCACATGCAGTTTTTCTGTTTACAAAAACCATTTGAAAATCCTCTTAATTTATGTACATCCTCTTAGAATTCTGAGATAATATTTTTCTCTCAAAACACCATTTACCGCACAAGCGTCAGCAGTGCTGCTGATTCTTGTAAACAAGCACACACACACACTCAGACACACCGGTCATGACGCATACTGAGCTCCAAATTCTCAATAATATGGTCACGGCTACCAATTCATGGACCCAGTTTGAACTGTAAACAATAAAAACAAAGTAAGGTGGCAGGGTTTTCATATTTTGTTCTGTAAAAGGCTGATCGCAGGTAAACAATGGAACACAAAAAAGTAATTTGTTGTTTTTCAGCAGAGTTCAGTGACATTTTACCGTGTCTACAGGTAATGTTCTGTTTTTAAATAAGATCATTTGGCAACTTTGAAATCCCTGTAAACGATACTGTAGGCACAGTGACACAGTTGGTCCTGAACTCTTGCATTCAAGGTCCACAGCAAGTCAAGTTACTTTGGTTTAAATGGGAAACTGAAGTGTTTGAGCTGTTGAATGAATCCTGTAAACATACAATTAATGAGAGAATCTGAAATTATTGCTCAGTAAAACTGATGTGAACATGTTTGGAAATTGGAATTTCTGCAGTTAAAGTTTGGCTTTAGTTTCAGCTGCAATCGACATGATCATTTCAGTCTGTGGAAAATAAACATGCACCTGCCTGGCAAAAAAAAAGAGAAAATAAATGCCCACCACTATCTCCTACCATTTTCATCAATGAAATTGGCACAGATTGTGTCTGACCTCCAGTAGCCTTGTTCAAAACCAGAAGTGCAGCAAAGTAAACGTCACTACTTCCTTATCATAAAAAAATGACAATTAAAAGCTTTTGAATATCAAGAAGTCTGTAAAATTCCCACTGGGGGGAGACGACAGTCCAGAGTTTAATCCATATGAAAGGTTTCGCTGTTATATCCTGTGATGGCTCGAATGTGCTTGTTGAGGTCAACTTGTAGAGTTGAAGCTGACACTGGTTAGCAGTACGGGGCAGCACGTAGCAGCCTGAACACTTGACACCTCTGTTGGAGTATAAAAATGTGGCAGAGGGGGGACCGAGTTGCTTTTATGGCCGATGAAACCTTCCAGGAGAGAATAAGAGGAAAATTAGAAGCTTTCAGAAATGCAAGCAATGTACTGACCTCACTGAATTATGTTTTAAATAATGTACAATGTGTAAGACTTAGGGACACCTAGTGGTGAAGTTGTACATTACAACCGACTGAATAAATAACAAGGTCAGCATTTTAAATCTAATCAGTCTTCAGGTTTTCCATAATGGTTAACTATTATTCTGTGCTGAAGAGATTTATCTTCTTGCAATTGCTTAGAGCTTCTGGACCTCTAGTTCTTCACCTCTAACTGGTTTTTATAGGAGGCTCTACCCTACCCAAAAACACGACTCGTATGTTTAACTCGTTGGCTGCCAAAGACGTTTTTTATGTCTTTCTGAATCCAAACGTTTCCTGCCCGACACTAACAGACGGAAAACCTAATGATACTGCTAAAGGCGTCAAAACGTCTTTTGCTGTTTCTTTATATAATAAGTCAAGTGCATGGTTCAAAATGTCCCCAAAACCCTGAGCACGGGGCTCTCTGCTACAGCGACAGCTGGCAGCCAATGAGTTAAACAATTATACATGCAATCCAATACAGGTCATGGTTTATCATTTATATAGCTGATTTAGTTCTTATGTTATTTGTACACATCACCCACCGTCCAGTGACGCCCCTGATGAAGACAGAAGATCTTCAGGATTATACCAAAACATAAAAAAGCTAAAGTAGCTGATTTTACATGCATTTTAATTTGACATTTATTTCTTCTGATACTGACAGGATAACGTTTTAAAAATCACAGTCCATTTACATCACCATCGTAATCCAGTACGGGGGGCTATTAGACCATTTCAATGATCAGATTCTGCATGCAATATCTGTAAAGGCTCGTCTATATTATCAATTCAATTGTTAATATTTCATTTCTTTTGGAGCGTGTAACGTCCTGCCTTATTTTTAAGACATCAGCTATTTGTTGAACATGGTGGCACCCAAAGCCATAGCTGTTTTTGAGAGTTAATAAGCCTACAGTGAATGTTTTTACTATGTTATTCTCTGACTTCCTGCAGCTGCATGACATTGTGCTTCTGTCTTTTTAATTAAGTATGTAGAAAAGACATTCGTGATGCAGCTTTTTTCACATGCACAGATTAAAAAAAAAACCCTAAAGTCAGATAAAAGGAAATATATACATATTCTGATATATATATATATATCAAAGTTTAGGGGATAAATTTAGGTGCATTAATCTGATTTTTTTAGAACTACATATCAACCTGGTGTGTTTCTGATTGAACTTTGATGCAATGATCTGCGATGACACAAACACACATAAACAAGGGAATTCAGCCACAATGCTAGGCACTGTAAAGATTAAGGGGGGGGGGGGGGGTCTAAATTCAGTGTATCCTGCTGCAGCACACCTGAATCAGATTAAGGTGTTTTGATCAGGTTACATAAGAAGGGCTCATGAAGTTTGCTTTATCTCTTTGTCCGCTTAGGTTCAAGCAGTTACCATTTATTGTCACTGACATTTGACATTGCTGCTAATTACAGGTTAAAATACAAAAACAAGACTTTTCAGTATTAGTGACTCTGCAGCAGTTTGACACCTCTGCAGCTCCCACTGCACAAACAGAGCAGTCACCCAACAACTGGGAGGGTGATTAGAATGTTTCCACACTTGGCTGCTTGTAATTATGTTCTTAACAATCTTACAGGCACACATCACGGAAACAGCTGAGCGAGTTTAAGCCTGAATCCATTAAAACTCTAGCAAAGTCTGAAAGTGTCAGAGGGAAGATGAGTCGAACGGGACTTTCATTGTGTCACCACCCTGAGGAGAAACCCTGCATGTTTATCTGAAGAGCATCACAGCAGGCTTCTACTCACCTGGTAAGATGACGACTCGACTCGTGCACCTCCATCTCTGTGCTTTTAAACTCATTTAGCTCTTTTCTAATGGCAGCCTGCAAAACAGCATCGGATACATTGCGTGAGACAGATTCTACAGTGAATCATATTCTTTAATTTAGCCGTGTTTATGGTAAAATGAACCTTATCAGCAGCTGTTAACCGAGTCCATGGCTTGTCTGCTCTCCTGTCGTAGTCCTGAGCCTCGGCAACCTCCACATAGTCACTAAAGCGGATGAGGATCTTTGCCTCCCTCAGCTCCTCCACTGTGGGCCGCTGGCTGAGCTGGAAGTTGGAATTAAAGGGGCGTTGCCATCAAATTCCAACAAATTTCCTGCATAAACACCTACAGGGTGACTGATTCCAGAGATTCAGCATCACTAAATGATAATCAGGTATATTTCAGGGATAAAAATAGATTCATTTTCTTCTGTGTGATATGTGTGTTTTACAGGAAAAGTGGCTGGAAAACAGTTTTATACCTCAAACAGATGCCTGGGAAAAAAAAGACTGAGAATCCCTGCTGAAGGTTAAACATGAATATCTGCATATTTAAAAAGATATCTACCATTTAATGTTTAACGCAAATACAAGGGGACAAGATAAAAAGTCTGTATTGTGAATATTTTCTGCAGTGAAATAGTGGCTTTAGCTTAAACTGGGTCATGTATCAATAAAACATAATTCATGTCTTATTATTGCCATGGCAGCAGCTGTTGTCCCAGTGAACAGCGCTGTGGAGATGATGCGTGTCATATGTACCCTCTAAAAACAAATCGGAGCCTGAAAAAACTATTTAAACCTGTCAGAATGAATGTTTTCATCCCGATAAGCATGATGGACTGTGTTTTATGACCCAGCAAATGCAGCTGAACACACACACACACACAGAATAACCCAATGATGTAACCACTGATAATATCATCCTTTCAGAGGGTTGCAATTTGAAGGGTAGCAGGCAGGTTGCCAAGGCAACCATGCTTATATTTCAACTCGAACTTAAGAGCAAACCTGCTCAGCGTGAACACAGATGTGCTCGCTAATCATTTTCTTCTCCGTCTTACCTTTTTGGACAAGTGTCTCTTGATCTCCCTCTTCTCCTCCTGCTCCTCTTGATCATTCCGAGCTGAAGGAAACAAACTGTGATGCGCATGTGCTTGTTTTTCCCTGTAATTGTCAGAAAAATGGCTTACGTTTCAGGATGTTCCTCTGTTCAAGCTCCTCTGCTGTCGGCCTCTGACTCAACCGCCTGAGAAAAGAGAAATTTCAATTTATTAATGAATAAATTTAACGTCTGTGTGCATTCTCTGAGGTCATCTTTATCGTCCTTCAAAGTGTTACATATGAGATCTTACTCCTGTGAACAGATAAGCTGACTGTGCAGGTCAATTTTATGAGGGTGGAATTTGAGGATTTAAAGACTGTAAGAAAAGACTGAGATAATTTAGTGCTGGAATGGCTGATGGTAAGAGCAGGAGAAAGTTTGACGCAAAAAACAGCCAATATAGGAAAACTGTTCAGAGATCTGGATGTTTCTCTAACAGATAAAACACTATGTGGCCCAAGGGCTGGTTTTGATGTAGTTGTGCGTATTAGCAAGAATCAAGTGATATGATATGTATCACAATACTATTGTAATAATCTTTTACTACAATTTATTGGTAAAAAAAAACAAACAATCACAGCCAAGTAAACAACCAAAGCTGCTCCATAATTTAAGCCAACTTACTGAATAAGAACATAAAGATGTGTGTGTGGGTGTGTGTCTATATTTCAATGCAGAACACATAAAAACAGGATTTATCTACAAGATGAGTAAAGAAATTAAAATCTGACTCATATGTAAAGATCTTATAAAAAATGTATATGGTTCTTTTGTATATCAATATATTGTCAGACAAAATATTGGAATATTTCAATATATCTATATTTTCTTAAACCCCTATTTGAGGTGATAGAAGACTCACAGTAGTGAAGTTTCTCTTAATCATGTTTATTTTCATGTTAGACATTTTTTTTTTAGTTCAAACTCTAAATTTTGATGCATCCTATCAGCGATGACACAACACACTGCTTCCACCTTGTATTTTTCCTCTCACATGGATGGAAGCCGAGTGTGTGAAGACAAGTCGCTCTGCTGATCAGATGCTCACCTGGTCAGTTTGGTGGCTGTTTGCTGCCGGAATTCGAGCCGTTCTTGGTCCGACTGCATTGGAAGGATGTTTTTCTCCTCCAGCTCCCTTTTTGATGGACGGTTGCTCAACTTGAGGGCCAGAGAATCTTTTCGTAAAACCTTCATGGCCAGCGTGCCTTCGGAAGACATGGATTCAGTCACAAGTCAGATCCAGGCTGCAGTCATCCATCTCTTGTTACACTTACTGCAAAAACTTTTACTGATTCTTTTGCGTTTAAGAACACACAAAAGTTATTTGTATTTGTGTATTGTTAAGATTAAATTACAACATCTGGCAAAAATAATGGTTATGATCTTATTTAGCAGCAACATTTACTAAGACTGGAATTTGCATAGTAATTAAAACCATAATATAGTTTCACCTTGACCCCCACCAACGCATCCGCCGCCGCCGGATATCCTTTGTGTGAGCGCAATAACTGAAACAATTTTTTACTATAATTCTGGAACTGTTTACAATTTCATTTTTATATTCAGTAATCTATTTAGGTCCCTAAGGGGAAGACCTGTATCGAATTTCACAATATTTGGATTTATGGTTTCCCCACTAGGTGGCGTTTTATGCACCAAAAATCATATTTTTGGCTATATCTCTGGAATTATTTGTCTCATTGACCTCAAATCAAGTACAAGTAAAAGGTCATGACCTCAGAGTGCATCCTGTCCTGATGCCATACCAGGCTGGTTCAAAATTTCAACACCAGGTGGAGCTTTGTGACTGAATATGTGCAGCTTTATATTTTTGTATTGTGTCTATTCAAGGATTGGGTAAATTTGGGGATTTACCCCTAGACGTCGCTTCCTGTGGTATAGGCCTTGTTTATTGAGTAAAACTACTACAAACACAGGGCTAAATGAAAAAAGCGGATCAGTTTCCAAACAGCATCCTGAAGTTTTTCCATTTTACAGAGAGTAAGATGAGTCTAAGAGCAACAAACATGTTAAAAGAAACACTGAATTTTGTCTCTGTAAGAAGGATTTAATGAAACATGAAAACCTTTCAAAAAATTAGAGAATTGGATTTAAACAAATGATAAAAATAGTACAAATAAAAGATGAAAAAGTCAATGATGAAACCATGTGTACTGTGTATTATTTATTAATGTTTTATTTTAATATTGTGCATTAGGGTTTGTTGTGCTAAATATCATTGAAATGCTGTGCAAGTTTCAACATCTACAAAAGTGTTAATGTATTTCATCCTTACCCAACTTTAAAAGATGTGATGTTTGTGTTAAATGCTACATTTTTTTAAATCAAAAACTTTAGTTTGAAATAAAGTACAAAATAAATTAGTCTGCAGTTAGGTTAGGCTTAATGTGATGGTGCATCTGATTGCTTTTTGAAAGGAAAACATGGCCTGAGAATTACAGAGCTTTAGCTGAAACATTGAAAAGGGTTAGGAGGAGGGTGTCAAACTGAAAGTAAACTAAAAACAGAAAATATAAAAACGCCATACATTTAAGAAGTTTATAATAAAGAGAAGCAGTCATGAACTGGATGGTTGAGATGAATCGTGAATCTGCATTTGGCAAGGGGATACATTCAATTCAGTTCAGCTTTATTGGTACGTTGCTGATTGCACATCATCTCAAAGCACTTAAGGCATTTAAATCTAATTATAATCTAATTTCATACAGTTCGCTACAGTCCAATTAAACCCGGTTCAATATAATCCACGTCAATCCAATTCATAATAATTGTCTTCATATGAAACCAATTTGTTAAAGTTGCCTCAGTGAGGAAATTGATGGTGGAACTTTAGTTTGGTTCAGCTACAGAGAAACATATAAAGATGTCTACCTTAAGAAATTAGCTAATTTTTTTAATTGTTAAATTACGATGGACTGGCGACCTGTTCAGGATGACCCTGCCTCATGCCCAGTAGTGCACAGCACTTTTCTCCTTTTTTCAAAGCTGGGTTTGATGTTGCAGTTATTTCTCAAGCTGATGATGGTGCATCTTGTAACAGAACAAGGACCAGCACTTTTTCAAAGTGAATGCACAGAAAATTGTCTCTAGCTCTAATTCAGGGGAAAATGATGGTGAAAATGACACGAAGACAAGAAAGGAAAAAGAAAAAAAAAGTCCAAGACAAGACTTCATCCTGCAAAAATACCAATCTCTCAACTCTTGTATAAGAAAGTCAGAATCTAATCAATAAAGAAAATTATTTTTCATATTTAAAAAAATCTATTTAATCCCCAATTATTGTTATTTTTCTCTAATTGATCTGGGAAAACCAGCAATTATGTGAAAAATTCTACTGTTTCTGAAGCCAGAATGTTTAGCTTTTCATTTAAATGAAATTTTGCATCTGACTTATTTTCTTTCTTTACTGAAGATAAAATCTGAATAAAAATCTTTTTAATAGTGCTCATTCCATTAATTTTGTCCAGGCTTGAAAATATAGCATGATGATCTTAACAAATCACATTAGTCTTCCAGTGCTTTACCGCCAGATAAATCTACAAGAATAGGAGTTGTAAGCGATTCTTGAAGTTAAATAGCAGGTTAATAAAACTGATTCGTCCATTAGTTGTGACATCACTGTGATGCCACTAACATTTAAATGAAAATACTTTATTCCTATGTTAGCATTGTTATTTTATTTTTAGAAAGTAACTGCAGCCTTTATTGGTCTTACTTGTAAACAGCATGTCATCCTCATCCTCGTCCTCTTCGTCATCACCTTCTTCCTCCTCATCATCTTCTTCCTCTTCTTCTTCCTCCTCCTCATCTCTGTACATGCCTGGTAAGTCCTCATAATCTGCCTCATTGGGGAGGTTTTCCTTGTTGTCGTCGCAATCGAACATCACCGTGGGAACAGCGTGCATCATGGAGCTGCATGTTGATGGGAGAGGTCAAAGGTCAGAGGTGTGGTGTTACTAATTTGGCCTCAGATCTCAACAAAAAGTTTTAATCCAGTCAGAGGAAAGATAAAGGCAAAATCAAACGTCAGTGTCAAAACTGGTCGAGATGGAGAAAAGTTCCAGAAATGGATCTAATTGAAATTAGGAAATGAAATGAAAAATACTTTTTTTTAATCCCTGTTCAGAGGAATTGAAAAATCAAAAGAAATCATGGCTGATGACCAATCATTTTGAAGACTTTCCTTTTTAATCAATGAGAATATTTGGCGCTTTTCATTCTAAATAAAATAAAAATCTACGCAGTGGACAGAACAACAAATAAGAACTAGATCTTCAGGATAAACACAAACAAATTAGAAATTAAGTTTGATTTTATTTGAACAAACAATTAACCTCAACATGTTTGACATGACATCAGTTATGATGTATCACTCATAGGGTTTATTTTGTGATTAAAACGTTAGTCTTTTAAAAAACAAGTAATAAAAGAGCCAGTTCTTTTGAATGATTCTTTAAATGAACAGCTCCCGAATCAACGGCTCCCTTCATAGAGCCATACGTTCCACCACCAAAATTTATGACATTTTATTCAGATTATGGATGCAACAGTTCAGAGCTAAAGCCAGATTTATTCCATTCAGACTTATTAGACCCAAACCATCACCCTCCATGTGAATATGTGAAGAAACACCTATAGGGATGCACAATATATCTGTGCTATTATCGGTATCTGCAGATATTTTACTTTTTTCCAAATATCGGTATCGGTCCAATAAGTAAAACTGGGCTGATATTATCAACCAATATTTATTTAGAGAGCTAATTTTGTGTGTGTCAGAAAATGGAGTCGGGCTGCGGTGTTTGTTTGGGGATGTGATAATAAAAGTGATGCAGCGCAGCATTGTGAGGTCATTTACTGCAGTAGAGAAGCAATTTCAATCAGGAGATGAAACTCTTTACCAGCAGAAGATTAAATCGCATTGCTGAGAATCCTGACAGGATGGAATAAGGTTTAAAGTTTTAAAACAAATCTTAACACCCACATGAAAAATCATAATCGCAGCAAAGAAGTATAGAAAATATACCGTTGCAGCTAGCGACACTAAAGCTAAAACAATAACACAGAGGGTCAATCTATCCATTTAGAATGCTGTAAAAACCTTTTAAGCGACAACTAAAAGGTTGCAGAATTTACTTAATGTTTATGGATGCACTTTTTTTTATATATTTGATTACATTTTTGATTACATAACTGAGGATGGCACGGTACATATAATTTCATATTTAAACACAGATAACTTTGTAGATAAGCCGTACATCTGTTACTTAATTTTCAAGAGATGCATTTTATTTGAATGACCACATTTTTGTGCTAGAACATGAAGAAGTAAATATTTGAAGAACCAAAACTGTGTTTGTGCTGGATGCAGTGATCAAAAACTGATATTTAAGTAGCTCTGACATATCTGTAACACCAAACTGCAGGTGATAGTAAACATAAAAATATCGGTTATCGGTTAGGGCTGCACAATTCTGGGTAGAATGAGAATCACGATTTTTTTGCCAAGAATTGAGATCACGATTCTCTCACGATT
>JBAMHX010000016.1:2169882-2181776 GCA_037177515.1 Pseudomugil tenellus | reverse complement strand
ATTCATTCATTCATTCATTCATTCATTCATTCATTCATTCATTCATTCATTCATTCATTCATTCATTCATTCATCTTTTTATCCTCCAAAACTCATCTGCCTCCACCTCCATCTTTCTATTCCTCAGGTGTCCATCCATCACTTCATTTCTTAATGTTTGTCCATGAAACATCAGGCAAATAATAACAACATAAAAGCTGAAAAGAATCGATTTCTCCAATGTGTTGTGCTGACGCAATCACAAGTTATGCTACAACATAGGTTTATTGTGGATTTATAATAACTTTTTAATTATGTTCTTCTTAATGATTTTTATTTAATTTATTATTTTATTATGAATGTTGCTGTTTTTATTCTTTTTTTTATTTCTGTTTCAACAACTGTAATGCTTTTAATGTTTTTATGTAAAGCAGTTTGAACTGTTGTGTACATGAAAGGTGCTCTACAAATAAACTTGCCTTGTCTATAATGTGAACCTGTGATGGAGTAGTGACCCTGAATCTCGCCTGCTATTTGCTTACATGGACTCCAGTGTTCCCAAAATCCTGCCCTGGAATAGGTTGGTATAGAAAATGATGGATGGTTAATATGCACACTGTAGCTACCAGGACAATTTAAGTGTGAAATAATTAGTTTGATCAGTCCCAATAAGGCTAAAGTCTGCAAGGACTAAAGTTTGGCATGGAGATAAAGAACGATTTGATTTGTTTTATTCCGAGTAGCTTTTAATTAAATCAAATTTATCTTTAAATTAAAATCTCCATAACTGTATTTTTGAGTCAAGGTTTATATATTGAGACATGAAAGCAGGAGTTTGAAGGCTTTCTTATGACAAGGTGTCTGAATCCGCCTCTGCAGGTCTCCTTTCACCACCAGTCTCTGAATGCGATGGATCGCTGCAGCTCTGAACACTGGAAATAATGTCTGATGTGATCATGAAGCAAACAGAAAAGAAGTTAAAAGGAAACACAAAGTTCAAAGTCTGACGTTTTCCTTATTATCTTCTCCGTTGCTGCCATTCATCGTCCAAAAGCCTCAATAAGCCCCCCAATCGCCCCCACCCCCGCAACTGGACCCACTTTGAGCTGAATTAATGCAAAGTGACAGTTCAGCGGGGCATGCAGGAGTGTGTGCGGTTGTTTGTGTATGTATCTACATGGCTGTATATGTGTGAATGTGAAATTTGGCCAATCACAGGAAGATGAGTCACCCCCCCCCCCCCCCCTCTTGTCCCTTTCTGTCCCCTGTAAGCAGCTCTGATAGGTGGCCCTCAGCAGTAAAAAGAAAAAGTAACCGAACTTGCATCTTTTTATTATATCCCAGAACGCACAGTGTCGGATTGGGTTTCCCCCAGACCGCCGCCGGATATCCTTCGTATGAGCGCGATAACTCAAAAGATACCTTCTTGTCTGACCTTAGTAACCACAACGGCAATGGCCAGACACATCTAGACTAATCAGTGTACCCAGTAGTGAAAGACAGGAAATAAGAAGTTGTCTTAAGTTCAGGACGTAGTGGAGCTGTGTATAAAGCCAACTGACCTCAAATGCAGGATGCACCTGGGAATGACATCATCAGTTCAGTGAGGCTTATATAATAAATATGATAGACAACTTGTTACTATAGTTACAGGGTATTACATGTGCAGCTTTATACTATTGTATTGTGTCCATTGGAGGATTGGGGGCATTGTGGGAAATACAACTAGCCGTCGCTTTTGATGGCATAAGCCTTGTTTTTTGGTGTTTTGCTTGTAACACAGAGTGAGTATATTGCATTATACTTGTTTAATGCACGTGTTCTCATTAAAACTCATTTTGAGTTGGTCAGCAGTGTTGGATCTAGAAGATTTTACATATGGGGGTGGGGGGCAAAGAAGTGGGATCAAACCCAAGCAAAGCAGTGTTGCATGTGCTTGTTCCTGTCTGGTAAAATCCCCAAAACAAGCATATAGAACAGTTTTAAACTTTGATTTAAAGCAGCTCGGAGTTTCTGCAGACCTGCAGGCTTCTGGGAGTTTCTTCCACATGTGTTTAGCATAAAAACCCAACACGGCCTTCATGTTTAGTTCTGGTTCTGGGAACAGAAAGTACATTTGACCCAGATAACAGAAAGTTTCTGCCTCGTTCATAACAGAACAAATATCCTGAATGCATTTTGGCTCTGAAATATTGAGTGTTTGATAAAGTAACAGCAGGATTTTGAAGCAGATGTGAAGATCTGACGACTGGAGTTTTATGAACTACTTTCTTGGTTTTGGTGAGCACTGGATCAGCAGCGTTCTGGACTACCTGCTGCTGTCTGATGGACAGTGTTACAGTGTCTTTTTTCTTCTCATGTACCATGTGGAGTGTCTGCTAGTACCCCAAAGGGTACGTGGACCCCATGTCAGAAACACTAGTCGGGTCTATTAAAGATAAACGCCTGGACACATTTTTCTAAATCCTGCTGAGACATCAGTCTTTTAATCCTCCAGACGTGCTTTAAGTGATAAAAGGCTGACTTCACATCCATATTAATGTGATGCTGAAGTTCAGGTCTGAGTCGATGACTACGCCCAGATTTCTGGCTTACTATGTTTGAAGACGAACGCTGGCTTTTTATCCTTCTTTCTTGGCTCCAACAAACATTGTTTCACTTGTGTTTTCGTCTAAGTGAAGGAAGTTCTGACACATCCCATCTTTAATTTGTTTGTTCACCCGTTGTCTGCTGGGATTGGCTCCAGCCCCCCCACGACCCTGTTCAGGAATAAGCGGTAGAAAATGGATGGATGCATTTGATCAGTGTTTAAACTGGACTTTAGTCCCGGTAAGATGTTATGTATATTTTGATCATAACTAGATTAGTAGCCGAAGAGCGCAGACCAGACGGTGATCCGGATCACCTCAAAATGTAATCACCTGTTCATCTTCCCATTCTGGATATATCCTGAAAATGTTGTGAACTTTAATCCATAACTTTTCAAGTTATGTTGTCCAAAAACAACCAAACCGACAAACTGGCGGAGGTAACTATCATATGTAACTGTGTAAATGTTGTTTAAAAAGATCCACAAAAACACTTTAAAATAAGCTGAAGGGAGTTGTCCAAGTCTACCATAAAGATGAAAAACATGAAACCGCTTTTTTAAACTAATAAACGAAGATGAACCTGAACCAGAAGAGGAAGTGAAATCAGCTCATCACCTGTTAAACACATGTGATGCCTCTGTGCTTTACAGGTGATGCATGGCTTCCTGTGTCACAGCCTGGCCAGATGACAGAAGCAGCTGGGTGAATTCTGTCGTGTGCAGGGTCTCTCTGTCTGGCTACGTTAAATCAAATAAAGCTGATTGGATGGAGCATCTCGGTACAGATGGACAATGACCCATAACACACTGGGAAAGAAGTCATGCAGTTTCTGAAGGTAAAGAAGCAGAATCCTCACCTCATGCCAACCCAATCCAACTGCATTTCATTCCTCTCGGGTAAAATCTGAAGACGAAAACAAGAGACAGCTGCAGTAAAAGCCTGGCTACACATCAAAGAGGAGGAAGCCCATTCTATGATACCTCATTTGGATGTGAATAGCATTAATATGAGCATCTGCAGTAACTACAGCTAGTTTGGTTCACCTGTGATTTCTTACCATTTTATTTCCTTTGACTTTGTTTAAAGCACTTTGGAGACCAAGGCTTTACAAATGTGCTTATAAATAAACTGGACATTTATGCAAATGTTATCTAGACATACAACAGTCTTGTGTTAAACAACACATGGTAATACTGTGTTATTATCTGGTGAAGATATTGTAACAGAGCTGTTCGCCGAGCAGGCAGGAAAAGTTAAAATGAAGTCTTGTGACGTAAGAATAAGATAAAAATACAAAAATATGTGACACCTCTTCAAATGTTTTAAATACAATAAGTTCCAGAGGAATGTCTGCTCATATATATATGGCCAGCACACAGCCATTGTTAATCCTGGAGAGATTTGCTTCCATGGCAGGTTGAAAGATCTTTCATTTACAAAAAGCAGGACTATGCTATGTTGCCACAGCGCTGGAGCCGCCTGTACCATCACCAGGAAAGCAAAAAAAGGTCACTTAAAGGAAGAGTGAGCAGAGCATCCATGAAACCAGGCTTAACATTGGCATGCATTGGGTGGAAGGAGTGCAAGAAGGATAAAAAGTTCAGAATTGACAGCTTTCTCCTCAACAAGTCAATGCTAAGTTAAAGCTAAAACTTCAGCCTTTGCTTTAGCCAAAGCTAGCCTAAAGCTAACTTTAGGCTAGTACAGGATGGTTTAATCAGTGAGGCTTTCTAAACATGGCAGCTACTGTTCATCTGAATGCAGTACATGATTTCAGTATTAGATGCGACTAATTTTTACACAACGTCTCTTTAACTCTTGCACCGATCTGCCTCGTTCCTATTTCCTCATCAGCCTGATTTCGGGTCCTCACATCCTCCACAAACCACAGCAAAAACTAGCATAGCAGTCATTACAGAGCAGAGCATCCAACAGTCACAAACCAGCAGTCACAACTACTTTTCCCACCAGAACAAGAAAGTTTGATGTGAAGAGAAAATACTGGACCTCATCTCAAAGATGAGAGCAGGAGACATGCTTCCCACCAGTTCTGTTTTAGGAGAAGGTTTTTAAAGGTGCTGCTCATTCACACTTAAGACAGGCTAAAATCTTCTTATCACATCTATCCTGCAACCAGCAGAGTCCTTCTTGTTGCTAATATTGGAGGATTATAAAACTAAATTTGATGACATAAAAACCTTGTGAATCTCTCACCCACCTACATTTTTTCTCCCGGTCTTCAATCACAGAAAAAAATGCTCTAAATCCCATCATAATTTGAATATAAATAGCAAAAAGCAACAGCATGCACCTCACCACCTGAAAACCGCTTTTAACATTCAATAATAAAGAAACCTTCCAACGCATCACAGCCTGATAAACCACAGTAACTGTGTACAAAAGGTGTTTTCTTCTACACTAAACTTCCACCATCATCCACCAGAG
This sequence comes from Pseudomugil tenellus, assembly GCA_037177515.1. Lineage (NCBI taxonomy): Eukaryota > Metazoa > Chordata > Actinopteri > Atheriniformes > Pseudomugilidae > Pseudomugil > Pseudomugil tenellus. The sequence goes on along the minus strand of JBAMHX010000016.1, from coordinate 2,176,761 downwards.
ACCATCCCGAGTAATAACTCAGGTCTGACTCATTCTCCTTCCTTACTTCAGGTTTTCTCTCAGCACAGAGGCCAGCCTGTGTGGGCTGAGTGGATCAGCTCACGTGCCAGCAGGAGAAGAGCGAAGGGGTGCTGCGTTATTGTTGGGAGGAGGCGAGGCAGAGGAAGTGCTCCTGTGCATGTTAAACTCTCACACTTACTCCTTGGCTTTTTGTATTCTGCCCAGGTAGGTTTGAAACTCTCCGGCTCAGTGCTGCTGTAAGAGCAAATAAGAGACGGAAGCGCATCACACAGATAGCAGATGATTTGTATGTTCATACTAAATTCTGTGGATGAGAAGCAGCCTGGGATCTTTATGTCTGTGCCAGTCTCATTCTCAAGCCCTTCACCTCCTCCCATTAAAGCCCTCTCTGTCTCAGCCTGTCATTCAGCTCTATATCAGAGCTCTGTGTGTGTGTGTGTGTGTGTGTGTGTGAGATGCCTGAATCTTGGTCTTTGTGGTTAAAGCTAAGCTCTGACTGAGCTGACCTGGATTCACAGCACAGTGCTGTCTATGATCTGGATGGACTAAATGGAACTCATACAAACCCAAAATGCAGACTTTGCTCCTACTTGTGGAAACATAGTGACTTATTCTAAATCTCCTGCAGCTCCACGGGTCTTCAGCATCTTAAGCTCGGCTGTTTTGGTTCGTGTGCATCGTCTGATCTCTCAGCTAGTGAAAAAAGGGAACATTAGGATAAAAGAAAAGCTAAATGCAAAGTTTATTTAATTTCAGCTCAACATGGGAGCAGACAAACACACTTTAAATGACGACTTAAGCTGCCTGTTTCTGCTTTTAGTGTAAGGACGCAAATGGTTGTCCACAGGGGCAGAACCAAACCTGACGTTTGGGAAAGGAGATAAGAAAATGTGCATGGTTTAGGTTGAAGTGCAGCACCTTCTGTTACTGGGAGAAAGATAAAACTGGAACTACTAACCGGCTGCAGACAAAAAAAGGTTGAAATGCAGGCTGGTAGTTTATTTCAGGTTGTCACAAAGCAAACTGGAACTCTCTCCCATTAAATTTAAGATTTATTTATTCTGTGGACACTTTTAAAAAGCAACTGAAAGAATTCTATTTATGTTTCTGTTGTATTTCATTTCATCTGCTGATGTTTTTGTGTTTTAATCATTGTATATTTTGAGTTTTATCACTGTGAAGCACTTTGTGACACTTGTTCTGGAAAAATGCTCCATAAATAACATTTACTTACTGACAGCTGAACATAGTTCAAAGGAGCTAACATAATGATGGTATTATTAATCAATTCTGAAAAGTGTTCGGGGTTTCCAAGTTTAGGAAAAGTTTTCCTTTTTAACAATACATCTGAAGCAAGCAGTCTTCAACAAGCTGTTGGGGAAATATTCATCTGTTGCAGCAGGGAAACATGTAAAATCTGCACAGTGACAGTGACAATTCCTGGTTTATTTCTAATTTATATCAGTATTTTACTATTAGAAAATTCATTGTCCTGCTTGACTTTACTCTGTAAATCAGTATGAGAAAGTATTTTCTAAGTGAAGGGGAGTTTTGTTGAATGATTTCAGCTGGTGGGTCCATGTACCCTTTGCTTTTATTTGCTCAGTTGCTTCTGAGATGAAGAAACAGAACAGAAGAATGTTGTAGAAGCATCGTGTTCAGCATTAAAAAGCAGTGTTTAAACTCCACAAGCTAGCCATTTTGGGCACAAATGTAAGTGTTACATGATTTCTCGTTCATCTGTGCTTCATATATTTTAGCAGTTTATCCCTAAAAAGTAACCAAAACGCTACAAACAAATTTTTAGTGCTTAGTCATTGCAAATAAGTGTTTGTAGATTAATAAAAAAAATAGAAACCAACTGAATCCAATGTGTCTTGAACAAAACCTTAAAGACAAAACCTGAAGACTGTGATGCAAATAAATGCAACTTATATCTGATTATTACCTATAGACTATTTATCTACAGACTTGCCAAGGTGTGCTTTGTGGTGTCAGCCTCTCAGCCTGAAAGGATAAATCCTTGTCAGCTATCCCTAATATATCCATAAAACTGGCTCCTGCACGTATACACATGCATATGAAGACATATGCATGGTGAAAATGACATGGAAATTTGTCACACGTGATGATGAAACACATAAAAAAATGAGTGGGCTGGATTTATCAAAACAACAGCAGCTAAACACACAAACATGAGGTAAATGGGAGACCTGGGAGTGGGCGGGTAGATGGCTTAAGTGGTAGGAAGATTATTCCTAAACAAAGCTGGGAGAAGAGACAAAAGAAAGGAAAGGAAGGCTTCGCAGGGCTGAAGGAAGGTGTTCTTCCCTGGACACCACACCACTCTCTGTTTTCAGCTAATAGCCAGGAGCTAGCCACAGTCAAGTCTAATGGAAAGCATGACAAAGAGCTCCCGGGAACAAAAAGAAGTGTTATTTATACTGAGGAGGCTAATCTTACAGAGAGAGGTGCTGCTTTTAATAGTGCATAAAATGGAGAGGAGCGGTTGAGGGCCAGACAGAGGGCAGCTGAGCAAGATTATGAGTAGGTGGATCTGAACATCATGAGTCATGAAGGTCTGAGCAGGCTAAAAGGGGGAACATTACAGGACAAACAGTTAAGCCTAACAAATGTATCCCCTTATTCTGCTGCCCTGTGGGATTGGCCAGGCTCAGCAGAGGTGCACGTCTGACAGAAAGAGGTGGAAAAAATCCAGACAAAAGAAGAACAATAGAGCTAAGTCTGAAATGGAAAGTATGGCTTTCAGGCTAACCTGGGCTACCAGGCTGCGCGCGCCATGTGACTGGGATCTGTCACATTCTGGGAGGAGAGGCTCGTACACGAGCTGATCAGATGCAGCAGCATTTTAGCAGAAATAATAAACACATACATTTACATGTAGCCTGCAGAATGTAGGCTGTGTGATGCTGCATGTGGGATTTTCAGCACCTCGGTGCAGTGGACAGCTCCTCTCCGCTGTGACAGCCGCCTCCCCCAGCCCTGCTCGCGCTTTTCTCCAAATCAGGAAGAGAATGAGCCAACATGTAGCCGATATGGAGATGCATGTGGAAAAAAGCGGGCTTCGTGACCGTCGTGACCATGGCAACAAAGGAAACAATAACTTATCTCCCGTTTTTCCACCCGAGCCGAACCAAACCGAGATGAGGGTTTGGTACCCATGCCTCCCCCTACAACCCCCCCTCCCGCGCACACACTCCATCCACTCCCCCCAAACGCGTAAATTACAATAGCATTCATTGCAAATGAGTGGCCAAGTTCAGCAAACACTTCCCTGCAGCTGACATCAAGGTGGAGTCTGGCTGCAAGCAGAAGCGATCCTCATACAGGCTGCTGTGATCAGGATTTCCTGGGAGACACGCATGCATGGTGGAATAACAGCCACTCTGCGTGGAATTCTTCCTGGTGCGGTTACAACCCGACACGGTGCAATCCCGCACAATGCTGATGCGGGAAGTGTAGCCACAAAGCCATTTCTCTCCCACCATTCCCCCGTGGATGCTGCTGATCCACCCAGACGTGTGGCTGGCAGGATGCCTACCTGTCTCCAGGTGAAGGGAGATCCTCGCCTCGTTGATGTAAGGGGTGTCACTCTTGGACCGGACCCTCCGGATCGGTCTGCGGTCTACCTCCTCCTCCGGGGCCGCCGCCATGTTCGGCCAGGCGGGCAGCGTCCACAGGCGACCGGCGGGACTGCGAGAGACTGGGCACCGCAGCGGCAGCCGCTCGTGCACCCGCCCGGGGAGACGGCGTGGGAGGGGGGCGGGAGCTGTTGACGCGGCGGTGGAGGGAAGGAGAGGGAAAGGAAGATGGGATGTATCTGTTCCTGTAAGTCAGCTCCACCTGCTCATGTTTCAGTTACACGTTGTAGGAAAACACACTGACGTCTCTCTCTCTCTCTCTCTCTCACACACACACACCTGCAAATACAAGGAGGTTATTCAACAACAATGGCAAAAGATTAAAATCCCCAAACAGAAAATGATTATTCTAAACATATATGTTTCCTGCCTACTTTCCTGTTTTCAATCAGAGAAACCGTTGCTTGATTATTTATTTCCATAAAACAGACATTAACGTGAGATGTTTTGGATTCAGCGGCTCAAATGCAAATAATATACTTAATTTTCGACATAACGTAGCATCTTATAACCTGACATGTAAATAGGAAACATGCATTGCATCAGTAAAGGTCTTTAAACTTTAACTAAACAGAACAATCAGTGTGTCACATTTGGAAGACCAGCCTGGGCCCGGATGGAGAGCAGTGAAAGAATTTAAATGATCAATCCAGATTCTGATGAACAATCTTTAGCACTGCAGCATATAAACTTAATTCAGTGCTGGCCTCTGGTGGAGACAATTGTAAGCGTTTGAATGTGACACAATGAAGATGCGGACATCTTCAGACTGCGTTGCCTCTTAAGGAAATAATAATAAAAAAAATGTTAGTACTGTATATCCATGATATTTATTGTTCTTTGTTTTATTTTTTCCGGATAGAGATCTGCATTTACCCAATTCCTTCATGTCCTTCAAGGAAACATTATATCGACTCAGTGGTTTATATAAGCAAAAATGATCTGAAATAAAACATCTATTTCTAAAATAGAGTTTACAAATTTCTATTTGTCTTGAAAGTTATTATTAGTCATAGTTGTTTTATTCCTCCTCATGTTGTCTAAACCCTCTTAGGCTCGATTTCTAGTCATTTCTTGAAGTTATCCGCACAAATATTTTCAAGTTTCCTTCAAAGACTTTCCAAAACTTACAATTTGATTTGCATTTTAAACATAACTTGTCGCCTCATTTCCGGTAATGCAACCCCGGGAGTCACCTTGCAGTTGTAAAAATAATATTTTCTGGCTCAAACTAAGCAAACATAAATAAAATATTAGCAACATTAAAATTAGCAAACTGAAAATGTCAGTCTTTTAACTCAAGGGGTCTTTAAAAAATGCCAAAAAGATGGAAAAAGCCTGGCTGCCTGGAAAAAGATTAGTTAAAGGGTAATAGTTAGGAAGAGAAAAGCTAGGCACTATGAGATATGAATACATTTTTCGGATTTAGACATTATGTAATTGTAAACTATAAAGGGAAAACCAGTGCAAAGTCACGTGACTTACTGAATGCGCTTTTACCTTGTTGTGCTTCCTGATAGGCTCGTGTCCTTCCAGCTGGTCCAATCACCGCCGCTGCTGAAGCAGGAAGACACACCACCACCAAGCTCATGATCCAGGCTTTGGTCTGAAAGGTAGCCAGAGATAAACTTCAGAGCTGAATAAAGACCTATTTTAGCCCTGGCAACATGAAGTTACCGCTTCTTGCTGCCTTCACAAGCTAACAAGATGCTAGTCATCCTGAGCACCTCTAGCTTTATAAGCGCTAGCTTGTTAGCATGCTAATGTTATGGTGTTAGCTTAGTGGGGTAGCATTTGAGATCACAGAAAACTAATGACAGACATTTATCTGTATATAGTTAGCATAAATCTATCTTTTTAATTGAAGTCATATCACTTATCTCCCGCTACGCCACCAGTAGCATAATAATTAGAAAAATGGTAGCAGGTTAGCTTTGTGCTTAGTGTTGAGGTCACCTTTGAGTATTATATTAAAAGTTGGAATAATCCGTGTACAAAAATCACATCTGCGCAACCTCACGTTGCTTCTTATTATTTATATATGAATTGTCCTTAAAATATCTAGTCCATTTTAGGAAATTTAAACATATCGGAAGAGTGATACTGTTAAAAAAAGAGTAAGAAGTATAATAAAGTAAGAGGCTCAGGTTTGTACGGAAGCCGAGAGGGACCGGAAAAGGTTAAATAATAACGACACGATGACTTATATCACTTATTTTTCTTGTTATATCCTCTTATTCATTGTATTTTAAATAATCATTTGTATGGATAAACTAACACTTTTTTTGTTTATCATTGTAAGCATTCTCTGAAAAAGTCAATAAAAAAATAACGAGAGGATGATTTAATAGTAATAACTCGTTGGAAAAATATTGCTATTACATATTATATTAAAGCATATCCTGTTCTCCCCTACCAGACTCATAACATATGTATTGTTTTACAATGTTGACATCACAGAAGTAAGAACTTTGTGACATTAACTTGCAGGAGGATTTTCCCATTATTCATGAACACATGATGAGACGTAATGCGTCCTTTACTATAGATATAACAATGACAGTAAACAACATGGATGGAGCCACTGTGCCATACAGACCACATGATAACATCATTTAATGAGCTTTTAAGACTTTACTAAAAGTAAAATGAATGTAAACAAATAGATAAAATTGGAAAAAACATCATACAGTGTCTGTGATAATGGAGTATTGGCGAGAGGATACGCCACCTTCATAATTTTAATATGATTTATTAATAAAGGAGTATTTTTTAAATACAAGACTAGGATATGGAGCCGTCCTTTGTTTTACAGGATAAGTATGTGCATTTAGCCTTACACTGAAAGCCAGCATCAAACATACCGCATGTAGTAGAATAAATGCCGTAAAATGCAGTTTTATGGCAATATTGCTACAATCTCACATCAAAACTTTTACAACCGAAGTAATTCACTTGTGCATACTAAAAAGGAGGATTATTTTAACCCAGATGTTACACTACTAATTACAAAACTGTTATATCTAAAAAAAATGCATGATAATAATAAAAATGTGTTATTTTTCTTCCTTAGTTACCAAGACCTGATGATTGTCCGTCAGTTAACCTGTAGAGCCTACATACACGCCCACCTGAGGAAGCCCGGGAGGAACCAGAACATGACCAGACCCAGTTCAGGTATTTGTTCATATCTGCT
>JBAMHX010000016.1:2123401-2141528 GCA_037177515.1 Pseudomugil tenellus | reverse complement strand
ACACACACACACACACACACACACACACACACACACACACACACACACACACACACACACACACACACACACATTGGGCCCATGACCAGGAAATCACCTGGCTGTGATAACTCCAGTGGGTTGTCTGACAAATCAAAGCTAAGATCAGCGGGTCACCTGGTATGAGGAGGCACTGGACTCTCTGACATTTCCACATTTTATTATGAATTTATCGATTGGCTCGTTCTCCGGGTGTGTGCACACTCTTCCCACTGCTTGTCCGCTCTCCCCTCGCCGCCTATGAATGTGTTTTCTTTTTTCTTCAGTGATGTTGTGAAGGCTTGTGCCGTTCCGTCACCTCTAAAGCTTCATCTGCGCCTTCCCATCCTTCATGTCAAAGCCTCAATTTGGAGAAATGTCAGCGAGCACAATGAGCCAGCAGGGCAGAGCGCTATGTCATCGCAGACCGATTCAAGCACATCAGTTGCACTCATCATCTCAAACCACCTGAAAGAGGCACAAGAGCGTGAGAGAGAGAGAGGTGTAAGGAGACAAAAGACTGAGAGAGGGAGCTGGGGTGTCAGATTGGGGAACACCTCAGCAGCATATCAGTCACAACTGCTAGCCTCATTGCCTCTGTTGCCATGGCAACGGGGGACTGTCAGGCATCCTGACGGGAGGGATGGTCCAAAAAATCTGCAGCTGTCACTTACTTCATGAGAGACAGAAAAAAAGGAGCCGGTGATACGAGCGCATCGCTGCCTGGCTGATGCATCACAGGTGAGATGCTAAGCAGCGAAGATGAGACGGCTTGTATGAGCTGGTGGAGATGTTCCAAAACAGCCCAAAGCAGGTAAACTGGCGCACTGTCAGGAGGTTTATTAATGCAACGCAGTGTTGACTGGCAATCCAGCCCAGAGTGTTTCACATGAGGAGACAAACAATTAGCAACAAAAGCTTTGAACTTTCATGACAGCAACAGTTTAATCACCAAAAGCCAAAGTAGCGAGTTGAGCAGGAAGCATGCAGGGTGTCTGAAATCTGCAAAGAGATGTTCTTACATCCTGCCATGCGCATCACTAGATGGTACATATGTTCATTAGAAAGCAAAATTTCTTTTTAATTACAATTTTCACCATTTCCATGCATGTTTGCTTGGATACAGAATTTAGACCTCAATGTTCCAAAGTAGAGTCAGAAGAAACTTGACCATTTGCAGTTTATATTCAGTAACGAATATAAAGGTTTAATAAGATATAAGGCTGTAAGAATGGGGAAACATGACAAAAAGCTGACTGATTGACCCAACTCCAGCAACACATCTGGATTAATGCAAACAGTGATTGGGCAAAGGGACAAAGAAAACCTGGTGCATATACGGAGAGGGACAGATCACCAACTGAGAAGCATATGTGGGACAATTATTGACCTCAAGCAGGAGACGGGAAGTAAACCAAACAATACATGGGTGGAAAAAAAATTATGCATGTGTCACAAAACATTAGATGTTTGACTCGTTCTATGTCTGAATAAACCAAAACTCTGTTATATTCTTATGGGTGAACTTATATTCTGCATCACTTCATGGTGAAACTTTGCTTAAAACTCTGAACACAATCTGATTCTGGTCTTCTGGTAAGTCAAGTGGCTCGCTAACTTTCCGACTTTCCTTCACTTTCAGTAAGTCCAATTCAGGGCTGTATGGCATAAGCTAATCCAGTATCTAGCAGGCGAGAGGCAGGAACACCTGCACAGGTGGCCAGTCCATGGCAGGGCCAACACAGAAAAACAAACAACCGCTCTAATTCACACAGGGACTAAATAACCTAACATGCTTGTCTTTGGCTGATGGGAGGAAGCTGAAGCGAACCCACACAGAGAAGCCACTATAACGGGTTAAAATAACGGGTTAAATACTTATTTCATAACATGCATAACATGCTGTTCTCTTACAAGGAAACTGATGATAAAAAAACAACAAATTACCATCAACAAACTAGCATCATAATTGTACTGAAATGCGCAGAATTTATCATAAAGTGTCAGAGCAACATCATCTTTTTGTTCTGTAAATTTCATCTGAAGGTTGAATATCCCCAACTCTATGTAAGAAATGTAAAAAGGAAACAAGACGAAACTAAAAGATGACTAAAAACTAAGACACATGGATCATATTCTGCATACGGACCTGCAGAATCACTGATTCACCCAAATTCTTCTTTTTCCCTTCAACCACTCAGACTTTCTTCTGATATTGGTTTGGTTCTTGTTCTTTTTTGGATCTCGGTAAGTGGTCTCTTAAAAAGAGATACTGGATTATTCTTTAACCTCTTCATTGCGACCCGAAGGTTATAAACTACTGCTGGATGGCTGGCAACCCTCTATCCGACTCCTTTGGAAAAGTCACTTCTTTCACTCTTCTCTTCCCACCAGTCAGATAGTCTTAGAGTCTTTGAGTGTTTGTTTTGTTTTGTTAGGTCACTTAATTCAGACTTGTTAACCATCCATCCATCAATTTTTTGCTGCTTATCCTGGGTCGGGTTGCAGGGGCAGGAGATTGGCAGTCCAGACTTCCCTCCCCAGCAACATCTGCCAGCTCATCCCGAGGCGTTCCCAGACCAAATGAGAGATATAATCCCTCCAGCGTGTCCTTGTTCTCCTGTGGGGTCACCGCTTGCAGAGATGTGTCCGGAACACCTCATCAGGAAGGTGTCCAGGAGGCATCCTAACCAGAAGCCCGAGCCTCTTCATCTAGCTCCTCTCCCTGTGGAGGAGCAGCGGCTCGACTCTTAGTCCCTCCCGGATGACCGAGCTTCTATCTCCAAGGGAGCGCCCTGCAGAGGAAACCCATTTCAGCCGCCTGTATTTGTGATGTCGTTCTTTTGGTCACGACCCACAGCTCGTGACCATAAGTGAGGTTAGGAGCAAAGATCGACCAGTAAATCAAAAGCTTTGTCTGGTTCATCTACTTCTTCACCACAACAGTCCGCACCGATCCGCCTGTCGATCTCACGCTCCACCCTTCCCTCACTCAAGAACAATACTCCATGACCCCTCGAACTCCTCCATTTGGGCTGGACCTCATACCTGACCCGGAAGGGCATTCCACTTTTTTTCTGCATGAAGATTGCAGTCTTGGATTTGGGAGTTCTAATCTTAAATTAGTTAATTATTCCACCTGCCAAAATGTTATGTCAACACATAACAGACAACTTAGCAAAGAACAAGTGTAAAATGAGTCGTAATGCTCTTTGTTACTAGCAGAGGATCACAAAGACACGTAACTTATTCCATTTATTGTTAAAAAAAACTACAGATCACACAGTTTGACAAGTCCGGTGAAGGATTTACATTTATTTTGCAATGAGTGAGAATGCAACAGAAGTTTATTTCACTTTGTTAGATAAAATGTGATCACTGACTCAGTTTGAGGTCAGATTGCCTTTGTTCTCCAGCTGATGTCAGCTACATAGCAGAATGATGAAAGATGTGCTGAACAGTACTGGATATTGACCACATAGTAATGGACCGTGTGCATGAAGAGACTTCTTGCTACGATGGCCCAGAGTGCCTTGCATTGACGTACTTGACACATCAATGAGCCTGTTCATTGACTCCTGCAGCCATCTAAGCAATTGGAGCACGTGTTCTAAAGTAAACAAGGTCATTAGTGAGGCTGTCAAAGCTGCCAAGTTTGTCTTGCAAAGACACGTGTGTGCACAAGCTGTTTTTTTTCCTTTTTTACTTCCTTTCTGATCTGACAGTTGTGAAGAGATGTCTCTCTGCTGAGGAGGCTTTTATGTGGAAACACGTGCTGATTGGTGATTATTATCATTTGAATGCTTTTCAGATTAAAAGCTTATTATCTGCATGACAAGCTGCACAGTGGAGGTGTGGTTCACACTGTAGCCTTACAGCGAGAAGACCGCTGGTTCAAACCTCCGCTTGGACAGTTTGCATGTTCTCTCCCTATTAGTGTGGGTTCTCTCTGGGTACTGGGGTTTCCTTTCACCTTCCAAACACATGCATGTTAGGTTGATCGCTCATTTGGAATTATCCAGGAATGTGTGTGTGACTCGTTGCTTGTCTCTATGATGGTGACCTGGCCAGGTGTATCCTGTCTTTTGCCAGATGATTGCTCACATAGACTACCTGCAACTCTCTTGGAATAAGCAGTACAGACAAATGTTTTATGGAACTGCATGGAAAATCACACCCATCTCAGTTTTTTTTGTAGTAGTAGCCTCGTCTTGCTAACTGTAATTTAGCTGTAAATATAGTTAGTGGCTTCTTTAAGTTCAATAAGGGGGAAACAATCAAAGATTTTGCTCCATATTGATATGATTGCATCACACAGTTGCTGTATGTTGTGTATCTGTATATTTAATGATTTTATATTATAAATTAAATATAAATTATATTATAACTCATCTCATCTTAGAACCAGTTTTAGGACATAATATCTGTTCACTATTCGATATAGAACATTGAATATTGATGGCCTTTCCCTATGCTAACTATGTTGTCTCTGCTTCTGCAGATGCTTTACATTTAATCATATTTCTTCTGCATTAGACTTCTGTTCTTAAACTTTCACCTTTAATTGGTATTCATTTGCAAGCTGTTAATTATTCTCGAATTAAAAAATCTGCAGCACGTTGAACAGGAAACAGGACAATATGTTTGGAAATTGTGCATGGAAATGCGCTAAACCCACAGCCGTGCACCACATTTTAAGATGCACGTCATCATTCTTACATTCCCCTGTAAATTCGGGAGGAATGCGCTATTTTTATCTCCCCTCACGCCATTGCAACTCTGACCGTCTTCCTCCATCATCATTCTGTTTTTCTGAAATATGAGCATTATATGAACATTTAATAAAAACCGTCCACATAAATGAGGAGGGGGATGTGGGAAAGACCAAGTTGTTGCTATATTGGACAATCCACCGGTGCAGCTCGTCTATTTTTAGCCGGGAACTACATCAGTTGTGACTGCAGACTCTGTGAAGGGAAATCACCCGCGCTGCGTTGCTGCTGTCTGCACCCAACCATTGACCTATGAAGGAATGAAACCAACACGCGGGTATAAATCTGCATGTCTCAGATGCCAGAGAAGAAAACAAAGTTTAATTGAAATTGTTATTACGATTAAATTATTTTCTGTAATAAGTGGTTTGTGCTGAGCCTCGTGAAGAGGTGCTCTGATCTCCAACTGTGACCTTTCTTGAGCCCAGTTGGAGCGCAGGATCGCAGGTGAACCGGTCTGAAGCAAAGCAGGTGGTCCGCGCGCAACAGAGAGTGAAAGAGAGAGAGGGAGACAGAAGGGAGAGAGAGAGGGAAGGAGAGAGGAGGCGCGCGCGCTGAACAGTGGATGAGCTGCTCTCCTGACGGCACATAAACAACCGTCAACCTGTGGATAGGGCGCGCGCGGCGCTCTGCTGTGTCCCCCGCTGCCACCCTCTCCCCTCTGACACCGAACCGGACCCTTCGGACATCCAGGACGCATGAACTGGGAGAGGGTGCCAGTTAGCTCACCGACAGGAGGAGAGCAACCGAAAAGTTGAGGGCTCGCGCGCCATCCACGCTTTATGAATGGCCGGAACATGGAGGAGATGCCATTTGAAAGAGTTAAGACGCGGCGGAGGAAGGGTCACTGCCCGGCCGGTGCGCCTCTGGGCGCCATCGCCTGCGAGGACGAGTTCAACAGCCACGAGCTGGAGACTCTGTTTCAGAACTACAACCTGAAACTGGAGCAGACCGCCACCCTCAAAGCGCTCGCGGTGCTCATCGTGGCTGCGTCGTCGCTGTCTCTGATGGAGCTGCTGTCCAGCCCGCGGCTCACCTTGTCCAAGGGCTCCTACCCGGTGCACTGCGTGGTCTTTCTGTCGCTGTTTATCGTCACCAACGTCAAATACCTGCAGGTGACGCAGCTGCAGCAGATCGCGAAGCTGGCCTTGCTCTTCAGCTTTACCTTTGCGCTGCTCTGCTGCCCCTTCCCGCTGGCTCTGGGGACGTCGGAGCTGGTGAACGCGGCTGTCCCCGAGCAAGGTGTGTGGCAGCTCATGCTGGTCACACTCGTGGCTTACGTGCTGCTGCCGGTGCGGACGCTGCTGGCGGTGCTGTTCGGGGTCATGTTGGCTGCATCCCACTTCATTGTCATAGCGACATCAGTCACCGGGAGAAAACAGAAGCTGTGGAGACCGGTAAGTGCTGCACCTGCATCCCAGTCAAGCACTCACCCAAATCCTGTGCTTGATTAACACAACAACCCCATCAGTTAATGGGAAGTGGGTTAAATCCAAGTTTCACCAACAACTTCACACCAAAGTGTTTGTTCTGCTCCCAGCTGCTTTCTGAGGTAACTACAGAGCTGAAGAGATGCGCGAGGCTGCTCGTCCCACATTTCCTGGAGAAGAAAAGGTTAACATACTGCAACATGCATCGATTTTAGTTCCAGGACAGTGGAGTTGTAACAGCGGGAACGAGCCGCGCGTCGGTGTGATTAAGAGGAGCTGTCCAGTGCTGAAACACAATCCTCCACCTGCCTGCTCCTGCTGTTCAGCCTGATCTCTGACACGCAGAACATCTGTAGATGTTATTAAAGTCCTGAAAGTGTGAAACATAAAAAGAAAATGCAGTTTAGTGGGAAATCAGCCAACAGAAAAGCAATGTTTCAATAACCTCTTCAGACTTCATGCTAATTTGACAGATTCTGGTGGTTTGTATGGTCTCACAATGAAACATGACTAAATGGCAGCTTTTTATTTCACTAAACCAACTACATTTTTAGTTTAAAATATTAAACAACTACTTACTTTCTTATTCGTTTAGGTCATGCACCTTCTAACCCCCTCCTTGCAACAGACAGTGAGGTGTATTTTACTTTGAGCCAGTGCTTTGTTGATCCCGATACAGACTATAAAACCTTCTGGATGGCAGATTACTTTGTATATGACTTATCAAATCTGATTTGATCCGAATCTCAGACACATAGTGGAAAATGGAGTGTCTGACAGGATCAATAGTCTTCATTTTCTGATCAATAATTCACTTTGCCAGCCTGCTAGAACACTTCATAGCGTTTAGATGAATCCAACCTGCACGCAGATGTACACGCATTGCCATCTTGGTTCTCTCACGCGCACATTAGGCATGTCTGTTCTTGTTTGTGTGCAGCTGGTGGCCAATGCCGTGCTCTTCACCAGCGTCAACTTGTCAGGGGTGTTTGTGCGAATTCTCACCGAACGCACCCAGAGGAAAGTCTTCCTGCAAGCCCGCAACTGCATCGAGGAGCGGCTGAGACTGGAGGATGAAAATGAGAAACAGGTGAGGCGTGATGATTGAAGCAAAGTGTGTCGAGTGTGAGCAGACTGCAGGCGTCCGTGCACTTTCACCTCCTTCTGAGCTTCACAGTTGCTTTGGAAGTTTTCTTTGAAAGGTTTCAGGTGACAGTGTATTCCAACAACCTGCCCACAGGCACGCAGTAACTATGACAGCAAGCTATTTAAGGAAAGAACAATTACTGTGGAACATGCACCAGCGCCACACGTCACCCCCCCCCCCCCCCCTCCTCGCCCACACCTACACGGAGTGAAATAACTAAAGAACAATCAAGCAACTTTAACCCACAGAAACACTCTGTGTACTGCACCCGCCTTCCACCAGTTGTTAAATGGAAAATTAATTATCCCATGTATTTAAAATGCTGCGATCTGCGTCTTACCTTCATTTGACACGTGCACACTTACTACCTGTGCTTTGTAGATTAGGTGATAATATGCTGTGTTTCCCCCAGCAGTTACAGGCTCCTTCTGTGACAGGTAATTATACAAGCAGATTGCTTTCATGGCCTCGCTACTCCGGTAAAGGTCACAGTTTATCTGGGTGAAAGAAACACACACAGACCCCTGATTGTGATCTATCAACACCCACCACCCAATCTTTTGCTGATGTGCCTGTGAACATATGTCTCAGGCTTGATAATCACCAATCAAACGGATGAAATGTGCCTCTGGTTATCACCTGGGTGTTTGAGATTTTTCCTTTTGCTTCGAGCGAATCCACAGGTTGGATGGTTTCCGGAACAAGTGCAGGTTGCTTTCAGTGTGTCTGCGGTGAACTGGCTCCTCAGCTCAGTAGCAAGTCTCAGTGCTGAGAAACAATCCGGGGCTTTGTCTTTGTTCAAATAAGTCAGGAGAAGTAGGATATGCCCCTTGTGAGGACCTTACAGCACATTTGGCCTGACTTAACCCTGAAACCTGAGGTGGAAATGCTTCGGGTGAAGAAAATGCCCCAAATTTGGGACCTTCGGGGTTTTAAAGATAAACACTTGGAACACTTGTATAAATTGTTATAAAAGGAAATTGGTCTGCAGCAGGAACTCATTTAACCTCATAAAATCCTCCAGTTTTGCTTTTTTTATGGATAAAATATTTGTAGAGGACCAACTGGAACCTTTTACTGGTCCCTTTCTGATGTAACAAAAGAAGTTTTGTTGCAGTTTCATCTGCTACTGGAGGACGGTATGGCTGTGATGCATTGGTGATTCAACAGGAATTTGTGTTTTCTAAATTGACATGAACATTTGTAGCCTGGTATGGTGTGCATCCATCACATCTGAAGAATCTTAGCTGTAGAATGGTGAATGTAGAATGATGCGTAGGTACTTAGTAGAAAGCCTGATCATGTCATGTCTGACCAGGAGATGGGTAATACCAAAGAGATGGACATTAAATTTCCCTCCTGATCAGGAGTTCATTAAGTAAACTACAGATCAAATATGTTTAATACATTTACGCAAAATAATAGCATGTCAAGATCTACTATCCAGTTTTTCAAAAGCTTTTTGGAGTTACCTGTGGAAAGGTACAGCAGTTTCTTGCTTTTCAGTGGACATAAGTTGCCTTTCAGGCAACCAAAAGCATTAAAGAACTTTGTGGAGCTTGCAGCGTGTGGCAGCCTTCATTTTTTTGCTCAGTTGTAAACAGGTGACCCAGTTTGTGACTCAGTTGATCAGGCCTCTTCCCCTCAGGTTTTATGGCCATACAGGCTGTGACCTTCTGTTGTCACATGCAATGTTTCCGTGGCAACTCATCTGACTCCAAAAGCTGCAGGAAAATGTGAGACACATTAAACAGACCCAGGTCCACAAGAGTCACATTATCTTTAATGTTTGTAAAGCTTAAAGTTTTTTTTTTATTCCAAGAAGTCAAAGAATTTTATTCATCTGGGCACCAAATGCAAATAATATTTGCGTCAATTTTCCCTGAGCTGGATGCTCGCAGTTCAGTAATCCCAGATTGCTAAATGCAAACGCTTCTGCATGCAATGCGGATCTAGTCTGTAAAATTGCTGATGTGTGAAAACAAGAAGAATGTATATTGAGTGAAAGAAAATTCATTAATAAACTCTCATAGTGGCAGAAATCCCACAGCGAGTTAAAGGCGGGACGGATCAGAGAAATGGGAATCATTAATGTTTGATTACTGAAACGCACTCAGGAGCGGTAGAGTTTAATCGAGCAGGTGAGTTTATTATTTCATTCAAACAGGCTCACTTTCCCCCTTTGGCTATCTTGCACACCTGACACACATTTGTAAAAGTGCAAAAGCTCCACACACACGATGACACACACACCGTGTCCCTCTGTAAGCACGACGACTGCTCGTCTTGCTTCCTATTGGTGAGGATCAGTTTAATGGACGTATTGTGTTAACAAGTGATGGAGGAAGATACCGGCTAATGCTGCTGCTTAACCAGCGCGGTCGAATGATTCACAACCTTCTGAAATCTTGCAGAAACTGCAAGCATGCTTCATGCTGCTGCAAGTCAGACTTCACAAGCAAGAAAAACAAGAAGGAGGAGTAGATAGATCTGTGAGGACTGATTTGTTTTGCAGAATCAGTTTTCATGTGATTTGTCAAAAAAAATTCTTTGCTGTAGGTTTGAGATTTAATTAGTTCAATGAGAAAAAAGATGATCTTTCCTCATTATGGGAACATTTAAATTAGTCACAAAAACTTAGCAACAACACCATTATTATTATTATTATTATTATTATTACTACTACTACTACTACTAATAATAATAATTATTGTTAATAATAATAATAATAATAATAATAATAATAATAATAATTAAAGCAAACAAACAGCAAAGTCTAAAATAGAAAAAGTCAAACAACTAAGAATTCAAAAACAAAGAAAAAAAGAAAAAATGAGGGGTGTAAAAAAACTTTCACTTTTTTTTCTGGAAACCAATAAATAATTAAACAGTATGTTTTGTTTGTTTATAATGTGCATGAACAAAAAAACAAAAAAAATAAATAAATATCTAGATGTTTTTTACATGCGAATAAAGAGCATGTGAATGAGATTTGTAAATACTTTCTGACCATTGTCCACATTTAGAATCCGTAGTAAGCAGCAGACTTTATTCCAACCAACCTTTAAAAGTCTTTCTGCAAACGGGTCTGCAGCTTCACGGGATTCAGCTCTTTCCATGTCACTCCACTTACAGGTGTGCATTACAGCTTACAAGTCTCAACTTCTGACACTGCCTCCTGTTCTGTTTTAACACATCCTTCCAGGAGCGTCTACTAATGAGCCTGCTCCCCCGAAATGTTGCCATGGAGATGAAGGAAGACTTCCTGAAGCCGCCTGAGAGAATCTTTCACAAGATCTACATCCAGCGCCATGACAATGTCAGGTAACGGGGTGTCATGACAACTGCAGAGGTGTGTGCTTGCGGTTCGAATGTTTAGATCCAGGTGTTTGACGTCAGGCTGGAGAATAGCCAGAACAATTCAGATTAGTTATTTATGCAGATGGAGTCAAGCTACGTGAAGGTTAAAGAAGGATGTAGCGCTGATGCTTCCACCAGCAGATTAAGTTAAGAAAAATCTGTCGCTTCCATTTTTTGTGTCTTAGTTTAGCGGTTTGATCCACAGCTTTACTGTTCTGCCTCAGCCTGCTGTCTGACATTATGCGCTCATCAACCTCAGCAGGCAGCTAACAATCACAGCATTTCCAGCTCAGCACCAGAAACCATTAGCTGGTGATCATTTAGCAGTAAAACAGGGAGCTGCTTCCTCCAGGGGTTAAAAGAGGAAAACTCTCAGAATAATAAAGAGTTCTATTACATTCAACTTTTTCTATGTCTGAAGACAAAAATCAAACACTGAGGGTTTAACGATAAAAGCCTCCACATGATCAAACTTACCACGGTGCAATGGCGCATGCAACCAGGAAGAGATCCACTGGATGTGCACTTGTTCTGGTTATGTTTTGCACCTCTGAGAAACCATCAAGGTGCAGCAGGAGATAGAAAAGCTCTGACACAGGATGCTGTGGACAAACACACCACAGGGTGAGGTCTCTCTCTGTTAAATTATTTTTATGCTTGTTTTCTCCTTTGTTCTTGCTCTAACTTCAGGGATTGAAACTACTTGGTGGGAAAAAAGTACAAAAAAGACCAAATGAAATGTAAATCTTTGCATTGGGAAACACAGCTCTCCTCCAAGAACAGTCCACTATTAAAAATAGTAGTTAAGTACAACTGAACGATTAAAGCCTTTCCACGGCTGACTTGTAACACGGACACCAGAGCAGACTGGGTGTCCCTCTTAAGCAGCTGCATCTCAAACAGAAATAAAACAAACTCTAGGTTGCACTGCGTTATTTGTTTTTACAACGTCCAAACCTCCACATGAGAAGTTAGAATAGTCGATCAACTTGTGTGACCTGAAGCTTACTGTAAACACAGAGGAGTGACGCGCATTTCTGCTGTCGCAAATATTGAAGATGCATTTATGTCTTATCTGGACAAGATTTAAAGTTTATCTCTCAAAACACTATTTTGACACCTACCCAACATGTATTTAGTTAAATGAATTCTTTCTTTTTTATTGTATAGACCGTTATGCCAGTGTTCTGCAACAGTTTTTACATTTAAGCTTTTAATCTCTGTGAGAAAAGCCGATCCGTTTTCTATGTCGCTTACTGGCTGACTGGGAAGCTGGAGACTATCCCCGCAATTAGCAGGCAGGAGGCAGGTACACCAGGACAGGTCACCAGTCCATCGCAGCGCCACCAGAGAGAAAGGAACAACCATTCATGCCATTTAAACCATTTAAAATGACCAATTATTTAAACATATATGTCTCTGGATGGTGGGAGGAAGCCGGAGTAGCACTACTCTTCCAACAGGCTACAACTGTTGCTAACATACATACACACACACACACACACACACACACACACACACACATACACACACACACATCCATATTTAGAATATTTATCACATTTAACCCATTTCATTTGGGAGAAGGGAAAGGGTTTGCTGTTGGTTTACTTGAACAAACGTTTAATGAGATAGATCCTTTTAAACTGTTTTCTTCTAAGAACATTAAAGGTAAAAGAAGCCAGAAACGCCACATTTACAGGATGGAGGATGAAAATGATAATTATATATCAAACCCACAAGCAATTAAAAAAGCCTGGCTCTTGTTGAAAAGTGTTTTATTTCTTATTCAAGACTCTTAAAAGAACTTGGTTCAGCTTAAAAAACCAACATAGCTTCTGTTAAAATAGATGTAAAAATATGACAATGTTAACATTCAGACTCCAGAAGAAAATCCAGCACAGTGAGAAAGTGGCCTGATTGTATTACAGTGAGGTGTTGAAGAGAAGAGGAGATTGCTGCTCAGTGTAGGGTCAAGTGTTAGGGAGCAGATCAACAGCAGT
Organism: Pseudomugil tenellus; assembly: GCA_037177515.1. Classification (NCBI taxonomy): domain Eukaryota; kingdom Metazoa; phylum Chordata; class Actinopteri; order Atheriniformes; family Pseudomugilidae; genus Pseudomugil; species Pseudomugil tenellus. The sequence goes on along the minus strand of JBAMHX010000016.1, from coordinate 2,128,798 downwards.
TCTGTCAAGAGACAATCCTCCACTCTCTCAACTCCCACGCTCACCGCCGGCCGCTCGCAGTGGCGCCCTGCCAGGCAGCAGGTGCTTCCCTCCTGCTTGTGACCAGGAAACGTGTGCAAACACACACCTAAACACATGACAGAAGAGCGAAACAATAAAATCTGCTTCATGTTGCTGCACAGGGTCATGATAGTCCCCCTGATCCCCTCTTTGATGTGGCCCCGCAGGAACAGTGATCACTACTTTTTTGCTACTTTTCTGCCTCGTCTCCTCCCTACTGACCTCCCCATCGACCCCCCCCCCCCCCCCCCCCCCACGCACACACATCAGCACGACCTGCACCACACAACCAAACAAGGCACAGCCACACAGCGGAGCAGTGATCCCAGCTTTGCATACATCAGGTTCTTGGGCAAAAAGATAAAAAAATAGTCTTCCTCACACCACCAGAGCCATATTTCCAGAATCTATAGCATCCATTTCTACTCTTACGTTAATGACATGCAGCTTTACCTCGCTTCCAAACACAACACTCTCCTCTCTCTTCCCTTCTTGACTCCTTAAAAGATGTTCAAACATGTCCTTTAGTCTAATGGACCTGAAACAGAATTGTCTCTCATTGGTCCACAATCTGCATGCTCTTTTCTGCTTTTCTGATGTTAATAATGCTATACCTTCCATCTCTCCCCCCACTCTCACAATAATAGTATCACCTGGTGTATTTAGAGTCACCTCAGTATCATCAACCTGGTCCAATTATCACTCACCACCAACAGCACTGTCATGATGGTTCAAGTAGCAGGATGTAACTTTCACCTTGAAATGAAGTCTTTCTGACTTGTTTTGATAGATTGATTATGTGCATTCCTGCTTCTGTCATTACCGACCCTGAGGCTGACAAATCTTTCTTTACATATTTTGCTTTACGCATCGTATCACACACCATCAACCACATATCAACACCCTGACCATTTTCAACAGAGGTAACGAACAGATAAGACAATAAAAAACATTAGGCTGGCTTTTAGCAACTGGAGAGAGCTCGGAAACGAGACAGGATGCAAGCTGGATGCCTTCATTTCCATCATTACAGACACCTCACAAAAAAACCCTGCAGTAGTTTCATTGTGCATCTTTAAAGATCCGCTACAGTATGTTCAGAACGGTGTGTTTCTACCCTGTTGCTAGCATGCGATGTGGTGCAAAAAGCAAAACTCAGCTGTAACATGATGCTCCAGCGTGGAAGACAAAATTAAGAAGTGACGTTTCCGAGCCTCCAGAAGCTGCTAGGCAACAGCAGCTCCAAGAATGTACATAGTAAATGTCAGCGTGCTATCCAAATGAGCTGGAAACATATTCCTAAGGTCAGAAAGTTACATAACGCTATTTTAATGCCTTTAGTTACATCGCATCATGATTACTGTAAAGCTCTCACTTCAACTGGTGCAGAATTCTGCTGCCTGCATCATCTGCAGGATCTTTTCTACACAACAAATCACCCGTCTGTAAACAAATTCATCGGCTCTTCTGCAATGGTGCTACAATCCTGTTTTCTAACACTAAAGGCGTTTGCCATCCTTGCTCTTTTACATCTCACTAAACGTCATCCTGCCTCCCTCCTTCCTCCTCCAGCATTCAGATCTTTCAGCCTCTATGCAGATTTCATATAGCTCTTCTTCTCTGTTCACATTTAAAAACACACCTGTTAAGACTGACCTGCTCCACATGATTCTACCCTGACAGCTTGCATCAATCTACAGAAGTTTTACTTTCGGGTTTATTGTATTTTATCTGACAGGTTTCTTCATGTTTAATCTTCTGACGCAGCTAATGCTAATGCAATTTGTTCACTGAAGCCTTTCTGTCCCCCAACCAGCTTTTCATAAGCACTTAGCAACTGTAGCTAGTGTAGATTTATCCAGTTGTTGAAGACATGGAGAAATCAGCTCAACCCTTTAAAGCCCAACTTTAAAGAAATGGAGTGAAAATTCTATTTTTCATGATCTGAAGTATTTATTAAGCTCCTTAATGAAATAAGAAAAATATTTATGCATTTTTAAATAGAGATGTATCAGAGTGTGTACAACAGCAGGGTCCTGAGCAAAATTTCTATTATAAAATGATTCAAAAGCTCTCAGAAATTGTATCAAATATAATATGTGTGGTTTTTACATAAAAGGCCACTTCTGGAGAGAACTATAGCGTGTTGAAGTCACATGTATTAATTTCAGAGGCTAAACATTGAACGTAGTTTCTCATCTCCGAAACAACAAAAGCAAAAATAACTTTCTGTTAAGCAGGCCTGTTCTGCAGGTTTTAGATGTTTCCCTGCTCCAATGCACCTGATTCAAATCAAATGGATTCAGTAGACCTGGGGTGGGCAGGCCTGCAAGTGTTGTGAGTTTCCCTGTTGCATCACACCTGACTCAAATCAATATATAATTAGTAGACTTGTATCAAGTTTGACATCACAAGTCCGCTAATTAAGTCTGATGTGAATCAGGTGTGTTGCAGCAGGGAAACTCACAACACTTGCAGGTCTGTGGCCCTCCTGAACCAACCCCTGCAGTAGACCTTTGTTAAGTTCTGCACAGTGTTGCATTAGAGCATAACTTAGTGATTAATGTGATATAACACATGTGTCATTTGCAGCATCCCCTGAATGCTGCAAATGACACATATGGAGATCTACCATCTTCCAACCTTTAGATGCAACCCTGCTCCAAAATTTAATCAAATAGCTGAATTTCCTCTTCTGTATGCCCATGCCATCCAGTTCTGCAGAGGCCTGGTAACAAGCCTTCATTTAATTAAGATGTGTTGGAGAAAGTTTGCACCCAAAAGTTGGAGGATGGTTGATCTCCAGCACCGAACTTGGGTACCTTTGCTCTAAAACTGTCCAAATAATTATAAAAAAGGAGGATAAAGTGATTTTGGGTGGAGTTGGCACCTACATTCCCCAAATTAGTTTCTTTCGTTGATAAAATGTGAAATTCAGGGAAAATCTTAAATGTAGGCTGTTTGTTTATTACAGCTGTCTGGTAACTCCCTGAAATTATATTGCTGCCCCTATGGAGGTCTCAAACCTCAGTTTGAGATCCACTGCATTAGAGGAAAGAAGGAAAAGTATCCCAGTTGGCATGCATTAGAAGCATTAGAGCTCGTGTGGCAGAAAACCCTTTATGTGCTCAAGCGGCTTGAGAATGTAAAAGAAAACCAAAAATTCTATAGAACAGCTTCAGTGCTGTCGGTGAAGCACCCATATGCAGAAATAGAAGCGCTAGATGAATCGTTGTGACATTATCATAGCAGCACTTCTAAACCTAAAATGGGACGAGGTCAGGAAATAACACCTCTAAGTATTTCTGGAGATAAGGTATTTACCAGCCTGAACGTCAGCTGTTTTAATTCAGATAAATCCAACTTCAGCTTGAATGCCTACTCCACCGAGAGCAGCGATTTTTCACTGAGTCAATAAGATCCATAACAGCTTGTTTTGCTGCCATCTGGCCTGCCTCTGAGCAAATGAATGAGGGGCTAAGTGGCTTTCAACACCTTCCTCAACCACTACATCAGCTAGACAGCAGCAGGCGATTCAGCTGTGTAATTGATTTAGTGGCTGACCTAAAAGAAAAAAAAGAAAAACTGAATAAAAAGCTTTCAGTTATTTGGAATGTGTTTCTGTTTGCTTTTATTTTCGATTGCCATTAGTCAGGTGCTGTGCTTGAGTGTGATCTTTGGCTATTTTGCTCAAAAAGGAAGGAAAAAACAAAAAGTGCAGTTAGTTCTATGTTTCTGTCATGTTTCTAAGTCATGTTTGTTTCAGGGCAGATTTTTATTCATTGTTTTACTGGAATAAGAAGTTCAGTTTAACTGTCACTATTGGCTGAGTTCAGCTGAGCTGGATCAACCGGTTTTCTCTCCTCCTGACAGCATCCTGTTTGCAGACATCGTGGGTTTCACCAGCTTGGCTTCTCAGTGTACTGCTCAGGAACTGGTCAAGCTGCTCAACGAACTCTTTGGGAAGTTTGATGAACTGGCAACGGTGAGTTTTCTGAAAGCCACTTGACTTCCCCAGCTTAATAACGCCAGTGGTGGTGTGAGTAAATAGTCTGCAAAGTGCAACTGCTGTGTAACAAAACAACAGTGTTCTGTTCGAAATATTGCTTGCTTAGAATATTTTTATTTTTTAAAAGTAAATAAATACGTGATGGGTCTCCTGCTTGGTTGACATTTACACAGGCTGATGCATTTCATCCTGAACAACATAATCTCAGATTTTCTCACATTACCATCTCAGATTCGTAGATTGATCTTAGTTAAACAAATCCTGGTTATATGCAGATATTCAGGTGGAAATACACAAAAACATGGAAAATAAATAATAATATGAATTAATTTAATGAGTAAATAAATAATAAAGGATTCAATATATACACAAATGAATGGGAAAATTTGCAGTTAATAATTTCTTTCATTCTTTTTTTCATCTGCCTATTTTCTCATCTGTCTATAATAATGGTATTTGCAATTAATGTTTTGTTTTTGGTAACCATAAATTGTATTGTACCATTTATTGCATATAGTAATCTTAATATATTTATTATTTTATGAGCACATGGAGTTACCACAAGCTGTTTCAAAAACAAAATAATCTTCACATTAAGAACTTTACTTAAAAAGCAGCCAGAATGAGTTGTAGAGCGATTTACGTATCATCCATTTTCTGATGGTGAGTTGATCTGATCCTACACCTTAAAGTCATCATCAGTACAACACGTTCCACCTCATCCATGATAAGAATCTCCCGCTTTACCACATCCATGATGACAATCTCCCGTTCCATCATATCCATGATGCGAATCTCCTGATCCACCACATCCATGATGAGAATATCCCGCTCCATCACATCCATGATGAGAATCTCTCGTTCCATCACATCCATGATGAGAATCTCTCGTTCCAACACATCCATGATGAGAATATCCTGCTCCAACACATCCATGATGAGAATATCCCGCTCCATCACATCCACAATGAGAATCCCCCATTCCACCACATTCATGATGAGAATCTCCCGCTCCATCACATCGATGATGAGAATGTCCCATTCCACCACACCCTTCATCACATTTTCAGATGTGATATTGAATTGGCACAGCTGGATTTAACTTTAGCAGCATTATTTCATATGTGTAAAACTATTTTGTCATTTAGTTTTGTGTGTTTATTGAGACACATGATGATAAAAGAAGGGTGATTAAAACTATAAGTTCTGTTATGAAACAAAACCACTGAGCCACCACACTCAGCTGATAATAAGATGTGTCAGAAAACAGAATGTAATATTTTGTCCTGGAGTTTATTTATTATGTCAACATATATATATATATATAT
>JBAMHX010000016.1:2088277-2100384 GCA_037177515.1 Pseudomugil tenellus | reverse complement strand
GATGGATGGATGGATGGATGGATGGGTGGATGGATGGATGGATGGATGGATGGATGGATGGATGGATGGATGGATGGGTCGATGGATGGATGGATGGATGGATGGATGGATGGATGGATGAATGGATGGGTGGGCGGATGGATGGACGAATGGATGGATGCTAATTCTTCTTACTGGAACAGTCTTTGTCTCATGCATTCCCAGTATCACCAGGTGGATGACGACCATTTCATCAGTGCGGTGGTTCTCTCACTTATCCTCGGTGCTCTATTTGGCCTTATCTATCTGCTAATGATCCCACAGTATGTATCCTCCCACACACACACACACACACATATGCACATACTGCATGTGAAATGAGAGGGAAATGAGAAACTGGGAAAGCCTCTGCTCACTCTGGTGTCTACTTGTTTCTTAGGGGGATACCGGTGCTACTGCTCCTGGTGCTGTGTGTGTGTTTCCATGTGGCCTGTGTAATGTACTTACATCTAACCAGTGTTCAGGTAGGACTGCTAACCTTCTGCACAAAGACGATTATACTGGTTTTGACTCTTTCTTTTTTTCCTGCTCTGATATTTAGTTGAACCATCTTTGCTTTGATTACAGTTTTATTCTGTGTGCCATCATTTTGCAAAGTTTCCTGCAATGTCACAGGATTCAGATTGGCATTAACTGTCAGCAACATCTTGAATCAATAATTTGAAAGTTAGACCACTGCGTAAAGGCTTCTCCAGCACGCCTCAAATGATGATCTGAACCCCATGAATCCTGTTGTTGTCATCCTGCAGTAGGGTTGTGTGTTTCTTTGTTCTATGCAATTTTAAACCTTTTTTGATTCGCCTGATTTTTGATGGATGGATGGTAAGTACTTACACTAAGTCTTCTGCATTCTCAGTATCATCAGGTCAATGACGACCATTTCACCAGCAAGGTGGTTTCTTTTACTGATCCTCAGTGCTCTATTTGGCATTATCCATCAGCTAATCCCACAGTGAAGTTCTGCTCAATAAGTGAATAATTTCAGTTAGGGGATTTTGGAGCAGGGATACACGGAATACATGCAAGATTTTGGCCCTCAAGGACCGAACCTGGACTAATAATAATAATAATAATATTAATGATAATATTATTATTAATAATGATAATAATGGTAATAGCCTTTCAGACTCTCATCACATATAAGCTTTTATTGTTATGGCAACAGTACAGAGAGCTGTTGGAATAACAAAACCCCAAAGGATGCTTCTCACTATAGGTAAAAAAAACAATTAAAAAAAAAGGAAATTTAGAAAATGTATGTGAGAACTCACAGCGTATTTGACTTTGCCAAATGCTGTGAGATTGTCCATCTATGCAGTCATCGACGAAGTTGTCCAGCTTGGCTACACAGCTTTTACAGCCCCTGATGATGCACGCAGGTCTCGTCAGACAGACAACAGACTTGGTGTATCCAAATGTGTCTATTTTTATTAGCTACAGTTGGGATGTAAAAGGTGCTTTAAGCAATAGGGAATTTTTTGGGAACATTTTTTTTGGCAGGGCAGTTTATTTTGATCTGTTTTTTAACTCTTTTGTGCACACAGTTCTATCAATCTGGTTTTGGTCCTTTATCATTGTTCTGATTGCGTTTGTGGTTGTTTTTAATCCATAAAATGAATCTTCAGAATTCTAATGTTAGTTAATATAAAATATTTTTCAGGTTAATTTTAATTCTGTAGTTGTGCTTGTAGTTATTTTTGTTTTATTCTTTGAAACCAAAGAATCTTGGTTGGTTGGTTTCTTGGTTGTTCTGACTTTTTTCAGTACTTTATACCTTTGTGGGTGTTTTTTCAGCCATCATTTGACAAAAAATACAACTTTAATCTTAAAATTTTCAGCGGCTTTTAACCCTTCAAAACTCTATGTATCATATTAATAGTTTCTTTACTTTACTTTTCTTTTCCTTGACCTTTTGCATGACTTCATGGTAAAAACTTTGTTCAAAAAATCTGTGGTACACAACATATTTGTCTTCTGCTCCCTGCTGCATAACTTTGCACTGCAGTCATTTTAACATCACAGTATTGACAAACTTACAATTTTTTTTATTTTCTTTATTGTGTTGCCAAAAGAATAGAAAAAAGACAGCACGTAAAGAAAAAAGGAGACTATTCTCTCCATTTTTTCTTGGGGCAGATTTTAAAAATATTGCTACTTTTCATTGCCGGTCTTTTCTTTATTTTGTGTTTTCTTTATTTACTAATTGGCTATTTATTTTGCAGCTTCTCTACATTTCCTGAGTATTCATATTTGTAGTGACATCACATGGCTAACCTTTATATGACGCTGCAGCATTCTGCCACATTGAGCTGTCAGCATTTCCTTTAGTACTGTCTTTAATAGACCGGCACATAATGAGACACACCACAACAATGTCCTCATTTCCACTGGTAGCTAATGATGTGTCCAAAATACTATTAGAGCCGATAAACAGGTTTTCCAACCCTCTCATCCCCCTGCCTCACCTCTTATCTCCTGTGGTTTTAGTGCCAACCAGGCTGTCTCACCATCCAGATCCGGACAGTGCTCTGTGTCTTCCTTGTTCTGCTCACCTACTCTGTTACACAAGCTTGTGTGGTGAGTCTGTGTGCTGACTCACTTTTTTCATTCTATCATCAACCAATTAAAAGTGCTGCAAGGCACATTTTACATGGTGTTTATTATTAATTATCCATGACTTGCTTAAACTAATCTATAATTCTGTAACGTAGCTTTTAGTCGTAGCTCAACGTATGTGTGCACAGTGACACCTGATTAGTTTACATGTCAGTCATCTTTGTGAGGCTGAAGTTTAGAAAACTGAATTTACGGACTGGTTTGTTCCAGAAAGAAGGAGAAACTAACCCAGATTTTAAAAAATGATTTTAAGTATTCACTTCCAGATCAGCTGCGGTGAGTAGTTTAAATAAACTCTGAGTATCTGAGTTGGGATCCATAATAAAAAGCCATCGTCAACGGAGCCCAAATACCTGGATTCACTATGGCAACCGCTGCCAGAAAGCTGGTCATTTCACTAGGGGTCAGTCCAACATAATGTGATTAATTGTCCTTCCAGGTGGGCTGTGTACCGTGGGGGAGAATCGAGACAAACTCCAGTCGCTTTGTGGGGGACCCCCCTGCTGATGTTCTGGGTCTCGGACCCCCTAACATCACCACAGTGGACAGAGCTGGCCCCAACATGGCGTACGCTCTGCTGTCCTGCGTGGCCGGCACCCTCACCATCGTCCCATACCTCCGTGTCTCATCGCTCCCCAAGATCCTGCTCCTCCTCCTCCTCTCTGTCTCCTACACTGTTGTCATGGAAACCAGCGGCTACCGCCAAGCTGTGGGGTGAGACTCGAAGTGATATGCCGTCAGATTTATGTGCGTGTTTAGCTTTATTCTTTATTACACTTCACATTGAAGGATTTTTTGTTTTTTTTCTGACCCATATTTATTCCCCAGCTTCATACTGGGAGAATATTATTCCCATTATATTTATATCTGTAATGTTTTCAGTGAAATTCTTTAATGGGAACTTTTAGTGCAGTTCATAAGTGTCACCAGTATTCAAGGCTTCTGATATTATACATTCATGTTTCGTTCCGGTTTCATTGACAAAAAGACACAAAAGAAATGGGAACAAGTTTGATGCATCCATCAGCTTCTACAGCAAAAGCAGGAAAAGGCAAAATGTCCAGATGAGATGATTGTTTTCTTATGTGGGACACAATTTTTTCTGTCTTAATGTCCATCCTTTTTCAATAACTCTCGCTGAAACTCCCTCCTTGAATAAGCAGCTCACCGTATCAAACAGGCATCCAGAACAAATCCGGTTTCTTCCTTTAAACTTTTTCACAGAGATATTTCCTCAGTTCAGCATGCAGTCGGCATTGGAACAAAAAGAGAAATTCATCTTCAGCAACTTCAAATAAACGCTACTCTTCTGGCAAACCCTGAAACCTTCCCACTTCTGTCGCCAGGGGCAACGTACCAGATCTTACTTGTGCACATAATGACCTCTGACCTCTCCCTAAGTGTAGCATTAAATATGATTCTGCATAGTAATCCTACATTTGGACATAACATTTTCTCCACGTCGCCTCCTTTTCCTGATGATGAAGATGAAATAGCTTGTTCTATTGAATCTTTCTTACACTTCCCTTCACAGCCGAGACACTTCCCATTCACAGAATTCCCATCCTGTTCCCATCTTAGACACTTGTAGTGAACATGTCAGACCTCCACTATTGCACGACAGAAAAAAAAACAAAACTTCTATTATCTGAAATTGCAATAATTCTTCATCTTAATGTGTTTATGATTCCCAGTGGTGGCTTCCTTCACACACGAGGTTATGACCCTGTGCTGGCTGCCTTGCTGTTTTCTGGAGCTCTGGCTCTGCATTCAAGACAGCTGGACCTTAAACTGCGTCTTGACTATCTCTGGGCAACTCAGGTGAGTGTGTGTTTGAATGGATTCTCACATCCGCCCTCTTTGTTTGTAATCATCTCAGATAAAACTTAAACTAAGCACTCGTTTTTCATTCACTGTCTGGAAATGGAGGAGCGTGCACGTAGTTCTACCAAGCAGGACAGTCAGTGTTTGGTTTGAGCATCTACTGTTACCTTCAACATGTAGATGGATGAAATGAAGGTCCACATTCATCTCTCAGGTCCTGGTTCAGGTCTTTGCTGGATTTGTTTCTTAATAATATTTTCAGGTCGTGTTCCTCTGGTCTCTTAGTGTATTTCTGGACTCAGCTAAATTTCAGCATCACATTAGGACAGATGTGAAGTCGCATTTTCACTTAAATCGCATCTGGAGGATAAAAGAAGTCGTGTCTCAGCAGGATTTCTGCATTTATCTTTACTAGACTGGTCTACTGGAACGCTGTCCTTACAGGTCTCCCTAAAAACCCATCAACCTGGATCAGAAGCTCTAGTCCTCACTGAGACCAGGAACCTGGATCAGAAGCTCCAGTCCTCACTGAGACCAGGAACCTGGATCAGAAGCTCCAGTCCTCACTGAGGCCAGGAACCAGGATCAGAAGCTCCAGTCCTCACTGAGGCCAGGAACCAGGATCAGAAGTTACAGTCCTCAGTGGACGTTTTTCAACCTAGTGGGTTCCAGTGCTTGTTTGGAGCTAGAGCCGGACTTTGCACCGTTTTTTTGGTTTTTGACCGCTAAAACTCCGGCTCCTGGCTCTCAAAACTGGTTCAATTACGGCCCCAACTCTTTGCTGGGTCAGAGTTGGGAACTGTTCCAGGTTGCTTTGCGTCAGCAGCTGGGTGGGGAATTACAATAGAGTTTAAACACAAACCAACATCTGAATAAAAGCAAAGAAATTGTCTATAAAAACAAGCAGCAAACTCCCAGAAACCTGCAGGTCTGATGAAACTCTCAGCTGTTTTATATCACGATAAACACTTTATTTGCAGCCTTTTATCACAGTAATTATTCTTTCCAAACATTGCAGTTTTCACTGGAAGCATTTTACTTATTTTCGTTCATTCCTCTTTCTTTTTCTTTTAAATCTTTCTTTTTAAATAAAATGTTTTTCTTCTCTCTGCACTCCACTGTAATGTTTTAATGGTTATATATGAAGCACTTTGAATTGTCCTGCACATGAAATGTGGACTTGCATTGTTTTCTTGCAGAAGAACTATGTAATTCTTTTCCAAAAGTTCCGGTCAACAGACTTTCAAAGTTTTTAATCTGAAACTGAAATAATAGAAACAAATGATTGGTGCCTGAATATAAAGTTTAAAATGTGTAGTTTACCAAGTTTTCATATATTCAAGTTTAGATATTTTTTTATGTTTAAATGATTCGTAGGTCAGAGTTGGACCGTTGCCTGACAAACAAACAGTCAGGTTCCACATTGGACTGATAATAAGATAAATAGCAACATGTATCCAAACTATTTTAACACATTAATTAAAAATTAACAAATGCTCATTAAAAATCGGAATTTCGCATTTAGATTTTTGATGTCTTGTTAGAGCGGTGAACCGAATCCACCAAAATCTTTTTTATCCTCGTTATTTATGAAGATTCTCACAGTTTTCCAGGTTTACATTTAGACGATTGCTGCAAGATGATTTATCACACATTTAATTACTCACTTATTGGGTGAGAGTTGCGTTCACCGACGTATGTCATTGGGTTGTGGTTCAAGTAGTTTTATGTAGTGCTAGATAGTATTTTATAATATATATATATATATAAACACTTATAATTAGTGTTAGAATTTTATATGCTTAACACATAAATAATTTGCTTTCAATTGGTGTAAAAAGTACTTTTAATAAATGTGGTAGTCACATTTATGCCGCTTTTTATGCATATTAAATATAGGATAACAGTTTCTGATATTTTAAAGAAAAATTATTCGCCAACAACTTCTTTTTTGTGTTTAAATAAGATAAAGTATGTATTTAATTTATTGCAACTCATTGTTAGAGATAAAAATCAGCTCTAGTTTCACATTTTTTCCATTTCTTTCAGGTTTAGGTGGTGATGTTTCACTAAATACTTAATGCTATTAATTGGTCATCAGGGCTTTTATGCTAATGTTGCAGAGTTTAGTACGGATTTATTCTGCTTAATTATGATTCCTTTTTCCCAGAAATGCACAGACGTGTGTGAGTTTTCTTCCAGTTTCCATGCACGCCGATGTTGTCCGATTGTTTGGAAGAAGCTTGGATGCTTCTATTTTCAGGAAATCTGTTTGTTTTATTTGCAAATCGTTATCTCCCTCTAGTGATACGGAAAAGCAATTACAGCTTCCTCTGAAGCTTTGAGCTACAATCAAGCTTCCTCAGTTTTACTTCTCTGTAAAGCAGCTGTTTCTCCTCCTTTGCTCCAGGCGGAGGAGGAGCGAGATGACATGGAGAAGGTGAAGCTGGACAACAAGAGAATCCTGTTCAACCTGTTGCCAGCTCATGTGGCTCAACACTTCCTCATGTCAAATCCCAGAAACATGGTGAGCATGCACAGACACTTCCCAATTCAGTGAAAGGATCATCATCAGTGCGAGGAGTGCAGACTGAGATGGTCCTTTCAGGAAGGGATTTAATTAGGGTTGAAGGAATCAACAGAAAATCTATCTGCTGCCTGTGAAAATAAAAGGTTCAAAGCAGAATTCCATTAAAAAAACCCAATCATTTCATACCTGTTGCTTCAAAGGGGGCAAAAATGAACAAAATCGTTTCATAAATCTTTATTTTCACCCACTGGATTTTCACACACTGGATTTTCATGGAACATCTGGAGAAATCAATGATAACATAAAATGTTGTGAAGTCTTAAACTTTAGTGATGATAAAAGTCACCAGGCAGGTGGGGTTTGGCTCAGATTTATGAGCAACCAGTCACTCAAACTTTTTATGCAAAGTAAATATAAGGTAGGGTTATAAGAAATTAGGTTTGTTTTGAATTGAATAAAGGGGACATCCATCTGTCCATCCATCCATTTTTTAGCGCCTTCATCCAATACAGGTTGGCGTGTAGTTGGAGTTTATCCCAGCAGACACTGGGCGAGAAGCACACCTGGACAGTACACCACTCCATCACAGTAAAGACTGATAATAAATAAAAAGTAAACCAATAAATAAATAAATAGATAAATACAGTTTATAGAATAAAAGAGACTCAAATCGAAAGGAAATACCTGCATATTTAAATAAATTGGATCTCCAGGTTAAGATGAGGACACATCATACTGAGCTATACAAACAACAACACAGTTGATTTATAAACCATTAACAGTGAAAATTCACAAATTAATAATCTCTAAAGACATCAAAATGGAATGAAATAAAACAAGTATTTCCTTTTGAAAGATGAATTGAAAATAAAATAAATGCAATATTATTCAAACTGTAAAAAGGAAATCAACCAATGAAGCAAATAAATTAGAAATCTGACTAAAAGCACAGTAAATGTAAATTCCCACATTTATTAAAAAGAAGAAATTAAATATCTTGCTTTTATTTTAGGAACAACAATGCGCACATCTTCACCATTCTAAACTATAAAAGGACACCTCACAGGATTTTAGTCCTTTAGATTAAAAAGCTGTAAAATAACCCTATAAGACTTAAATAAAAAGCAAGAAATGACATTTAAAAATAAAGTAACTTTTCTGAAGGTTTTATTTTTCTCTCAAAAATGTAACAGTATTAATAAAAATAACCAAATAATTTTGGTTGTTTTATTTGGATACATTATTTAAAAACTTTTTAAAGTTTAAAATAATACAATTCAACATAATAATTAACTTTTAATTTGAACTTAGTCCATTCTTGTATTGATTAAGCATGTTAAACTTGCAGTAAGTGACTTTTTCTGTTTAGAGTTACATCAATTTATAGAAAGTCGTGGGATCATTTGCCATCCTGAGAGCAAATTAAAACATTTTGTAAACTATTTACATTTCTGTTTTTTTGTTATTATTTCTGTTCTGATGGACTTTACAAGGTGAATTTTAGTCATGATGTATCAAGCAGATGTGATGAAGGCTTTTGTACAGATAAAAAGTTCAACACAAGCCAACTGTTGGGAATAATTTAGGAGAAAAGCTTTGCTTCCTGTATTGTGGTATGAAGTGGAAATGTTAGCTGACAGTCCTGCATGGCTGCATCCACTAACCTAATGAACATCCCTTCCACTCATCTCCCTTCCTCCCATCCTCAAACACATTCGCACCAAACAGGAAATGGTTAAAACAGTGTAGATGGAAGTTTATAAACCTGTAAAGGATTGGAAAGTTGCTTCCTGTCCTTGCTCTTCCTTCTATCTGCTGCTGGCTGATCTCAGTTGCTCCTGTAAGAAAAACATTTTAGCAGTAGTACTTTGGTTTGTTAGCATCTCTGTGATGATTTATAATCTTTCCGTTTTGCATTTGAACCTAGTTATTTGGTTCCTAACATCATTTATAGTTCACGTTGCTCTGGGGAGATTTGTTTTAGCATTAATTATTTATCATTAATCAGTTTTCCTTTTTTATGGTTCCTTGATTCTAAATGCATTTGCCCTTCTCTGGATGTACAGTAGATCTGTCTAGTGGATCTATTTGCTAATTTGTTATGTCACATGTTCATTTCAAGTGCAAAAAAAATGCTACTTTAATCAGATTCATGAACCTCTTTTACCTGATTAGTAGATGAGAAAATAATGAAGTAATAATGACCCACACCTCTCAGTGAAGCCCTGTAAAGACAACTGTGCCGCTGCATTTCAACTCATGGGAGATGTCTGCATATGAAAGAGATGTAGGTCACAAAGTTTCCCCTCAAATTAGTTGTGAAGATCATTAAATCAAATCTAAAAGTCTGCAGCTATAAAGCTTATATTCATTGTGTTGCTTAGATATGTAGTCTTTGCTGGAATCTGTTCGTGATATTACAAAAAGCTAATATTACCTGAGTTTATCCTTTAACAATCAGCAGCTATGATTCCCACAATGTTTGGATCATCTGAGGCTGGGACTGTTAAACATAGAGGCCGGAGGGCAGGAAGTATGTTTCCAGCACACTGGTGACCCACGGAGCCACAGTGTATAGAAAGACTTCCTCTCTTTCCTCTGGGCTAAAGTTCACCCATACACTGTATTCATAACACAACACAGTTGGATTCTCCTGCTTGGAATTCACGACTTTACTGAACCAACATAACAAATAAAAAACCTGTTTCACTGTGTCTGAAACTGGAGTTTTAATCTCTGTTAATTTCTATGAAATTTTTACTGCTTTATTAAAAATGAACACATAAAAAATCTGTGTGGAAATATTCCATTCAGTTCAACAAGCTGCACCAGCTGTCAATCCATTCACTTTACTGTACATGTTATATGTAAAATACACGCTTGACATGCTGTCTGTACATCGTGCAGCTAACCCTGACAGACAACCGTACACGCTCACATCCACTGCTGCAGCGCATGAAAAACACTAGCATGGTTGTCTTTGCACCGTCGGAGGAAGCTGGAGTAAACGGACGCTGAGTGTACAAAGTTTACATAATCAACCCATATCAGAGATCTGCACATCTGACGGCATAGAAAGACACTTTTTTCAGAGATTTTATACTTCCAGTCAGGTTATACGTCAGAACTGATGGAAAATAAGCAAAGGAAATAATAATAATAATAATAATAATAATAATAATAAATCTATCTTTCAAAGTGCTGTTTTGGACACTGAAAAATGCTTTATAAGATGAGGGAACAAAGTTAAAGAAAAGCCTGTTTTACCTGAA
The DNA here is from genome assembly GCA_037177515.1 of Pseudomugil tenellus. Classification (NCBI taxonomy): domain Eukaryota; kingdom Metazoa; phylum Chordata; class Actinopteri; order Atheriniformes; family Pseudomugilidae; genus Pseudomugil; species Pseudomugil tenellus. The sequence goes on along the minus strand of JBAMHX010000016.1, from coordinate 2,090,103 downwards.
ATGATATATATAAGATGGATGGATGAGGGAAGGAGGGAACTAGATTAATGCATGGATGAGAGAAAAGGAGGGAGTGATAAATAATGATTGAAGAAAAATGGGTGAGGAAGAGGAGGATGGTATGCAGGAAAGAGGATAGAAGAATGAGAGAGGAGGGGAAAGCAGAATAGATTATGAAAAGTAAAGAAGAAAGAATGGATGGATGGGTGAGAGAATGGGTGGCTAATGGAGTAGGGAGTGATAAGCGAAGAATGATGGATGATTGAGTGAGGACAGACACATGATGATGAAGGGGAGTTGGATGGATGTGACAACATGAGGAATGATGGAAGGATGGATAATGAGGAAGGACAGATGAACAGATGAGGGAGAGAAGGATTTTTCAGTGGATGAAACAGCTATGGGGCTCCATGAGGTTTCTTCTTTTTTTCCCTACAACCGGGTTTTTTGGAGTTTTTCCTTACCGCGAAGGAGGGTCTAAGGACAGGAATTCCGGGATCTGTTTAGTTTAATATAGTCACTAATTGTATGTATTGTAAGTTTGTCTATTGTTCTCTTTACCTGCATGTGAAGCCCTCTGAGACAGCTTGTTGTGATACTGGGCTATATAAATAAAATTGACTTGACTTGACTTGACTATCAGGGGGTTCAGCAGGTGTTGGATGGAGGCACGACTTTCTCTTCTTAGAGGAATAGTTTACTTTTGTTCTGATGAAACTTTACTCCCTGCAGGACCTTTACTACCAGTCCTACGCTCAGGTCGGGGTGTTGTTTGCTTCTATCGCCAACTTCAACGACTTCTACATCGAGCTGGACGGGAACAACATGGGAGTCGAGTGTCTGAGGCTGCTCAATGAGATCATCGCTGACTTTGATGAGGCGAGTAGACCATTCGCTCCATCCAAGCATCTGTCCGTAAAGCGGCTGGTCTGATATATCTTCTCCTGCAGATTGGATGTCAGCCTCTTTACAGAACCTCCAGGGAAGCCTCACTGCTGAGTCATCTATGTCGTCATGTTTTAAAAGATGACATTGTGGCCACAAATGAGGTTTAAAAAAAAATGTTTATTGATGCAATATAATCAGCATGCGGCTGGGAAAGTTCTTCAGAATTACTTACAGATGACGTTTGGCCTACTTAAATCTATAATCAGCAGCATAAAGCATTAATTTACACAAACACAAATGGTCCTTCTCGAATTGCATTTGGGGTACTTGCTTGTATGACCAAACCTGTTCCAATTAAAGTGGTCAGTTTCCTGAAGTGTCATCTAACATTTGCAGTTCCAGGAATGTTTTCTTTTTTTCATCCAGGTATTTTTTCTTTTTGTTCTTCCAGCTGATGGATAAAGATTGCTACAGGGATTTAGAGAAAATCAAGACAATTGGCAGCACATACATGGCTGCAGTAGGGCTTGTTCCTACAACTACTTCCAAGGTAATCATGCATAAGCTATATTTAGATCTTGTCTGTGTTCCTTACATCAGCCAAAAAGTGTGAACTTTGACTCTATCACACTTGTGCCTACATCTGCTACCCGAATTCTTGGTGTCATGATGGATGACCAGCTGACAAGGTCCATGTTGCCTCGGTTGCCCATACTTGCCGATTTGCTCTGTAGAACATCAGGAGGATCAGACCCTACCTGACAGAAAACACAACGCAGCTCTTGGTTCAGGCTCTAATCACTTCTCGTATTGACTACTGCAATTCCTTACTGGCAGGGCTGCCGTCATGCTATTTTAAAACTCTGCAGATGATCCAAAATGCAGCAGCACATCTGGTCTTCAACCAACCAAAACGAGCTCATGTCACTCCGCTGCTA
>JBAMHX010000016.1:2073037-2085539 GCA_037177515.1 Pseudomugil tenellus | reverse complement strand
AGGCAGTTCTGAAGGCAAAAGGGGGTCCAACCCGTTACTAGCATGGTGTACCTAATAAAGTGGCCGGTGAGTGTACTTCTTCATTTTAAAAAGGTGAACAAATTGCAGCATTGTTACCTGATATGTTATGAGAGGTTAAAATCCTTTCTGGACAGGACTTAATCTTTGATTAAAGTCGATAAAATGGTTGTTTTAGGCTTATTTTATTGTTAGACATGCGCTTTTCAGACAAATCCTACCACACTGATTTGCCTCCCTCCCTATTTTATTGATCTTGCAGTAACAAGCAGAAAGAAATGTCAAATTCAGCACAACCCAAAACTCTGCAATAAAAAAGGTCGAACTCATCTGTTAAATTCTGTCTCATGGCTGTTTATCCATTAAATTACTGCAGTTCTTCAGATGTGCTGTTGTGATGAGGATGTGTAAATATGATGTCGTGCTCATGTACGTAAGCAAGTCTTTATATAGCGTATGTAAGTCTTTCCTGGAAAACCCGCTGTCAATAACTGCCGAGTAAAAGCACCACAGAGCTTTGTGTTAGATAAACAATGTGGACATTATCCTGCAAGCTCTCAACATGTTTCCATGATGCTTGTTCTTTACACTAACTTATTGTAAGAGGATGCTTAATAAATGGGCCGGCTATGATGTTAACTTATCACATGCTGAATACTTAAGCTTTATTCATATACATATGTGTGCGATCATTTAAACAATCTTTAATTGTTTGTAAGTCAATTTCACTGAATTTTAAAAGATGACTAAATTGAGTAATTGACACATACATTAATATTATAAACTCAAGCTCTAGTAATGTTTGAAAAAAAATTGCAGTTAATTGCAAACAAATTCAAAATAGTGGAAGAAAAAAAAATCTTTGGCCAGAGCAAAGCAGTGCTAAAGTTAAAGTGTCCTTTTAAGTTATTCAACTAACAGCTTCAGCTTTTCTTTAACTATGAGTCATGTTACAGTCATTTTAACAATGTTTGCATCCACACTCCTCATTAACATTCAACTCTATCTGACGGTAAGCCAGGGTGGGAACATTGGGAATGCTGGTAGGATCACTGGAAACAACAGCGCTCTAGGATGGGGGGGGGTAGCCTGCGGGATAAGTAAGCGATTTGTGCTTTCACATCAGTCTCTAAAAACACCAGAAATGTTGTTGGATTAGTCACTAGTTGCTTTGTTAATATAGAGCTCAGCAAACTCGGCAACAGTTATTTAGCTGAAGTCTGACTTGTGGATCAGTACGGTTGGTGTAATCATGCAGTAACAAACATCCCATGTTGTTTGAAATACAAACTGCAAATAAATGTGCTTTTTTCTGTAATTAATTAACCTCGATTAATGCCATAATCTCCCACCCCGAGCAGGAAGCACCCATCCACTCTCACGCCTAAAGATAATCCAGAATCACCAGTTAGTCGTACATGCATGTTTGTGTGTAAATGATGGGGGAAGCAGGGATTTCTGCAGAACAAATACAGGCACAAGGAGAAGCTCCAGAGGACCCTTGAATAGGGGTGTAAAATGGTGTAAACAACCATGTCAACCATGCTTTAGCACATGTTTTTCCTCTTTCCTTCAGGTTATCACCTGTACTGTAGGAGATTTTGTATCTTTGGAAAGATACGCAGTATTTACATAAGAAACATGTATGCAGCTAACATGGCTCTTCTATGAAAAATCTGACTTTTAGTCCATCAAATCTGTGTGTTTCTCTTTTCAGGTCACAGAGGACGTCTATCGCCTCATCACAGACTACTACAACTTTGTGTGCCGCGGTCAGGTTAGCGTGAAGGGCAAAGGCCAGATGCTCACATACTTCCTAGAGGGGCGTTGTCAAGGTAGCAGGCTGTCTAAGAGTCAGCAGCAGCAACCTGGGAATGACGAGCGCCGGGCGAGCGCATTTGCCCACGGCAGCGTGTGCACCAGGCTGAGCCCCGCCCCCACAGTAACAACTTACTCAAACATCAGGACCCCAAGTCCAGGCATGGCCAAACCAACCACCTCCACCAGTTCCACCAGGTACTTGCCGTCTGTTCCCACAGCAATGGTGTGATGGATGCTGCTTTAAATGTGGAAAACATGAAGATTGGAGGTGGGTAAAAAGTAGCAGAGAAAGCTGTCGTCCACGCTTCTTCTACTGTCTGTGGAACGCAAAGAGATGGAGACACTGATTGTCCAATGAAAGGTGTGAACTCCGGCCTGGCCTGGTAGGAGGCTGGACCGTCTGAGGCTTCGGTTGGACTCTCAAACTCGAGCCCTGTTTGTTGGTTCTCGCTGCAGGGAGTCCTGAACGGGATGCAGGATGCTTTAGCCACGTTGTTCTGTCATCAATCAAAGGCCAAGGACGCCTCCAGCACTTGAGAGATGATGTTTAAACTTGATCAGCATAAAAATGAAAACATTACAATGCACAGGTAAAAGTGTAGCACCACAACAACATCTGGAGATTCCTTTAAGAACCTACACTCACCCTTTTCTTTCAATATGAAACCAAATCAGTGCAGTTGTCTTGGCGACCACTCCTCATAGAGAGTTTCTTGACCATTTTTTTGTTGCCTTTTAGTTTGTTGATTTGTTGGGTACCAGTTCCGATAATTCAATTGATAATAGGGCCATTGCTGTTTATGAAAAATGTGTCTTTAAAGGGGAATATGCTAAACGTACTAGCACAGGCATTTTAAGGGTATAAACTTGCCAAAAGATGACAGGCGTTGCCTTCAGTCTGTTGTGGCTTGGCGTTGCCATACAGTACGTTTATGCCCCTTCGCTTAAATCCTCTAAAGGCACACAAGATAAAGTTTTTCATTCCTCCAGCCGAGCTGCTGGGTGTCTTTAAGTGCATGATGCCATTGCTGCATTTCAGTCATGTCCGCTCCCCGTTTCCCTGTGATGCTTGACCACTAGACTCTTCGTCGTCCAAGTGTAGCAATAAAGCAGTTTGTCTTCTATCTCAGCCCCATTCACGCCTTGCATGCTGTAGCCTGCTGGATCCTACTTTGACCCAATAGTGTTTGTAGCCAATTGAGTGCATAGCTAGCCACACCAGTCTTTATCTCTGTGGAGTTGAAGCATGACTTAGAAAACTTATTTTCTGTACGCTGTGATTCCCTCCGTCTCCTGGAGTATAATGAAAAAAAAAGAAAATATTTTTCTGCGTGCTTGTTTATGAAGAAATTTATTCTATGGTTGAACTATTCTAGTCTGCTACTTGTATGAAGTAAAAGCTGCTTTGGCAGAGAAAAGAAAAACTTGTGTTTAAGAGGAGAAACACCCAAACCTCTGGTTCTGGATTCATCAACCCGGATGATTTATTTTATGGTATAGCATGCTAGTCATGGTGCGGCTTACCACAGCCATTAGCTCTCCTCTAATCTGTTCTAGCATGCACTGCCTGCAAGGTTTTGAGTCCTACATGCATGCTTTGATGAAGACTATGCAGAGCAAGCAGCGGACACGCGGCAACTCTGTTGAACCAAGACCTCATGCATGCACTTACGGTAGCAGTTTCCTCTTGAATGTAAGGTGCTTTATTGACTCGTGTCTTCTTCATGAGCTTGGTGTGTGAATCTTCAGGTTAGCCAGAGATCAGGCGAGGGGCTTCTCCTCCTCCTCCTCCTCCTCCCTGCTCCTGCACCTGCTGTAGTCAACAGGTAGCTGGTTTTCAAATGTGCCAACCTATTTTCATAAACATATCAAACGTTCGGTGTCGAGCTGTAGCACAACTGAACGTGTGTGACTACGGTTATCGTGGAATTCCTTGTGTTGAATGACTATTTTTAGCGTTTAAACTGTTCTTACACAGTTTTGTATCTTGGAAACAATGGCAAGTGTTGATTTTGGAGAGATTTATTTGGACACCCTGAACTGACGGAAACACGTTGTACTAAAACGGATTTAAAATCCAGCAGCTTGGATACTTTCTTTGAGATTTAAAATGATTTTTATACACTTGCTTTAAAAAGTTGATGGAAACTTAATGGAAAGGAGTTGTGCATAGTATTTTTTCCTGTAAATTGGATATTTTCATACTGTATGATACGGGTTTCACTTGTTATATGTATTACTGGCTATAATTTTACATTGTCTTTTCCAGAGATATATAGTTATGAATGATCTGATATTTGTCAAGTTCTTTTGTTAAAGATGTATTTATTGAGATGTTTTATGTGAATGTACATTTTGTTAAAGACAATATTTTATACTCAGTGTTTGCACTAACAGAATATTGACGTATTATGAATATAAGAATAAATCAGAGGAGGGATGAGTCTCCGGCAGAATGAATGCTCATCTGGTTTTTCTTTTACTCACACAATTCACACCAACAAGCAAAAAAAAATCTCTGGTTAAAGTTGTGTAGAAAACATAACGTGGTGCATTAATTCGAGGCGACACAAAGGTCAGCCTGACGTAGAAACATGCAAACATAGAAACATGCCGGGAAAGTGTGTGTGTATGCGAGTGTGTTTGCACAGAGCAGATCATTTACATGACTTGACATGTGATACTTTCTGCACCTAAAGTTCAACACAGTCAAAAGCAAAGATGTGATAAACATCTTGTTTTAAATTACATTCTATATTTTATATCATTTCAAAAAACAAACCAAAAAAATGTGTTCTGGTATAGTTTGTCTCGGGGACTAAAGACTTAAATCAAAGTCTGTTTTCTCCAGTTAAAGAGACTCAGGCAGAAGAGCAACCAGGATTAACCTTAGATTGTTCATATGCCTCATCCAAATGCATCCAAAAAACAACAGATAAAAATTGGGAACATATCATGTTATAATATTATATCAAATTTATGGAAAAATAAAATAAAAAGTTCAGTATAAAGATGTTTTTATAACTTAAAAATATTGTAGCAAAATGCATCTTATGGAAATGATTCTGATCTAGCAGAACATTTCTGTTGTTTATGTCCAGGATTACATCTGCTCTGATTTATTGTTGTACGTACAGGAATGTGGGACAGTTACAAGCTGCACATGGATCTCTGCACGCAGTGAGATGATACACACACAAGTCTGAGTGTGTGTGTTACTTTTTCCTGACATGGCCTGTCTGAAGAGGTGTCCAAAGCTGGTCCTACGAGGCTGTTGCCCTGCAGGTTTTCAGTGTCTCCCTGCTCCAACACACCTGACTTACATTGAATGGTTCCAACAAGGGTCAAAGTTCAACTTACTGATTCATTTGAGTCAAGTGTGTTGGAGCTGGGATGCATGGAAAATCTGCAGGTTTGTGGCCGTCGAGGACCGGAGACATGAAGATGTGATCCTGTCTGGTTAAAGAGTGTAACGTCCGGTGAGTGGAACCAGTGTCCTCCTGGTACAACTTAGTTTTATTTGGTATATGACACATTTCTCTCATCTGCTGTACGCATGGTTTGATCCTTAATAAAAGACTAAAACTGTTTTTTTTTTACATAAAACATGGCATAATGTAATAATTTCCACACTTTTAAAATAAAACTTATCACATTATTATGTGATAAAGTCCTAATTTTTAAAAATTTGGTTTACAGCTCTCGATTGTCCCCATGAAAATGGAAAGTAACTTTACAGTACAGTACAGTCTTGCAAGTTGCTAAAGACAAATAATATTTGTTTGTCGAGCCAAAAGTCTCTGTGATTACTGTGCATTTTATTTTGCTATTATTATAAACTAAAAACGTTGTAGTCTTATCATCTAATTAAATGCATTAGTAGCCTATGGATATATTTTTATGTTTTTATTTTAGATTTGTATTTCAGATATTATGGGAGTTTTGACATTTTTAGAGCTTCAAACAAGCTAAAAAGAAAAAAAACTAATCCTGTCATTTAAAACAGCTGATATAAACAGGTGATTGTAATCAGGCTTTGTTACAAAAGCTGAAACTGAAAAGAATCAGTGCAAAGGTTCTTTAGTGTTAGCAAATGTGAGGAAAAATTATTGAGCTGTGTGAAATTAATGTTATCCAGGGGAAAACTGAAACTGATTTAGTTAGAAGGGAATTAATTTACAATTATAAAAACAAAAAGAGAAATTCAGAAGAAAAAGACATGAAAAGGAAAACAACAAAGCAAAATACAATTTAACATAACAATGAAAAAGGTAAATAGATAAAAAAAAGAAATAAACAAGAGTGAATAAAGCAAATGATAAAATAATTAATTAGATTAAAACAAATGTGTGAAATTTCCCTAATTTGTGACAACAGATTCTAGTCCAAATCTGGTCCAGAGACATGCAATCTGCTTCTTAAACTCTACAATCCTGCAGATCTGAGATACAACACTCCCCAACACACCTGAAACGAATGAAGCCTCCACAGAAAGACATGATGTGCAGCCATGAACCTAGAGATGCAGGGCAGGAGTGAAACGTGGATGCATGTTGACTAAAGAAAATGTTACAAAATGTTATAAAAGTCAAACTAAGGTTTCAGAATCACTGATTTTTTTTTTTGTCCTCTTTTCAGACCTTCTCTTTTGTTGAGTTAGATTTTTTAAGAGCTGTGAGATACAGTGGAATTTTTGGGCATGTGGAGACTACTGCTTGTAGGCTCACTTTGACTTCTAAACTCTCTTTAACGGATCCTGCACACAGAATCTGAGCTTCATTTTTGAGCTGCTAATTATGGAATTTGGAATTTTTTCTGGTGTAAATGTAAAGAACCAGGGTTGATAAATAATAATAAAATAATAAAAATAATAATAAAATAATGCAGTATCAGATAAAAGTTGTCTTCTTGGTGATCGGAGTGAGACAGATAGAAAAAAAGAAAGTTTAGAGACTTAAATTTTACAACTGTGTCCTCTGGATTGAAAGACAGTTAAAATTGAGCAAAACAGCATTTTTTTTGTAAGGGAGGAAAGGTGTTTCAGTGTTTTCTGTCTCGCCCCTCCCCCCCCCCCCCCCCATCTGTTCTGTTTTCTTTGGAAGGAGAACGAAAACAAGCCGAATGTGAGACCTTATCGTTCCGTCCGTTTGTGCGTTCGCTGAGAGCGAAAGGATGTTTCAAGTCCTGACGCAGGAAGAGCAAACCTCTAAACATTCATCAGTGATGTGAACATATGTGTGTGTGTGTGTGTGTGTCTTTAGCAGCCAACATGCAGTGTCCTGAGTGACAAGTTGTCATGACAACACAACAAGGTTGCGCCCTGACATGAAAACATCAAGGTTGTGTTTTTCAGTGGGTAAATGAAAAACTAGTCATCGTCTCCCCCCCACCCCACCGCCCCCTTGCCCCCCCCCCCCACCCCCTTGCCCCCCCCTTATTAGCTTTGTGATTCATGTTGATTGTGTGCAATCACAACAGAGGATGTCAATACTCCACTTGTTGATAACTGAGTTTTTACTCCAGTTGGTGGTGGTGGGGGGGTTTACCACCTGCTGGACTCTCCGATATGATCAAGCATGCCTGGCTCAGGAGTGCCAGCATAAACACTCATACTCTGAGATAAGGGGCGGAAATGGGCCCTTTTGGGGCTCATTTACAGCTGCGGCGTAACGAAACAGCCGCCTGTCAGCAGCCTGACTCACACTCTGCACAATCGCAGCCCTGACCCACCAGCCAGGACGCTGTGCACGGTTAGTGATAGTTTAATGCCCCCTGCCCCTCCCTCACACTGCTTCCCCAGTGACTCTCTGTGTCATAACATCATTTACTGTAAGCACTGCTGGAATCTGGACACTGGAGCGTGGGACGAAAAACACAACCACTCTATCAAAGAGCGTCAATGCGTCCTCATAACGTTGCGGATGTTCCATCTTTGTGTTTATTTGGAAACCTATTTGAGTAAATCTGTGTGTGCTTATGTTTAAGTCACCAGATTCTTGCATGTGAGGAAGACCAAACAAGTGATGAACCAGAAGCTTAACATTAAACAAATTATACGCACGCTGCACGCACACATGAGCTGTAGCATAGTAAAGAATATATTCCTTTTTAAAAACAATATTTATTCTATAACTATAATGGTTTTATCTAAATATAATGAATCAACTATTGAAGCTTGTGACATGTAAGGCACCAGAGAGAAGCTTTTATTAATCAGTATTTTCATGTGAGACTAAGTAGGAAAGTCCTATAGTGTGACCTCATTGTAATGGCATGTATGGGCAAATGACAGTCCTTAGAATTAAAATAGCTCTTCAACCATTTCACATCTTAAATTTAAACATCTGTCCACCCAAATTAGGCACCAGGAGTCGGTTCCAGTGATTACTGCACATGAGCCAGAACATCCTGGTTGCTGGTCCGTTGCAGTGAATGAAAGCAAAACAAACTTAGAAAACATTGCTTTTGTTTATGCAGCAAAAATCTCTATTTATATTTAAATTAAAATATGTCTCAAGTTGTCCCTGCCAGTTTATGGGGGCCTTTCTAAATGGAAGATAAAGTCTGAGGATGAACGTTAACTCTAAATGCTGTTATTTAATCTGAAAATTGGCCTCTAAATACATTATTTTTTTCATGCCAGTTCCAACACATGTTTGACAAGAGATTATAACTAAGTTATGCAACGAGTAAGGTATTAGTTGGCCCTTTTCAGCAAAGCATCCTAAATCCAAACACAGCAAACTTGTGATAGCAGGAAAATGAAAAACCCCTGAAATCCTTAAATCTAAACTTGGCTTAACACCTCTTAGCTTTAGCCCAAGGACATGACAGTGATATTGATCTTCTGAGCTGAAAAAACTGTAAATAAAGATATGCATTGGCTTTTAGCTGACATAGAAAGCAAACATATGTGATCACTTTACCATAACAAAAGCTTTAGTTCCAACCTAGAAGCCCCTGGCTCATAAAACGCTGTAACTGTGTCAGTTTTTCTAAAATTCTGTCAGTTGATAACTTTTACAACTTTACAATTCTTAGACGTAATAAATGAAAAGTCACAAGCCCAGAAGAGGATCTACAAGAGTCCTGGGGCGTCCAACAGTGGTACATGATCCACAATGCCGAAGTTCAGGCGTTTTAGCTCCACATTTAGTATCCTGGTGCCTTTTCACAGCACTGACAGGCACCCAAAAGTCTTTGAGTCAAGTTGTTTTCTTCCATTTAATAAAATCCATATGTTCACATAAAGCAATGAAATTCTGTCAGTGTATCAAACTGTAAAGGTTTTTCCAAGAAATATTACTTTCACAACTGCTATAACTTGATTTTGAATAGGAATCTAAAAACACAACCTGCTCATTTCTGATTAAAAGGGGAAAAACATCCTTCCTCCAGTCTGTTTATCATCAAGGATTTCCCCACCGCTGGATTGTTATTCTCCAGCTTGTGCGTTATGTTTTGCCCACATGCACATCAGCACACGGCAGGTCAATGAACTCCGTGTTGTGTAAGAACAGCAGTGACCCTTGCTAAGCTTCTCGTACCACTCCTGCATGTTTGGTCTCTTCCGAATATCAACGCAGATGGAATGTGACGAACTGAGAAAAAACACCTCCCAACACACGAAAAATGTCATAATAACCCGAAAAACAGCAGATCACAGAGACCGGTGGCAAAGTGACAAATCCTGTGAGAAGCAGAGTGGATCAAAAATATTTTTAACCTACAAACTTACATCTGTTGATACATCCTGAGATGAAAAGTGGATCACAGTGGGAGAAAAGGTAAAGAATAAACATGATGAATAAGCTGATATTATGTCACAACAATCTGCAGCCCTGTCTACAATGAGCAAGAACAGCATGTTCTGCTGCTTCCTACGTCATTGTTGCTGGAAATACAAAATAAATGAATACATTGTACACTTTTTTAATTGTTATGGGTAAAATAAAATCAAATTTTCAATCAGCGTTAAATTCATTAATAAGTAAAACAGTTCAAACTACCTGCATGGCTCAGTGACAAATCCAGTCTTAAGAAGATAAGTTTAGTTTTTCTCCCAGGTTACAGACATAATTGGTAGTTTTATGAACTCTGGCACATTTAGATTCTGGACAGAAGAATACATGTTGATTAATGTGCACTGTCCCATGTAAAATAAATAAATTATCTCAGTTTTTCTCCATTTATTTGTGGAAATTTTTCTGTAATTCATGTGTTAATTTGCTCCACACACAGTAGAACTATTTGTTGTCTGATGACATCGTCTGTATAACTGTGATAATAGATGTCTGTAGTAGTTGACCCACAGGGAGCATATACAAGCTGAAGAGAAGAGATACAAACACTGACCCCTGAGGTACTCCATAAGTCGTGGCCATTCGCTCAGATTCAAGAAGAAGGTATATTCAGAGTAAGTTGGGCTGAAGACCTCAACCCTGACAGGAGCGTGCTGATGCAGCAGCTCCATCAAAAACAGCAGAACCATTTTATTTCAAAGCTTTAAAAGCTTAAATTGCACTGTCCTGAATCTAACAGGAAGCAGATGCAGGGAGGCAAACGCAAGGGTCATGCGATCGCTTCATCTCCTCCCTGTTAGCAAGCTGTAATCTGTGCAAGGATACAGCGAAGTTGCAATAATCCAACCAGGCCATAATGAGCAGTTGGACAACATTGTCAAGGCCTTGCCAAGCAGTCACAAAAATACCATTTTTACCACAGAGCTAACCTGCTGATGGAAACCAAAAGCGCTATCGACGACCGCTCCAAGATTTATTCACATGGGATCGACAGTGTGATGTAAGCAGACCAAGAACACTTACAGCATCATCCAGAACTTTCAAAGACCACAATTTCACAGCATTTAAACTGAGAAAATGTATTTCCATCCATGTTTTTAAATCTTTTAAGAAGATTAGTAAAAGAATCGCCCTGTGGTTTTAAGGGGGTCATAAATCTACACATCATCTGCAAAGCAATGTAAGCTTGTGTTTTTTAAGACCCCAACATACACATGGACTTAATACTTCCTCCTATTACTGCAAAAAGATGTAAGTATTAGGCAAAGTTCTGTTAAAAAGAAGTTTTTTTCATGTGCTAATCATGTGGCTGTCATGGTTCAGATACACAAGGGGGACAGACCTAATGGATGCAGCATGCAACCTAAAGATCTGGCCATCTATAATCTTTAGAGAACACACATAAAAAACAACTTTCTAACTCTTTATTGTTATTATGCTAAAAATAAAATGATATTGAGTGCAGTTTCATGTAGTGTGGAACATCCTATAGTTTTAAAAGAAAACGTGCTGCCATCTTAAAATGCATCTCAGATACATTTTGCAACATTATCACTCCTAAAAGCAGCTTAGAGGCAAAACCAAGATATGTGCAGGAGAAAGATGTGAAAAATAAAAACTATACTTCTTTTGTGTTTTAATGGAATACTGAAACATCTCCAAATAAACTCTATCCACTTCTGATGTAGCTGACACATATCGAGTAATCCTTTGCAGAGTTGGGTATCCGAACGGAGTTTGTGGGATGGAATGGTTTCCTCCGCCACGGATCCTTTGTGTTAACACGATAATTTGAACAATATTCAATGTATAGGTGCAGCAGATGGTCTAGTGTGTGTGGGTAGATTGTGGTTTTTCGCTTTGTGATGTTTTTTTGTCCTTTCTTCCTGTTTGGTCACTCTGTCCTTTTTTTTTGTCCTCTCCGGTTGGGTTCAGTAATACATGAAAATTCTGTAGAATAAACATTTATTTAAAATAGAATTCAGTTTACCAAGAGGATCTTTGTATATACATTTGTACATAAAGCTCCTATTGATAAAGTAAATTTGTTTAGCAACAACACAGCAGCCAGACCATCATTCTGCTTTAATGCTGGACAAGTCAAGTTAAAAAAAAATTCAATGTGGAGTTTTCAGGTTTTGCATTTGCATATATATCATAAAAAGGATGAACTGATACGGTTTTGGGTGATTTATCATGTTCAGGTTGGCCACCAGGGAGCGCTCAAAGCAGAAAACTGCTTTGGCTATATCTCTGAAACTATTCATCCCATTGAACTCAGATCAAGTGAAAGGTCATGACCTGAAGATGTGTCACATGATGAAGTTATGCCTGAATGTTTCTATATTTACCTCAGCCAAGGAGGTTATGTTTTTGCTGGAGATTGTTGATTGGTTTGTTTGTGTACAAAATAACTCAAAAAGTTATGGACGGTTTCTCATGAAATTTTCAGAATATATCCAGAATGGGATGCAGAATGATTCGGATCACCCCCTGGATTCAGGAATGCTTTGAAGGATTCTTTAAAATTGCGAGATAGCCATTTTTTTTTTTTTTTTTTTTTTTTTTTTTTTTTTTGTTATTGCAGCTTACGCCTCCTATAAGCCGTTTCTTTCCAGAAACGTCTTTCCAGTCATTTCCTCTACACATAAAAAAGTGAGGATTGAGATATATTGTTTCATTATAATCTTTGAAACACAATGACACAAAGTCGTACAATTGGATGTGACAACAGCTTGTGACAGCACAAGACCATCTGATAGGACACAGATTTTGCCAATGAGTAATAGTAAGTAATAATTTTAAACCGTTCTGGGGATTTTCTAACGCTCGTCCCACACTGTTGACCTGGACATGGGACG
>JBAMHX010000016.1:2057888-2071592 GCA_037177515.1 Pseudomugil tenellus | reverse complement strand
CACTATGCAACACTCTGTCTCTTCCCGCTTCCCGCTTGATGGTTTACCACTTCATTCAACGCACATCATTAGTGGATGAATGCTACCAAGTTTCTCCAGGTTTTGCAGATGCTTCTTGCTCACTCATACTTACAATTGTAGGTTACTTGCAGCTGATGAGTTTGATCACTTGCCTCAGTATAAAGTTTTCTTTACTAAGTGTAAGTGAGGAGAGTCAACAAATAAATAAGTGAAAGTTATTTCTTATTTTAAGTAAAATATACCGTTACACTTTACAGTGTTATTTGTTATTAAAACTAAACTTTCCAAACATTTCAAGCCAGTTTGTCAGACCACATTCACAGAATCATGTCAGAACTATGTTTTTTGTTGCCTCTTCCTCCAAATATTTAATCTAGAACATATTAACCGTCTGAATTGTACTTTTCTGCTTTTCAAACAAAGACAATGACACCCTACAGTGCATATTTATTCCTCCATCCTGCTGATTATAAAGTTGAAAGTAAGGAGAAGTGGAGCTACAGCAAGTCAATATTCAACACAACAAAGTGTTTTGCTGGGGTCATCCCAGTGTAGCTTTTCCTCGCTGCATATGATCGCTCAGTCTATTTACCACAGTGGATTCTTTGATGTGGATGTTCTGGACAGCTTGTTCTGTTGTAAATGAAGAAATAATCTGGTGACATGGATCAGATGGAAGCAAAAGTGGGCGGGGGGAGGAGGATGGTTTGGATGGAAAGCTCCATGCAAACTCCATTTTGTTGTGTGGGGAAATAATAACAGCAAATCCTACCAACACAGCTCGCCTGACCTATTCATGAGACGGTGTCCAGTTAACTTTGCCAAGTGCAATCCTCCAACTCGGACTTTCTCCTCCGTCTCATTAGAGCCGCAGCAAGAGAGGGAAGCACTGCAGCCAAACACACACACAGTCACTCAGAAAGACAGAGAGAGGAGGAAACCAAACACAATGGGTGCTGGCGCATGGGAGACTGGATTTCCTGAGTTTCCCACACACAAGTGTACAATCACAAGCCCACAAACATATATAGTCATTTGGAAGCACACTGAAAAACTGTCAGACTCACACGTGCAACATCACGCAGCTTGCCAAGATGCTGAGATCGGACAAATAAATTCACCCCCCCATTCTCGAGCTTGAAGCAGAGACATCAGCACAAGACTCCACTGTCATCAATGACCTCCGTTCTACTCCTGTTTTTCTCCCAGACCTCTATCTATGATCTGTGCTCCCTGTTTAATAAGACAGGAATTATCCGATTAAGGAAATCTTGTGAGAAGGAGAAGAAACAGAACAACTTTGCAGGGGATTAGGGTCATTGTGCCCACTCACATCACATTCCTGACTGCTTTTTCTCAGCCCTGAGAGAGGACACTGCTTAGCCAGACCACGTCACTGATGTGTCCTGGGACCAACACATGGTCCAGTCCCAAGAACCAGAGTCTCCATCTGCACCAGTGCACCAAGACAGAGACTCAAAACAACGCCCACACACCATCAAGTTGGTTCACGGTGAGTAGCTTCCAAACAGAACATGCTGTCCAAGATAAGTCCATTTCCACTTTGTCCAGTCCTGCTGACCTGAAACTGGGATCGTGTGAGGACAGACAGTAACGCTGCATACGGTGGCCCTGAACGAAAGGACACAACCAAAACCCCAATAATAACAACGCAATGTTTCCCAGAACATGACGGAGCAGGAAAAACAAACACCACCAGACAACAGAAACAACATGTCAATAAAGATGTTTCACTAAAACAAAAATCCAGGAATCACATTTAAAAAAAAAACAAAACATTATTTTATACAATTATTACACAAAACAACACAACAGAAAATACACATAACTAATATAAAAAAATGAAAAACAACATTTCCTCCTGCTATTTGAGCAACTTTTACTGCACTTTGTTGGGATTCCTGAAGAGGAAACAGATGAGACGAGGATTTGAATGATATAAAAATAACATTAACACAGTCAGTAAAATCTACATATGTTCAGCTGAATGATGTTTGTTGCCCATCGTTAGACATTTTACTGCAAGGCTCATGCTTTTCATAACACCTGTCTTTGACTCCTGCCTGCCCACCTTCATGTAGTTCCATCACTCTCCGAAGACAACTAGAGACTCTCCCCAAATATCCTTCTGAGACTAAACAAACATCTAATTTATATTTGTTTAGATTAACAAACTTATAGGGATTGATCTGCATCTCATATCCCAAGACTCAAACCTCCAGTTTGGACCTTTTCCGGAAATGATTGAAAATCTGTTAAACACACTTTTTACATTATGTCTCTACGTCGTTATTACCTTCATCAAAGCCTTCACCTTTCAATTATTTGAAGATTAGATTTAAGAAAACATAAAAAAAAATAATTTAAAATACTGGAACAGACTTCACAATATCTGCAATGACAAACTGTATATTATTGAAACTGTCTTATATTGGATGTTCTTGTTGCATAGAGCTGCAGAGGTGTGTTGTGTTTGCATGCTCTCCCCCTGCACATGTCAGTCCTCAACTAAATCAAACGTTCTTATTCATTTTAATAAAGCTAATGAAGAGTACAGAACTGAATGTGTTCTACGTGTGTATGGCAGGATGTTAATGAAAACTCAAGCCACAAGACACTGCTGGCCAAACCAACACGTGCAAACCACATCCACTGGTTCATCAATTTTCAATGTGGGTTTGTAATGTTTACCCTGCAGAATCGTAAAAGCATAGTTCACATCACTGCGCTGTGAGTTTGACTCCCTGATCAACGCAAATGTAAAAATGGATGAGGCTGCGTGAGCAAACGGAAACTATATTTAGGTTCAGAACAACTGATTCAGAGAAATTCATAGAAGGAGAAAAGCACACTGAAGTAGCCTTTATTTGTTGTCATGACAGTTGTGTGTTGATGTTAAAGGTAATTTAGTAGAAATGCAAACATGGACACATTTGATTGGTCAATGCAGAGCCTTGGTAGATGGACATGCATGTTTTCTGAGAACACTTCAGCCTGTTTGGTTTGCAATCGTGGAAAGACTGTAATTAAGTTAAACTGAATTATATCTTTTTTAAAAGATGCTTGAACCACCAATCTAACATCTACACTACCACCTGTTCCTGAGCTGAGCTCTGTAGCAGAAGCATGTCTTATATTCTTTCTCTTTATGAAAAGGTTTTTTTTTAGAATTACTAATCACTGATGAATGTTTTCATCCAGCAGAATTCCTGTTTTATTATTCATGTTACACATTTACCAACCTTTATATTGGAGTCTCTAAATTAGAACTCCTACAGATGTAAGCATATAAAATCTCATGTCAGATGTATGCGATTATATTGATTGTTTGTTCAATACATTATTCTGGACACTGGCAGAAAAAGTTCCAGTTGGTTTATTTTAATAATCAGGGAGCTGATGGAGAAGAGGAAAAACCAGTAGAGAGACAAACTAATGCATCAGTTGGATCATCTATCACATGCTGTTTGCTTTAGGATTTAGTTGTACTTGTTACAGGTTTGGAAACAGATTCCTGGTGAGGAACAGAGTGAAAAAAAATCATAATTTTTCAGATAAACTACAATCTTAATGTAATATGAGATTTAATTTGGTGGTTCAAAAACATAATATCTTACCTGTTTTTGATCACAAGACAGCATATTCTTTCCATTTACATATTTCATACTATTTTTATTATGACTACCTAAATTGGATCATAATTTTTTTAGGCAAATGGCTGTTTTTAGATGTCTGTTGATTATGATGCAACATCCTAAAGCAGCAACTGTTACACACCCGGTCCCTGAGACAGCCCCAAACCATAACACTTCCACTTCTGTGCTTCACAGTTGGAATGAGGTTCTTGTCATCTTGTCATTCAGCGTGTCTCTTTTAACCAAACAGCTGCATCTTTGGGTCATTTGTTCAAACCATAGAGATCCAAATGATGTATGAGGAGTAAAGATATTCTCATCGTCATGCTTTAAGCGCCGACAAATGAACAAAAAGTCCCATTTTTTTTATATGAGGTCTTTAACAAAATATAAAAGAAACATGTAAAAATTTAACAATTTTTTTAGGATAGTTACCATTTAGCCTCCAGTGCGGTGTGGTGATTAGCACTGCGGAGGTTGCTGGTTCAAGTCTCAGCTTGGACAGAGGCCTTTCTGTGTGGATTTTGCATGTTCTCCCCTTGTTAGCGTGCGTCTCTCTGGGTATAACAGCTTCCTCCCACAGTCCCACCTACATGCATGCTAGGTTGATTGGCTATTCTAAATTGTCCTTAGGAGTAAATGTGTGTGTGACTAGTTGTTTGTCTCCCTTTGATGTGCCTCTCGCTCGATGATTGCTGGGATTATCTCCAGCTACCCTCAGCACTGACTTGGATGAAGCAGTCAAGAAAATGGATGGATCTTCTGCTTTTTGGTGTTCATTAAGAGCAGAAGTTAAGAATCAGATTGAATTCAACAGCATTTTAAACGAAGCTTTTAGCATAAAGTGATGCCAGGTGTCTCACAAACTGTATGCATCATACCTGTGTGTGTCATACTGGGCTCTTATGGGTTAATTCCATAGAATTCAGGTTTGCTGTTGCTCAATGCTAACTTTATGCTAACTGTAATCCTAAATTATGATTTTCTTCTGACTGTTCCTGTGATCTGTTGACCCCGTGATGTTGTAAGCAGGAACAAATTATCTGTGACTGGTGAAAAACAGCTTGTTGTCAGATGACAAATATAAGCATCTGAAGTGTAACCACTTCACAGTATTATACACACTATATGCGCTCAGAGGTGGTGTGTTCATTTGTGTGTGTTTTCATACAGGTGTGCATTCTTTTCTGTGGGCCTGTTCCAAACAACCCTGTTTTTCTTGGCTCATCCGTTCATGGATCCCCGCACTTTACGCCCTCAAAAGGGAAAGTTTGGATCGCCACAAGTGGATCCAGCAGACTAGAATGCATGTTTGTGTGTGTTAGCGTGTGCACGGGCGTGAGCGGCTCCTGAGACAACAACAGTGTTTTTCCCGCAACTCCTATCGAAGGTAAACATTCCAGGCTGGGGATGTTCAATGCGAAGCGTTTGATCTCCTGGTCATGTGACAGCTGAAAGGGACCCTCCTCTTCTTTGCGGTACCAAACACCAACAGGCAGGAGTTGTGCGGTGGGGGGTGGGGTGGGGGGGGGGGTTGCTTGTGGCGACTTGTGGGTCCAGCTTTTGTGGATCTGTTTTCGAAAAAAACTAGGTCTGTCCCTAACCTGAGATAACGCTGCTGTACCTCTCTGATCTGACAGCAGAAGAAAAAACCTTAAATCACACATATGGCTCTTCTATGAGAATACTTCACATGTTTTAATGCTTCATGTCACTCCCTCTTTACATCAACCTGCTAATTATACACCATCCCATGCTGTGATTTTGCAGCTATGCCAGGCCTTGCCATACCACAAAGCAGGCTTTACACATGGCCAGATTACTTTCAAAGTTATTTTTAAGTGTTTTAAGCTTTAAAATGTCCTCTATTTGAGAAAAAACAGAGGGAAGAACTGATGAGATTTGGCTCCAAGCAGCCCACATTCTTCCACAAACTACCAACGTTGCCCTTTCCTCACAGTTGAACTGAGGACACATGCTCCATAAAGATCAGGAGACTGCGGTTGTAGCATTTGACCTCTTAACACTTTAATGGCTATATTATGTTGTCAGGAACACCTTACCACTAATGGAAAGTGGCATTAAAATAGCATAAAACCTTGCAATATATATATACACTCAGATTTAAATGTCACACGAGTTACATGCATCAGTTACATGCAACAGCCAACATTTAATACTTTTTCAAAATGTTTTGTACAGGTACAGTAGATGCATTATGACCCAGCAGTAAAGAAAAGTTTATTTTTTATTTACTAAGGACATTATTGCCTTTCAGTTCTGGTGCTATTGTGGCTTCTAAACGATAATAAATCAAAAAGAAAGACGTGTAAATCTGAGTAAGAATAAATGAAGATGACACGAAGCATAATGGAAAAAAGTTCAGGTTTGTCTTAAAAAACAGACATTTGCACTTGAATATGAGTATTTCTTTGGAATGGTGTAGATTTAACTCTAAATCTATTACATCATAGTACAATATGAGAAACCCTGATAAAACTCTGGTGAAGTGAAAAAAATTATCATTTTTGAAAAATTTGACAGGTTTGCTACCATCTGTTTTCATTTTTCCTTAGTTCAGACATATCAAGCTTTAAAAAGGTAAATAAACACAACAGCATGATCAGTGAGGTATGTTCAGCTGGGCAACTTGAAGCTTTGCTGATTGGATGACGCAGCCAGTGTCCAGTAATGTTGCTCACTGGTACCTACGTGTTATGGCAGGTTAATGTTGTGTTGTATAAAATGTCCTTCTTATGTTCAATTTTCTTTGTTTTTTTGCACTTCAGAGCCACCGTAGATTTCAGTACCCATTTATATTGTGTATAGGTGATTTTTACATTGGTTACATATGTTATATTATGGTAACATGTAAGTCTGGTATAAGTTCTGTTATTATTGTATTTAATGTAGTGTGGAAAATCCAACCAGGGAGAAGAGATCAAATTAGCTTTGGCTGTAATCTCTATTTGTGTGGGATCAGCGATAATTTTCATCAGTATAAATTCTATTTCCCTGTCAAATAAATTACATTAAATAAATAAATATAATTAATTTAAAAAGAGGTTATTGCCATCAAAACTTCCTTTGTATATCATGGTTAGTCTGCCATTTCATTTTTTTTTTTTTTATTTGCAGGATATTTAACTTTATCAGCCTCATTAAACCTAATGCTAAAGCGTTCCCTCTGCTTCTGCACCAGAGGAAAAAACAAACTCAAAATGCATCACTTCTTTCTGTTCAGCTGCAACTTTCAGAGTGATGGTAAAAACTCCAGCTGCTTGCAAACATACAGATCATTTAACTCAGTTTAGCAAAAATAACCATTCTTTTGCACGTTTGTATTGTATCTGGAAAAAAGATTAAGTAAGCCTGTATATATTTTAAATCCAATAATTTTCAGTAAAATATTCAAATATATAATGAATATGAATATAAAATAAAGTAAATATAATTACCCTGTGATAGACTGGCGACCTGTCCAGGGTGTACCCCGCCTTTTGGGGGGGATTGGCTCCAGCCACCCGTGACCCCTGGGAATAAGCTGTAGATAATAGATAGATAGATGGATAATTACATAAATGTGCATGTAAGGTTTTGCTTTACATTCCTAGAATTTATGTCTGTAAAGTTGTTATATTTCATAATTCTATGTTTTGTTCTTTCTGTTGTCGTTTATGAAAATGTAACCAGATGCTGCTGAATTTCATTTCCAAATACAGACTAGTACTCTTTGTCACTCTAAACTTAATGCATGACACAGTCCTCTGAACACTGACAGGTGTGCAAAACCAACACATTTTTAAAAAATCAAGGTGATTGAAATAAAAAAAGACAAAATCTAGGGAAAAATGATAAAAGTGTTTCTCAGAAGGAATTATTGTTTATGTAAATATGTTGACTAGCCGAGTTGCTGCATGCTAGCTTAGACATGCTTAAACATCCTTACTGTGGGCTGATAACATCAGATTTGATTAAAGAGAATTTTATTTCACAAGCTCTGCAGTCTGAGCTGTGAACGTCACAGGTTTGCAACGTCTTTCTTGTTTTGAAAGCAGTACCGGAACCCCAACAGTTTGTTTAGACAGAATGAGTCAGTGAGACTTAATGTAATGCTAATGTCTTTTTAAATAAAGTACATCTCTCCCAAACCTGATGCACATAAACAAATTGTTGCATCACTAAAAAACACACAAAAATAACTCACTTCTTCCTTATGAGAATTTCGGGGGGAAAACTGCAGTGAAGCCCATCATGACCAGCCTGCTGTTCTGGTTGTAACGCTCTGAAGGACTTCCTCGTCAGTGAGAATGAGTAACAGCAAACGGCATCCGTCTAACCCTATCCAGCAGAGCAACCTGTATTAGCTGCACATGAGCATCACATAACATGTTTATACAGAGATGCAACTTCTGTCCTTTTAAGCCTTTACGCCAAGCTGACCAATAGTCATTACGAGCTCCAGATCTAAACCCACAGGAGTTTATTTCACACACTGAAGATTATAATGATGTTAAACTGAATTTTGAGGATAATTAAGAATGGACACTATACACAGTTAGTGTTTTTTAACATTTTGTACTGTCAACACTGAGGAGCTGCAGTAAGATTAAAGCGATTTTCATAAAGCTACTGCAGGGAAAATAAAGGGAAACAGACGTTCTTGGGGTGCTTTTCTATGTTTATTGAAGATACACCTTTAATCATAAGTTATTGGATGGGAAAGTGTCCCTACATTATGAGAATACACTCCATTTGATCTGCTTTATGTTGAAGATCAGAAAGAAATGAGGATTAAAGGAGCATCTATCGATTCCCAAAAAGCTTAGAATGACTGAAAAGTTGGCATTAATCAGCCTGGTGTGCAGAAACTGGACAAGTAGAGGACGAAAGAATTAAAAACTATCTTCTGCTCAGATTTAAGTTCATTCTTACCAGGAAACTGTAAAAAGAAATATACATTTGTGTTTTTAGTTGTGCATTTCCAATTATATTAGGTATTTCAATTAACTGCTCCACACATCTTCTGCTCTTCTGATGATAATGATGAACGGGACACAACTATTGGCAGTGTTTGTTTTATTCTTTTTTAAATAGTTATTTTCAAATGATAATAATGTGTAATATGAGAAAAAGCACAACAAACTGCTTTATTGTGATTAATTAACCTTTGAACTGCATTTTAATGGTGAAGCTGGCCGAGATGGATCTAATAGTAATTTGTATTTTAGTACCTTGCTCATCATTCCTGATTACAAGCTCAAGAAATCCAAAATGAATAATAAAATAAACCGTTTATATCACTTTAGTTGACTCCAAGCACCGCAGCCAGAAAATCCACTCCAGTAAAACACACTTTAAGCTTTTATTCGCCTCGAGGCTGTTGGATAGAAATCTGAGTTTCACTGCGACGGTAGCCTCACATGATGCAATCCCAGAAGGTAGTTGCACGTCGAGGACGACACCATGCGGCCCATTACATCAGAAAGAGACGGATATTAAAGAGGTAATTAACTGAAATGTGACGGGGGTAACAATGCAGAGGAATTAGAGACATGGCTTTAAAGCTTTTGCAAATGAAGCTTTTTCAAACACTGTCATACTGGGGGCAGCAGTGTCAGGACACACAATGTCTTGCAGCAAACCGTGAAAACGTGGGTGTTGTCCAACATGGGACCTGGAGAGTGGCAATCCGAGCGACGTGTCTGTGGTCATGTCGCCCTGCTCCGGTGTTGAGCTTTAGGCTATTAATATCGCAGGAAAGGACTCATTACATGGGGACATCTCCTGGAGGAAGCCCAGTTCACGCGCATACCACTGAGTCCCGGGTGTATGCGCCGCATTTGCGCTGCTATTTCTGAAACTTTGCTTTATTGTCCTTTCTCGTGTCAAAGCGCGGATGCCTGCTCGCTCTCAGCGTGTCTCCGCGCGCAGCGTGGGCGTGCGTAATTTGCGCTCATTATTAGTTTCCCCCAAAGTTGTGTAAGAATTTTTTTTAGGGGACAATTAATTTCATGAATAGTCAGCTTTGTTTTTAATTAGAGGCTCATTTGTGTGAGGACTGAACAGAAAGGACTGTTTCACTTCTGAAATCTTTCAAAACACCTCAGGCGTGACATTCAGTCAACTTATTCTAATTTTAGGATTTATCAACAAACCAGGGAATTGAACTTAATCCCTGCGCGTGTTTGTGTTTTACCTTGCTGAAATGTGGCAGTTTGGGGGTGAAGAAGTTTGAGTGTAGCACCCGCGTGAGAACTGAGGGGCGGGGGGAGTCCTTGATTGCAACATCAAACACTGGTGTCGTCACTCGTCAGCGATACGTGCCAAGCACCGCCTGCTCCAAAATAAATATTGACGCGATTGTTGTATTTAAATGAGTAGCATGACCGGACATGCACGGGCCAATCAGAGCTCATGCTATCATTACACCTTCTTTTCAGAAATCATTCATAACGCCGATGCGTCAAACACTCACAGAGCACCCGGCTATAAATACGGCTGCGCGCAACGCACAGTGAGACATTTTCCCAAAATCAAACGAAAGGCGCAACAGAGCAAGAAATCGTGGGAATCCGGCGTTTTCATCTGATAATTCTCTCTGCCTTGCTCTGCATTTCATATCTCACATTTAGTATCCAGATCATGTTGGGTGGATTATATCTGAAGCACGTCGTGGTGGCAGCGGTGTGCTCCCTGCTCGTCACAGTGACGCTGGGGTCCCCGGTGGTGGGGCCAGAGCCGATCCGATGCGCCCCGTGTACTCCAGAGAGGCTGAGCCAGTGTCCGGCGGTGGCGCCCGGATGCGCTGAGGTGCTGCGCGAGCCCGGCTGTGGATGCTGCCTCGCCTGCGCCCTGAAGTCAGGGGATCAGTGCGGGATCTACACGGCGCCGTGCGGTTCCGGACTGAGGTGCACGCCGAAACCCAACGACCCCCGGCCTCTGCACTCGCTCACCCGTGGACAGGCTGTGTGCACTGAGTCCGGGCCAGAGAGCAGCCCCGAGCCGGAGACACAAGGTAGGCCTATCCGCTCCACGCTACACATCTGTGCTTCACACATCTGCAAATGCTCACCACTGGCATCAGCAGAGCTCATGACTTGTCTGACATGCCGGTCAGTGAATGCAGCATCATGTTAACTGAAATCCCCCCACCCCCCACCAGACCAGGAAGAGCCAGATGCGGAGATGGAGAATGCAGCCATCATCTCGGACCCCGGCTCCAGCCACTACCTCCCCGGACTCAGTAAGCCCTACGACCCTGCCCTGGTTGCTGCCGACACTCAGGAGAGCATGAAAGCCAAAATCATCGCCATCCGCAAGAAACTGGTCGATCATCAGGTAAGAGCCACATTTTCTCCACATGTCATTTAGGGGATTTGGTGAGACACTTAGCTGCTTGTGCTGCTAAAAGTTTTGGAAAGAGGGCGGACTAGTGGGCCACAAGGGGGAGCTCATGCGCTGTTGGAAAGGCTGGGAAAGCGCGAAAGGAGATGCTTGTCAGCACAAGTTTTACATGCAGTTTGTTGTAAGCGCACGTGTTTGTAGATGATAATAGTGCTGATTGACTTGGTTAACCTTTTCTCTGCTGTTTCCTCAGCAGGCTCCCTGTCACTTTGAACTGCAGACAGCACTGGACAAGATTGCCAAATCCCAACAAAAATTAGGAGACAAGTTAACCAGATTCTACCTCCCCAACTGTGACAAGCACGGATATTACAAACCCAAGCAGGTTGGTATCTTTTGTAAAAGTGGCTCTGAGTGTGAGTTGGATGGGTTCAGTAGTCCTCTCAGCATTAACAAATCTCACCAAGTCGTCCAAGATCATGTCAGGCGAAGCTTGTGTGTTGCAGGCAGGGATTAGCTTCACACTAAGTTTGTTTGAGAGTGATGTCACCCAGTTTTTAGTGCTGCAGGACCGTACATGTGTGTCTCACAAATGCCAGGATAAAAGCAAATAAAGACTTTGTGTTTGTGTCTTTGTGCAGTGTGATTCGTCTCTGGATGGACAAGCAGCTCGATGTTGGTGTGTGAACTCATGGAACGGAAAGATTTCAGACCCCACCGACCTGCCTGCAGATGCCGAGTGCCCTTAAAGAGATCCACTGCTGGACCAGATCTCAGAAAAAAAGCTGAAAAAAAGAAAAAGAAGACGACAAAAGAAGCAAGCCACTGATTATTCCTTTTTGATTGCTGTTTATTTATTGATCTTGTCCATGGTGGTGTTGAATTCAGGTACACTGTCATTGCAGGGGGTGGGTCCCAACCACCCGGGACACCATCCCCAACCCCTCTCCAAACACCCGTCCCAAAGAGAAAAAAATCTATTTTTGTTTTTCTGAAAAGGAGATTTTAATATTGATGCATTTACTTCTACTCTTTAGCCTTATTTATTTCAAATGTATTGCATTTTGTTTGTTATTTGTAATTGTTCATGTGTATTTATATCTTTTTTTTGCCTTATTTTTATTATATTATTATTTTTATGTGTATAAAGTGTATATATGTACTTTGGCCCTAAGTAACTCCACTGCTGAGTTGAGCTCGCTCTGCCCTTAAGGAGTTGTCTGGTTTTGTTTGTGACAAACCAAGCAAGAACAAAAGCACTGAGTGACCAAATGTCATTTAGAAGTATTTCTAAATGAGCTTATTTTCATTTTTACGTTGTTGCCATTGCCTTTTTTCTTTTCTTTTTTTTTCATTGTTGTTTGACTTACTGTTGTGATACATCAGTCAGTGAAACTCACTGGAGATTCCTCTACACTCTCAGAAAACATCTCCCATAATCCCTTGGGCTTGCAAATAGAATGACAGGCAGCAACTCCTCTGCGCCGCCTCTCAGACGGGTATTGCTACATTAACCTACCTCCAATATTTACATGTCGGCTCTCAGTTGTGTTGATGTATCTGTCAGAAAAAAAGAAAAGAAAGATAATAAAGATAAAATGCTACTTTATACATTGCTGTTCTCTTTTACCAAGAACACATGACCACAAAGAGCGAGCCCCGCAGTGGACTGTGGTGGCTCGGCTCTATCCACATGCTGCTGTTGGAGAGAGAATTGTTGTTTGTGTGAGTCAATTCCAAAGTGACTAACTGCTCACATGTGTGTATGTACACTTTTGTAACTGAGATGTAATGTAAGAAAAAAGGTGATATATTTAATAAAAACATTAACCTCAGCTATGTGCTTCTGGCCCTACTTTCACCTCAGCCGGGTTTATTTTATGCATCTATAGGCGGCAAGAAAAACCCTTGACAATCATAACATCCACATCAGGATTGTGCAAACGCATTCCTGAACCACATTTTCTATATCGAGTGTGTTTTTAAGTTCTGTTATCACACTGATCTAAAGTAGAGGTCCTTTTCTAACTTTAGCCAATTCCCCGACAACATGCAGCTCAGCACTGCCTTTTGACCCGCTTTCTGTTTGCCTTGGTCGGGCACAGGAATTTGCCTCAACCTCTCGTGCCCACTGCCAGCCTGCCTGGCACCACCAGATTTATTTTTGTTCTTTACAAATTGAACCCTTGCTTTATCCTTATTGACACATTCCAAGACTGAGGGGAGCCTGATTGCTTTTGAGGACTTCCACAGGAGCAAATTTGTGCCCCAACTGCCTGCACAAATTGAAGGGAGATGATCAACTTCTCCTGAAGCAGGTCTGGAAAATTAATGATAAACTGAAAATGGTGATGTGTTTTCTTTTTGTCTGTTTTTTTTTTAAAAAGGTCTTGACTGGAAAAAAATAGCAAAGCGCTGATTATCAAAGCTAAAATGTTAATCTACTGAAAAAAGCATAATAAAGCATATCTGCTGCTTATCTTCCATGTATTGGACAGTACTGGCATCATTAACCTGTTTCTCTTTTTTCTGCAGGTCTTATTTTTCCCTTTTTGCAGGTTTTATTTCTCATTTTTCTTTTTTTTCTTTTTTTTTGCATGTCATACTTTTTATTTTCCTTTATCTGCAGGTCTTCCTGGATAGAAGCTGCAATGTATATTTATCTGTCTTTCCTGTCCTT
>JBAMHX010000016.1:2037297-2057859 GCA_037177515.1 Pseudomugil tenellus | reverse complement strand
ATATAAACGTGGATGAATAACATCCATGTCCCCGCTCTGGTTGTTTAAGACTGACTGTCCTGCAGACTATTGATGCTTTCCGTCCCATCGCACCTGATTTACATCAATCACTCAATCTCACACTAGTGCAGAGCTTCTAACATATCTATTCCATTTGAATCAGGTGTGTTGCAGCAGAAAAACAGCAAATATCTGCAGGATTGTAGGCCTCAAGGACCAGGGTTAAATGTAAGATGATGTTTGAATGTGGCATGATTAAAATCAGCCATTTCCATTTGGATAAATCTACACTAAAGTTTGTATGTTACTGGAGTGGCACCAGTCTGATTTTAAGCCTCCACGTATGTGGATGTGTTATGATGATGCCGATCATGACAGGATCCCAAAGAAACCTCAGAGACAGACTCTTTAAAATGTGTTCAGTTTTTATTTAAAAAAGACATTAAATACAAATTGTATCATGATTGAAATTCATTTCCTTTCTCAGAGGAAATAGCTGTTTGATTTGTAGTTTGTACCATGCAAAGCTTGAATCAAAAACTTAATAGAGAAACTCAAAATGAAAAAAAAAAAAAGTACCCGTGAACAGAGAGCTTCAACACGACCAGTCGAGAAAAGTACGGAGTAGAAAGTGACACGAGTGTGACCATATATCTGCACTAACAGACTGAGGCCGGATGGCTGGGTGTGCACGGAGAGAAGCGACATACTGAGAGGTGAGAGGTCCACTGGCCTTAAGCGCTAGTGAACTGGGATGATCTGAGTGCCAGACTGACACAGATTAGCTGCAATCCGCCTGCTGGCACGGAGGCTACCGGTGAAACTGCCGAGTAACGGAAAGAAAATGGTTCTTTAAATAGAAACACATTCATTAGTGATTATATTCCCCAAAATACACTGAATCTTAGAAGACTTTGCTGTGCAATCGGTGAGTCACTAAATTGCTATAAGAAAACCTAGTTTGGATCAGCTTATAATTCTTTAATAGATAAATAATTTTCATTTTTAAGTACTGTACATGATGTCTAGTCAGACACACAGCTGGCCAGGAAATCTTACTACTAATAATTATTATAATAATTATATATAAAAAGACACACATACAAATATTAGGGAGGGAATAGCTTAAACATATTTTATGTATGTTCCTCCCCCTTACATCAAGTCTTTGAAAAGATGGGATATAGCACCAACAGGCTGGTTCTAAGTTGCTGCTGTCTGTTAGAGGAAGCGTACAGCTGCTACCAAGCTACTGGGCAGGCATTCTCCTGTCGGCACTCTCTCCATGTTTCAAGTCTTTACACAGGATGTGTGAGAGCATCGGGCAGGAAGCTCCACGGGGAGGACCACGCCTCCTCCCTAAGACCCCCTACCACTTTTGTGAATGCATATACGGTGCTGTGTCCACCTTGTGGAGATTTGTTGGCATGTGATCATACAAGCAATTTTTTTTCAAAGAAATAAAAACATCATCAACAACAAGAAAAGGAAATAGTTACTTTGAGTGGAAAATTTCAGAGGGGGCGTTTGCTCAGTTTGCTGTCAGAAGTCCTGGTGCAGTTTCTCTTTCCTTCTTTCGTTTCCTCCCTGGCTTATTATTGTTTTCTTACGATATCACACTGTTTCATCCGACACTACCTCTGAAGAAAGGTATGTAGATGCAGATAGGTCCAATTATCTTTAACTGCATGCATTGACGGGTAGCAGCGCAGCTAAAGTGCTTTAAGTGCTTGTGCTTGGAGCATAGGGGCAGCTGGCACCTGTGGCAGGCTGAGACGGTCACATCGGGCCCTCGTCCCGTTCAAACAAGCCTACACCAGGTTGCATTACTGACGGGAAAAGGAGTGGAGGTGGGCAGGGTTCTGGAGACGAGGACTGGATTAGGCACAGACAAAAGGACGCGAAAAGCTGTGAATATGGGGGTAAACATGTCAAGCAACTGGAGGACCTGCATGATAGACAGGAGACGAGGAGGAAGGCAAATGATGGCAGGACAGAGAAAACAGCCAAAGGAGAAGAGACAGCAGGGGTGGGAAAGAGACAAAGAGAGACAAATCCAACCAGAGTGATTCCTAAGCTTGCAGGGAAGCATGGGGACACTTAGGAGGACAGCTCAACACAAAAATGTCTTCCCCGTATCAGATGGATTGTGACTTAACCATAAAAGGTTCAGCTAAAACGCTTATATCTTGCACCAGAGCTGAATCTGAAAGTATCAAAACATCTGTGGAAACTGCTGCTACAGCAAAATCCACCTGTCAACGGACCCTTCGTAATAACGTAACACAAAACAGCTGCAGAAATAGTGCTCTGCTGCGTGTTGCAAACACGCCTAGGCTTAGCTACTATCTGCCCGTCTGCTTGGAAAGTGCAAGCAGAAAAACGGTGGGATGTTTGTTGTGGTAGGAATCTCATTTATCGTTAATGCTATTTATGATTAGCTTGGTTGTCTTTGCAGCTAAGAAGCTAACCAACTGAACAATTCTGCACATTTCTGGAGCAGTCATTTAAGAGCTCTTTCAATGCAGCTACAAGTGTAGTTTCCAGGTTGCATTGCAAATGTTTTATGTTGCTTTTGCATTTACAAAGCAATCACAGTCATAGCAATCATAGCTTTAAAGTTCCCGTGGAATGAGGAGCGGTGTGCTTTCTGCAAGGGAGTATTTACAGTTTTCATGTAATAAAAGAGGCGCGAGGGAGGCTAGCTCCCCCTGAAGAGGGCAGAGGACTCTAATTGGTCTGCCCACCGCTTAACATCAACTCTGATGAAATTCAATATATATTAAGTGGACACAAAAACAGCCTCTTTCCCTGAGAGCTGGAGGAGTTCCCATCTATATTAATAGCTTTAAAGACATATCTTATTTGTTGCACATTTGAGTTTCATAAATCTTTACTGATGTTTATGTTGTTTTGAAACATCAAATTTGTAACAATCTTAAAGCTCTGAGTCAATGGCAACAGTCGTCAGGAAAGGTGCAAGGTACAAACTTATCAGGTCTGATACTCAAAAGGTCCATTTTCTGCAAAGCGCTGCGTGAATTGAGAGGAAAAGAACCAGAAGAGGAGGCATCCAAAGCCTGGTTGTTAAGGCACTGAAACTGCAGCGTTTGCCTTCATCCCATCCACCCTGCAGGGCAGTGACAAGGATCAGGAGGCAGCAGGGAAGGCCGACGGTGCCATCGCGCTTAATGAGAAGTGTCACCATCCCATAATCTTTTTTTTTTTTTTTTAAATCGACCCTGAGCCGGAGAGCGTCTTCTTTTTCTGCATTGTTTAATAAAGCTTGGACTGGGGATGGGTAGTCTGACATCTCTAAACTGAGCTTAGTGACATGTAGCATTAACACAAAATGTGCACACACACACACACACACACACACACACACACACACACACACACACACATACACACCATCTTGCACAAACAGGCAGCTGTGAAAACGTATGTTATGCAGGCGTTCATGGATTAAAAGACACACAGATTTGCGGTTACACACTCACAGACACACAATAGAAACTATGTTGGTGCTTTTTTTTGTTTAGTTTTTTGGGTGGGTGGGGGTAGCTGGGTTTCGGGGGGAGGTCACGATCACGAAAAAGTCCCCTTTAAAGTGAGTGGAAAAGTCCTTCCTTCTCTTAGAATAGTGCAGATTATTCTCTCTTTCCTCCCACTATGTCTTGGATTTCAGCTTAATCTATTTTTTTTTTTATAAAATAGGATATAGAGGGTTCCTCAACATGGGACAGATAGCTGTGATGGACAGGAGGCTGTGCTCCACCCATTTTTGCCCTTCCCTCCCCATTGTTGTCCCCAACCCCTCTGGCAGAAACAGGACCTGAAATCAAAGGTCCAGAGTTCCTTCAAATGTTTACATAAAACTACATGCAAGAGCAACGTGGGCTCTCATTCATTTTTTTCTCTTCTGCTCTTATTCTCTGTCTTCCTCCCTCGTCCTCCCCGATGTTGTTTTCCTCTATCCGGCCACACGTCGTCTGTGCGCTCTCATTTGTTCTCCAGGTTGTAGCACTGCGTCTCACCCCGCTCTCTGCCGTCGTAGCCAGGCAGAGATTGCCCGTATTTGTCCACACACCAACAGTAACCCCTTCTCCTGCCTTTGGATGGACGGCACTGAAACAAAAAAACAGTAAGAAAATGTAACTGAATGTTGTAGGTTCATATTGAAGCTAAAACCTGCAGGGCCACACACAACTCCAGTTTCAACCAGTTGTGATTTTAGTTAGGCAGGGCCACCCCTGTAGCATTTTTGGGTGCCTGAACATGTTCAAAAACTCACCAAATTTTGCCTACACCCATGTTTTAATCTGAAAAATTTCGTATTTTGGCATTTTTGTGAGTGTTTGGGCAAAATTGCGCAAGAGCGCCACCTTTTATAAAGTCCCTAGAACTGCATGTCATCAATTGGTATGAAACTTTGCAATAATGTTCTATATGCCCTGGCCTACAATAAAGTCTCAAGAACATATGCTCTAACACCAACAGGAAGTCTGCCATTTTGAGTCAAAGTCGCCATTTTGCTGGTTTACTCACGTATTTGAATGAACTCGTCCTAGGGCGTTTATGCCACTGACACAAAAATTCATGTCAATATTTTGGTTATGAATTAGCCACGCCCCCTGGCGGGCGGAAATTATGTTTTTTACTCAGAGAGACATATTTTTGTCTAAGTTCACCAAATCTGGTCCAAATTGGGTCAGACAGCAGACAACATGTTGGTGAATAGATCCCCCGCAAACTATGGCGGCACGACAAACTTTGATATGCCACCATGACATCATCAATGACCATAAATCCCGCATTTTTCTCCAATCATCATGAAATTTATAGGGATTAATCAGGGTCGGCTCATGAACGGAATGATATGACCATTTCCCGTCTAAGCCTTAGCCCCGCCCACTTGCAACAGGAAGTGCTTTTCTCTACTCGAGAAGGTCGTTCTCCTGAGGAATTGATCCAAAACACTTGAAACTGCTTCACAACCTATCAAACCCATTTACGATGTAACAAAAAAAATTGAAGTTTCTACGCCAAACGTAAATATAACGAATGATGGTTGGATGCCAAAAAACAGGAAGTATGGATTTTGAAATTGAATGGATTTTGAAATGGATTTTTATGAAATTGGGCATGGATGATGTCAGCCATCCTGTGAATTCAGTCATATTGAGACATGTCACACATGTCACAAGCTGTATCAATAGCGCCACCTTGAAAATTTTAATAGATTAGCCCCGCCCTGTATATTGACTGACATGCATGAAACTGGATACACAAGTGCAACTAGTCAGGTCCTAGAAAAAAGCTACTTGGATCTATGGGCTAATTTTATTGGGTATTCTGCCATTTTGAATTGAATTATCCTTTTTTTAACATTTTGGGGTGTTTGTAGCCTCTTACGTTTGATCAAACTTGTCCTACGGATTTTCTGATGTCAGGCTCAAACTTTTACAGCATAAGCACACATCCCTTGTAATTAAAATGTATCAAAACCTTTTGGATACATTAATGGGCGTGGTTGTGGCGCCCACTCAATATTGAAGATGTGCCATTCAGGGGGGCCTTGCGCTATCTCTGAAATACAACACCCGATCTGCAACAAACTGATCAGGGGGCACTCCAGTTACATGCTGACCACAAACACATGTCTAGATGAAGTCACGACTGTAGCCCCGCCCACCTGGAAGCACAAAGTGACCCGTTTAAAAGCCTAAGTGCCAGGTGATGGGTTGCAACATAGGCCAAGCGGCGTCTTAGGTGCGAGGGCCTCCATCACCACTTGCGGCTTTAATTATCATAACATTTACAGCTTCCTTTTATCAGTAATGTGAAATATATACTGTTCACAATTGATTTATTCTTATCATGGTAATTTTGGTAATGTCATTTTGTCCGTCTTTTTTACTGGTTTTGATTGGTATTTCATAAAAAGATTTACACATGAGTTTCCTGCTTCTGTTATATTCAAAGAATTACTTTGTATTGCATTTGTATTATGTTTTAATTTGTCATGATCTATTTTAAGTTAAGTCTTGTCTCAATGCTGTTTCCTGTTTAGACGCCTCAGAACAATAGATGCTAGTAGCTTTTAGCTAAGTGGTGCAATCACATATTTGCAAACTCATGTCAAATTTGAATATAAATCTGTGTTCAGTAGAACCAACGCTATATACGCTGCCTACAAAAAGATGATTTTACACTTCTTCAACTTATCATGAAGTGATCATTCTGCCACCTTAAACAATTTATGTGAACAAAACAGCAGTGATCATTATACTGTACCATTAAATGTCTCAGTAACTTGCCATTATTGAGTTGGTGTTAAAATGTGAGGAGTGTGATGAAGAGGACTGTGCACATACAAGCTGATTCTGAACCATTTATTTTGGCGCTTAATCACCTTGTTAGAAAACAACTTGTTGTTCAATAACTTCTAACTTCTAAACTCTGTGCATGTGCATTCAAAAGTTTAGAAACAGTCAAATTAAGTTCAGGTGTTAGGGTTGTTGTGAATTTTAGCTTCATTATCCAAAAAGCCATGTTCGCCTAACTTTTAATGCATAAGTAGCGCATGAAACACAGGATACGCATACTGTTCAATCCTTTAAAACATGTAAACAGTATTGATTTTGTCCTCAGTACCATTATTTAGCATTTCTGGAGTAAAAAAAAAATCTCACAGTTCACTCATTCGACCCAAAATTAACAGCAATCTTGCGAAGCTGCTGTTGGGGATATCTACTGATATCTACACGAACTGGTGTCTTATCTTTATAAGAGTCTCCCAGTTTATGAGAAATTTCCTGGACATGAACCCATCTTTAGCTCTGTTTAGCACAAGTTAAAGACTGGACTCCTCACTCTGAGGAGTGTTATGCAGAAGTGGGCTATTTTCCTAAGAACTGCACTGCACATATGTTTGGCTTTTAGATTCTGGGCACTTATCAGGAAGCCATGCCTTCAATAAGACAAACATCTCATTGATCATAGAGAGGAATGCCCCGCTGCCGGGATGGTCTCTAGCAGTTTATGTGCAAAAACTATCAGGTATAAAGACACAGACCACGCAGACGCTAGCTTGGTATGAAACGGGAATTAATGTGTCAAGATCAGAGCTTTGCTCAGGCATCTGTGTGTTTGTCTGATTTAGTCACTGTGGAAATGTTTACTTGGCTGCTGGGGGTAAATGCTGAAGAAGCAGATTATTTCTGATAGAGACGCCCGCGGAATGAAAACGCTCCGAGTTACTGAGAATGGAGGAGTGTGAAGGTAAACATGGAGTTGCTAAAATATTTGCCAAGGCTGGTTGGAGGGCTGCAGGGAAACCAGTGCTGCTATTCTGGGAAGCTGGCAGACACTCAAAATCATCTGGAGTTGATTATGGCCTCCGTGCCCAAAGGTGTGCGTGTAAACACACATTAACAAACATGTAAGCACACACAAACAAGAATTGTATGTACTATACGTGTACATACCTCCCACCTGCTTATATGAATGTATGCAGTGATATCAGATGTCCCACAGGAGGTCAAGCTTTGTAGAGTGGCAACTTTATGAGCTCCACTGGCCCCCAATCAGTTGAGTGGGGGCCAGAATAATCCTCCCCCTACCATCCCTAACAGTGGGAGTGGTGGCAGAAGTGAGACTAGCCAGGACTGAGACATGCTGTCTGCCCCGTTAGCAGTTTAGTTACTTAGTAGCAATATATACACAATCAGCAAATTTACAGTACTGGTGAAAAAGCTGAATACACAGAATGATTAGGTGATTTCCAAACTTCTGGTTCTCTTATTCTGCTCTGCTTTTCTCCACAGCAACTGAGTTCTGAGAGTGAGAACAAGACAGGCAAGAAATAAAACAGTGGGGGACATCCTAGTAAAGCGCTAGTCAGACTACTGTGAGTCCACTTGGACACAAGTCATGCCATGTAGTGGGAGAGACGGTGCAGTTTCTTCCCATTCCCTTCCCCGCAGTCGCCCTCTCTTGGGTGCAACATATTCCGTGCTGAATTGTGCCAAAGAGTGGGACAAATCTTTCCAACTCATTATGAGGAGTAGAAGAGTTGCGCTAAGTGATGCACCTTTAACAGCTGAGTCTTTATCTTACTTTTCAGATTAGATAAGGACTCTGTGGATCAAACAGAGTTCAGTAGATTGTTTCTCCATCGAGTTGAGCTACTGATTTAGCACCACATTGTAGTGGGAGCACTGGGCGTCTTTCACTGGCGGAGCATAACGGTCGAGAGGGAGTGTAGCTCTGGATTAAGGAGTGAAAGTAGACATAAGCCGCTTGGGTTATTGTTTTTCAACCCTAAAGCACAGATACGAACATGATGCATGTTGCAACTGGAAACCAGTGAAGCTTAATTAGCAACAGAGCTACATGAGCTCTTTTTGGCTGGTCGAAGACCAGATATGAATTATCTGCAAAGGTTTAATTGAGCGTGCTGGCAGGTCTGCCGGTAAGGAGTTACAGTAGTCTTGTTTTCACCGATGGACCCAAGTCGGTATGGGACGGGCTGGTACGGGCTGGTACGCATTATGGTTTGCAAGAGTTTTCGCTCTCCCCTGTCCTACTTGTTTGGGATGAAAGCAAGGCTACTCCTTCGGCTGACGATGGACGTTCTTTCCCCCACAACATTGAGCTAAGCACGGTTAAGTGAAATTTGGGCCGTACATGATCACATCAATGCTGTAACAAAACTAAAATGATAGAAACAGAAAGAATGTAATATTTGTCAAGAAGGGTGTAAAACCAAAATGTCTTTGTGGAAGTTCTTCTGAAGAAACAGTTTAACATACTGATGAGCTGACTTGACAGGTATTTCACCAGTGCAACTTGTAAACCTTCTTGGACATACAGGTCTATATTGTAATATCAGTCAAATTTTTGGTTCAGAAACCACTTTTACCATTACAAAATGTTTGTTTTGAAATTATACGAGCCTCCAAAAGTCTTGTGATTAAGAGCAAACAATAATTACTGTCTGTGTCTGAACAATATAAATTGGTCTTTTTGCTGATGATTTCCACATAAGAATCATAAGAGAACCAAGTCACATTAAGTTTAGGTAAAATGTATTAATGCGGTGCAAACTAAATCTTTTTATGCATCTGAAAATTGGCAGATAAAGTTTGCTTAAGTTGGTTCCATCTGAACAAAAAACTTGTGGAATAATGTCCTTTAAACACACCAGACTGTTTGGTCCGAATGCACAGCAGCATGTTTGGAGAAAACAGTATATATGCAGAGACAAACCACATACTGCAGGTTTTCCTAGATAGCAGCTGCAGTGTGTATTAATCTGTCTTTCCCCAGTCGAGGCAGATGGCTGTCCTCCCTGATCCGGGTTCTGCAGGAAATTTTGCCCTATTCCCATATGTTCAGATTGAAAACCACCTTTGTTTTCGCCTCCAAAGCAGACGGTGGCAGTAATGAGCAACTTCCCAGTTGGGAAAGTCCCTGT
Source organism: Pseudomugil tenellus (assembly GCA_037177515.1). Lineage (NCBI taxonomy): Eukaryota > Metazoa > Chordata > Actinopteri > Atheriniformes > Pseudomugilidae > Pseudomugil > Pseudomugil tenellus. Next base: position 2,048,375 of record JBAMHX010000016.1, on the reverse strand, counting down.
TTGAAAGAAAATAACACTTGTCTTTTTTTCCCCACCAAAGCTTGACAGACTGGTATTGAATGTGTTCAGATTGCTTATTGTACAAGGATTGTTCTGTGTAATGTAACACACTAGTAGTCTAATGCAAATATGTTGGTCTATGTCTTTATGATGAATAAACTTAATTACATGTTGGATTGGGTCTGCATGGTGGTGCAGTTGGTTAGCACTGTGGCCTCTCTTGCATGTTCTATCTTTCCATGTTTTCGGGCTTCCTCCCACAGTCCAAAGACATGTTCCTTGGAGATAGGCTGACTGGAGACTCTAAATTGCCCGTAGGAATGAATGTGTGTGCACGGTTGTTTGTCTGTGTGTGTTGGCCCTGTGATGGACTGGCGACCTGTCCAGGGTGTACCCCAGCTTCAGCCCTCTCATGACCCCATTCAGGGAATAAGCGGTAGATAATGGAGGAATGTGTTAGATTGGCAGAATTAACTCTAATAGTTGTATCATTTTGTATCATTTTAATGACACAAAAACAACTACGTTTAATGCCATTATGCAAACTTTGGTATGTCCTGCGGTCTCCTCGGTGAGATTTACATAAAAATGTTGAGTCACTGGCGATCTTACCTGGACAAGTTTTGTTTTTTTTGTTTTTTTGAGTATTCATGTTTAGTTTATAGGACAGCTTTTGCTTTTCACATCATTTCCAGCTTAGTCAAAATGGCTAGTAGATAGCCTTGAGAAAGGGTAAAATTTCCAACCAGCTGAATAAAGTATTTCAGCACATGCTGTCATATGGTGAAAGCTAAAAAGCAGATGTAGGAACAAATCTGAAGCAGCAGTTTTTTCCACTATAATATAACTGTTAACATTTAAATAAATGCATTGGGATTGGTGCATGGCACTTTTTACCTCCAGCAGACTGTAAAAGAAGGTTGATAATTGCGCGTTTGTCAGACATGCATGTAAACAGACTGAAAATCAGTACTTTAATTGAAGTCAATAAAGTTTCCAGTAACCAAGAGTGCAGAGCCGAAACAAAGTCTCCTAATACTTGGAGGCAGGCAAACAGACAGGCTTTACAGTGTGACCAGGTGTCTGTTTCCGGTGTAGTCAACGTTCACGTGCAGCCTGAGTGCATGATCAAAGGCAGCTTTATGGAGACACAGGCCTATTAAAATACCTCACCAACAACTACTGCAGCAGTCTGGGGGCAAGTCCGCAGCCCCGTTCTCACAGCATCAACGCATTCTTCGCAGTGAACTAAGTTTTCCTCCGATCATCTCCTCCTCATCTGTCTCACTCTTGCTTACTGCCTCGCTATCCACTCCTCCCTCCTCCTCCTCCCCGTCGTCTGACTGTGTGGACAGCTTCTATTTTAGCCCTGACCCAGCAGACAAGACTGTGGGGACGAGCTTAACATTGTGTTCCTCTGCTCTGGTTAATGATGATAGAGTCCTCCACGTTCCTGGTGCGTGCATGTGTGTGCAAGTGTGTATGTATGCGTGTGTGTATCGGAGGGCTGAAAAGCCAAAGGAAAGGCGGAAGGAGAGGAAGAGCAAAATGTGCATGTGTGCATTCCCCCGTTGCTTGGCTACCTCTGAATTTCCGCTCAGTCTCTCTTTCATCTGTGAACTATTAGCAGTCATCTCAAGCAATCCTTCCTTTACTGCTTCAACATTCAAATTAACATTAACATACACGCAACTATCACTTTTATGAGCTTCATTCTGCACTTTTTATTGTAGAACAAATGTTTATTTTCCAACAAACGTTAAACAATTATACACTCTTTCTCCTAAAAAGTGTAATAATGTCCATTCCATCACTTTTAATCCCAACACTGAGTAGCAGATTCAGCAACGCAGACCTTAAAAATACATGCTAATCCTCCCATCCTAAAGAAAAACTGCCTCAAACTCTGTGTTTGAAGTAGAAAAGCTCCATTCGCTGTAAACCTGAGAGGTAACTTGGATTTAACAATGGCTTATTTCAGCTCAACAAAGCCATTGCATACCATGCTGTGTTTACACTGAAGGTGGTTGTTCCTCGCTGGGCTGTCTGCTACTATCTTTGCTAAGTGACGCCTTCCTAACATCACACAATTAGGAGACAAAATCCGCTCTTCGAGAATTCAGATGAAGCCTAGTATTGCTGAGAGTCTGACACTATAAGACTATAATTATGGTTTTAAGGTGCAGCCTTTTTAAGGGAGAGTTTTTCAAAGAAACTTACAGAAATACTCATTTCTTTATCTAACATTTGTCCCCTTTCCAGTTTGTCTATCCACAGTGTAATTTGTGTGTCGGTATAGACCGACACTTTAAACACACAGCCATAAATGTAAACTTGCATGGCAACAGTAATAACACTTACAAATGCTAAATCATCATTACTGCTTTTCTGCGGCGATGTTTTCGACTGACATACATCCTTATGTACAGATGCTTTCCAGCCAAGTGAGACGGAATAAAGTCAACCCAGAAAGTCCTGGCCCTCCACCGAGGCCTGCTCTAGAAGAAGGGATCTGAAAAATCTAAATCAGATGCTCAAAACCACCTTTCTGCTTGTTTTGATGTAATGAAGCGTCACTTGTTCTCACTCTCTCTAGATATCAAAGCTCTTTGCCCATCACCCGAGATAGAGATTCATTTTAGCTATCTAAAATCTTATTCTTTTAGTGATATCAGAACAGCAGGAGAAAAATCTTTTACTTCAGTACCACACAGAAGATTCAGCTCTTGGTCTCCCTTCCTAATAAGACATGAGACCTTTGGAGAGTATTGGCAGAATGGATTCATGTACTCATATGTAAAATCAGCATTGGGAAGCCGCAGCCCTGCTAGTGCCTGACTCTTATTATTGCCATTCCCAGAGGCTGTTGGTCCAGTGGATGGTATAACAACACTACAGATCACCTAAAATGGTGAAATAGGCCCAAATGAACTAATAGAAGCAAGAAGAACAGCTCTGAGCATTCATTGATGAACTAAATGATAATATGTGATAGTTTTCTGCAAAATATATCGTTCTGTGTGTTTCAGGACGTCCTGGTTTGCACCACTGCGGGTCCTCTGGTCGTTACTGTTGGTATTAAACTGTTGCAGCTGCTTCATTAGTGTGATGCAGAGCACCTGTAGCCTTAGGTGTGTCCATTTAGTTCAGTCTGTGATCTCTCTGCTGTGCTCCACAGGTACAATCCTTTTTTATCTTTTAACTTGTGTCTTTCTTGCTCTGGCCAACATTTATACACCAGCATGACCTATTGGTCAAGCCAGTTGTTTCTCTGCTGTGCTGACTGTGCATAGTGTCTTATCTTCAGTACATAAACCTAAACACGCAAACTAACGGCTTTTTCTAGCAAGCACTAAGCTTCTTCATGTGCAATGAAAATGGTTTTCCCTTTATTCAGAATTAGAATATAATGTACAGGTCCTGATTATAATGTTTGGCAGAGCAAATCAGCTACATTGACTGTTTTGTTTTACAGCCTAATTAACTTGTTAACTGCATGAGTAATAACTAGCCAACTTTTTTCCAAACATTAGAGATGGTCGGGTGAAGGTTCACGAAGCATTGAAGATTTCCAGGCAATTAGCTTTATGCACAGCTCCACTACTTCCTGAACTTAGACCAACTCCTTTGCTTCCTGTCTTTCATTACTGGACAACCTGATTAATCCAGGTGTGTTTGAGCTCAGTAACCACAATGGCAATGACCAAACACCTGGATTAATCAATTCATCCAGTAACGAAAGACAAGAAACAAAGGAGTTGTTCTAAGTTCAGGAAGTAGTGAACCTGTGCATAAAGCCAATTGCTTTATTTCTCGCGGTTTCATCTGCTGTCCAATGTGCACAAAACTCTGATCTTAGCCGTGTAATCTTTGTAGCAATGTTTTTTGTATCTGACCAAGTAAAAGAGTAGATTCAGCTTTTCTGAATATAATGAATGAACCTGTGACCTTTAGCATTATTAGCGCTCTGACCAACTGAGCTACCACTGATAAATTAATATGTGAGTTTGTCTGTGAATTTGTGATAAACTATTGTGGTTTTATAGCTTAATCCTATGTGCACACTCTAATAATTTGTTTAATTTAGCCAAATATAAAATGTTGGCATGAGCGGTAATATTCATTGCAAGAATCACTGTGTTCCTCTTTCAGTATATTAGGAGACAGGAAAAAATAAACAAGAAAATTATATCAATAAAAAATTACATGACTGGTCAAGCACCAACTTTAAGACAAACTTTTCTCTGTTATGATGCTGTCAGCAGTGAACTGAAACTACAAAGCTCCGTCCATCCATCTACATGATTCCTAAAAAAAAGTGGGACGCTGGGGGGAAAACATGTATGAATACATATGCAACAGAGTGAAACGCTAAGGTCAATGCGTCTAAACCTCTCGGGTGCTAAGTTAGCACTGGAGAGTAAATACCAACTGAAACTCACTGCCATGACCGCAGAGCAGCAGTATATCTGGCCCTACAGCAGGTTACATGACTTTATTTCATGTGACCAGAAACTGTAATGCAGAATATAAAGGATGAGTTCTCTGTTACCATAAACAGGCAGGGCATGATAAAACTGTGTCTTATGCACAAAGGAACGTATTTACACCCCTGTCTAAATTATCCGGTAGGATCTGCATGTACCTCACCGGTCTTCAGTCCTGGCTGTCCCATAAAAGAGCCACTTCCAAACTTCTTCGAGTAAATGATATAATCTCAACAGTTTTCTGAAAGCAATGAGCTCTCTGATCTCAACACACTGGACTAGAGATCCTAAACTGTGTGTCTGCCCAGATGTCTAGCCCTATTTTCTGCACCCCACAGCCCCGGTGATGGTGCTGCGTGGTCCACATGGCCATCGCCAGAGTAAAATGACATCTCATACATGCTGCAGATTCATAATGCAGCCTTTATAAGTTATGCTGTGCATATGAATGCATGCTCTTGTGATGCCAGTCTTTATGGCTAATAGCAGCGCCCCTGGGCTTCACGGACATTAAAAAGAGCCCGGTCTGACCACAGGATAAACACAAGCTCATAAAATGCAACATGTGTGTGTGCATAAGGGCACATGCATTTGGGTAAAAGAGGCTTCATATGTGTGTTTGTAGTTGCACCAGCAATTGATGGAGGATACTTTTTTTTCCTTCTAAAACCCTTTTTTTTTTTAAAAAAAAAAAAAATGAAACAAAGTGAATGTCAGTCCAGAATTATCAATGTTTGTTTTAGAAGAATGGATCCAAACAGACTTTTTAACGTAGCAACTTAAATATCTCAAAGTTTTAAGAACGCAAAAAAAGTAATGCATATAAAACTGAATGTTGTGAAACAATTTGGACACTTTATGGCATCGCATGGAAGGAAGAAGGGGATTCTAAAATGGGACATTTTAGATGCTGAATCTCTAATCAGGATTTGTGGAGCATGCTGCATTTGTCAGCCAGAGTAAGCAAATCCTTATGCAGTATGCTATGACTGTAACCACATGACCAGCAAAGCAAACTACCTGAAGTTTAAAAGCACAAAGTTTGAGCTAATATCTACTGCTTTGACATGTGTCCGTATCTCCACCATGAATCCTTTCAGTTGAAAACCTTCTTGAGTCTGTGTTGAAGCAGCAATATTCATGAATGGAAGCTTTTCAAGTCCACAGAGTTTTTTGTGCACATTGTGACTCAGATGGAGGCTCTGAAATCAGCTGATGGGATTTATGTTCTCTGACAGCCCTGCCATTATCTTATTCACCCAAATTCACCCAAGTAATGTAAAACTGAGCCTGTTTTGAACTTCAAATATTCAGTATGTTTTAAAAGAGCTAAAAACAGCATTTCTGTTTGAGTCTGTCAAAGATTTACAGGTGAATCTGATTTATTCATAAACTTACAAGAAAACTTTAAGATTTTACTTTAAGACATAAAATGATGTAAACAACAAAAGTTGAAAATTTAATTTTTTATAAAGTTTTCTTTTTTAATGCATTCTGATCCTTTTTGGACTTCATAGTAACTTATTTTTCACTTTTGTGTTAATTTGTATTTTTGTTCCAAATAAAGACATACCAAATTCTAAAAGATGGAGAAATCCTCATTTTAATTTGCCATAAAATCTCTTAAAAAATCTTATATACATACACAAGTCTGTAGCAACTGAAATATTTCCCCTCCATGCTGATAATAGCACACACTACACACAGGTGAAGCTTTTATTTGATCAGTTTGCAGCATTGAGCCTAATTAAGGGGCAAAATGCATACATGTTCACTTTTTTTTAAAGTAAACAATTAAAATAAGAATTCCCTGATGAAGTCCAGTGGGTTTAAACTACAGATGTTTTTAAAGGACCGAAGAGCTTTTTGTTCTACGTAGCATCCTCTACTCTCTCCAAAGATAAAAGCATTAGAAGAAAGTGCTCCTGCACAGTTTCTTTGTTTCTCCTGAAACACAATTTGAACATTCTTGTAGATTATTACGATGTGAATAAATAACAGGAAAAGTGAATACCTTAGGCTGTGTGGACTATCACTGTCATAATTTTGGTTTTCATAACCAGCACATTGAGAGTGAATCTAACCTTACACATAAGCGTCATCACATTTACTTTGTGTTCTATTAACATTTGAGGGAAATATAATCTGAACTCTACATAATTCAGAGGTGACCATGCTAAACTTTTTGGTTAAGACATTTGAAGATCTTGCATATACATATTCTTCTTGAAGCAGTTCAACTTTTTCATGCTTTCGCCACTGTGAAGGCCAAATCAGTACTCGGTCAAAACAACCAATGTGCTGATATCCAGTGACTGGTGTGATGCCATCCCATAAAGCAAAAAACAGGAGCTGGAACAAATAACAGGCTTGTGAAGTACTTTAGGGAAACAAAGTCATCAGTAAAGTGCATAATCAATGTCAATGTACCATCAAAACAAGTCCAAAAGAGTTTTAATGTCAGAAACCTATTTACTTTTGCTTTAAAACATCTTACAGAGACTTAAGTATGTTTGACATGGAGCTCAGATATCTTCACAATGTATTTTAGGTCTTTGAGCAGTGCTGATTTTAGGTGGTTTATTGAAATGTAATCCTTTCTTTTAAGAGTGAAGCGACAGAAACAAATAGTACTTTTGGTTCTGATGTAGGTGCTGTGCAATATGAAAAAACATAAAAAAAATACTCTGTCCTACGTAACAGTTCACGTAAAATGCCAACTTAGTTCCCAAAGTGAGGAAAAAAGAGCGATCAAGCAGAAATTTAGGGAGGGAAAAGAAGCAGGCGAAGAGACAGAGTGAAAATAGCTGTCTGGGTCTCCAAAGGTCGGTCAGTTATTATAAAGCCATTGTGGTCAGTGTGTACGTTTCCACAGATCCTTCTGAGTCATGCTCAATAAGTCAACCCTTATGGGCCTGGCACTGCCAGCACCCAGCGAGGGAGGAGGCAGGAGGGTACGCAGGCACCTGGCTCACATCCTTAACCCACGGCCTCCTCCTCTTCTTCCTCTCAACGCACAAGCACACACTAAACTCTAAAAGAGTACACACACACACGCAGACGCAGACACTGCCGTCCCATTCACAGCCCTCTGCAGGGTGATTCCTGGCCAAACAAGGAAGGAGAAGCCAGGTGGGCGGAAGGGCAGGATGAACAGAATGATGGAGCGATCAGGCAGAACAAAAGACGGGTGCATGACTGTAGGCAGAGCACAATGGGGGTAATGATGGGTGGACAAAATGATGAATAAGAGAGAGTGAGAGAGACTTAGAGGGGTGTAATGAGTGGGTCAGTGTAGGGAATGCATGGCCTGAACTGGGATACTGAGCCAATTCATATAACTGCTGCTAAAAATAAGTTTGTCTGTACTGTAGCTGAGATAGGCTGTGCTGCTCGACTTGTCTTACAGGCTGCTCAGATTACTAGCATGCAGACAAACACACATGCCTGCAACTTGTCCTCGCTGTTTTTGTTGTTTACTTGAATCTGCATTTATATGTGCAGTTTTTATTTTTTTTAAATACTTTGTCAGTGTGTTTTTACATCCTGTAACTTTGAGTGCTGCTATAAAAAAAACATGATGCTATATCAAGGCTTTGTTTGCTGCTTTACATCCTGACAAAGTCTTTTTAGTTGCCATTCTTTCATTTCTTACTAGCTGAATATTGTAGAATCCTGTTTCTGCTTTATCAGTGAATACATCATCAGAGCAGCTGTTACAGAAACAAAGATTGATTAAATATTGCCAACATTTTTAAAATGTTTTTCATTAACAAAAGAAGCCCTATGCCATCAGAAGCGACGTCCCCAATCCACAAATAGATACAATACAAAAATATAAAGACATACATATTCATTCACAAAGCTCCACCTGGTGTGGAAACTTTGAACCAGCCCGATATGACATCAGGACAGGATGCATTCTGAGGTCATGACATTTTTATTGCACTTGATTTGAGGTCAATGAGACAAATAGTTCCAGTGATATGGCCAAAAATGTGGTTTTTTTGTGAATAAAGCGCCACCTGGTGGGGAAACCATAAATCAGATCTTTGTCAAATTTGATAGAGATAGTCTTCTTGGGGACCTAAACAGGTATACTGAGTATGAAAATGAAATTGTAAGTAGTTCCAGAGATACAGCCGAAAATTAGATCTTTTGTGAATAAAGCGCCACCTGGTGAGGAAACCACAGGTCTGGAGAGCAGAGCTTTGAGGTTTACCGCAACACTACTGAACAGATTCTCTCCCTTTGGTTTCCCCGAACGACGGCAAATTCAGGATTTGTTTCATCTCTTTGGTGAATTCTCTCTCTCTGCTAAAAGTCTGTTAACTCTTTTGTCTTATTTCTTACTTACTTTCTCTATTTCCTATTATGTTTTTTTGTTGAATCAGCTATGATGCACATTCAAAACGGCCAGTGTGTTGACATCACCTTGCTGGTGTGTGACATAGTTCCATAAAGGCTCTGACGTGATGCTCAGAGATGAAAAAAAGTTGTAAATTGTTGTTTCTCCACCTCATGATGCTGCAGGTGACACTGGTTTCCGTAATGTACATATTAGATTTCAGTGTGCACTTAAAAGTGATGAGAGGTGTAAAGGCTTAAAGGGGCCATATTATGCAAAATGGACTTATCAGCATTTAACCTTCTGTTGGTGTTAATTGCACCTTAAAATGATCCTGGAAGTAGTTTTATCTTTCTTCCATGCATTTTTATATAGTTCTATCGATTTAAAAAGAAGAGTGCATCTTAAGCAGAGCAAACGGCTGACTCCACTGCTCAGACATGAAACGGTGGAGACTCCCCCCTCCCCTACGTGAAAACTTTAGCCCATCTACTCCAGGAAGTGTGTATGTGGCTCTTCTGAACAAAGACAGGAGTAACTGCACACCAACTACATGTGCGCCCCTCTGGCTGCTCAGCAGAGAGCCAGCAGGTGAAATACAGACCCACAATTCACAGTACCAGCTAGAAACCTCCCAGCAATAAGAAAATAGTATTGCAAAACTGTAGTTTGCAAAATGCATAATATTATCATAGATCTACATAGGATAGACTGTGAGACGGTAAATATGGCATAATATATGACCTTTAAGGTCAGAAACTGTAGTGTTTGTTCATCAACTTGGACCATTTAGACAAATACCTAATGCATCACCGTTACTGTGAAGATGACATGCAGTTCTGTGCAGCACAGTTACATGGAAGTACTCATGATTGGTAAGTTTGTGATCAGTTTGTGCTTTTGGATTTATTGATCTTTTTGCTAAGTTTGTGAGATAGCTGCCATTTTTTTAACATATTGTTTTTCTGTTTTCACTACATTGTGAAGACACTGCATCCTAATGGTGTTCCACAATTGAAATGTCTACTGGCTTACCTGCTGTTACCAGCTCCAGAGCAGAGAAAACCACTTAGCTTGTTTTATGTCGGATTCACCCTTAAAACTCTGGTAGGAAACATTTCCACATGGCTGCAAATGTTTGTCAATTTAAAATGTTATGTACCTGATTAGAAATAAACTTGAACTGATATCCATCAGAGTAAAGGAAACGTATGACTCAAGCCAATAAAGAAACACGCTGACACTTGTTTTATATGGCTCCATGAAATCATCTCACCAACTTCTTCACCATGCTTCTTTTAAACAATCAGCGAGCCAAGGAGTCAGAGCAATGAAGAGGTGAAGCTTTGAACTTGCAGAAAACAGCTAAATTATTCAGAAATAAAGGTAATCACTCTCCACCATCAGTGACTCTGCGTCCATTAAGTGTCAAGTAAATCTAAAGTGAACTTTTGACATGTGGTAGAAAAGAAAACAGGCTGCATAGCGTGGTCAGGAAGTAGCGGTGTAAGCTACAGTTCCCCAGGCTGTAATTGACAAAATAGTGGTTGCAATAAAACCCGTCACCTCAGCCGTATAAAGCAGAAAGATGAAGATGGGTTTCATGATTTTTTTTTTACCTTTTTTTAAGTAACTAGGGTGAACAATACTTTATTTGTGTTGGTATCAAATATTCCTATTTATTTATTTATATTACCTATTTTTAACTCACTTTGACCACATGCTGATACCAGTAAAGGTTTTACCTCAAACTCTGCAGCTTAAACTGCATCTCATTGTAATCAAGCCAGATGATCCACCCAGTAACATTCCTCCTGAAAGTGGTCTCAAGCCAGTCCGGACAGTATTGTCTCTCTAGTTTGTGAAACTTCTTGGCTTTCTTTCTAATTAGTAAAAACTAGCAGAAGGATTTTTTTTTTGTTTCTTCCATTAAATTTTCTCCTGCATATAAGCTACTGATTCAACCTCAATCAGTTTAACTTCCAAAACATAATCTTTTAAAACCTGAGGGGGTAATGCGGAGAACATATGGTACCAACTGCCCAATGCGACCGTTATAGACACCTCACCTGAACGGTCTGTACTGAAACCTGTCATTCTGTTCTGTTGAAAGGGGCCAATTCTGAATCAATTGTATCGTAGTATGACTGATGGGTTACAGCTACAGGTGCCATAGTACAAAAGCCAGATTCATATTAACCTTGTCTTGCTTCACATTTATTGTAGGCAAGCCTTCATATATA
>JBAMHX010000016.1:2005173-2034170 GCA_037177515.1 Pseudomugil tenellus | reverse complement strand
ATATATATATACAGCTATTTAACTTTACAGCTATTTAACTTTAGTGTAAATAGCTGTGAATGTTGAAGACAGTTAATGCTAACTGGCTAGCATAAAACATAGCAAACGTCTCCAAAGACTCAGATTAATTGAAATCAGATTTTTGTTTTATTTTTACAAAAATGAGCCAGTAGTTGAGGCTACTGATCTGAGTTGCACAGCTAGCTGGCAATAAAACAGCTGACTATTTTTAGGCTCTTAATAAAGGACTTGATTTGCATGAATCCCAAAGTAACACACAATTAATTATGATTTTAATTACCGTTCTCTGTTCTGTGATGCTACCATTGCAATACAAGCCTAACAATTTGCACTTCTTGTTGAAGAACAACGTCCATCTGTTGGTAATTGATGAAACATAAAAGAATGCTTTCCGTAAATATGATCTATAATTTAAAAGAAACTTACTTGTTGAATATACAGGGAGCTGTTTAGATCAATTAATAGTAAAAGTACAGCATCTGATATGGTCAAATTCAAGGTTTTATGCTGTAGCTATTTGCCAGCATGGACTTCAGTTGCAAACCGAGTTTTCAACATTTCTCTGCTCTCCTTTTTAATTTAAAAGCAATGTGCCCACCTAGGTGCTTTGGGAGCTGATTTGTGAAGTTAATGTGAACAGATTCTGACCAACATCAGGTTCAGTAAATAAGAAAGTGAAGGAAGTTGAGACAAATAGATGTTAAATTCGGTCATCAAAGCACATTTCATCATAGGGTGCCACTGCATCCCGATCCTGCCGTAACTCAGTCTGGAACTTTGCTATTCCAGCAATTTGTACGAAGACTTGAAGGGCTTGTTTAAATGATCTCCTGCATTGTTTAACGCAGGCAGAATTAACCTGCCAAGTTGGCTGGAAACTGAAGAAAGAGCCAACATCTCTAAATTTCTAGACTCACAGAACATGTCTGTATAACGCCTTCGGACCTAAGACGACTTGGTCCATGTTGGAAATGGGTTTCTATTCAAGCTGGCTTATTGTGTGTGTCTAAATGGCAACATAGTAGAATACATCCTATGTGACTCCACCAAACCCATCTGAAAGCAGATTAATGTGTTTCTGCTGAACAACAGAATTATTTTTTTTTGGGTGTGACTTACATACTCGGTCTCCCTCTTGTTCTCCAGGGAGAAGTTGTGCATGTCCATATTAGCTCCTCCTGACACCGATTCCACCTTGTAGCTCTGTGTCCTCCTGTTCTGGGCCTTTTGGATTAGTTTGTTGTGCAGCGGAGGTCTGCTGTCCATCGGCGGTTGACCATGCCCATCCTTCACGGTCGCCAAGCTAGGCATTGCCGTCATCGTCTTGGTCGCATTGGCACAGTCTTCAACTTGATTACCAGCATTTTCTGTGGGGATATAAGGTAAGTCATCAACATAGAAAGTGTTTCATGTGAGTTGAGTAAAAGATGTTACAAAACTCTGAACTAGATATTTCTGTCATAACTACAAGCAAAATGTGGATTAAGCTGCAAAATTCTCAGCAGTTATTTCTCCCACTTTCCTCCTCCTGCGAATCTGACACCATCTCCAGTTATATATTCCAGTTCTTAGCGATTACTTAAGCACAAAACAATGAATGCCTGCTAATGATCTTTCAATAAATCATGCACATCATTCTTAAGTGCATAAGAGAGGCTTGTTTAAAACAGACAAAATGAAATTAAGTCATTGCCTCGAAGGCTTTTTGGAGCCAGAACTGAAGCCAAGCAATAAACAGAAACATGACGATTACATATCCACAAATTTCTGCAGTATGCTGACAAAGAGATAGAAGGGATTTGTATAAACAAGAAATTTTAAGGCCGCAGGGAAGAAAATGTGTTTGTGGCAGGGCAGAGAGGTTGGGCCAGGTTAGATGGAAGATGAGCAAGCAGATATATTAATAGCCTCTAGCACTGGCAGAGTTTCCTGTCAAATTGTTAAAGACAGAACAGAGCAAGGACCATGTGACTTGGAAGAGAAGATGGTGCCTCAAGCACTTCTCTCTAATATACGAGTGCAGAACTGACCACAATCTGCCACCCAGTTGACCACACCGCCCCACGACCACAATCGAAGGCTGTAACCCTGCAAAGACAACGTCCTGGAAAGACAGCTTGACGATGGGAAGACACATGAAGCAACTAACACACCCGAGCACAGCTTTAAACTGCTAACTCAAAGCAGATTGTGTGTGTGGTGAGGGCGGTGGACGGGCATGTGGGCGTGTAGCCTGCGGGCAGGCAGGCTGGCAGCCTACCCGCTCTCTGTGGCCACTTGATCAATTAGTGACGTGGTTGGGCTCTGCAGCCACTCGATCTGGGAACAACAACATGGATGTCAACAACAGCAGCAGCAAATTGCCTCCTGAAGGGTTTTCACAAATCTCTAGCACAGCTCATAAAAACCCAGACCTGGAGACAAAAATATTCAGCCAGTTTTTAATTCTCACCAGAATTAATTTATATTGTCACCGTAAACATTTATGCAGCCTTCTGTTGGAAGTCAGGGGTCTTTTCTAGAAACACATGACACCATCTGTTTGTAAAATACCACAGGAGTAAACAGCCCAAAAGCTGGTAAGCAGAGCTTGTTGATGTCTGGGAGAAGCTGCTCTGGTGCTGGGGACGGTATGGGAAAGACTCTGAGGTGCAGTGACCCGCTCCCACCAACAGAGGCGCTTAAGATCAATTCCTTCCTCATTCCACTCAATTCCAGATGTGGAGACACTATTAATAAGCACGCACTGTTGTTTGCCTCTGTTGTTGCACCCCCACCCCCAGATTGCTTTTGTCTCATGTGGAAGAATGCAACTACTGACAAATGCATGTGAACTACATAGTAAGAGGAGCGAAGATGTCAAGACAAAATAAACTGAGAAGAAAACGGCTTGAATAACGGATTCGCTTAAATGTGTGTGTGTCAGTGTGAACCTGCTGAGAACCTCCTCACAAACACACAAAGGCACCTGGAGGCCTCCCATCGGCAACGCCTAGACACACAACTGTGTGTATTCACACAGAGGTGACATGTGTGCCGTTTGAGCAGTGTGAGCAGCATGTGTCCATTCACACAAAACACCACGGACAAGATGTCACTCAGCGCATTTAGTTGCAGTTGTGTGTTTTGTGCGTGTCTTGTTTATCCCCTTTGACAGACCGGAGATGTCTTGGCTTACATCTTGCAGTGGGGAAGCTGCTGCACATTTTCATGCTGCGTGCAAAACATCCCATGAACTTTAGAAGGAAACGGACATTGTGGAAGACAGGGACAAGCTTAGTCTCAGATAAATACTGTGTACTTACAGATTGTATGTGGCATCCCTTAACTACTGGTTGGAAGAGCCAGGCTGTGTGTATGCGTGTGCGCGTGTGTGCGTGCACAGAAGAAACATGCAACGTTGTCCTAAACCCCAATCAGTCCAAATAAATCTATTTGTTTTCTACTTCTTTAATTTTACACACGATGTTGCAAAGTCCAAACAGCTATATTATTATCTGCACAACCCTTTTGCCATTAACTAACTGGTTTTATCCACTCCAATTTCCAGGAGTTTGTGGGATTTACGCGACCAGTCTAGCACCATCATTTACCTTTTAGATTGCGGAGCGTTGAAAAACGGTGCATTACGCGTGTGCAGCTATATGCTCTCTAACCATAAACATATCAATATCCCAGACACCGCACACTGTGTGCACCCCCCGCCCCTCATTCACCTCTCCACCCAGGCATGGTCAGCAAAGCGCAACACCTCGTGCAGAGGGCGCCTGTCAGAGCACCCAAACACATAGAAACCCAAGAGCAACAAGTGACTGGCCGAGTATTTGAAGCGCAAATGGAAAGCGGCGCAAATGGAATGCAGCGCTTTTTACCTTGTTTGGGTGCCGGTATGAGAATGCTGTTCAGTTTTTTGGACGCGGCGCTGGAGCACACTCCTCGCCCCTCCAGCAGAGCCTGCAGAGGTCGGCTCTCTCCGGGCTGATGCTGACAGGTCAATCCGGAGCCACAGCGCGCAGTGTACACTCCACACGCCTGTCCCTCGCCGAGGGCGCACGTCATGCAGCAGCCGCAGCCGGGCTCCTTCACCTTTTCCGTACAGTCCTTCGGCAGGGGCTTGCACTGGAGCAGCGCGCTGGCGTCGCACGGCTCGCATCGAACCACCGGACCCACCGTGCCGGCGACCCGGGCGAATGCTGCCAGCGCGGCGGCCAGACAAAGCACACAGAGACCGGGCATTCTGTTGATTAAGCTGTTAACAAAGGGACAGTATGGGAGTTGTCACATAGGCGTAAGGGGACTCTCTGTGACACAGCGAGCCGGTTAGCCTTCTCCATCTGTATTTTCTTTTGCGCGAACTTCTCGCTTTATACAGGCGGAAAAAGAGCCAACAAGTCACACCCTCCTCCGTATGAATAATGTAAGCGGAGAGCCCCAACATGAAGGACCGATGCGCTCAGTCTCAGCACTGCTGCGCTTAAAGCGCAACTGCTCATCGATGCGCTTTGGTTTGATGAAAGAACTGTTGTTTTGCATCTTGTCACCAGAAAAGCAGGTTAAGTGGGCTGCATGGAGACATGGAGAAATATTTCATGTGTTTTCATGCAGTTTAATTTAGAAGATGCTAATTTAGCCAAAGTGCAGGAAAAATGCTTCAGAGGCAAACGTTATGTTTCATGTGGTTATGTCCCCTGCTGGCATCAAAGCCATCAAAGCCTCTGGCAGGCGTGTCACACCTTTAACAGCATATTCAGGTTTTTTGGGGTTTTTTTTTTTTTTTTTTTTTTTTGGCCTTTCGTGTATGTGTGGTCACTTGTAGGTATTATTTCACTGATCTGGTGTGTTAAACCTCCCGAGTTCAGACCCGCCAGTAATCAAGCACGTGCTTGCCAGAGTGCATACCTGAGTGTCTGTAGCTGTGCTCGCCTTTCACATCCCGTCAGCAGACCTGGGGCTCTGGCTTTACGCATCCAGACCCCTTGCAGCTCTCCCTTGTGAATGCACACTCTCCCAGCCCACTTCATCCTCGACCCTACGTGATTTCAGATTATTAGAGAGAAAATATTCAGGGTGTGCAGACTCAGCATCCCCCTGCTCTGCAATAACAAACGCGAGAGGGGGGTACACTCTGAGAAAATAAAGAAGCCAGTATTAGCCATTGTGCGATTTTCCCCCACAGAAGCAGAAACTGTATAATGAAAAACAAGCAGAGTGTAAGAAAACACCCAGAAAACAGCAAAAAAAAAAAAAAAAAAAAAAAAAAAAAAACATCTCCAGCCAAGATTAGTTTTCTTATTACTTTGAACTTTTCCTGTTCCTGCATTTTCAGTGGGAAGCAGTCAGCATCTGACATATGTCTTGTTTATTGTCTGCTTGTCAGTCCAAGGTGTGATTTACCTGAACCAGCCAAAGCTTTTAAATAATTCAACAATAATACACTCCTGGCGCCTTATCAGAATGAATCCAAGCTCTGCTTTGTGTTTCTATGCTTCAGATGTGACACAATCTATTCATTTTGCTTCATACTGAGCTGATAATCTCAGGCAACTTAATGGTCTAAAATGATTCCTTCTATTTTAATGTGGTTGCACAAAATATATCAGCATCTGATAAAGGTGAGGAGATCAGCTCTCATTTCAGGATTCAAAGTCATAAAGCAGTTGTGTGATTGGCAGTTTGGGGGGGTTTGGGGGGCAGTTTGGGGGGAATGAAAACACCTGCATGTTTGGTTTCCCAAACCACATGTTCCGCTGGAGATGTTCTGTCATTCCGGATGATCTTGCACTTTCCTCCTCTCATTCTCCACCTTGAAAAATCCGAAATTCCTTCTTGTAATTGCTTCTGTCCCCATCAACATTCCTCAGTTATTATTTCCACAATGCAGCACATTTACGGCCATAAATCATTAACTGGAAGCATAAAGTTAAGTGATAGTCCTAAATATTATTGGTGCAATGCATAAAGGTTCAGCTTATGTGGGAGCTAAAAGTTCAGATGCATGCATTCCACCCCTCCATGATTTATTTACTTTTTAATCTGCAAATTTCCTTCATGTTTGAATTGCAACATCATCACAAGCTACACTTGCTGACCACATTGTAACCTGCACGTCACTTCATAAAAAAGAAGTTGTCTTACGTGGTATCAGGGCTGACAGCGTTGTTATGAAGTGCTTTGTTACTTGGCTAACTCTCATTTACTTGACTTTTTAGGAAAATGTCTTTCTAATTTAATTTCATCTGTTAACTGACAAAAACAAGACTTAAAAAAATGCTAGACTTGTGGTAATTTCAGTTTCTGTCCACTGTTTCTAAGTAATTGTGAGGTTTGGATATGGCTTTGGATGTCATAATTTGAGCTCTGCTTGTATTTCCCAGAGGACATAAATCAGCCATCATCATGCAACCTAAGAGGAAAGTGAGAAAGCTGCAGAAAACATGTAAAATGGAGTTAGAAGTAATGAAGAGAAGCTTCTAAGTAGATATGAGGTTAATATTTCTATTACAATACCTTTACAGTTTTTTATGGCCCAAAAAAAGGCTGATTCCTTGCTACAGAGAGAAAAACTGCATGCACTGTTTCAATGATCCTGGAGAGGTTCAAGTTTTCTAGAACTGATGCTCATACATGTATTGGACATCGTCTCATCAATCATTTTCCCAACGTATTACTAGGAAATGCTGTGTCTTCACAGCATTTCCTAGTAATTCCTATTAACCCATTCTGGGTTCTCACATGTAGCTTATCCAGAGCATCCCTGGAGCATTTCAGGACTGCAGCTTGAATTAAAGTTTCAGCGTCTCTAAAAAAAATCCCTGATATTTGATCCAGTTTAAACCAGACAAGATACTTTAAGCTACTTTTATATTCACGTCTAAACAAACATGATGAACTTATATGTCACAATACATACTATATTTACGAATTACATTTTACTACAGCTCCACAAGCTGCAGCAGCAACTTAACGTAAATAAATGATGTCAATGTTTTATCGAGTTCTGAAAGGGATAGAAGAAGTTGGCGTCACAACATAACTGCAATGAAATGTTTTATTTCTTGGTTTGTGGTAAAAGAAAAAAAGAAACTCTGATCAGCCAGCACAGACAGAGGCAGAGTGAGAAGTGTGAAATCCAAAATGGTCAAAAAAAATATCCAACATAAATCCAGACACAGAGTTTGCAGAATACTTTTTGAACCCAGCCGAATGAGCAGAAAATGAGAGGATAGAGCAGGAAGGGCAATAATCCAACACAGAACCAGGAAAACCAGGAGCTGCACAGTGTAACTTCAACGAGATGAATGTGTGAAATAAAATGTTATGGTTTAGTACAGTGCATTACCTTTTCTATAAGATGTTTTTATTATTCATTTTTATCCCCAGAAGGACTAAACATGTTGCAGTTTTTTTTTCATTCATTCTCTCTACCACTTAGTCTATTTCAGGGTCACAGTTAAGCTCGGTGGGTACATCCCGGACAGGTCCCCAATCAGTCGCAGGACCGATGGAGTGCTAAAGTTGTAGTGTGTTTGATCCATGTACTTAAGTATTCCAACTTCCACGCTGACTCTTGGAATTGCCTGTGTGCTTCAATGAGAACCTCTCACTCCATTCTGGTGAAATAGCAAGTCTTTTTTTGGTGGTTGCCATGGTGACTGTAGGTATCAAGGCTAAACAGATGCCGATATCAGCTGATCTTGTAGTGTAAGCTTAGTTAGAGTTGCTTAGTGTGTCAATTCCGAGTTTCTTTTTAGACCCCGTGAGTGGAGCCTCCTTTCTGGAACAGAAACCCCAGGTGTGAGTCCCAAGCGGGAAGCTAAACTCAACAAGGAAAAGACGGTTCTTAAATAAAACAAGGAACAAAATGCAAAAGCAGGAGTTTTCCAGAAACAATGCAGCAATAAACCAGGACTGAAACTAGCAAAAACAAGAGTTTAATAATGGTAATAACAAAAAATTGCAATCATATTTATCAGAAAACCTCCTCCGATTCTTTTCAGAAAAGCACAAACAGCTCCACAGACTTCATTTAACATTTACAGAATTCTTGCCAAACAAGCTGTAATTATAAACAAAACAAGCTCTGACTTGTAATAAACTAAACTAATCCCATTTTTAAATGTGTAAGTCTTCTAAACCAATTAATTTAATGAGGATAAAAACAAGTCACTAAGAATCTAAAATGTTCCTTTCGAAAGAGACTCATCAGTCAAATGACTTCAAAGCTTTTGGATATTTTCTTCAGGCATTCTGCAGATTCCAGTGGCCTAACTGGATTGAGATTGATTAAGCATTCCTTCCAGCTGCCAAATGAAATTCGTTCTTATCAAATAGGACATCTGCTCCAACTTCATAAGCTTCCCGTCGCTGCAGCCCAAATATGTGAAGATGATCTGTTTTGTTTTGCTGTCATTTATTGTGCAGTACAGCCACTTTCAGTCTTCCCTGTTCACGCAGTTGGTTTGCTTTCCCATGATGAAAATGATTAGCATGTCATTTTGTTGAGCGATGTTGACTGTGGCTTGCAGGCGAAGAGTGTGAACACTGTGCTCAGCCAACTTTGCGTTGAAGAAAAATCTTTTGGTGCTCCTTAATTCAGCCAAGGTGTTGACAGGAAAGACAGACCTCCTTCGTCATGGAGGAACAAAAAACAGCTAATGAAGCCGGGGTCGTTTCTTTGGGATGATAGATGTATATTTGTTGTTTTTCATGCCTTCGAAATGACAAGTCTGTGCAACATGAGGAAAATGTGCAAAACTTGCAGGAATTTAAGGATGAGGTGGTTAATGGTGAGAATCTGTTCCTTCCATTATAATCAGAGCTGACATCTAACATCACCACTTAATGTTTTAACTGTCTTTTAACTCCAGCAGAGCAAAGATGAAGGGATGGTAGCGCATATCAGATGCCAACTTGGGTGGCAGACATCTGCCTTCGTTAACCACCATCTTTAGACCCTATTAATTTGTCCTGAGGTGGGAACGATGCTCGAGTCGTTTTCCAAAAAGTTGGTGGCCCACAGTTGTTGGTGTAACCTTGTCTGAATCAGTTGGAGTTTCTCTTCAAGCTCTTGCTGAGTGAAAGCAGGTAAATTATTCTCTGTACAGACCTGTTTAGTTTTTATGTGTTTTCCAAATTCTGTGTTCATGACTTTTTCCACATAACAACGTTGTGACTTACGTTTAGGTTTTGGTGGAAAGCATGTTGGGATAGGTCTGCCAGGGATTGTATTTTGCTATGTGACTTTTACAGCACAGGTTTTAGCTGCTGTAACACAATGCCACCCTTTTTCTCGACAATGGTGGAGCTTTTATTAAAATCTATGAAAAGCCACGCATGCTTTTAAAAGCAGGCCTTCCTTATTGATTGTTGTAATGGGGGCTGCTCTACAGGAATGAACTCTTCCTGTTGGATCTGTTTTCAATAAATTGATGGAGTGAACACAGTCTGACTGCTTTCTGTCGCTGTCTGCGTGACATGGTTTTGAGAAACATCTGGAGACAAGAAGAGAAAGATGAGAGAAGGAATGTGCGGAGCTAGAGAGGTGAAGACAGAACACAAAAAATCAACTAGCTGGAAGTTTGGTTTTAAATCTCGGCAGCTGCGCGAGGGAGCGGAGAAACAGCACTGAGGTTAGGGTTCAACCATGTGTTATAATGTGTTTGTGGTGAAGTCTGCCAGTTGTTGGGCTTGAGTTAGAAATGCCTGGAAGCTCTTAGCAGGAGTTCAGAGTCCTGCCCACCAGAGGTTGAGTCTAATTGGTCCAACAGGCAGTTTGGTACCTTGGACCAAGCTCATGCCTGGAGGACAGGTATGGCATACTAATCAGCATATCGAAGAAAGGTCAGTCTTGTGCTCACACTGATCGGCTGCCTTTAGGTCAGCAGCTGTCCTAGCCAGGAGAAGGAGGAGCAGACTGTTAGGGGATGGGGAGAGTATCTCGCCTGGTGCTCTCAGGTTGACCAACTCAAGTGACACTTTCCTGAGACTGGGCCAATTCCAGGCTGCTAAGAGGATCAGTTTCCCCTTCCTGTCCTGACACACATCCAGCCATCGCCACTCAGTAGTCTTCAGGCTCTCTGCTCACCAGGCTGTGAGACACACTTGTGCACTTTCTACAACCCCGAAAAGCTGGGGACAGTATAGATTATCACCCAATGATAAAAGGAAGTGATTCATACATTTACATGGATTTTTTACTGCAGCTGCAGTTTTTAAAACACATCTTAAAACACATTTTTATTATATGGCTTTTAACTCAGCGTGGGACTAGCTTCTGTTTTAGTGTGCTGCAGGTTTTATTATTGGTTTTATTAATTTTTTTATTTGTTTTTTTTTTTTTTTGCTTTTATTTTATTTTTTTTAGGTCGTGTGCTTTGCCAATCTTTTAGTCTGTCGCTTTTTGTATAGCACTTTGTTCAACGACAGTTGTTTAAAAGAGCTTTATAAATAAAGTTGAGTTGAACTGAGTTGGAACTGAATTCTGTTTGTCTGACAACCTAACTTTATATACATACATAGATTCCCCTCATTGAGACCTGTAAAAAAACATCAGGGCAATTTAAAGCTATTAATAATAAAAAAAAAAAAACCCAGCTAATTTAAAGAGACGGTGGTAATCATTAAATGCCACAAAAGAAGCATGAATGGATGGGCAGATGTCTTTTCAGTACATAGAAGAATCATAAAAGTGTTTAAAATATTTCAAGATTGGAAGACTCTTGAGTATGAAGCATAAAAGGTATATTAAAGATATTAAATGGTTGAAGGTTTCAGTGTGTCCCTATAAAAGGCTATTTTTACGAATTGGCCGATCTCTGTGAAGCGCCTCAAGACGACACTGTCGTGAAATGGCGCTATACATATAAAGTTGAATAGAATTCGTTCTTTGCTGTGTTAAAAAGATGTTAACCTTGTTCAGACGCACCGGGATGGTGGATTGTAGTCGGACCAATCAGTATGCCAGCGTTTTGTTGGAAGAAATGGAGCAAAAAGGAGCATTGTGCATGTCAGGATGCAAGTCCAAAAGCTCAGTTCTGGGTTGGGTTGGGGGGGGGGGGGGGCTCAATACAAGCTTCTGCAAAACAAAGTAAAACTACTTTCTGCCTTTACTGATGATCCATTTTCAATAGAGAATATTGGCAAGTTTTTTTAAAGACAACATAGCAACTGTGTGAAAATCCTGTTTAAATAAGAAAATCTAAAAATCGTGTTAGTTTTTCAAAATTTCCCACATCATTCCAACTTTTTCTAATTTAGGATGGTAGAATAAATGTGGCTCTGTGGTAAGGATGGGATCAAAGCACATTTCACTGGAAAGTCAAAGTCCTTACTAAGAGGATTGAGATCTTAACTGTCTCAAAGTCTGTCAATGACCACTGGTAGGCAGGCAAAAACATGCAGGAAGACACGTACCCATCAACTCTGCTCAAGCAGGTTACAGAAGAGCCGTTAAGATTTATCCAGGAGTGCATCCGTATTAAAACTATAAAAACACCGAAGGCAGCAGAAAGGTGGAGGAGATGAAGAGGTGTCTAATCTTAGTGTTTGGCCTGGAGAGCATTATGGTGAGCTTGTCACATGTCATGGTGCCGCCGGAGAGGCAGGAGGCATGTTAGGAGCCAACAGACTATCATCCAAATCATTAGCAAAACTTTTCAGGGGTAAGAATTGAAAAACTTATTTTTTCTTCACCTTCACTTTCAATTTAGGGGAAGTTTTTATGATCTCTAGCTTTATAAACGTACCTGTTTGGGTTCATCTGTGTCATTCTAACCCAAAAGGATCAAATAATTCCTCCCAGCACCAGCCTGTGCATAGAAAACATTGAGAACCAGCTGGTTAACATAGTGGAGTATTTAGCTCCAAAAGACCCAGGAATTTCCCCCAGGAATTGGAATCGTGGGCCAAAAAGCAGAGCTAGAGTAGAGTGAATGCTGGACTTAACATTGACCAGGTGGCCACAAACTTCACATCAAATGACTGATAATGCTCCCTTCTAATTGCAAACAAACTTGCTTTTCAGACACAAAATGATGATTTAAGGTTGTGCTTGGACCTTTAACACCCTAAAGAACAGAGAGATAGTGCAAAACAGCTTGCATCTTTAGTCTTGAGCAAGAAAAACCACCAAACAGGATCTGAAGAGGTTCCACACCTTCAGCTTTGTTTCATACGCGTTACTGAGCAATTCTGCCCAAACCTTGTTTGGCTGATCTCTAAAAAATGTGAATGTTAACTGTACTATAAGTATAAAACAAAATGGTTCCTTAATGAGCTTCTTAACATTATTTTTGCAGCAGCGTTTAATTGGATGCTGTTTTCTCTGATTAAGACAGAATTGGTAGAGCTGCATAAAAAAGCAGGAGAATAGCCTCTTATGTCTCAACCCCTGCATATTTTGACAGATGCTTGAGCCGGACCTAACACTGAGCAGGTGTGTGCCAGAACAGGTTAAAAGGCAGCATGTCGTGCACAGCAGCTGCAGAGTGACTCTGGCTGAACCCTGCTGCCAGCTAAACCTGTGCGCCTGACGAGCTGTTTGGATTGTGGGTGACTGATGAGGCTGTGCTGTGCAGCCCTTCCACCACAGCAGCTCTTAGCTGCGAGAAGCTGCCAACAGCTGCTCTGAGCTGAACGTGGCCATCTTCTAATTAATGGCTCCATGTTGTGTGAGCTGAGAGGTCGAGGTGGTAAAGAAGAGAGAAGGAGGTGTTATGATGTTGCACATGTGAGATGATGTATGATACCTCTTCTCAAATGACCAGTCTTCCCACTCTTGCTAATGTAATGCATGTTGTAAACAAAGCTGCAGAGAATGAGCTTCCTTTGTAATAAATGTACCTTTAAGCTATTTTCTTTATATATGGTTTTACTTTTTCGCTGAAATTCCTCCTTAGTTTATAACAACTTCTTTCAGGTGTATAGTATTTATGCAAGTTACTTTCTGTACCTAAAAGAGCTCTGTGACACTAAATAGATGAAATGAAACCATATTAACACATTAGATTTGATTTAATTGATGTTTGCCCCAAGCTTTTTGGCTTTTTTGTCTTTGGTCCCTTTTTCATGTAAAGATGTGCGGAACTATGTGCACTTAGATTTGGGCAGGAAAAAGTTGTTGAATTATTGCAAAATCACCCATAAAAGGTTTGGCTCCATCAGGCAGCAGAAAGATTAGAAGTCAACTGTTGCATCTTCGAGCCATTTAGACTAAACATCATTCCAGCACCTCATAACAGCTCTTCCAAAAGAACAGCATGTTTTTTCACATATGGAGCATCTCAGGACAACAAAAGGTTTATGAGCAGGATGGACACATAAGAGAAAGACTTTGTGTTTCATTTGGAACATTTATGCAGCTGCTGTTGTTTTACTTACTTACTTTTTCACTTGCAAGGTTTTACAACTCAAAGACATTTTTTAGAAAAGTCATTATCAGTTTCTGAAGTTAACTTGATAATCTCAAACAAGAAATAAGACTCAAAACTTGATAAACATTGTATGGAGAACAGTCCATCCTTTCTATTAGAATGAAGAGAGTAAACAGATTTAATCCACTCCACTGAGGATCAAGCGTGAACACCTTTAAAAAGCAGATGTTTTGTCAGCATTCATGTGTTTCTCAGCATAATGTCAAACGGAAAAGACATTAGCAATAATCTTGGAGAAGAAACAGTTTCTGTGTATCAATCTGGGAAGGTTTATAAGAAAATTTTTAAACTGTTGTTCATCAAGACAAAGATTATCACAGGTTGAAAACGTTCCGCCATTCTCCCTCATCCCTGCAGATTCTGGAGGACAGAAGACACTGCAAAAATCCTAAGAGCTACATCTCTGACTGTCCAGGCCCCAGTTAGCCTCTTAAATCTTAATGTTCATGATGGTCTTATTAGAAAAAAGACTGAACAAGCATGGCTTGTTTGGAGAAACTCTATAAAAAGAACATGGCAGCAGGACTTACATTTGCAAAGATGCATCTGGACAACAACAAAACATCTGCTACAAGGTCTTCAAGACAAGCCGGGACAAAGTAGAGAACAAAATGCACCGCAATGTGTTGGGAGAAAAGCAAAAGCAACATATCAGCACAAACATCTCACAGCAACAGAACCTGGACGCCTTGCAGTCACTGAGCAGGATCTTTGCTTCCTCTGCATGGTATACCAGGGTAAAATGCAATCTTCTATCCAACTGTTAAACATTGGCTGAAAAAGCTTCATGCAGCAGGATAATGATGCAAAAATGCAGTGACAGATGAAATGAAAAAGAATCAAGTTGGACATGAAACCCGAAAGAAAAGCTGTGGTGGTATCTTTACAGAGCTGTGCAGGAGCAAATGCTGCAAACCTCATTGGACTAAAACAACATATAAAAGAATAATGGACTAGAATTCCTCCAGCACCACGTGAGAGGCTGATAACATCTCAGAGAAAAGAATTGCTTCAATTTATTGCTGCTGAAGTTGAATCACACTGAAACGTAGAGGAAATGGCCAGGTATTATTTTTACATCTTTAGTGGATGTCCTAATGGACTTTTAGGACTTACGTGGAAATCTGATAATGATTTTAGATGATATTTATGTAGAAATCCAGCAAATTGTTGTTTATAAAGTTTTCAGTATGTGTATGTGATTGCCATAGGAACCGACTCACATATACAACTGTTCTCCTCACATCAGTGACTCTGTAAAGGGCATGTTGAGCTCTGCAGACTGTTTAAGAGAACCAAGCGTTTTGGTGTCTGTGGGGGAATTAATGGTTGCCCTGGCTTATCACTTAACAGAGAAGCTCAGTGAAGTGGGATGGGGGGAGGGGGTGGCAGTAAAAAGGCTGGTAAAGTAAATAAACTTTGCTCCTCTGTCAGCAATGGAAAAAGAGAGAAGAATGAAAATGTAATCTCATCCTGGCTTTTAAATCTATCTTCCTTGCAAGACCTTGAGAACAACACATTTCCCATCAAATGGCAGATTAATCTTGTGCAGCTCATGTACAGTCACACACAGATCCTCTCGCAGTGCCGGGAAGGTTGTGTGGGAGTCATGAGGGGCTTGGTGCGTGCATCATATCATCTGATTTCTGGGAGTGTGGGGGAGAGCAATAATAATAGATGCCACAAGTGAAACTAATATCATTGTCTGCAGCCTCTTTGGTGTGTTTCCACACCACCTGCTCGGCATTATGAAGATACAGAGGTGCTGACAGCGCACTTTGGAAACTGGAGTTCATTGGGTATTTTAATATTTATCTTCATTTACATGGAGCAGTAAATGTAAAGGTGGAACTTACAAATCCAACTGCTTATCTTATTCATGAGGTGGCACCGAATTCCTTCTCGAAACAAACAAGCCAGTTTCATCTCACAGACATGCATGAAATATGCACAACATCCTCTTGAGGTTTCTGCAGCATATTTGTGTGTTTTGCAAACGGGGTGGAGCTTGTCACCTGATAAACTCGAAAAATAGATTACTAACATGCAGCAGTATATCCATGTTTTTCCTCCTTAACCAAGTGCATTTAAACCCTAAGTTACCTAAACATAACAAAATTACACAGCAGATAATGTTGTTGTAGGAAATATGTGTGAAGACAGGAGGGTGTGGTGGTAAAATTAATCTGGAGATCCAGGTTTATCATCTTAACCAAGGCATTTTTTCTTCTTCTTCAGCCCATCTGTGAGAACTACAATAAATGTTGTCATACTTTATCCCAATGTGTAATCATATTTGTGTCTATATTCACAAAAAAGTGTGCATGGTGTGCAAAAGCAGAAAGAGCCATATATTAGCTTGTTTTGAAATAAAAAAAATTGAAAAACTTTGTTCTTGTTTTTTGTATTTAACCCCAGATGATATTAAAATTAATATTAAAAGTGAAGTTGTTCATGAAAGTGACAGAACAAGAGAAAGGAGTTAACATCACACTGACCTTTACTGAATGGATGTTCTTCACAAAGCGTTACGCATGCTTTTACAGAATAGCATTAGCTTTCTGTCAGTCCATCTTGCTAGTAGCAGGAAAATCCATCAGAAGATGTGGTCACAAAGGGAAGGCCATGGTCAGTAGCGATATGGTGGTTAAACTATGTCATGTTACTACTAAGGCAAATATATTTTTATACTACATTTCATGTACAAGGAAATTCAAAGTGCAAAGTACATAAAACATTAAACGCATTACAAATGGTGCAAAGAAAGCAAACACAGCAGCGACACCAGAAGCAGCCTGAAACTTTACTATAAGGCAGGATGGATCCATGATTAACGTTTAAATGTGGATCTGATATGGAGAGGCATTAACCAGCTACATGTTTCCATCTTTTTGTGTCTGGTTTTGGTGAATCTGCTTCCTGTTACCAGGAGGGGCACCCGGTGTGGTGGTCTGCTGCTGTACAGGGAGGCGTGGTGTTGCCTTACTATCCCTGTCTAAAACGGAAGAAAGACCAGCGAGGCATTAAAAATAGCCTATCAGTTTGAATTTCAGTTGAATGTCTTCACTACGTTTATTGAATGGCTACAATGTGACTGGCTGGTCAGCTATTAGTCCTATAGTAAGAGAGTGAACCGGTGAACATTATAAAACTGCTGGTGAGTGTTTGTTTATGCAGACTGAATCTTCCTTTGTGCCAAGGGTGGGGCACATTGGCCCTCTTCCTGAAACTTTTCAATACCTCCCTGTTCCAACACACCAGATTCCAGTGAATCACTTGTGCAGATCTTGATAAGCTGTTGCATCTATTGGATTTTAATCGTGTGTGCAGGACCAGAGGTGCATGGAGGACCAGGGTCGTCCCCCCCGTTTGTGCCATCAAGGATGAATTTCATGGTACTGTTCATTAGTAGGATGTTTTATTTGTTTGGGATCCAGGGAGGTGAGAAAATATGATGTAATGTGTAGTTAGAGGGTCTGTTAATGTATGCTATAACAGTTCCCTCCCCATGTTTTAAATATTTAACCTAGATCATTTTATAAGGTCACATGGGGACTAAAAGTGCAATAGACTGGATCCAGAAATAGCATTTCAGTTTTAGGCATTAAGGATCGATCTTGCTTTTTTTGGAAGCCGGGTGTGCAGCACCATCCTGCAAACCCCTGACCTCATGATTGTCCATATCTCTTCGGTTAAATGTCACACAACAGACAAAAATGTGGCTTTTCAATGAAATGTGTATAGTAGCATTAAAATCTGCATAAATCCTGCTTGAAACCACAAGTAAATTTGCACAGCTAATATCTTGCAGTGTGATTGGGTTGTACCATGACTTTGTCATGTAATGGCTGAGACATCGGACTCCTTTGGCGCACATTGAGCACATAATGACTGTTTCCAGAAACGTAAGCATGGCTGCCGATCAAATCAAATCAAACTTCTATAGCACCTTTAATACATTGAGTCTCTCAAAGTGCTTTACATAAAAAAAAATGTTGTAATGAGATAAAAACAAGTTCAAAACGAAGGTCATTAGGTCACACATTTATCATCATATGCACAACACACACACATACACAATTTAAAATCATCATAAAATAAACGGTCTGCTAGTGTCTGTCTCTTCAACTGAAACAATTTCGTACCACATCATTCAAGCTAAATACATAAAAGACAAATGCATGATGAACTGAGCTGGATTTGGTTTTATTTATATGGTACTGATTCAGAGCAGGAGGCATCTCAGCACAAATTAAATAGGATCGATTTAGCTTAAATTATACAAAATCAAACCCAGCTGACAGCTGCACTAAAGTAGTCAGAGACACCTCCAGATCATTTAATGATCACCCAGCGGCTAGATGAGCTGCTCTTCAGTACAAGCAGCTTATTTTTTATTAGATCAAGCTAAGAAAAAAATGGATGAATGTTTAGAAATGCTCTTGAGACTAAACATAACTAGCTACTATAACTTTGGCAGCACACGTCCACACCACGGTTACTGTTTGCATCCTGTAAAGATGGCAGCATGCTTGCTGGATGAAGTGGTCTGTCCTGTGGTTTAAAACCAAAAATCCACTCAGGATCTAGTGAAAGGTTTTATGTAGCTTTATGTAGGGTTTGTGTTAGCATCCGATCATTTATTTAATTAGAAATAATTCTTGCAAAAGCAAAGATTCTCAGAGTGGTGCTGCTGATGTTTCTCATGCAGTTAAAGCTTTGCTCAGCTGGGAAGGAGACTGTTCTGCAGAGAGGTAATGAGCGATTACATGATTACAGTTTGTACAAAGCGTTCAGGCCAAAATTAAGCTTGTTTCTGTTCAAGCTGAACAACCTGCTCACGTCAGATTCAGATTTCCTGACCATATAGTATAATGTATTTTTGCCACGGCCACCTGCGAAATTCCTCATGTGAACTTTATTTCTGACACAAAATATTTGGGAGCTACTTGACATAATGAAGTAGAGAAAGTGAGTGAGAGAGAAAAACACACTCTCACACACACACACACACACACACACACATCCATACATATCCTTTCTTGCAAAGCCACAAGTTTCTAATTATATCTCGGGTTTCAAATAAAATGCGTTTACAGCCAATTCGTTTGCGTAAATGCCATTCCTGTCTGTGTGGAGAGATGTAACCATTTCTAACCCCGAAACAATAAATAGTTTATTGCTTTTATTTGTCATAGCTTTATGTTGTACTGCCAACCCCTTAAAAGGATAGAAAAAAGGCATATTTTCCCACTAATGACTGTGTGTGATTTACGGAGTCTGTCTTTGACATGGGGGTGTCTGTACTTTCTAACCGAGCATAATTAGACCTCTGGAGCGGCATGCATCGCAAAACACATTGCAGCAGAGACGCTGTGCTTCCCAGCGAGCCTCTCGTGCGGTTTGGGCATGATGCTGAACGGACAGTGCTGTAGAAAAATGCTTGGAGGGTTCTCTCCCAAACTCATGCGCTCATACAAACAAGCGTGCAGGTCAGTCATATCTGAAACAGACATAATGACTGGCATTGACACACTTTCAGAATCGTATACAAGAGGGTGAAGAAAGAGCATATAAATTGGCTCAGTGAGGATCCAAAGAGTTAGTCAAGCATGAGCTGTGCCCTGCCAAACGGAGAAAGCGGATTGCCCTCCCTCCACCGTCCCCAGTGACCCTGAACACGTCACAAAGGAGTTTTGCACTTTTTCTGACGTCGCTTCTCACCCCTCTTCTTCCTGTCTTTTCGCTTTTTTCCGTCTCCTCCTCCTCTGTCTGTGTCAGTGAAAGAAGAAAAAAAAGGGACGCTTCTGTTTTGGGTTCTCGTCAAGTGATTTCTAATGACACACTGCTCTCGTCCCGCAACATGTATTTTAGAGTAAATGAATCAGGCAGTACATGGCCTCATTAAGTTGAAAGTGCCGCAGTCTGCAGCAAAAGTGCATGTTGCTCAGGATGCGCAGCATTCACACCAAGAGCCCGGCAGGGCTTCAGAGACAATATCACACATGTGCAAATGGGAACCGTCCCTGTGTGTTTGGTAAAGTTCTCAAAAAAGCAGAAACACTTTGAAGAAATTTGCTTTGACACCGGAAAAACATGGACTAGCTGATGCATCATTTCGGGTTTACACTTTATTCCAGAGACCTCTTCTTCTAGCACCGGGCTCCTCACTCCTCAGTGACACACCTGACTCAGACTTGTGCAGAACTTGACTAGGGTGCTGCAACAGGTCATATATTTTGCTGTATTTGCTGTTTCACTATCCATCCCGCACATTTATGACAATATTATTATATTTTAGCAACATGCACCAAACAATAATTTTGCCATACCACTCATTTCTCGCTGCAAGGTCTCTACCCGGAACTGGGAATGGCTTTCTCCCGCTCACTGCTCCTCTTGCTCATCCACTGAGCAGCCAGAGAGGCACTGTCTGTCCTTAGTGCAGGGTGGGGGGGTAGGGGACGGGGTTTGTTGACGAGAGTGCAGCAGCAGTGACATGCACACATCCTGGGGGAGATGACGACCTAAGGTTTTCAGGTAGGGGTGGGAGTGTCTCCACCATGCTGTCAGGCGTTTGCTCTGCTAAAGCTGCACCTTTCTTTTCTTTCTTTTTAACACAATAAAGCTACAAAACTCATGGATTGAAAATAAAACTATTACCGGGAACATTTTAAAGTACAATTAACACTAATACAAGGTTAAAAGATCATAAAAGTCCATTTTGGATAATGTGGGACCTGTTTGAAGATCCCTGTCCTAGAACGTTACAGCTTTATGCACTTGATGTGAATGTGTGCATCTGTTAACACCGGAATCAGAAACTCCATGCAGGAGTCTAACATCGAACCAAACCCACACAGGTGCAAACTTCCCAAAGCTTCCTGGCACCCCCTCCCAGAATATTTGCTTCAGTTTGGGCTCACCTGTGATAGCCTGCTCTGATTCTTGTTTTTATGGTTGGAGTATTGTTAGAGGGCTGTTGTCTCTGACGGGTGAGTATAGCTGAATAACATTTGAAGCAGTGTGTTTGGACAGACTGGCTGTAAGAACACGTCCTTTGATAATTCGAAACTTATCAATGTTTTATTGGAAAGGTCTTTTTGACACAGAATCTAATGGAACGTGCTATCTTTTTCATAACTTATTTACTTTAGAAAAATGAAATAATCCCTTTTATGCACTGAAAAGGAGAGAATGTGAACCTCTTGCCTCAGTTAAATCATGTAGGTATGTGAACAGATGTACGTCAAACTGCCACCGCCTCCATATTCAGTATTTTATTTGACCTTCTTCTGCATCACTTTACTTCTGACTCTTTGACCTGACAACAATAACAGCTAACAATGTCAAATGAAGCTTGTTTTCAGCTCTGAGGTTCCACGCTGTAGGCTGATGTTTGGCTTGTGTATGGCGGGTCTAGGCACCTATAATATGGTTTTTCATGTCTGCCCTCAGTCCAATCACAACCCTTTCTTACCTCCGGATTTAAAGCAGAAGGTTTATAAACATTTTTTAATTTGTAAATTCAAAGGAGAATACTTTACTTTAATTTAGACATATTTAACTCAAAGTTATTTATTCCCAATTAAAAATTTTTTTAAAAAACATGTAACGGTTGTCATTGTATGCATTTGCACCCATGGTCCAGATGCAAATGTGTTTTGGACCTAAAACCAAACCTTTCTGCAAAACAGTTTTCTGAATGTGTACACCAGCTATAATGTTTCTGTGCTCACTGCAAAGGCGCGGCATTGGCTTAAAATGTCAGTGCACTGCTCCACAGAACTGGATCCCTGTGCCGCTGGTTTTAGAGCAAGTCAGATCTGAGTTTGTGAAACTAATTTGGCAACAAAGTGGTTTTAGCTGAAAAACAGTATTCAGAATTTTATCCAACTCGATTGTACCTGCACATTGTCTTGTCAGACCAAAAAAAAGCATTTCTACTACTCACAAGAACGAACAGTCTCATGTCTTTTAACAGGATTTAAATCATAATTGCCATCAGAGATGGACATTGGGCTACTTTGTGAATTCGGTTCACTTGTCCATGTGTTTGTACAATAAGCAAGCGGCGCGTTGTGCCTGTGCTTGAACAGATTTTACATGTTTCAGATACACCGCAGATGTAACACTTTTCACACGGCTTGGTGTTTTTTTTTCTTTGCAATCTATAATTTGAATGGATATTCGGTGGGTTAACATAAAACACATCTCAGTTCAATATGAACCAACAAAATCATCACATTTAAATACAACACTATTATATTTTATCACTTTTACTGGCAAAGACCAGTCTATCTTCCTCTCTTCTCATCTATTAACTCTGCAGCCAGTCAGTCAGTTGGACAGACTTTCATTTTGTCTTTTATTTTTTCACTTTCTTCCTCTCTTCCTTTGGTCATTTATTATTTGTCTCCCAAATCAGCCATGGTGAGCATCCAAAATGACAAATGTGTTTCATCTCATGGCTGATGTGTGACACAGTGGCTTAAACCTAAACCCCGTTGTCACATGAAGCCCCTGCTGAAAAACACTTGTGTAGCTTCTCACTCTCAGGATGCTGCAAGACGATGACAGCATGTGCATACATGCCCATACTGAAGGGCATAAGATGAATCAGAAAGGCAGAGTTTTATGTTCAGAAGGTTATGTAGCGTCACATTTCCAGTTCTCTGTGCTTAAAGGATAGCCAGACAAACAGCCTGAAGATACATTACAAGTGCTTTCATTAATGAGGTAGCGGAACATTTTAATGCAGGTTCTGTGTTTTTGTGATCTGACCTTTTTCATATATTTCAGATGTTGAATCCTGACTGCAGCTAAAATGTGGATAACATAGTTTGGTGTTTGGCTGTGCAGAGTTTTTCTAGATTATATGGCATATTTGAATGTTTGGATGGTTCATTCAGACATGTTGGCTCATAACAATATAAACCAAATAGATGCATAACTCTCACTGCCATCCAGGTGCTTCCCTGGGAGCATGGTTCACTTTGATGCTTTGTGTTTAAACTTAGCTTAAGATGTTTGAATTATCTATTTTTCTTGTGCCATTTGGTACATTTAATGTCACAAGCATTACGAGAACGAAGCCAAAAACTAAATGCATCTCCAAACACACTGCTTTATTTGGCAAAGTGTAATTTCATGAAAAGACTTTAGGGGAAGTAACATGATGTATTTTAGACAGGGATATTTTCTGGTTTGTATCATTCTTTTGCTTTTAGTATTGTAATGTGTTTGTGTTTAGCATTGTTCTGTGTTGCTTAAGTTACATGTTCATCTGTTAGACTGCAGTGTTAATGATAAGAGACAAGCCAGTGCAGAAGGGGGAATATACAGAGAGAGGGGCTGGGAGGAAGCCGGGAGGTGGTGGAGTAGAGAAAGTGAAGGAGTGAGCGTAGAAGAAGAGTCGAGAGTTCGCAAGATGTTGTACGGCGTGATCGCGGCCAACAGCGACCTGTTTTCATCTGATTAAAAGAGCAGTTACGCAACTCACCTTGTCATCCTTACAGACGAGAAGTCGTTACAGTATTTTACTCATTTGCGTTCGGTGCATGTTCTTCCATAACATTTCAAGTGAGATTGAAACAACCTTAATGAAGCATTTTTTTTGGAACAAGAGTGATATGACTGGGTCATACCTGCAGTTTGTGCCTCTAGAGAGCTTTATTATTACTTGTCTTCTGAAGATCACAAGTAATTTGTTTCTATGGGGCCCAGATATGATGAAAAACAGCAGCACATCTCATTTTCCATTTAATCTCCAGACAGACTCACGATAAATCTAATTTGCAGTAAACCACAAACAAACCCGAGGAAATTAGACGTTTCTCCTAAAGGAGAAAAAGAGGTGCAGTTTACTGCACTGACCAGTTTCAGTTTCCCATTAGCGTCACCCCTGCTGATTATTGGGACAGATTGATAAGATTGATTGTGCAAGTGTGTCAGCTGACTGGCAAGGACTGGTGGAGACAGATCAGGAGGTTTCAGCAGCCAATCGCAGCTCAGCTCTGCTGCCTGTCAGTCACCTCAACCAATGACTTACCACGCTGCAGACCTCCCCCCACATGCAGCAGCAGGGCAGTCAAAGAGTTAAAAAGAATTTCTCTGATTGAAATCAGAGAGCAGGCTGTGTTGTCCTTCATTTTCCACACAGAATATTTTTATTTACTGCTAATTGATGTACACTCAGTTAGCATTACCACTAACTTGCATCTGTTGTCCCAGAAAAACCTCTACAAAACAGCAAAGTCCAGATAAAGTGCATGATTTAAAATGCAAAATTTAAAGTGCATATTTCATATGGGATGAGTACACAAAGTGTGGTGCATGTAACACAAAATGACAGGAATAAAACACAAAAGCACAGCAGATGTGTACAGCTGCATGTATATGTGTCTGTGCTGCAGAGCATACATCTAGACGTGAGAAGACTTTTGGTTTGTTAAGACTGAAATGAGATATAAAAGAGGTCTATGTGTCTCTTGCTCCACATGTTCCAGATGTTTCTACCCCTCACTGACTGCACAGATTGTCCAAAGGAGCTCGGTTTGTGGAGGAACTGGTCGTGTTCTTTAGATCTAATAGTGGTGGTAGGTCTATGATTTTCAGAAGATAAAAACATATTTATTAAGGATCTTACATATATCATGTGAATATTTTTCCTGTCATATTTTTTGGGCTTTCTTTCTACAGTTTATAAAAATCCTATCACGCACCAGGCTGGCTGCACAGACACTGATGGTCTGTCTAAATCTCTTAAGGGTGAATTTATTTAAATATTTTAAGACATTTTTTTAGATAAAGGAGGAGTCTTTAAAGACACAAAAGTGTTTTAATTTCAGCTCTTCACCTTTTTAAAAATGCTTTTAAATTATGTATTGAATTGTTGATAAACGGAGAATATAATAAACCTGAGTATAGAACTATGACGTGATCATTATGGTTCAAGAGAGTCTTCTCCTGTAAAGCCATGCTGCTGTGATGGATGCAGGATGTGCTTCAACATCATCTTACTGAAATCTACAAAGCCGTCCCTGAAAGAAACATTTGGAATGGAGCAGATGTTTCTCTGAAACCTCTCAAACTTTTCAGCATTGATGGGGCTTCACAGATGTGGAAGCTGCCCACATCTGCACTAATGCACCCCTATCCCATCAGAGATGCAGGCCACTGATAACAAGCTAGATGCTCCCTCTCTTCTATCTGCATGACAAGCATCCCCATTTTCTAGAAACTTCTTCAGTTTCTACTTTGTCTCAGGAGCCAATCCCAGCTACACAGGGCGAGAGGCGGGGTACACCCTCGACAGGTCACCAGCCTATCACAGGGTCACATATATAGACAGACAACCATGCACACTCATTCCTAAGGGCAATGTAGAGTCCCCAATCAGCCTATCCCCAAGCTGCATGTTTTTGGACTGTGGGAGGAAGCCGGAAAACAAACTCCACACAGATAGGCCACCGCCCGAGCCGGGGATCGAACCGGCAACCTGCTTGCTGTGAGGCTACAGCGCTAACCACCTCGCCACCATGCAGCCCATGTTTGAACTATTGAAGTAAAAATGGTAAAATGTTTGTTGTGTTTCAGTTATTTTCATTCATTATCAGATAACAGATCAAATCAGACGTGGGATCCATTTATGGTAAAGTTCTGGGTTTAATTTAGTCTCTATCCTACTTTAGCTTTTCCTGTTTTACCACTTGGGCTTTTAAGCACATGGGTATGACCTAATCTGCATATTGTATTACATATGGGAAACAATCTGAACTGCGGCAGGTGGTAGAGGTTTTGATTTTGTCGTCATTTGTCTGTCTGTAGCAACATCACATGAAAATTACTGGATAGATTTTCATTTCTGAGATTTTTTTTTGCAAATGGGTCTTGATCTAACTTGGACGCCACTAAGATTTGGAAGTGATCTGGGTCCAGAAACCTGATGAAGGATTCTTTCTCATTGTGAGATAAAGCCGTTTTCAGTATGTGTGCACATAACACCACAGTAAATCCTCCAGCTTCTTGGCTGAAAAATCCAGCAGAAGTTTTACAAGATATCAGAGATAGATCTGAATCTCTACCAAATTCTGGATACCATCATCCGGAAGAGGGGAAATTACGGGATCTTTGGAATTTCATCACTGCATGAGAATAAAATGAGAAATAAACATGCAACAAGCACAACAATAAAGTCAAGACACTGTGGATTGATTATCTGTCTAGGAAGTGTCTAGTGGTCTAAAAGGAGTCTAAGTCTATAAAATGAGGATGGAAATCCTTATATGGGTGGAAATGAGCGGCTTGGTGGAAATTTTTTTCAAGTTAAGTATGGAGCTAAAAAAACAAATGTATTTTTACAATAAAAAACTAGATTCATTTATTTGTTTTCTAATTTTACCCAGACCCTTGCAAGAAGAAGCCTTGAGCCCCCAGAGGTTAGCATGCGGTGTAATGCTGTGTCTTGCTGCTGTAGAACAATCCTCCGATGCAACTACAAGCAGCAGCTTCCAGCAGCAGAGAGAGGATGTAATCGGCTTGTGTTAGGAGGTGGGTCAATGGGTCGTGATCTTCGACTTTGGCTGGAGTGGTTCGCACCGGAGTGTGAAGTGGCTTGGAAGAGAATCAGCAGCTCCAAATCTGAAACCACAGCCCTCTTCTGGAAGAATATCTCTTCAACATGAAGATGGATTTACTGTCCCAGAGGAAATATGTCTCAAACAGTCCTAACAAGAAAACGTTTCCAGCGTTTTCTGCTGTGGGTGTTTGGCCTTATCATCACCGTCTGCCCTTATCAATGCTATTTCTACATTCTTTGCATTTTTTAATTCATTCTTTTTGTGTTTCTTTTATGAATTCTAGCTATTTTTCATGCAGTCACAGAATAAATTCTCTACATGCACAGAGCAGGCAGACAGACTACATAATATCTTACATCTGTGTTTTCACATAGTCTGGTTTGGACAACACAAAGGCAGCAGCGTAGGAACATTATGATAAACTTAAGCTGCACATGTTCAAGAATGTCCTGCGCCAGAGAACGCTGTCTTTACAGACGAGTAATGCAACTTGTCATCAAACGCATCAAACTTCTGCATCAAACGCAGCGCCTAGGGGAAGTCACCATCACAAGGGTTAACTCGTCTCAGTGCAGTTTAGAACAGGTCATTAAACACATTAGATGTGTGTACGCTAGACTCGCCGCCTTAAATCTCCAGTCGCCATGCCCTCTACCTGTCTTTATTTCAGTACCCTTCTCTTGTTCGCGCTTTGCTTTGACTGAAATAGCAGGTGGGACATAAAATGTTGGGAGGTCTCAAAGTCAGGACATCAAAAGGATGCATCATGGCTGAGTCACTCAGCAGGCTCCAGATCGCTGCCCTGCACCATGAAAACAGACGAGCTGTGTGTAAAACACTAGTTGGTGGTTTGGAGATTGGAAAGTGGGATGCGACCAGTCACACAGGAATGTAATCAAAGTGCATTTTATTATGTTTCACTGCAGGACCACAGGACACTGAGGCCGTTGACTCACATCATTCCACTCTACCCTGTGTAACCCACACCCGCTTTGATTTTCTTTAAACGTGTGTGTGTGTGTGTGTGTCCATTCCTTTCATTTGTTATGTGTGTGTGATACATGCCTGCATGCCTTCGGATGTTTTTCACAATGCCTGGACCACTGTTCTTAAAGCAACATACCTGAGTATTCACGAGTTTTAACTCTTTAAATATTCAACCAATTTTAAAATAAGGAGAAAATAAATCCTGCGTTTTATTCTACATTTAAACTTGATTTATTTGCTTACTACATAACAGAAATAACATGAAATATGCTTGTAATTCATTCTTTTTGTTGTGGCAAAGAACTTAAATTGACCTTTTTACCCTTTATGTGTTCCTGAAGTGCATTGTGGTTTGAGGTTTTATTCTGCAGTCAGATTCCTGGAAGATTAGATAACTATTCCAAATGTTATGTAACAGTGAGAATTTCTCATTGTTCCTGGATTTTGTTTTTAATTAAATCTCTTGCTTTGCAGCAGTTGATACATTTTCTGATCGTTGAGGTGGACACAAACGAGGTGCTGTGAATCAAATAATCTTCATCACAACATACTTGCATGAAGTGTTTCTCCCACAGCAAACATGCTGCTTTTCATTCCAGCCAAGCATCTCCACTCCGGTCTGCTCCGTCTGCATTGCAGTTCATTGTTTTTCTCAGCTGTAGCTTTGTAAACCTGAGCCGTGCTTCCATGTTCTCCTGTTTCTCATCCAATAAAACCAGTCTTTTTCTAACTGGACTGTAAGAAACTTTAACATTTAACAGGCTAACTGAGGTATGGAAAGTCAAATGTTTTGGGTGGATTTCTTTTCAGTTTCTCTGAGCACTGCACACAGTCTAAGCATGCAGGGACATTCACTCATAGGAAGACTGAATGTTTTTAATTTGTGAATAATGTTGCTCACTGTGGAGTGAAGGACTCCACATAGTGGCAAATGGCCTGACAAACCATGTCAGGTTGATGCACAGCAACAGTTCCTTTATTAGGATGATTGTTGACATCATTTTTCTTTAGCATTGTCTTAACACACACCTTACTGCTTCACTTTTATTGAGCTGCTCGCTCTGATCATCAAACAAACGCAACTTATTAGTAACTCATGGCTGGCTGGATTCCCTACTTATTCAGACTGGATGGTGGAGAGAAATGGGCTCCAGCTTTATAAATATATGTAAAAAAGAACCTCCTCCCTCCTGCAGGTAGCTGTTCATCTCCAACTCAGGTCCTCTCTTGAGGGTCCTACGCAGCATCTTAACTGTTCCATGGACTGATCTCTTCTGGATGGAGATGTCTGATGTTTCCCCAGGCACCTGTTGGAGCCATTTCTCCAGTGTTCCCAGTGCTCCAATGACTATGGTTACTACTTCTGTGTTCACCCTCTAGGCCTTCTCCAGTTCTTCCTTGAAGCCTTGGTACTTCTCCGGTTTCTCATGTTCCTTTTTCCCGATATTTCCATCATTGGGGATGGATATATCGATCACTACGGCTTTTCTTTGCCTTGGCCTTCATCATTTTATCGGCCTGAATCTTGAAATCCTTCATAAATTTTGATAAAATCCATCTATCTCTCATGTTTTCATCGCTCTCTCTGTCCCTCTCTCTCTGTATCTGTGATCATTGTGTATTCGCAATGGGGATAAGGCCATTTCTTCTTCTAAATGGCAACATGACACTATTCCCAATGCATAGTCATGGTTAGTTTGACTCGACAGGAATCTGGTCTCCTTTATTTTCCAATGCAGATAATATCCCCTCAATTTAGATAATCTAGTAGATTAGCAGCTGTGTAGTGATGGAGAGACTATTCACAAATTTGTGTGTTTGGATTTGTGTGTGTGTGTGTTTGTGGCTGTCGGGGGGGGGGGGGGGGGGGTTGGGTCAGTGACAATGGTCACTCATTTTTCAGGGGAAAACGGAACTGTCAATTTTTTCTTTCCATCCTCTTTTCTCCAAAAAATTTTCTTTTCTTTTTTCCAAAAAT
>JBAMHX010000016.1:1969193-1984712 GCA_037177515.1 Pseudomugil tenellus | reverse complement strand
TATATACATAAAGATAAAGATTCAGACTTTGCTGTGAACATATAAATAAAATTGGACAATGCTGACACAGACTAAACTCAAGAGAAAAATACTTGACTGGATTCGTTTGCACTTACACATAAATACTCAGCTTGACTAAAATGGGGGGTATGTATGCTACAAATGTCCTTTTTGCTGCATATTTTTTGAAAATCTAGTATATCAAACATGTATGTTTCTAAAGATTATTTTTCTATATAGGTGCTCTTTCACATGTTTTGGTTTGTTGTTGAATATGTTTCACAGCTCTGTGAGAAACTATAGCAGCTCATTGGACCCCGAATGTAAATACAAGAAGGTATGTGATGCATAAAAATGTAGTTTTCTGCATGCAACAATCTCATGGCACGTCCTACAATCCCATTTACAAAGAAGTTTACATGTATTGTTGCTTGTAAATAAAAACAGAATACAATGATTTACAAACCCTTTTTTTAATGGTACTGAATGTTTTCCCATTGCAGCACATCTGATTAAAATAAAATAGATCTCAAAGGCTTTCCACTTCTGCACAAGTTTATTAATGAGCCATTTATTTCAATCAGATGTGCTGCTGCACATCCAGTACTTTCAGGATTCTGCCCCCCAGGACCAAATACTAAAGATTTCCACATTCCAGAAAGAACTAGGAGTATTGGCGAATGCTCAAAAAACTGTTTGTACCATTCCATAGGTAAAACAGTTAATTGGAAACAGATGAGTGTCATGATTGGGTATAAAAGGATCATCTGCGAACGGCTCAAGGCCCATTCCCACCAGGTGTGTGTGCAGCGCATCACAGCTCCAATGCCTCTGTAGCTAATCATGTCCATTTTAGTGAACACTGCAAAGCAAGCCGGGTGTGTCGGCAGCACCACGTCACTGCTCTCCACTTATACGCGCCAGCTCTGCTTTAGATGGAGCAGGGTTCCAGATCAAATCAATCCCAGCAGTTCAGATGGAGCCAGACAGGAAATCAGACACAGCAGGTGTGTGAAACATCCTGTAAACTTCAGAATAAAATCCCTTTTGTAGGTTTGAGATAACTCAGCTCTGTAAACATTACATCATTACTGGTGATACTGGTCTGAAAGCAGTCAGTCAGGGGGCTAAAATGTTTTTTTTTATTTCTTGCTTTGATATGAGAATGGAGAATTGCAATGTTTTATACAACACTACACATCCTTTCCACAAGGAGAGGAGCACTGAGGTGAGTGTGTGTGTATCAAACACACATCAAACACACATATGATAAAAATGCCTGCTGGGAAATAAAGTAGCCTCGGCTTAAAGCAGTATCACTAAAGCAATGCTATGGGTCTTGACTTTACCTACTTTTCCAAGTGGGGTCCTAATATGTTTTTCTGTTTTCACCAGGAGAAATCAGATTAACTTTAATGGTTTTACTGGGTTATTTTTTGGAAGACATTTTCAGATTAAAAAGCTCAGCTTCTAGCCTTCCTTGTATCTTCCATTTGGCTTGTTTGCTTCCATAAAGATACAATTATGAGGTTTATGTCATCATAACTTTGCTTTTCAGACTGAGGAAAGGAACATTGTTCTCTAACATAAATTACTCCCACATAAGTGTGCTTCCAGGTTATGTAAGGCAAAGGCCAGAGCACAACTGCACACTCTCATTGCCTTTGTTTTATCATTGGTTCCCTCAGATGACCTTAGGCTGAGCTTAAGGGGTGTGACGGGAAAGATGTGGGGCAAGGAGCATAGATACCGGAGCCCTCCATACTGGTGCTCATTGTGCAGCCATCCCTGAAGCCCTGTTTCTATTTCTGGCTGCCCTTCTCATTTCATCTTTCTCGCTCACTCTCTTCACCCACAACTGTTTCTCTCTTTTTCTTTCACTATTTTTCTTCTCCAGTGAAGTCATTCATTGATTTTTCTAATTGCTGATTAAACTTTGAGGCCTGGCCTCCTTTCCATACAGTTATTTGGTCCTTGTTGGGCAGAAATTTGGGTCACAGCTGCCAGAAAACTCACGTGGTGGAAGTTAGAATACAGATGATCAAAAATAAAGGAAACAATCGGCAACAATATGGATGCAGAGAGACAAACAGCCCAGGCAGCAGGCTTTTTCCTCCTTTCGCTTTGTTCCCACACTGGCAAAGTTTTGCAAAATAAAAGGCAGGAAATAAAAGAGAAAAAAAAACAAAGAATGAGACTGAAACTGAAGATGGAAAAACCAGTGTTGAAACATGAACCAGAGGTGCATTTGCTCTGATCAAACAGTGTGGAGGGAAGCAGGAAACACAAAGACAACTGATACGGCACACAAACATGCAATTGCTGCTCCTAAAGGAAAAATACAGATTCTTGCATCTCTGGTTAAATGTGTCCCATTATTTTGATCAATAAAGACAAAAGCAACCAGACACATTGTAAACAGACCAACAGTTAATAAAACTAGGCCGTACAGGGATATCTATTACCTACTTAGGTCGTGTGAACAACATCTGAGAAGTTATATAACAGCTCAAACTATAAACAAGGTCTATGCTGTCAGAAGCGACGGCTGGGGGTATATCCCCAAACGCCCTAAACCTCCAATTCCCCAATCCTCAAAAAGAAACACTACAATAATATAAAGACGCACATGTCCAGTCACAAAGCTCCACCTGGTGTGGAAAATTTGAACCAGCCCGGTATGACATCAGGACAGGATGCATCCTGAGGTCATGACCTTTTATTTGCACTTGATTTGAGGTCAATGAGACAAATAGTTCCAAAGATATAACCCAAAATCTCATTTTTATTTATTTATTTTTTTTTTTTTTGTGAAAAGCGTCATCTTGATGGGAAAAGCATAAATCCAATAATTGTGAAATTCGATACAGATTGTCCTCTTGGGGACCTAAAAAAGTATCAAAGACCAATTGTAAATAGATCCAGAGATATGGGCAAAAATTTGATTTTTCATTCATAAAGCACCACCTAGAGAGGAAAGCATAAACTCCAATATGCTCAAATTCAATACAGGTCGTCCCCTTGGGGAGCTAAGCATGTATACCGAGTATCAAAATCCAATTGTGAAAACTGTTCAAGTTATCGTGCTCACATGAAGGATATCCAGGGGTGGATGTGGCCAAGGCGGTCATAATTAAACCATTTTATGCCCAACACTCTGCGTTCGGGGATATAAACATGTTTTTTTGCCTTTTGAGTCAATGTTACATTGTACATTTTTAATCAATATGAACTTTGCATCCAACTGTTTTTACATTTTCTCAGCTGGAAAAGTATCAATGTTTCCCAACAGATTTGTTTCCATTGCATCATGTTGCAAAAATCTCACAATTCAGCAGTGATGCAGCTTAAGATGATGCAGCTAAACTGACAAACATAGCAAATAAAAAGCTCTTACACATAAATGTAGTTGCTAATAAAAGACTCTGCAATGATACATGTAGAAAGCATGAATTTACAATATCTAAATAAAACAAAGTGTAGAAGAATGAAATCAACCTCAAAGCAGTCAAAAAATAATGAATAATCTGCAGACAGTACACAGAATTCTGATTAATACTGTTTCAGCCTCTGAGACCACACAGTTCTCTGGTTACAGGTTTAAAAACAAGCCAAAAGAAATCTACAAGAATATCCAATATGTTCCATGAATGCACAAACACACTTGTAGGTATACTTGTATGGGCAAGAACGCTGCATTACTCCACCTCACAGAGATTATTTAAGATTTATGTGTTGAATAAGAACACACCAGAGAAAAGCAACTCCATCAGATACGCCTCATGAAATACACACAGGATTATTGGCACACACACCCTGACATGCCAGTCAAGCTGACTGGCCTACGTG
Organism: Pseudomugil tenellus; assembly: GCA_037177515.1. Taxonomy (NCBI): domain Eukaryota; kingdom Metazoa; phylum Chordata; class Actinopteri; order Atheriniformes; family Pseudomugilidae; genus Pseudomugil; species Pseudomugil tenellus. The sequence continues at coordinate 1,980,863 of JBAMHX010000016.1, read as the reverse complement.
AGCGCAGACACATGCCTGAGAGAACAGTGCCTTTATGGCCGTCCTCCCCTTTGCATTGTCTCTGTTATAACTGACTGACAACACTCTGCTTTACACACACATACACACACAAAAGGTCTGGGCACTTGGGTATCAGCGTCAGTCTTAATGAACCTGTCTCCAGGGGGCGGGACTGGGGTAATGTCCCACACAATGAGCCCCCGCTGAGCCGCAGAGCCAACCAGAGGCCAACAGATTAACTTGCATTACATCAGCATTCCCACAATACACCTAATGAGGGGGGGATTGTGTGCATATGTGTGAGTGTTTGCTCTCATGGCACCGCATCACCAATTAAATGCAGTGATTCACTTTCGCTGATTCAGTTTGAGTTCAGCTGACGCGGACATGGACGGACCGATGCATGTCTTTATAGATATTTCACCTCATTAATATCTACAATATATCATATTCCTGAAATATAACATATGAAACATCCTTTTGCTGTTTCAGCAATGTTTTTATTCATTGTTTCAGCTAACAAACATCATTTTGCTTCATTGTCACCTCACCATCATTGTGTTGTGTAGCCGCCATGTTGAGAAAGAAGCGGAGCATTTAGCAGATAAAAACATAAATATTCCTCTCGAGACTTGGTTTTTGAATTTTGTTTGCATTTCATCTGCTGTTTTTACATTCATGGACAGAAATTATTTAAATACCATGAAATGTTTCGGAGGTTTCCAATTGCAGCCAAATGATGTTGAGAAAAAAGTCTAAATTCATGCCACTTTCAAGAAATGTGTTATTTACAAAGTATATTTGTGCCACTTGTGTTTTAAACACTTAGTGGAAAGTGTGTGTGTGTGTGTGTGTGTGTGTGTGTGTGTGTAGAGATTTCTCCAACTGGCCTGTTTATTTTATTTATTGGAATGTGGTACTTAGATGCACTTGATTGTCAATTTACAGACATGTTTGGTAAAATGAAAGGGCTCGGAGTAGTACAGTATAGAAGATTTTAGGTTTTAAACCAGTGTTTGTTCGTAAACATGTTGAAAACAAGATATTTTATTGGTGAATATGTGTAAGTATTATGTCTTCTGAAAAGTTGGAATGGAAGCGACAAAACGTCTCAAAAGTAAGTAATGCTAAAAGAAACTGCTGAAGGAAAATGTTGTAGCTAACTAATTAGACTAGCAGGTTAGTAATATGGCTGGTTATTTAAAAAGCACCTCAGAGAATCTCTGAAGGAAAGATGAACAGATTCTGCAAAAAGCTGCATCAGCATATTGCAACTGTTATCAAAATAACAATTAGCGTGTTAAAAGCATGAAAAGTCTTCTTGGACAACCTAAACTGACAGCTCAAAAAGAAAAAGGAAATTTAGGGCAGAGCTAATACAGTTTGCAGCCACCTAGCGGCGCATTCCAGAATATCAATATATAGCTAAATGTTTCACTTTTACCATTTTATGTCATGTTAGGAATAAATCACTGGCCTCAACCTTTTTTAGTGTTCAAATTAGCAACATATTAAATCAGAAGAAGAAATTATAATTCAGAATATCTACAACAGATTTTTTCTTAATCCAATATCTCGAGTATAAACTTTCCCATCCTATCAGGTAACTGATGCAGAATTCCTTTCTATGGCACTGTGCAGAGTTTATAGGGTAAAATCTAGCTCTAGCTTTCACTGGATACTACTCTGATCAAGCTAAACTTTGTTAAATGACAAGTAAAAACAAAATCCGTAGTCTTTCTGCAGTCAGCTCTGCAGGCTATGTCTGCTCAGCAAACTCATTTAAAAATAGGAATGAGATTATTTGTGGGACGTTGTGGTTTTAGCGTGTGAGACGGAGTGTGTGTTTTCTCCCCCTATGCAGCCAACAGCGCACTTAGCAAGGGCTTTAAATAGCTAACTCAAATAAAGTGAGAGGAGGCCGGGGATCAGAGGCTGAGAGGGACTCTGTGAGGGCGGCATTCCCGAACGGAAGCCAGCCTTTGGATTTCCAAACAGCATTCGCAGCGAGCAATGCCAGGAATGTGATGTCGTCCAGCAGAAACAGCCGCACTCCGGCTGTGAAAACCACCTTGCTACCAGGTGCTGGTGTGCCGCCTGACAGGAAGTGCAGCAGGAAGTGCAAGCGGAGGTCCAGCAGGGGCAGAAAATGGCGGCCGGTGACTCAGCAGAGGGAGGACGGGGGGCTGCTGCTTTAAGCAGAGTCTGTGTCTGGCCAGTCTGAGGGAGAAGCGAAGCTTCTATCAACCCCGAGAATCTCTGAAGCACTGAAAAGGCAACACGACTCCCCCGCCAACAAACCGCTTTTCCGCACTTTGCCTCCTTTTTTTTTTACACACTGTATTAAATTTCTATTTTCTCATCCTTTTTACCTTTTGACGGCCTTCTTTGTGTGCAGGCTGTGGGAAAGTTTCCCGTAATGGTGAGGTCATCCACCACCAGCAGCCACCCCCACTCACACAGACACACACACACACCATCAGTGCACCCCCCTCTCACCCTCCATGCTGCCCCCCCAGGCCAGGCAGGACAGCAATGCGTCCCCATGTCTCTGTCCCACTTCCAGTTCCTCAGTGCTCCCCACAGAGACCAGGAACCTGAACAGAGCCTCATTCAGAGCTCTTATCCAATGATCTGGCCTCCAGAGCAAGACGGACAGACAGACGGTCATCAGTCGTGCTGCGAGGCACCTGGAGATCCATCCTCTTCTGCAGCAGCAGATTCTCTTTGTCATTTTAACACACACACTTCAACTTATGTATTCAGGAGGGGTTGTATGCACGTGTGGACAGTTTCCTGCTGCAACTCCACTCTGGTCAAAGGAGAAAAGCTGATTAGCAAGAAGCACACTCTGATTTTCTGCCTCCAACACTTTAAAGTTCTTGCTTTGGTGTGAAATTCTGGTGGTTGGTTACTGCCATCTGTTGGCAATGCTGAAAACTAACCCAGGATGAAAAAAGGAACAGTTAACCTAAAATAAACATATTTTCACCTCCACACATGAACTGCACCTTCAGAGTAACATTTATTTCTATCAAATATATGTTTTTGCTTTATACGTCTTAAAATCTACCTGTTTTATTAGACACGCTGCAGCTTTCTGTGTGTTAAAGCAGATTTTCGATGTTAGACATTAATGTGTATCCGTAATACCAAAAAATATAGTTTAATATGTTGGTGAAGATGAGCTTTTTCAAACCAGAGCAAACATAAAAAGCAGAGATAAAAGGAACGAAGCACAAGGTTGTTTAAAATCTCCTTCAGTTGATTCCCCATCACCAATTTAATACAACACAACTCAATGCAACTAAAGCAAATTCTGATGAGATCTGCTGTAAAAATGGCAGAGTTTTTATTATTAAGCATCCAGCTGTTACACATGTATGCAAACAGAAATGTATGGCAAAGAAAACAAACCAACCACTGATGATGATCGGATATTTTTCTGTATTTGCCAATAGGGCCCAAGGGGCAGGAGGGGGGCTGGTGACATGTATTCATATGTTTGTGCATGGTTGTTGCTGTTTGGTTTTTCCCAGACAAATATTTGGGTTAAAGGACAAACCTATAAATGATCATTTTATTTTTTTAAAATAATTATTTTTGACTAATTTCTCCTTTTCAATAGAAATTCTGTTTTCATTAAGCTCTAAATCTGTTTATTTGTAATTGAATCACAAAGTACGACAAAGAAAAGGTGCAGAAGCAACAGACCTGAAAAAAAGACCATGCAGTAGTCAGAGTTGTGAGAAAATCATGAGCCTTACAGGGAATTTGACTTGGTTTCACTCACGTGTTGGGAAACAATTGAAGAGGCCGTTTTTAAAGTGATTTGTGTTAAATTAACAGATTAGAAATGATCATAAGCTCAACCTTTTGAGTGGTTCAGCTTTTGATGCACTTTCAAAATGTCAGAGATACAAGCAGAGATGTTTTGGTAAAACCACAAAGGGATCTGGTGAGAAGGTCCATTTGAGTCTCCTCAGCACTAACATCAGAAGCCATGCAAGGATGATTGGACAATAAAATTATGTTTAATAGTTCAACAATACGGGATCCCAGAATTGAACTTTGGGGTTCTCCAGTGGAAACTGATGCAGACATTTATTCTTATCATGACACTTGAACAAATGTCTGATTTATGATTAATATCTGTCTGATATTCCCTTCTCAGGGAAAATAGATGTCATGGTTCATCCAACAAGATGTTTTGCATTCAGCGGAAAAGAATGTGGTGCATATATCTGCAAAAGCAGGGTGCAAAATGAGAACACGCTGGTGGGAAAAGCTGTACTTAAATCTGTATTAAGAGAAGCAAAACATATTAACAGCATCATTAGTAATATAACAACTATATTTGGTAGATTATACAGAGGCTGGCTTGTCAAATAACTCATTATTATATTCCATGACAAAAAAACAATGATTTCCTTTGATCCTAATGTACAGCATGTGTTAATATACAAAAATAAATGTCAGGTATATTTAGGAAAAAGAAAGTTTCACACATCTGTAATAAGAGATAAATATCACAGTTCATAATGAATCCATTGGGGAAAACATATTGTTGCCGTTGTCCTGGTTTCATTTTAATATCACCATCTGCCTGATTACACCGCTGCAACTTGATTTAAACACTGTTGCATAAAAATGGTTTGGAAAGTATCATTTCAACCACTGTTCACCTGCAGAATATATAACAGTCTCTGAGTTAATCGGGTTTGTTTTCATCGTTAGCAACATGTGAACACAGTGTGAAGAATTTTTAGTGTAAATGAAGAAATGATGTAAGCTTATTTCATCCTACATCTGTGAAAAAGTTTGATTTTTATATATATATTTAAAAAATGAAGTAGTTCCGGCTTCCTGCTGATATTTCAGAGTCTCGTCTCCCTCTAGTGGCACTATCCTGCAGTGCAGGCAAAAGTTTAGTCTGTAGGATGGACCAAAAGAATCCGGGAAGGGTTTGAGTTTTTGGCCACTGGTCTTTCTTTAATTTGCATCCTTATCTCTTCACTTTTTGTGAGAACCAATCATGACCTTTGAGACAAAGTTTACGATGGCGCTCGCTGGCTGCTCGGGGTCGTGCTCGGCAAACAGATGGCATATGTTTTCAGTCTCGCTCTGAGATTTCCTGGCAACAAATCCAAAGATCCTGGAGGACAGAGACACAAAGGGGGAGGGGGAAGGTTGAACATGATGCAAAGTACTGAAGCTGACCTAAGAAAATATATAAATATGGTGCTGCTTTTTAAATCAAAATAGATATTAAAGACAAAGAAAATGATGGTGTTGCATTAATGATGTCATTAATATTTTAGTCTCTAAGTATGTTTTCTTTATTTCATCCATAATGTCACCCAGCGCTCTGCTTCTTTCTGAGCTTAGATTAACAAAATAATGAGTGTTTCTAAATGTTCTAATAAAAAAAAGCTGTTTTTTAATGTGCCAAAGCGGGAAAAAGAGTTGTGCCTTCAACAAAGGTTGCAGCATAAAACATGCAGTTTTAATGCAGATGCAGTGAGTGCAGAGCTGAGTTGAAGGACATGTACTCACTTTGCAGTGGAGCCACTGTCTCTTGTCCACCTGTTCAGCACAGAAAATGTTCAAATGATCAGTTTTATCATCATTTCTGACTCAGACAACATCTTCGGGATTTACAGATGTGCTAACTCAACAATGAGTTTAAAAATCACTTGAACAGCTGCATCTCTTGGAGAGATGGTCAGAAAGGTTTAAAGCTTTTTCTCTGAGAGATTTTGGTCAGAAGGGATTTCAGCAAACAGGGCAAGTTGTATTTCTCCATCTTGGAACTCTGGGGAATTTCATTTGACTGAGAGTCTGAATATAAGCAGGAAAAATAAGATTTTACATCCTTTAAATTTTACTACCTGTGAACATTTTGGTGACAGATAATACCCAGAATCTTATTTCTTTTTCAGCATAAAACAAACATTTAGCTAAAATTTAGCAAAGATGCAACTCGTAACTAAAACCAAATATCTTTGCACGGGAACTACCTTACTCACAAATGGAACTCAAGATTTTTCTCCCAACGTTAACCAGCATTACGTTTACTTGATGGGAGCAGCACACACGCTTCCTGCAGACACCAGGATAATAAAGCTAAATCTTTCAACCATTTAAGACATGAAGACATGCAAGAGGAAGTAAACAATGCAGCAAAGATGGAAGGAAGAATAAGCTTTGCTACATGTTGAAAATTAGTCTCTGAACTTCATATTATGTCAGTAGATGTCTTTTTTAGCTGTTTTTATCACTTCAAATGCAGAAACCTCCAAACATTAATCTTTGTACACAAGTCTTATGTTCCTATCCATGGTAAATGCAATATTTAATGTGAAACTAGAATCTAATATCCACTGCTTTTATATTTATGTGAGCCGAGATTGTTTGTGTTATTAATATGCATTTTTAAATCTTTTTAATAATATTTGTATTTAAATCTTTAATGTTTGGAATAAGTTGTATTTTACAATGAAGCTTTGAATCTGAGGCTCTGACTAAATACTGGCTTAAAAATTTAACATTTGACTCACAAGCCAGATGTTAGTTATATCCCTGAATGCAGAGTGTTGGGATATTATGGTTTAACACCGAACATCCTTCATGTGAGCAAATTAACTCAGTATACCTGTTTAGGTCCCCAAGGGGACGACCTGTATGGAATTTCACCATTTGGGGATTCATTTGGGTTTTCCCACCAGGTGGCGCTTTATGCATGAAAAAAATCACATTCTGGCTAAATCTGGAACTATTTGTCTCATTGACCTCAAATCAGGTGCAAAAAAAGGTCATGACCTCAGAATACATCCTGTCCTGATGTCATACCGGGCTGGTTCAAAGGATTTGAGGATTGGGGGCGTTCGGGGAAAAACCCCTAACCGTCACTTCAACAGCATTGGCCTTGTTGATGTTAGAAGCTTTTTTTCACTTTAAAAGAAGACTTTATTCATATTTGTTCAATTTGTTTTTGGAAAATTTAATTGCATTTAAACTGTGAGGAGAGGACTGTTTAAAATTTTACAAAACTCAGTGAAATATTAGAATATGTAAGAGTTGGATGATGTCATCTTTCTTTCCTCCCAACCAGGCAGAGAAGTTCAAACTGAAACTCTCATCAGGTATTGCATCATTTAAACGATCAACAGTGTTTATTGAATTGATAGTAAACTGTGTAAAAGTGTGTGTGTTTTGATAAGGTAGTAGGATAACTTACTTCCTTCCCTGTGGGTCCAGAGAACAGAAAATAACCGTGTTGACTGCATAGTGTCTCCTGAAGAACAATCTGCAGCGTCAAAGAAACAAACTCGTTATTCCTGTGTGATTACCTGAATGTGTGTATGTGTGTGTCTGTGTAATTAGGCTGTGGGTGGTAAAAAAAAAACTCACTTCCTCTGGTTGTCAGTAAGCGTGATTCCCTGAGCCGACACTTTGAAGTGAACGACGGTGGAGGCTGGTGGAGGGTCCATGCAGAGGGTCTGCGTGGTGGCCTTCTGGACCGCCTGGTGTCCAGTCAGAGATTCCAGATCCACAGAGCCCAGGTACCAGACGTTACACGCTAGCACACAGATTAAAGCAGATTTGCACCCAAAGAAAAAGCAGAGAATGCTTCCGAGGCTGACGGCGATGAAGATCTATACCTGCTCCCTGTTTGAGAAGCTCAGCAGCTGAGTTGGTCGCAGTCTGTGCAGATGAGTCATTCAGCTCCTCCAATGGGTCTGCAGGCAACAAGTTTACTTTAAAAAACATTCATCAATGCTGGTCCTGCAACCTAAAAACACTGATCTGAGTTCAGTCTGTTCAGGTTTTCAGCTGACACCTCAGAGCACTGCTGAAATCTCATTTAGCTGTTTAAAATGTCAACTTTTGCCACGTTTTAGTCCCAAGATGCAGCTTTAAATGTTTGATCAAAGTGTGCAGAGACGACGGAGTTGTTGCAGAGATGAACTGTAACTCCAGGTCACATTTTTTAGCATCTTCAGGTTATTTAACCAGAACTTTTTCTTATAGGTCTATAAAATTGTTACCGGACTCCCTGCAGCCAATCAGTATTGAGTATTCACCCATGGTACATATGTACCCCTGTGCATGTTTAGGATATATAGATATATTTCTATAGGATAAATAAGTACAATAAAAACAAAACAATCATTCACCACACACAACATATAATCAATAACACTATAAGCTTGAAATATTTATCAATATATCAAAAAGTCAGCTTTTAAGTCTTTTTAAAGCTCTCTGGCTTTGTTTCGGAAATGGGGGCATTTCCACGAAACCCATTTAACAAACACGGCTCCGTCTATAATGAGGAACAGATCAGCTCCTTAAATACAGACTAGCAAAAAAAAAAAACCTTTCAAATAGACGCAGATTTAGCAGCATATATAGGTTTAATGTCAGGTTTGCCAACGTGGTGTGTTTCATTGGCTCGTCACACTGCAGGGTTACATTCCCTGCTTTATTAAAGAAGCCATTCATTGACAAACTGTGACCCAGACAGTATTTACCTCTGTCAGGCAGGATTAGTTTACAGGGCAGAGCCAGAGGGGTGATGGAGTGCTGACACACCAGAGCTGTGAGGCTTCCTGTCAGGAGAGAAAGTGTGATTAGCAAGCAAATCCCCTGCTGCACCTGCATAAAATGCCCTGTGGAGGGCAGCAGAGATCACCCTGGTGGAGCATTAATGGATCAAATAAGGACTTCGTTTTGTAATTTACATGTATATGAAAGGAAAAAGAGACTTTCATTTAAAAACACCTAAAGAAGAAAATAATGTGGGAGGATTCTCACCAAAGTAGGGCTCGTTGGGGCAGCCTTTCAGTCGCACTCCTTTCTGTGTACATTCTATCAGGAAGTGTCTCACCAGCTCATTTGACAAATCTACTGCAGAAATTTCAATAAAAACAAACCTTTAGTCCCAAATATTCACTTGACAAACAAAATGATTAATCTGGAGAAGCAAAATGCTCAGAAAAGTGATTTTTATTATAGAAAAATCCACTTTAAGTGTATTTTCACAAGTTCAGTGTTTTTTGTTTTGTTTTTTGTTTTTTAAATGTATATTTTACAAGAAAGGACCGCATCAACCAACCTTTTTTACTCTGCTGCAGCACAGACGGAGGAGGCGTGGCCACCTTCATGGCCAATCCGTACGCTCCACGAAACGAGTGGCTGTCTCTGACGATGAACGAACCTGGCTCTTTGTCTTTTAACACGGCGATAGCTGTTCAGGGGGTCAGCAGATGGAGGAAGCAGAGATAAGCTAAAGTTAGAAACTAATTCCGAATGCATGCAGGGAAAACTTTGCAGAAGGGTGCAGTATCTGCTCACAAGTGGCCGTTAGGCTCTGTGCTGCAAGGCCAATATTTACCTTGGTCTCTGGAAATGTCGGGCTTGTACCAGAACTTAGATGTGTCCTGAACAAACTTCACAGTGTCCTGCTTACTGCCAGAGTCTGCAAGACACAGATTTAAACTTTCCATTAGCTTGCAGGATAATGTTCCAATGAGGCCAGTTGAATTATGCATGTGTTGTTTCTTATTTAGTTCAGTAAAGCTGTCACAAAGACATAAGAGCAAATGTTTCCCAGCAGCCTTTGGGTTTATTGTATCTCATTTCTTGTATAATCATGTTAGAATATTTTTCCAGCATGATGCAGCAGCCTCTGCAGACAAGTGGACAGCAAGGATGTAAAAAAGCACATTTGCAATCATTTATTGTAACTTTGTTGCTGCTGAACATGACAAACAGCAACAGCAGCACAGACTATGAACCAGATGGGACGCGTAAGAAGCTGACTGTAGAATCAGATATGCAGGGAAGCTTTTTACTTCTGTGAGGAAAAGTGGAAATATTTCTTGTGAATCTTGTAGATGTGTTTATGTTTTCAATCCTGCAGGTCAGAGCTTTGTGATGAGCATAACAGCATGAGCTTTCTGCTTCTACATCATCTAGCAAGCAGAGATTTTTCAAAATAGTGAAGGCAAAACCATCCGCTTCCATCTGTTCAAGTCATTTATCCTCATCTTGGGCTCATTATTCTACTGTAGAAGCTGCTTCCGTTTGTTTTCAGCTTAATCGTGAATGGTTAGATTCTTGCTTACAGAAAATTAGTTTATAACTATTCAGAACTACCTCACATTGTTAAGATATTTTCCTGGCTGACTTTAGCAGCTGAAGATGTATAAAAAAATCATCCATGAAGGTCATGTTACGCTGCACCATCACACATCCTTTAAGTGCTGCTGACAGAACATAAACTTCTTTAAAAAAACTTCTTAAAGGTTTGGTAAAGGATGCAAAAGTTAAACAACATACAGGTGAACAGTTCTTAAAATGACCAAAAAAAAAAACCTGAAGAATAAAATAAATCATAAAAGAAACTTTAACTGTAACTTAATATATTTTGTTTAATCTTTATCTCATGCTTTGCTTTTATTCAGATTATTGAAATCAGCCTTGAAGTCTATTTGATTTGAACTTTAAAGGGACAAAACTTTCCAGTGATTTTAAAATGTGAGCATTTATGTGCAGAAGAATTTCAGGTTAAGAATGTCGTAAATCTCGCCTGCTGGCGATCATAAGAAATGCTGAGATGCTCAGTTTAGGTTATAAATGACATGCAAAATGAGCAACAATGTCCTAAATGATGGTCATAAATGCACCGTTGCCATAGAGACACAATAACAGCGTACCTGCTCCAGGTGACGTGGCCCTACTGTGTCCTCTGTGGGGGTCAGGGGTCATAGAAGATGAGAAAGGGATGCTAAGGCTGCTGCCGCTGTGAGGGCTGGAGAACCCACTCAGAGACGGGGAGCGTGAGCCCACCTCTCCCCCCTCGTCTCCTCTTCTCTTCTCAGGCAGCAGCGGAGCTAGGCTCTCGTCTGCCCCGATATTCAGCCTCCCGAGACCCTCCACTGCCTCCAGCAGACTGTCATCCAGGCTCCCATTTCCCAACAACAACAAGGAAGACAGGTCAGCGCTGTCGGCCCCCCTGCGGACCCCCAGGCTCCCTCCCAGGCCTTTCAGAGCTTCTCGAGGTGAACTGTGGGCATTGGGAGTGCTGTGGGGGAGAGGGGGCGAGGACTGGGGAGGATACGGGGAGTTCAGGGGGTTTGGAGTTTGGTCGTGCCACACGGGTGGAGGAGTGGAGCTGCAGTGGAAAAGCATGAAAACCAAATGAAAGAAGCATGTTTACAGAACAAGACGAAGAGACACAGGAGAGACTTCACAGTTCCAGAATATCTGTTCAAGGACAAAAACTTCTGCGTGTTTTCTAGGCTGCGTGGACAGAAACCGCTAATGGAGACTCAGACGCCTCCTTTTTAATGGTTCCAGGCAGAAAACCAGCTCAGATTTACATCCAACCAGCATGAAAACCAGGTTCTATCAGGAATGGGAGACAAATCAGAAGCTGGATGGCTTCTGCGGGAGGGTCTTGTTAAGTCTCGCTACGCAGGGTTTCTCCAGGTTTCTGATGTACAAGGTTGTGCAAAGAGTTACTATCATGATCATTTTTTATCTTCTACACTAAAAGGTTGCAAAGCTGCCGCAGCTGAAACACGAGACATGAACATTTCTATCAGTGAAATGCAAACCTAACCTGTATTTAACCTAACCTTGTATTTACGGATTATTCAC
>JBAMHX010000016.1:1929850-1957865 GCA_037177515.1 Pseudomugil tenellus | reverse complement strand
AAAGTAACCGTGTGTGACATTTTCATTTTTAAAATTTTAGTTTCTGAGTCACATTGATGGCAAATTGACATTTCTCATGTCAATTCCTGGCGCCGTTGTTGCTCAGCAGCATCCAGAAGGGTGAAACGGTATGTCAGCAGGTGCATATCTATGCCATTAAGGGGCACCTCATTGATAATGTGTGTTGGAGCAGGAAGCATAAAATCTGTAGCTCATGAGGACTTGAACAGAGTGCTTTGGATTGGCTCCAGGCTCATAAAGTGATGTGCTGAGGAGACGTCTCAGAGGCCCCACAGCATCCACTCTGTTTTCCCTTTAAGGTGAGGAGCAGCCGGTCTACTCTCAGCTCATTTTTACTAATTATTCCTGACTATGACCTTGTTGTTTTGGTCGTCTCTGAAGGTTCGAGGCCCAAAGTGGGTTTAAAGAAGTAAACCAACTCCTGATTGAGAGCTTTGACTTAGTCATGTAGCACATCATCATCACTGCACCCAGATCGCTGCCTTGAGCTCTCTGCTTCACTGCAGCTCTTCCTGGACGCCTCTGGATTTCCATTCTATGGTTCTTTGTCGTGATGTATGGGGCAGATGTGCCAGGCACCATTACATCATCAGAGTTGGACAATAAGAGTTGTGGTGAATCTCTGGCATGCTGTTCTGAGGTCAACATAGACGAGTTGTTGCTAACACTTTAGGGTAGAATACCCTCATTTTCTTCATTCCATTCTGCTTCTTTTATACCAAACTGTCCCTTAGTCCAACATTTTTATATCTAAGTTTGATTTTTTGCAACTTTCCTCTTAATTTCCTGCATTCCTGCTAAAATGAAATGTCTCCCACACATAAGGCATCCATACAGTGTCACTGAAACGGTTTCGCGAATGCAAACACATCCGCAATTCTCTGCAAAAAGTCTGTTTGTGTTAATTTCATCTGTGATTAATCGAACAGTAAGTCATAAAAATGTATCTGTTTATCTGCAGAGTAAGTAAAAGTTGGAAGCAAGATGGAGAAAAAATGCTCCATGACATCACAAGAAAGCCTCTCCAGCAACAAGCACAGCAACACAAACAACAAAAGGCTTTTTCAATGCAATCGAGGTCAGTAGAGCAGAAACGAGGGGGAATGCGGCCTCTCTTAGCTAACCACCAATACATCAGGCTTCCACGACTGCGCTGTGGAAGCCAAAAAAAGCCTTTAACGGGATGAGATCATGAAGGCAGCAATGGAACAAACCACATCACCATCCCAGCAAGTACGAGACGCTGCAGATGCTGCTGTTTGGGGGGGTTCTCTGATGGGGCACAAAAAGAGCCAGAGGTGCTTTAGAGGAGGTGGATGATGTGTGGAAAAGAGGAAAAGTCCAGAAACTAACTGGAAATGTTAGAAGGTTGAGGAGAGATAATGATTCTGATAAAAAACAGAAAAGGGTTCAGATTGTTGTTTTAGAGCCTGTTTACACACGTGGTGAAAAGTTCCACGCATGCATGTACATACCGATAGATGCGGTCATGTTGGGGGCACCCTCAGGAAGGATCCCGTTATTTCCCGGTTGGTTCCTGTTTTCTCCAAAGCCTGCAGGGTCTCTCACCTTCCTGTTCTGAAAAACTGTAGCTTTTTCTGTTGCCTTCAGTGTGAATGAAACCCTCCCTGTTAGAAGCCTCCTCCTCCTCCTCCTCTCTTCCTCTTTCACTCCTGTCTGAAAAGCTATCTGAGCTCCTCTTGCTGGAGTTTTGTTTCAGGAGCTGGATAGTTTCACTGCCATACCCAATGCCTTTCGTCCCCCGGACGGGAAAATAAGTGCCCCGTTTGTTCTTGGCTTGTTGTGATACCGCTCGACTTCTGGGTATGGATGGAGGGAGGGACAGAAGGAGGGAGGGAGGAGGTGTGGAATTCCACCACCCCCCCCCCCCCCCCTCTCCCTCTTCCTCCTCCTGCTCGTTGACCATACAGCATTGTTCCTACTGGGTCACTGTGAGCAGTTTCGCCCAATCAGAGTGGATTCCTGCAGGGTCAGAGGTGACATGTGGCCTTTTATGGACTATGGAGAGTGATAGGAGGTAATGTTTGGGGGGGGGGGTCTCTGTGTCAAGGCCTGTGTGTCCACTTCCACCATCTGCTTGCCACAAACACAAGGGCAAGCAGACACACGGACACTGTCTGCTGCCATGTGTCATGTCTAAGCCTGTCATAAATAACAGCGTAAAGCTTCTGCTGAGCTGAGTTACGTTGCGTTTCCTTTAGTTTCAGTGGAAGCATGAGCCTCATTTCAGACTCCATATCACACATCAGCTCCGGCCATATGTGCTGCTTGTTTATCTGAACAGTTTTCGTCCAGTTTTCCTGCATATCTGTTGTAAAGTCATATCCCCCCCCACCCCACACTGGGAGTTGGCTCTTTCATGTATCAGCTCTAAGTTGGAGATGGAAAAGTTTGTCATCAGCTGTTTCCATCTTCTGATGCTGCTCACTTTTATTAAATGACTTTTTATTCTTGCTCATCTTGAACAGGTGCTGTGGCTGATGTTTTCATCACATGAGCCCAGTTTCCACCAAGAAGTCCAGCTTGGGATGGTTTGGTGCAATGTCGTTGGTAAATCCTATTTCTACAACCAACCTGGGAGGCAAAGTATAAGCTGCATAGAGATTCATCAGCTATGTGATGTGATACAACATCATGGTGTCACAATGGTTTTGAATGCCTTTTTTTTCTTTATATTTTGAATCACAAAAAAAAAAACAAAGAAAAATGTGACAGAAGAAACTAGAATAGCGGATAACAGGCAGTTTGTATTTTCTGGCATTTAGCTGGAAACTTTCATGCTTTCCTGCTTTGTTCTTGTTCAGGAGTTGCACAGGAAATGATTATTCTGGATTGATAATATTGGGACCACAATGGATTGAATATTCTGGTACCCTTCCCAGTTTTTGCCAGTAGAAATGTAAATAAGCTCAAACTGGGTTCAAACTATGTAGCCTCATAGCAAGAAAAGCCTCAGCTTGGTGGAGGTTCCAATAGCAACATTTCTGTGTGGAGTTTGCATGTTCTTCCAGTGTATATGTGGATTCTGCCTGGGTACTCTGGCTCCCTCCCGTCATACAAAGACATGCTTGCTAGGTTTTCTCCCTATAGGAATGTGAGTGATTGTTCATCTCTCTGTGTTGCTCTGTGACCAAAATGGCCGAAGCTCCGCCCGCTCATTCAGGTCTGTTCTAACTTGATAATCAAATGAAAACTTATAACTTCGACAAACTCCTTATTTCCAATCAACCACACAAAAATCCAAGAGGATCTTGGACCATCTAATGTCTTCAGCACTTGTTGTGTCCCTGAACCCAACTCAATCTCCTGACGGAATAAAGTCCCACTGGACTGATACATTACTGCAGTTACGTAATAAAAGAGCAAAAACGTGCGTCTGTTTCCGCTAACTCCATTCTCTGCAGATACTTCTCACAACATTGATTTAAATAACCTATTTGTTCTTGACCAGCGTGTACCTGCCAACCAGGAGCTTTTAGGTGCAGCTCTCTACTGCCTGCCACCACATTTCCACTTTCTCTGCCTTGCTTGGACACTCTCCTGACCTTTGAACTCTGACCTCTGACTTTCAGACAGTCAACTGTTTATGCACCATCTGGCTTTGCTAAACTTCAGCCAGTGTTTTCTTCCACATTCCTCCTACTGAACCCTGCTTCCGCTGACTGAGAGCGTCTGTATATCACTGTTTGTTTTGTTTCAGTAATAAATACATGAAGGAAATGTTCTTACGCAACATTTGAACTCTGGCTTTCACTGTCGTTTTGCAGAAGCTGAAATTTCTTTAGTTTTGGCCCTTTGATAAAGCATTGGCGTTGCTGTTGTGTTGTTGCCATCAAAGTAAAGACAGAAGGTTTATTTCTAATCTAATATTGTGTAATGATTTTGTAAATCAACCCTTATCTGCAGAACTTTGCATTGTTTTAAATTTTCTATATAATTAAAATTGACTTTGACCATCTCCATAAATCTGGTAATTTTGCAAAAGTAAGCTAATGACTATTTATTTATTTCTTCGTTAGAATTTATATACTTGATGTAAAATATGTGGGGCATCTTAAAAAATGTAAACAAACAGGAAATTAAATAAAAATGGATCAAACTGAGTCTTGTTAGATTTAGCTAGCTGTTACTACTGTTTGGTTCAATCTTTTCAAATGATTTTTTATGTTATACAATTCTAAAGTTTGATGTTTTTTTGGTTAGATGTCGTACAGAATTTAAAATTAAATGGAAAGGTACAGCCAACAACACAAATGGTGGGCAAACCCTGTTTCGAAAAAATAAATGCTGCCTTAAATGTTAACATTGATTTTCTCACAATGCTTTACTTTGTTTCATAGAAACACCATCACTCCCAATAAGATGTGATAGACACCCTCAGAAATGCTCTTTGTGATGGGATCTGTGTTGTTTAAGCTGCATCCTGCAGTCTGCAGCAGAGAGCCTGGAGTCAAATCTCAGTAATGACTTAACAAATAAAATCCTAATTATTTAAATGGAGAATGTTCAGTCCAGACTTTGTAAATAGTTTCTCAGGATGTCTCTCGCCTGTTTTTAATGTGGGAAACAGGAAACTATTGTCTGACCCACAAAATAGCAGCAAGCAAAAAAATTTAGTGTCCTTTGTTTTTCTGCCCATCCAGTCGAGAAAATCAGGTATTTTTTCTGTACACAAGTGATAGATAGAGCGTTCTCTCATGCACTGCTAGGTGGCTGCAAACTGTAGGCGCTCCATCTTAACCTTTCTATTTTTTGTAACATAAGCGTCTTTTTTAAGACAAGAGCTTTCAGTTTGGGTTGTCCAGGAAGACTTTTCATGCTGGTGAGAAGCTGTGCTGCACAGGAGATTTTCTGCTCATTTTTTCGGCTTTTTAAGACTTGTTATGGTGTGTTTCCATGGCAACGAGACTTATTTACCACAGAGATCAACTGATAATGCTCTCCAAATGAAAGATTATCAGTGAAAGAACACTTCAAATCCCAATGGAGTTGAAAAGAAAGAGAAGAAGGCAGGATTGAGGCAGATAGATAAACGGTGGAGATGTTGTGATGGGTAGCGTTAGCTCGCTAGATAACAAAACTGATGAGCTCCAGGTGCTAATGGAACATATCACAGAGTGTAATGTGTCTGTACACGGCGGAAATAAGCCTACATGCTAGCCCCATGAGCCAACAGCTTTCCTGTCACACCTCCACTCTGTCACCCTGCAGCTTCGTCAAGGACCTGAACACAACTTCGTCTCTCCCCACATCAGGACTTCCTGAAACCCCAGACCACAGTTTGTGAGACTGAAAGATTGTATGTCTGAAAGGGTGATCAGCAGCAGTGGAGCACCACAAGGAACTGTACTTTCACCCTTTCTCTTCACGCTGTACACCTCAGACTTCCAGTACAACTCGGCGTCCTGTCATCTGCAGAAATACTCTGATCACTCTGCAGTTACTGGGTGAATCAGTGATGGACAGGAAGCAGAGTACAGAGAACTGGTCGCTCAGTTTGTTGAATGGTGCGGTACCAATAATCTCATTTTAAATACCAACAAAACAAAAGAAATGATTGTTGACTTCAGGAGGAACAAGAACACACACAGGACTGTTTCCATCCTGGGAGAGGAGGTGGAGGTGGTGAACGAATACATGTACCTGGGAGTTCAGCTGGACAACAAACTTGAGTGGAAAAGCAACACAGAGAACATCTACAAGAAAGGTCAGAGGAGACTTTACTTCTTAAGGAAGATTTTAACATCTGCACCAAAATGTTGCACATATTCTACAGGTCTGCTGTTGAAAGTGCAATCAGCTTTGCAGCGATCTGCTGGGGCAGCAGCATCAGAAACAGAGACTTGAAAAGAATCAACTGATGGTTCTGTGATCGGAGTAACTGGAATCGCTGGAGCTGATCGTACAAAAGAGAATGCTGCACAAGCTGATGAAGATGATGGAGGATTCTTCACACCATCTCCATAACACAGTGATGAAACAACAGAGTGTTCAGTGAGAGGTTTGTTCAGGTTCGATGTAGGACTGAGAGGTTCAGAAGATCATTCAGACCAGCAGCCAGCAGCATCAAGAACAAAACCCTTCATTAATAATTATTATTGTATTGGCTCAATTAACACATTAACAAATAATAAAGTAAGATCTAAAATCTAAAACAGTATATTATATGGTCAAAAATTACAATTCGGAATTTGCTTCAGGGATAAATAATGTATTTTTAATTTCTTTCTGTGTTTTTTCCACCATTCTGCCATGTCTCTGCTCTGACAAACATGTTTACAATAAACAGGCAGACAAGTTTTTACAAGTAAAGCTGATCCGTCTACAGAAAGCAAAATGCCACCTGTAATGCCACTGGTTTTAGACAACAGAGCTGATGTCATACACAGTGCAAAGCCTTAAAAGCGTGCGTGTGTTTTTAATGATATTTGAGCAGATACATTAAATAAACCCCTCAATTTTTTCACAATGTGAATCAGTATTACACAACTGCATATGACACGACTGTTTTACTTTAACAAGGTTGCATCATGATTTCACTTAAAATGGATCTCCAAATTCGGGTCTTGTGGCTCGTTGTCCTCCAGGTTTTCAGTGTTTCCTCACTGCAACACACCATATTCAAATGAAATTGATCTCTACAACTTGTTGTCAAGTTCTAAACGAGTCTATTAATGATCCATTCATGTGAATCTGACATGTTTCTGCAGGGAAACATCCAATACCTGCAGGATAGCAGATATCAAAGACCGGATTTGGAGATGACTGCTGTAGAACAAGGTTCAAGGTCCAAGACCAGAGAGAACACTGCATTACCTGAAACACCCACGATGTAATCCAGGAGCCTGTCAACATTTGCATGCAGAGCTCTGACCACATTTGGTCACTGAATCCAGCAATAGAGCAGCGAAACTGCAAGTCTTCGCTGGTGTCACAGCCAGGAGTCTCAGCATTCACATTATGTTCTTTATTTCTTCTAAAAGCAATTTCTCATTTAGTGACTATGTTTAGTTTGGTGTGTAGTCTGATTTGTTTTAAAACAACGAAAAGTGAGTTGTCATGGCTGATGAGGGATTATTAAAAGATTTTGCAAACAGCGGGGCTAATCCACAGGCTAATTAACGCTAACCCATCAGGAAAATAGTTGATCAGCGCTGAAATCATGATATAATAACAGCTTTTAACCTCTTAACAAGGCGTTAAAACAAACCTCTCTTTAACCTACTGCTTTACATTGCCATTGAGAGGCCTATGACAGCAGATCAGATATGAATGTAATCAGCTGAAAGACACTGAAGTTGTTTGACACTACAGTAAATTGTTGCTGCAGCTGTGTGGTGCATATCTCCACAGGCAGGATGTCCCAACAACAAAAGACCCTCCCCTCTCCTCGCGTTCCCTCCCTGAACAGGACGTGAGTGGACATCCTGCCAGCAGTGGTCCCTTCCTCTGTTACCGTCAACTATTATTAGCAGGAATCCAGCATCAGCTGTTCTGTGTGGTCCTGACAGGATCTCCAAGCCCATTTTTTAAATTAATAAAACGCCACACCAAAAAAAATAATCACACACACAAAACAGAGAATCTAGGCTTCTGTCTGCCTGTTACTGCATCTAAATGACCAAAAACAAAAGCTGTGCCCACATATGCATCCAATAGCTGCAAAATGCAGGCCAGGTGAGTGTGTTTTGGGTATTTTATGCCAGAAGGACATTCTATCCGAGTCCTGAACCTTATCGGGCAGAAAGCAGGAGATTAAGTGTTTTGGATTCAGTGCTTTTGTCATACACACTCTTCGGTAAGTTTACCTTGTGTCCAGCTGTGCTGGTCCCACTGGCTGCCTGCCCTGAGCTGGGAAAACTCTGAGAAATGTTTCACTGGGAAAAGCCAAAAGATACTGATAAGATTTTCAAATGTGAAAACATCTTCAGCCGTAAGTGTTCATTTAGATATCTTCTCTTACTGTAGGGCGTCGGAGGAGACACTGGGAAGGCCGGAGTGGGTGGGACGATGTCAGAGGACTCGGTTTGGCTGCAATAATCCACACTGTTGGTTTTGTACAACTGTCCATGCTTTAAAAGAATCACAATAAAGAAAGAAAACAGGGAGAAAAGTCAGGAATAAGATTTCTTTGCAAACCTTAAAGTCTTAAGAGGTGACAAACCCTCTCACACACACACACACACACACAACAGCAGACATTAGTCTTGTGATCTGTGTGTGGCTGCAGCCAGTGTTTGGGTGTAAACAGTCAAGCCTTTATGCCTCACAGCTGAAAGTCTGAGAGCAACAACAGAAAGTTCCAGACTTTGAAAAAAGAATACACCATTACAATTACACGTTGTTTTGCTGTAATTTCAACAAAGCTATACATTTCACACCAAGTAACTGTGCAACATGAACACACTAAATTTATGGTATATTTTATCCATATTTATATCCATCTTTCACTTCAGAAAGCCGGTTCAGTCTTCCTTCAGTCATTGCTGTTTCTACCTGTTCTGTTCTTTTATCTTGATATGCCATCATTTCCGCCATCATTTTATAAACACACACACACAAACATTAAAGGAAAACTGAAGATCATTGAGAGTAATAGTTTTGAATTAACATTTTTTGGGGATTTTGACCTTGTATGAAGCGTTTTGTCAAATTACATGCATTATTTCTGAATATCATGCCCATGGCCTTTGACCTTTTAGGTCCAGGCAGCTGTAGCTCAGGAGGAGGATCAGTCGGCTGGAGAAAAGGGAGACTGATTCTTTGGCAAGACACTGAACTGCAAGTCGCCCCCCAGTATGAGTGTGTGTAAATAGGTGACTGCTCTGTGGTTTAAGTGGTCAACATAACTGGAAAAGTGCTATATAAGTACATGTCCAGTTACCAATTACCAAGGCTGCCATGCATGTGAATTTAATATCTTTTCCGTCCTTCATCTGGAGTATTTGTTTTCTGCATGAGGGTTAATGTGGGTGTTTATTCAGTCAGTAGGTTGAGTTTCTGCGGTTAAAACCATTGTCCATGATGGATCCTGGTGGACTGATGATGCCTGGCAGCTGAATGGATGCAGTCATAATTCAGACTTTATGTCTGCAGCTCTGAAGGGATGAAGAGTTCATTTACATCTTTAAACTAGAGCTTGAAAATGTTTTAAAATGCTGTTTGATTGACACAACTTGGATATATGAGCAGAAAGTTTAAATAAAATCCATTCAAGTGTTTGTGAGGAGCGAATATGAAGAGTGGGTTCAAAGAGCCTCCAATTGTTGAAAGGAAAATTGTGTTTATTGCCCACAAGGGAATCACTGAAGTGTTAATCAAATGGCAGCCTAACATCTTTATGGAAACATGAAAATAATTAGAAGTTTGTATTGGAACACATGCTGATAGGTTTGTCAGAGGCCTGTGTGTGGGCTGTCAGTATTCTGGCTGGTTTGTAGTTGCAGGATGTTTAATTTAGGTTTGCCTGTCTGCAAAGTGTTTATGAGACATTTACCTGGGAATGTGTGAAGGAAAGGTTGTAGGCTGGAGAACCTCTGAAGCTCTGAGATCCAGCACCTCGCCATCCTGGAGCTACATAGTCCGTCACATCACTGGTTTGCTTCTGTTGTTTCCACCCTGATCAGAGGCAGGATCAGGTAGGGGGGGTGGGGGCAGAGAGAACCAAGTAGTCAGAAAGATTATAATCTTACACGCAAGCAGTTTGTTTGTTCTTACATGTATTACCTATTATTGTTTATGTCTAGTCTTGCAAAAAAAGCCATAACATTAAAGAATATCAGACACTTGTTGTGACCAGATGTCAACCTGGCAATAAAAAAGTGATGATAGTGATAAGTGTTTGGCATGTTTGTCTGCAACAAAAGCATCTATCAGTATATTTATCAGCGGAGCGTAGCTGGAACCATTCAGGCAAAGCTGCTGTGACTTTGCTGGGAACAGATGGTGGAACAACGTTGTGTCTTTTTGGAAAACATCATATGTTATTCTCTTCTCAGATATGAGTGCATCACTGAGGTTTCTTCAGAAAAGCCTGACATGCTGCATGTTGCATAAAGCTAAGAAATAAGAGTCACAGTTTACTGTTATTGTTTTCATGAGTTATTCATGAATAAACATTGACATTAAATGTATTCCAGTTTATTGCAGATGTATATTAGTATAATTTCTTTGTACTGCACAAATATCAACCAGTAAATTGGTTTAAAGGGCAGATGGACAGAATATCCTGTGTGCAAAGAACATTTTTAGGGCATACTCAAGAAGTGAGTCAAAATGCGGAGGATACTCATTTCAGTTGCTTGTATTCACAATCACAGTCACGACCCACAGCTCATGACCATCAGTGAAGGTAAGAGCAAAGATCGACCGGTAAATCGAGAAGACTTCGCCTTCTGGCTCTGCTGCTTCTTCACCATAACACAATGGCTTTCAAAACAATGAAAACTATATCTCCCAGCGTAGTTTATCCACAGAGCATTTAAAGAAAAAAGCCTAAATGAATTACGGCAGCGTTGGAGGCCCTTGGCTGCCTTTTTTATTTCTTTCTAAATTAAAGCATCTCAAAATTTTGAAATACATATTTTAGATTCAATTCATATTTGCCTTTTTCAGCTCCAATTTTGTGCACATGAATTTTGATGGAAAGTTTCAATTTTGATGCAACAAGTCAATAAACATTGAGCCCAAATCATCCCACAATAGATAAACAGAGATCAGGATTGTAATTTATTAAGTTTTCTTTTAAAAATCAATGTTCTTACGACATTTGTATACTTTACAAACACGAAAAGAAAAGCAAATCACAGCCAACCACAGAGGTTTCTACTGTGTCACTCCATACCCACTGTGTTTGTTAGAGAGCTATTCTCTTGAGAAGAAGATGATGAGAGGGTGAAGAGGAGCAAAGTGTTGTGTCAAAACTTCAAAAGCATTCTTGCTCGCTTACAAGTTCCTGTTTCCAAGCATCCCGATGGAAAACATGTATTCTACCTTCACAGTAACGAAGCAAGTCAAGTGTTAGTTACTGCTTAAAATGTGCCCTGGGGAAATATCAGCCTCCAGCTCCCTGACACACATGACCTACATATGTACAAACACTCAAGCTCTTTTCCTGCACACTAATTCTTTGTTTAAAATAAAACTTTAAGATGAGCGGTTAAACAGCATAAATAACGCAGCCTTGTGTTGCAAGCAAGCTTAGTTCCCAGAAAACACCGCATAGATCCAAACGGATTCAGGCTCCCTCTTCAACCATCAGGCCACTAAGAGGTCAGCACTGATGGAGCAACTGCTCTTGAAAACTATGACCCAAACTCCACAAACAGAAAATAAATCAGAGATAGAGGTCAGAGCAGAAATGTGTTTCTTCCTCCACACATATCCCAGTGGATATGTGTGGAGGATTAATCCATCATATGTGCCAGCAGGCTGAAGTGAAACGGCAGAGGAGAGGCAACACAGAGGCACATAAGCGTGTGAAACGATAAAACAGGCATTGTCAGGGTTAAACCGTCCGGTTGAAGATGTTTCAGATGAGTCGGACATCTTTTAGCTGACTTAAGTTCAAGTAAAACAGTTTTAGATTGCTTAGTTTATATGATGCTTGTAGATCAATCAACACATGATAAATTATAACTAAAGTCCTTTTTTCTTATGTGTTGTGTTGTACACTGACAATGCAAAACTAGACACATGCTAATTATTAAAAATGCATCACCAAAGAAGGAAACAAAATCAACTTTTAATCAACTTTCACTCAAAATTATTATTTGAGAGTAAATCAAAACGTAATAATACTGGGACAAGAGCTCCTTGTGACAGCGTTGATGCATGCAGAGTCGCTTTCCTTTCCTGAAGCACATCACCAGTTATCCCTCTGTGCCAGTGATGCACTATATGCAGCTCTGCGCTGAACATCTGCCTTCTTTTTGAGTGGAGTGTTTTGTTTCTGTTATATCGTGTTACAGACATGTTATGTGTACATACATGTACCTTCCTTTGTTTGTATAATTATCTGGTGCGATTGGATAGCAAGTGGTTGAGTTTAATCTTCCATCCATCCATTTTATCAACGGCTTCATCCAACTCAGGGTCCCGGGTAGCTAGAGCCAATCCTAGTATTTGTGTTTTATCTTGTCTTCATAAAATTACACTTCAAACTCATGTACTTGACATTTGACCTCTGATTTTGGTGTTTTAACACATGCACTGCACACAATATTTACTATGACTAGTTTATAGGGAGGGTGAGGGTCTGTTATGTTTGTGTTTTATTGTTTTATCTCTTTCTGTAAGGTGCTGCTTCTAACCTGCTGTGGGACTGAGGAGGGAAAATATGTCATGTTTGTATCACGCTTTCTTTGAAATGATGTTGGTCTCAATCAAACACAAAGTGCACAAGGAGGTTTGATAGTTTACTAAATTCTAAGTGGGAGAAAGTGTAGCGTCCAACCTTGTAGCTGCTTTTTGTTTTTATTTTTTCATCCAGTCTTTAATTTCACTTTCTTTTTCATCCTTTGGCCATAAATTCAAAATACTAAAAATGTTTTCAGAACAATGTACATCTTATTGGTGTACAACTTCAATGTTGCTATAGCAACCTGCAATGAAGACTATTGCATTTTGAATTAGAGAGAGGATGTTGATCCAAAGCTGATATTTTAGGGGACCCCTGCTTTTTGGGCTGCTGAGCAAACATTCGATGTGTTCAGAGTCAGAACAGGTGAATAAAACCCAGTAATGGCTGCCAGCTGAAGACTTAAAATGATGCCTTAGCAACAACCCAACTGGTCATATGCTGCTGTTTGTCCAGCATCCTTCTGCCAGTTTCAAGTGGACAGAGTAGCATTCAACAGTCTCTGTTCTGCATTGCCATGGCGATACATCATCTAACTGCTGAGTTACCAGCATAGGAAGCCCTGCACATCCAAAGCTGACACTGTTGCATTAAAGGAGACTGAACGAGTATTGATTATCTGATAAGTAGTGAGTGACGGCAAGTTCCACAGATTCATTTAAAACTAATAATATTTTTCATGTTTTTCTTGCAAACCTTGTGGGATTCCAGTTGCTTTGCAAACTGAAGCCTGTTTGCTTTTATTATCATTATTTTGTTGATGAGATGTTAATTCTTTAGACACATGTGTCCATTAATTGTTTATATTAATGGAAATTAGTTTTAGAGCTTTAAATTTTATCTTTAAATCTTAAAATTCAATCACAGCAACAATAAAAGCCACAACATTTAAACTGCCTGTGTGATGTCTGTCATGTTGTTAGTTCTGAACTGTTGGGACACTGGACCTCTGGAGGTGTCCTGTGGTGTCTGGCACCAGACTGTTTGCAGTGTAACATATATATCCTGAACCCTGCATGGTCTGATCCTCTGCTGGACCAGTCTAACTCTTTGATCTGGGATCAGCACTGGACTTTTTATTTTTTAGCTCCAACAGTGGGATGAATCCACATGATTTGACCAGTTCTGTTATTATATAATCAGAATTTTAGACAGTGTAACCTGCATGACCTGAATTATTCTGAGTCCTAAATGACAGATGACGTGTAGATTTTTCCATGTCTGTCATTGCACCTACTTGTGTAACCTTTTTGTCCAGGTCTGTATATTTCCATCATAATAAGACAGACTGTGAGGTAAACATGTCACTGTGTCACAAGCAGAGGTCACGATTTTACACCGCCTGCATAGCAAAGTTATCCACTACTTGTTTAATCAAATGCGTACACCCTTTCAGCAAATACCATTCCCACATACAAACACTCCTATAACAGATGGAGGTTTCCATGGAGCTTCAGGCCTACAGTGCAAACTGAACTGAGCCCAACATTCTCAAATCCAACCTTTATCTTCCCATTAGCATGTTGGCACAGGTGGATTTTTCTTTTTGTAGCTTTCCAGAGTAAACGGTCAACATACTTACAAAGTACTCCACCTGCAGCAACAGGGGGCCATTTCATGTTCTGTTTCACATTTCTACACTTTAAAAAGTGCTGTTATTTCTAGTATTTCATTCACCAAATTACAAATTCCCATCATGAGAGGATCGTCTCACATTTGTGATGGGTGAGCAGTCAGACCAGCAACCACAAAGTGATGTCACTGGCTGACGGGAACTGAGGAAACAGTTATCACACTTTTTTGATTTGGCCTTACCTAAGAGATGGGTGCGTCCTTTGTGGCTGAGGCCGTTGGTGTGTAGGGAGGCTGAGCGGGACAATGGGGCACAGCGGGTAGGAACAGGGACAAAAGTGGGGTCCAAGTCAAGAATTAGCTGGTTCAACTGCTCTATGGACTCATCAATGTCTGTGGTTAACGACGCCAGCTCGTCCTCTTGGCTGGATGAAGGGGATTTGGGAGACTCGTGCTCGTCCACTGGACCTCTCTGCACCGCTTTTCTGCTACTGGGACCTCGAGCCGGTGTGTCGGGTGCTCTCTCTTTCTTTGCCTTGCCTGATCTCAGATCTCCATCAGTGACAGCATTCACCATCTGCTGCTCATCCACCCAATGCTGAGTAGAACACTGGATTTGGGAAGGGCTCTGAGTGTCAGGCAGAGTTTTAGAGGGCGAGCTAATGCTGCTTGAGCTTGGCCGTCCTAAAGCAGCATCTGTTTCTAGCTCATCCTCATCATCTAGAATATCAGTCTCTCTCTCACTCAACGAAGCTTCTCCATTTATAGTGTGTCCCAGTCCAGACTCCTCTCCAGCCATCTTCCTCTCCCCTCCACCGGATGAGGTAAGTTCAGTCATGACCTCCAGAAGAGGCTGCGTGAGCTCAAAGGGCTCCCCAGAGATCAGCTTCCCTGCCTGGATCCACTGGTCCTGCTTGGTCCCTCTAGTCTGATTGGCTCCGTTCAGACCCTGCGAGGCAACAGACAGTCCAGAGTCACTGCTGGCAGATGGAGCTCGGTCACTGCAGCTGGGACTGCTGGCCCTCACTCCTTCTTCACTGCTCTTCTTCCTCACTCTGATGAATAAACTTCCATTCCCAGGCTCTAGGATGTTATGAGCTGGAAGGAGACACAAACACTCAAATCAGTTTAAGTTTTAATGAGAGTTTTTCTTTATTCTCAGTTTTGTTCGAGTCAATGTTGAATCTTTTTCTAATGTTTCGGGACAGAACAATAATTGTACATCATCAGAAGCAATTGGGTCACCTTTCAAAATAAAAATAATTTTTAGTTATTATTTTTTAATATGAAATTGTCATTTTAGTACCCATCATTTTGCATTTAAGCAGAGCATTCAAGATAATCAGTTTATTTCCAACCACATAAATAATATAAGTGGACATTTTGCCACTTTACCCAAATAGTAAAAAACTTTGTATAATCTGAATAATATCAATTATATAAATAGAAGTGATATAAAAGTGCTTCACAACAGTAATAGTTAAAGAAAATAAAATTTTAAATAAAAAATTAAAACATTTAAATGAATATTGACATGGTAAAAAAGGACTGTTGATTTTAACATGTCTGTTGTAACAGAAATATATCATTTTTAATTACTGATTCATGAAACAAAGTTTTTTCATGATTTCGTAATTAGTTCAGCAGGAAAAAATTCCTATTTTGTTGGTATTCTCCTGATTTCTGCATAATAACAACATGTTTGTTTAATTTTTATCTAACTCTGAGTTAGAAAGCAAGTGAGTACATTAATTAATCCTTCTTTAATTTATATATTTAGCTATTTAGTTTGCATAAAAAAGTACAAAGCATTTTCAAAATAAACCATAAAATATTCCCTGTAGGGTTTAAATCTTCACATCAACTCTGCTTTAAGAAGGATGATAATCAATAACTTACATCGATCTACTTAGCAAACATCAGCAACCAGATGAGATAAAATAGTCTTCTCTTGTTAGATTATTGCCACTGTTTAGGAAGATTTTTGTATGAAACTTTTATTTATACCCTAAAAATTCAAATAAAAGATAAAAGTCCACCTTTAAAGGTGTTTCTGTCCAGTGCAACTTCAAACCAGCATCACCCACTGTATGTGATTCATTGCTCCAGACATACTCCATGTAGATAACACAGAGCCCCATTGTTCAGCCAGATGGAGTCATGTGTGAGTCTGCGTGTCACAGACAGGATGCGTCTGTCACAACCATCTACCTGAGGTCAGAAAGCGCTCGCTGTGTTGATCACAGATTACACTTGTGTGTCCCAGCTAAGCTAAATAAAGAAAGAAAAGTTGTATTTTAGTCGTTTTCAATTAACTCTATACCATTAATGATCATACATGCTGTCACAACCTCCTTCCATCGTAAACAGGTTGGCATAAATATGATTGTTTCACTTTACACATAATGACTGCCTCATACAGCGCATACCAGAGCTGTACGAGTACACACACTTAAGTCCAGAGAGGCAATAAAACTCAAATACCAGACATGCATGGTAAGAAGTCCCAGCTGCTGCAAGAGGTTTCCCACACAGAGATGCACAGTTTGCAAACTGATACAGACAAAAAAAAGTCTTACTTCACCAGGAGAAAACTTTCACTGTCCCCGCTGCAGACTAGAAACAGGATGGAAATGCTTAGCTGAAGCCTCCCTCCGGAGCCGGAGAATGAGGAAAAGAGAAACAGATGACAAGCTGGAGGGAAAGAGAGGCGAGGACTAGAGCAGAATAAGGAGGATGAAGAGTGGAAGCAGCTCAGAAAGATTCAGAGCAGCTTCTCTTCATGTGTTGTTCTCGGTGTCTCTGAGGCTGCCGCAGGAAGACAAGCAAAGAACATTCTTTCTCTTAAGGTGCTAACAGCTCTCTGGTGTCCCACCCTCCTACTCTCTCTTTCCCCCTCTTGCATGTCACTCCTCCGTCCCTGCGCTTCGAATCCCCGCCTTCCTCGTTTTTTTCCCTCCCCCCTGCATCCTGTCCCAGGTATGTTCACAGTGAGGAGAGAGAGTGTGCACTCATGCGTTTTCATGTTAAAGGGGGAAGCAGGAGGGGAAGGAAGCTGAAGGGTGGATCATTCACTAGATCAACACACACACACACACACACAGGTGGCAGTCTGTGCAGCACATAATGCACTTTCAAGAAAAAAATTCAAAGCCCAGGGACCTTGAGCTGCCCAAATTTGGAGCGGGGAATGTAAATATGGAGGCGTGCTCTGGAAAGACTGTGTGCAGAAGGGGGATGGGGACATACTGGACAAATTGCAACCTGCAACTTGAACCTGAAAGCAGCGTGCAGAGCGAGATAGAAGGAGACAAGAGAAGTAAAGGAGTGAGTTACAGAAGATGAGATGAAGCAGCGGAGGGGAGGGCTGGGAGAGGGTAAAGTGGAACCACTTGGGCTTCAAAACAACATTCCTGCAGCCAGCGGTGTTCCTAACAGGCTGGCACCTTCATTACCCTCACAGTTAAACTCATGTGTGTGAGTTTGTGTTTACATGTAGCTTTTCCACATGTCTCTGCATTTAAATTACATAGCTGGCAGGAGCAGATTTAGCAACGGCATAAAACAGCTGGAACTGAAACCTCAACCACCGGTTAGAGCCGGTGTTTCAGCTGTCTGGTCTGTGTTTTTCTGTTGGTCTTTTTGTGTGTGTGAATGGTTATTTCAGCTAACTGGGAAGACGGGGAAAGCCTGCCTCATGCACAGCTCCGGTCTGGTTTTGGTCCGGCTGCTGTTGATGATTGCTGTTCCATACGTTTCCCGTGATGATAAAATGCTGCTCAGATGTCTACTGGGATGCGTTTGCAGCATTAACAGCTACCTGTTGCGGTTACAAAAGCTTTTCTAAACTTTTCCAATGGGATCATGTGGAAACAGATAGATTTATCTGCTTCATTCGCCCGCTGTAGCTGGAGGAGGCTGAAGCCTAGAGCAAGACAAAGCCCTCTTTAGCTTTAACACTGAGATTACGTTTTTTATTCCACATACTATCTTGATTTGGCTTAAATATGATAAAAATATGTTTTTTATTTATAGTTTGCTTTCTGTGGCACCGCTGTGTTTCATATTGTTACCCTATAAAGTTCCAAGACATTCTTTCCTGTTTTATTTGATGTGAAAGTGCCTGCAGGAGTTCAACCTTTTCAACATACAGGCATGTTTTCAGGGTAGCTTCAGTTATCAGGTTATGAAATGAATGTTTCAATAACTATAGCACTAAAAAGGCAAATCAAAGCAACAAAACAGAATTTATTACTAATAGAACTTTGTAGAAATAACTTGCATGACAACAGTGACCAAACCATTCTCATCTGCACATCATTAACTCAAGTCTCAGATTTTAGGAGCTTTCAGGAGATGCTACTGTTTACTTACTATCCTCATAGTACCAACTCCAGTTCAGCTGCTTTTTGGCACCACCATATATCATAAACATCTTTTTGGCTTCATTCCAGCCATTATTTGTCTCCTTTTCTACTCTCTTGGTGCTCCTTGGTTGTTCCCGATTGGATATTACTGTCAGTTTAAGCTCTGTGATTGCTGGAAAGCTTGGCAAGAAATCACTTGATCAAATCAAAATAGATGTTTCCTAGCAACGCAGTAGTGATAGCGATCTTTTTCATGACGAAAATGTAATAAATAATGTTATTATGTATCGCTCATTGTAGATTTACCTTACAATCTCTGCTGGATTGTAAACTTCCTGGATAGATTTTATTCCCTGCAGATCAGCTAAAGTGAACCGTATCCAACTCACTTCATCCTATAAAGTTACATGCTACTGTTTCTAAGAAAATGATTTCCCACCAGTATGAAAGTCAGTTTGTGTCTTCTGGAAACTTTGGATGAGTTGTTTTCAGGAGGGCCTCCTTAGTGTAAAGTCTACTTAGTATTAAAAGTGAAATTAGAATGGTGATATTCAGGTTTGGGAAGCATTTTGTTTACGATTCTGTCAACTCCAAAGAGGAGGAGACAACATCTTACTACCAGGATTGATTCCCACACATCAGCTGGGGATATGACTCTATAACTGTACAGGACTAGGACCAGGACCAGGACTATAGCAGAGCTTTATTAGCTGTTTGTTTGTCCATTAGGTCCTTACTCAGACTTCGCATCTCATTTAGTTCTATGTACAGATAAAGTGAAGTTAATAATATATAGATGTTTTTTTTAAAAAAAAGCCCAAATATTTTCTTTAATTCTATACTCCAAAAAGATGGTTTATCATATAAAGTACAGAGAATACAAAGAGAGTCAAGTAATATTTTAAAACAGATGGTGAGAAAATTAAACAAAAGAGGAGAAACATCATCAATGATCTTAGAGATCTTAGTAGTGTATAAGATGTTCAGGGAGGGGTAGTACACCTGGCATTGGGGGGCTTGTTGTGCCCTTTAGGGCAGCTCGTCAGCCTTTGGTCCCAACCTGTCACTCAGCTCTCACTTGTAGCTCCTAGTTGCTGTTATCATGCGACAGCAGCCACACAACGGGCAACGGCTTCGATAGGACGGCTGAACCATGTGAGGGTAGCCGTTGGGTCATTGACCTTTGGTGACTTAGGGCTTTGCTCCCGCGGCATGTGAAGACTGCTTCGCCAGACCAGACGGGAGAAATCTACGTGTAGATCCAATGGCTTGGAAGGCGATGGAGTAAGGCACAGAGGATTTCTAAGGGCGTGTTGGAGCACAAAGGGCAATAAGGCCGTCCAATGCAGCCGAGGAAGTCTCCAAGACTCTTCATGCCAATGGAACCAGGCTCCCGAGGCTGAGAGAGTGGTGTCTCTGTACAACAGCTTTCCCACTTTAATCTCCACCATGCACAGGTACCTTTGTGCACAGTGACCTCCCCCATCCTCACCTACCCAACCCCATTCCATCTATCCCCATTCATGTCTGCAGAATTTGAATGGGGACATGTTCAGCTCTATATCCGGGGCAGCAGAGATGTTCGGCAGCCTCCTGGCTCACTGAGCAGCCCTCTCCACGACAGTACTGCTCACCCTAGTAAGGGAAGGAACTAGAAAAGGCATCGCAAACATTACCTGTCCTACAGACACTCGGCCAGCACAACGAGGCAGGCAGGTCATCCTTTCAGCGGTCAAAAACACAAGAAAACTCAGAAGAAGCTCAGACTCTGCAGGCCTCAGTTAACATGTTAAGCCTGAACCAGTATGGCTTGTTTGGAAGGACTGTAGGAGAAACTATTTTCCTAAAGCCAACAGAACAACAACACAACAATGTCCTTTAGACAGACCAGACCAAAGTGGACGTGTTTGAACAGCATGCAGAATATCAGCATCCCATACCAACTAAAGCACGGTGGTGGAGGAGTGATGATTTTTTTGCACAGGACCTGAACACCTTGTAGACAAAGTTTGGCTGAATGGGTCTCATGCAACAGGACAATGATCCAAAACACAACAGCAGATCTGCAACAGGATGGCTGAAAAAGAAGAGTCCAAGTGTTGCCATGATTCTTTTAAAGTCCAGATCTTAACATCTGCACATGACCAAAGCATTGTGCATGAACAAACGCAGCGGACCCGAGAAGCAGAGGCAGAATAATGTGAGACTGATAACATCATACAGGAAACCATTACTTCTATTTATTGCTGCTAAAGCAGCTCCTAAGCTATACAGTCATATATGGTCATAACCATGATCTCTCTATCAAACCAAAAACTCAACCACATGGTTTAGTGTTTACGTTTAACCTGGTAGATGTGAAAACAAAGGAAACAGGGAATGAACACAGAATGGGAATTTAAGAAGCAGCTGCCGTAACGTCACGCTGAATCGCATTCTGCAGGTTTTCCCGACCTTGCAGCTGGGTAATAGCACCATATGTTATCTGTGTGTTGAAAATGCTCATATTACCTCAAAATAGGACTCTTAATTGTTCTCATGCATCAATTATCTCACAGCTTCTCCTCTGTGAGCTGGAAACTCTTTGTTCAGTTTCTCCTTTTGCTTTCTGATCTCTTTTTAAAAGCCCCTTCTTAAAAGTGCCTTAAAAAGATTGTGATTGAAAACAATGCACAGCAGCTGTTAATAAAACACAGAAGGAGTGAAAAAATGTGGCATTTTTGTCTTCTGGTAAGACAATAACTCTTGCAAGCAGTTTTCTTGGAAGTGTGAATCCCTATTTCTTATGTTCCAAAGGTGAAAATGTTTTTCTTGCTGTGCCCAGAGCAGGGAATAGTTTGAGAAAAACACCATACAAAGAAAATAAACACTGCAAGTAAACTCAAATACTGACTCAGTCTTACAAAGAAGTGCTTTGAAAAGATACATGAGATAACTGTAATGTTAAAGCAGAGTAGGAAAGTTCAGCTCCCTAGTGCTGGGATAAAATGGTTTCCTGTTAAAAGCTGTTTAGTTTTAATGTCAGCTGAGCTGATCGAGCACCAAACAGCAAAAAGAGAAAGTGAAAGAGCAGAAAATATCAGCAGTAGCGAGAGATTCCTGATCAGGATCCTTCACCTGTTTCAAGACATGATTCCTGATACGAATCACGTCTGACCAAAGGGTCCAAGGTGTCATAGTCCACCGTCACGGAGCGTCCGTTATGCCACAGCTCTCTGCCTGTGCAAGAGAAACAACAAACAAGCCACTTAGTTACAAATCTGGGAAACAACAATAACAGTCAGATCTGCTTCTAAGTGAAGATGTGAGCCGTACTTGGCTTTGTGCTCTTTGTCCCTCTGTACAGTATCTGTTATCTAAATTCCAGCCAGATGTATGAGTGTGATAACACCCCCCATATTGCTTCCTGTTGAGAAGCCTGGTTGTTGGTGCCAAGGGGCCACTTCGGTCACTGTGGTGACCAATGCTGCCCCCGTCTGGCAGCTGAATTTCTTCACGTGGACTGAGTCAATGACTTAAGGCATACAGTCAAGCTTACTGCAGCTTTGTAGCCCAAATAATAAGTCCAGATGTTTCCAGCTACCAGCCAAAGCAAGAGAAAGCCTTCTCATTTAATGGGTCCAGCAGGGTTGCAAATCCCTGCATATTTCTTCCATTTTTTAAAATTATTTTGATTTTTTTCTGTTGTCTTTTGAGCTCTGAAAAGTTATAGTTGCTTTTTAACCCATTTCCCTAAATACCTGGCCAACATTTAAAGTGCAAAGAGCTGAATTAAAAAAAATAAACGTTGTGAGAGTGAAATCCTGTACAGGCTCGTAAGGAGTTTAATATCTGGACGTGCCTGAAGTCTGTTCAGCTAAACAAAAATAAAGCTGAGGCGATTGTCTTTGGAGACAATGTGAAACGATTTAATGTAGCTGCAGAGCTCCTATACTCCTAAAAACCCCCAATCAGACAACAAATCTGGGTGCATTGATGGATGCAGACCTATTTTTTTAAAACACATCAAGGGAGAAAAGCTCTGGGTCTCAACAGGACACGGTCCGGGTCTCAACATGTTAGTCTAGGTTACTAACTGGCCACGTGTTTCTTCCCTGGGGCGCAAGAGTCTTTGCCCATAGACTCTCGCTGTAAGTCGGATTTGTGCAGTTGCTTCTCCTTAATACAAGAGATCGGGCTCAGTCGGGGCGCTGCTCTCCTGCGCCCAGAGCTGAACGTAGCTGACTTACATTCTCTTAGACGGACATCCGGGACATTTTGACGTAATTACATAGCAACGTAGCTCGCCATCTTAGCGTGGTGGAAACAGCCCCTAGCGACACTACAGAGGAGACATGGTAAAATCATGTTTGTGATCGGCTATACATCTAATTTTTTTAAAAAAACACGCGGTTCAAGATCAAGTACCACTGTATACCGTTAAGTGGAGTAAGGAGAGCTAAGCGGCTGAGTGCCAAATACGATCGGACGTAATGGAGATGGTTAAAAAGTTGTGGCAACCAAAGTCCCACTGTGCTCCGTGGCCTTTATTTTACATTTGGTAAGTGCACATTCAGTGATATTCTATACATAGTAATATATTAACTTAATAATAACATTAGGGCTGCAAAGAACCCAAGACCTCTTAATTACAACGAGTCAGACCATCCGTATTTAGGCTAACTGTTAGCTAACAGTTAGCGGTTGCATTCAGAGCACCGTAAACAATAAACACGATTGTCTTTTAACAAATCCCTGACTTCAACCATAGAGTCATTGACAGAAGAGCAAAATGTTTGTACAAACAGTAAAAGTGTTCATGTGTACATTTTGGTATTGTTTTGTTGTTTAAATTACACTAATGTGACATTGTAGCACATTTTCTCGGTTTTTTGTACATATTTATTTTGGAGTTTGGTATTAGTGCCCCGCCAAGGCAAAATTACACCAACCGCCACTGCTGGCAACCCAAACCCACCTGCACTTCTGCTGCGTTAAAAGCCCAAACCTGCATCTGTTTCTTTCCAGCTTGAATTTTAATACTTGATTATTGTTTCCTTTCTCTCGTTTTTATTTTAAAATTTTGCTTTTTTTTCTCATATTTTCTCTAAGTTAAAATATTCTTTGAATCACCCTTTTATTTTTTTATTTTCTTCTGGAATTAATAAAGTAGTTTTCATTTAATTTTCATTTCATTAAATAGCCTGGTTAATGCTCCTCTGTCTAGTTTGTAAGCTTTGTTCCTTAAAAACCACTAAAATGCACCTACCAAGAAGCAGCAACATCAAGCAGCAATGATGCAAGTCCTTCCCTCACCTTTCATAACTAAACTTAAGTTCAAAATCAACATGTAATAACAACAACATATAATGAAAAGTTACCTGGATAAACAACTTCTTCACCACTGTAGTGTCATCAGCTACCTGATCTCATTAAACCACAGTGATTCACTAAGTCAGGCCCACTAAGGAGCTTTTTTCC
Source organism: Pseudomugil tenellus (assembly GCA_037177515.1). Classification (NCBI taxonomy): domain Eukaryota; kingdom Metazoa; phylum Chordata; class Actinopteri; order Atheriniformes; family Pseudomugilidae; genus Pseudomugil; species Pseudomugil tenellus. Next base: position 1,934,066 of record JBAMHX010000016.1, on the reverse strand, counting down.
ACTGAATAATTACGTTTATTGATTCATTTTTGGACTTTTTACAAATAAAACATGGCCTTATCAAGCTTCTGAAATCTGCTTTTATCTAAATGAAACATCCAAATGATAAAAACCTTAAGCAGATATATCTTAACGTGTCTCTGTGTGCACATAGTCTCATTTTAAACTATTTCAAATGCCTTGTGGGTCCCCGGTGCGCTTTGGGAGTCCCGGGACTTTAACGGCTGACATAAAACACAAGGGCTTCCATAAACATAGCATCTTATTTCAACACCAGTTACTTTCAGGTGACAGGAAACGTTTCATTGATTTAATCTGTACACATAAAACTCTTTATAGCTGTTGTTCTTAAGCTTTTTCTACCAAGGGAATAGTTTATTTCTTTAAATGATAACATAGTTTACTGCAATTTGATGCAACTTACATTAAGTATGTTAAATTCAGCCTAAAATAAAAGATAAAATGATAAAATCAGAAACTGTGAGCTGAAACTTTTAACATCTGAAACATCTTAAACCTGAATTTTATCGTCAGCCTTATTTTATGTAACAGCCAGCTTGGCTTCAACATAAATCCCAGTTTCTACCTGCAATCTTCTCTGGACTTTCAGAGAACAGCAGTTCAACTTTTCCATCATCTGGGAACACAGGATCTGGAATTTTGAGAGAAAAGAGAGTCAGACATCTGGAGGCTTCTCTCCGCTCGCTGAAAGCGTTTCCATGTGCCCTTCACAGCTGCACAGCTGACACAGTTCCAGGGTTAGCTCAGGTGCTTGGAGAATACAGACGCTGTCAGATTTATCAGTTACAGATTAAAGCTTGATAGAGCTGGAACAGAAGTTGGCATTGTGTGCAGTGCAGACTGCAGGTTATAAATACCTTCACTGGCACAGTCAAGGTCCGCCTTGGAGAAAGAGAGGGTGTGTCCTACCATGAAGCCTGTGTGAAACTGGAGACGGAAAACAACCTGACGACTGGCTGAACGGCTGTTTTTATCGTAACAAACCACCTGGAATAACAAAATGAAATATAGTTCATTACTCGGTAACATGCTATCAGGCTCAATCATTCACTGTGATTTTGACTTTTTATTCTAATACTTCTAATATGATTGATATAAACTCAGCGGCCAGTTGACGTGATCCTCATGTTCAACTGCTTAACATAAATATCTAACCAGCCAATCACAGGGAAGCAACTCAACACATTTAGTCATGTAGACATAATGTAGACGACTTGCTGAAGTTCAAACTGAGCATCAGAATGAGCACGAAAGCAAATTTTAGTGATTGTAGCATATTGTTGGTCTGACATATGGTAGGATTTTCAAACAAATCCATCTATGAGGTTCAATGGTCTTCTCCCACTTGTGGTCCCCTTACTACCAGCACAGCCTTCCTGAGTATTGCTGCTGACCATGTCCATCCCTTTTATGAGCACATTGTAGCATCTTCTGTTGGAGACTTCCAGCAGGATGATGCACCATGTCACTAAGCTCACATCATCATCCCAATGACAATGAGTTCACTCTCCTCCAATGCCCTTCACAGTCACAAAATATCAGTTCATAAGAGCAGCTTTGGATGTGGTGTAACAGGAGATTCCACCAAATCCACACAATAATTAAGCACTGTGCAGCTGTCTAAATGTTCCAGAATTATTAAACACTGATAATCATTTTTTATTGGCTTGGTTCATCTGATTCACTTTCATAAATGTCATGAACAAATATAAAAACTTCACAAATTGATCATTTGTTTTAAAAATGTTGTAATGTAACAAATATCAGACTGTTCAGTGAAAACAAAGCAGAGCTCGTACACATTCTCCAACAACATTAAGCTGTCATGAATCAGAATGATCAGTAGAAACAAGTATACTTAATAAAGTACTCTTTATTTATACTTTTCCCCTTCATATTCTGATGCTTATAGGGGCCATTTTATGCTATATTTGCCATCTCAAACTCTATCCTATGCACATCTATGATGATATTATGCATTTTGCAACATGCACCAAAGTATAGTTTTGTCATACCATTCATTTGTTGCTGATAGATTTCTAGCAGGTACTGTGAACGCCTGAGTTTGTGTCTCTCCTTCTCTCCTCTGTGTATCTGCTGCTCCCCAGCCCCGCCCCCACCTAGCAGCCAGAGAGGCACTGTGTGTAGTCAGTGTGCAGTTACACGTATGTCTGTTCCAGAGGCGGAGCCATTTATGGGAGGCACACACTGGCCCTTTTGTCTCCACACTCTAAAGTCTGGATTGTTATTTCAAGTTTTTGTAGATTTGCTTTTTTATACAATAAATAGAGGCAGAATGAGATATTCTTGTTAGATGTCTTATTTTCTGACACGTAATCATCTTGCTCTGGAAAAAGCAGGCCTGGCCTGTTTTCTGTAGGCCTGCCCTATGCAAATTGTCTGGCTCCACTACTGATCTGTTCATGAGAACGCAGCAGCAGCCACATGCACACTTCCTGGAGCAGATGGCATGCTAAAGTTTTCAGATAGAGGAGGGGGGAGACAGCCATTTGCTCTGCTTAAGCTGCACTCCTTTTTTAAAGTGATAAAACTACAAAAACACATGGATGAAAAATAACACTACTTCCGGGATCGTTCTAAGGTACAATTAACACTAATAGAAGGTTAAAAGCTCATAGAAGTCAATTTTGCATAATATTCCCCTTTAAAAAGAAGTGTTTTTTTTACTGCACTTTTAAGATATACTTCTATATAGACGTGTAGAAATAAATGACCTTAACATGAAAGGTTTTCTGAAATGTTGGTGTTTCCATGAACAGTTTTTCATTGCAATATATCCATTTTGCACATTCCTAGGGCTGATGGAAACTCATGGAAAATGTTGGAATGACAATTCCAGATATCCAGCCACGAAATTGACAAGAATTCCTCCAATTCAAAATTTGAATACTAGGTCAAGTACCATCAATGGATCCAGTACGTGAACTGCAGATGTTATGGAGCCGACATGGCTTAGCTTGGGAAAAAAGGTGTTTTTCAGTGGAAAGCATTCTGGTTTTGTCTCCAGCATTCCCACTCTGTAAGGCAAAAGTCTAGTTACTGACTGATAGTGACTTTATCTCTTGAATAAGATGCAGTTTGGTAACAAATGTACCACAAAATGAATCAGGTTAAAGTTAAGATCCTTACATGAACCGTAAAAGGTTCATTCTGGAGTCGAGGTTATTATCCTGCAAAGTATCACTTCTCAGACAACATGATATTGATACATATTATAAATCTTATAAGTTCTGCACCAAATGTTTTGGCAAATACAGAAATGTGATTGTATATGTGTCAAGAAAATACAACCAACCCTACAGTAAAGAAATGTCAGATTCCACCAACTGCAGTCTGAAGAAAACAATTTACAAAAGAGTTTCAGGAGATGAAAACGTGAAAACAGAGAATTCCTACTCACCATGATGTCCCCTTTGAGCAGCTGCGCTGGCTGCAGCACAAAGTAGAGCCGGTCTGTCTGAGCTGCATTAACATGACTGAGACAAAGATAAACGTGTCACTTCCTGGCCTATAGCAGGGTTTACAGTCTTTAAATTATATGTTTCTTACTAGACTGCCGACGTGCAAACAGCCTGCAGGCTTTGGTAGACCCTCAGGAAGAGGCAGGCTCCTAAGAAAGAATAATAATAATAGTAATTACATTAATGAAATGAAATGAAATTAAAAAAAACTTTATTCATCCCAGTATTCAGAAATATTGTTAATATTAACAGGAACAATAATTAAAATACATATTATATTTAAAAGTAGAATGCATTAATGTTTAAAAAACTTATTCTGGAAAATTTATGGAAATATGAAAATTGCATATATATTTATATATATAAACTCACTCCTCCCTCACACACCCTTCCCTCCCTGGGTAGAGCGGGTGGTTGTTCATCTCAAGCTCGGGTTCTCTACCAGAGTCCTGGGAGCTTGAGGGTCCTACGCAGTAACTTGCTAGGACTGCACTTTTCTGGACGTAGATGTCTGATATTTTCCAATGTATCTGTTGTTGGTACCAGTGCTCCAATGACTACGGGTACTACTGTTGCTTTCGCTCCACTTCTCCAGTTTCTCATGCTCCTTCTTACTGATATTTCCATCATTGGGGATGGATGTCGATCACTACGTCTTTGATCTAATGTATCCATCCTCTAATGAATGCAATATCAAGAGGAATATATATATA
>JBAMHX010000016.1:1893292-1927763 GCA_037177515.1 Pseudomugil tenellus | reverse complement strand
TATTATATTATATTATATTATATTATATTATATTATATTACTCCGTCTCTGCTTGGTATTGATGGGAATATGGCACCTGGTTGTGTGTGTGCTCATTTCCATTGACATTGCTGTAATTTAACAAATCACATGGAGGCTCTGAAAATGGCAGAAACATTTTGCGGACAAAAAATGAGATTACCAAACTGACTTATTGAAAATGAAGGGGGGGGATGACCAGCTTCAGTCCTCAAGAATCACAATCCTACAGGTTCTCAATGTATCCCTGTTCCAACTCACTCATACAGTGAAACACCTCCAGGACTGTGGCCCTCAAGTGGTGGGCTGCCTGGGTCATTTATACAGTAGCATCTGCTAGCTTAATGGTTAACTTCTTGAGCTACTAGTGTGAATATTTTATGGATTAAAGTTGAGAGCATGATATGATGATTTATACAATCTCCTGTTTAAATAAGGCAGCCATATTTGTAGTTTTTCCTTTTTCTAGGTACAGTGTTGTTGATGGAAGTTTCCATTACTAGTGGAGAAATTCTATTGGTTGAATTCACTGTAAAGGCACCTTGAACTTATTCAATCTGGTTGAATCCCTGACAAAGCTCAGTGAGCTGAAACGTGTTGGTTGGTTTGACTATATTTCCAAAATAAAAGCATTTTAGTTGTTTGTAAAGGAGAATAGCTCAGAGTTTTTGTCCTATCTAGCTTAAAGGTTAAGATTATTACCAAATAACCAACAAATATGACTTTAAAAAATCAACCTCTGTTCTGTCTTTATTTATTTAGGTCATAAAGCCAGATAAAAAGTTTAAATCAAAGACAGTGAGGTGAGGTTTAATGCACAGCTGCTGTATAATCAGCTTAGAAGAACAACAGGAGACTCTTACTGCTTACCTCCATCTGGTCTCATTTTTGGGAGACCATAAAGAACAACACAGAGGAGGAAAGATGGAGATGGACACATCCTCAGTCCTCTTTTCAACACGTTGCCCAGCATCCATACGTACCTGAATAGCACAAAGCAAAACGTCTTTAACAGTCACAGCAGGCTGGTTGGTGTTTGACATCAGTGCTGCAGTTTCATACCGTTTCTGTGAGGGTGTCATCAAAGCGGACAGTTTGTCATTGTAGAACCGCCTCATGGCAAAATGGTCGAGACAGAGGTCTGGACTGAGAGGAACACATGAATGAAACCACTTTGAACTAAATGTGAACAACCTAATCAGTTGCCATGTTGAGATCTACAGAGTCAGTTTTACAGATTACTGTCTGAAACCTTCTGACCAGCTTTTTGAAACACTTTTTTTCTTATTAAAGGAGATGCTTCTCCTTTTTTACCAAGTTTACTGAAAGTCTTATATCTCAAACCAAATAAAACCAAAAGCACCAAGACTGCATATCACATCTGTTTCACAAGCCTCTGCATACCTGAGCTCATGCACACAAGCACTCAAATCATTCACAAAGGGACAATGATCACAATCAGATATTTCCCAACAGTGAGTCAACTGATCAGTCATGAACAACATGCACATAGACACGTGCACACCAATCAGTGGAACTGATTTGCCCAACATCTCACGGTGGGATGATTCTGTGCCTTTAACAGCTGACATTTAGCTCGTGGAATGGAGGATATACTTTAGGAGCAGCGTATGTTTGCCTTTGGCTTGAATTAACAATATTTCAGCCTCTCGTGTATGACAAGATCCCAGCCGGAAAACCAAACAGTGTGTAGTTCAAAGTCTCTTTAATCAGCCATGCTGTCCTCTACCAGAAGACGTATAGTATAGCCTGTGTCTACTGTTCCGTTTCTGCTCTTTAATCTTCAAACATCAATAATGAGTCACTACTTTACAGTTGCACTTCCCTTCACGTTGATCAAATCTCACTTATATAAACCTCATGTGTACAAACTCAGCAAGATAAGAAGGCATCCAATTTGATTAAATCTAACTAAAATCCACTCAAAAAAAGTTCCATCCAACCATTTCCTTCACCGCTTCGTCAGGTCGCCAATCTCAAAAAGAGTTGAGTCGTGTTTATCAGCTTATTTTAAAGCAGAGTTTTATGGATTAAGAGGTGAGAAAATAAATTGTTGCCATTTTTCCCAGGAATCTGTGTCCATTCAATATGTTAGCTGCTCAACAGTTTGTGGTTATTTTGCAATGGTCCAATTATGCTTTCCAATGTAAGAAGTCCTCCATGGACACAGAACCATTGCAGCTTCCTCTAATGACAACCTGCTCTTCCTCATCTTTTGGCACTGAGAAGCAGACAAAGCAGCTGAAACATGGACTCATCCGGACATGTGTCCACTGTCTTCCATCCACCTGAGACAAGCTGGTGTCCAGACAGCTTAGCTGTGGTAAAAACATGGCTTCGTCCTTGTGCAATCCAGTTTCAGGTTATATTTCTGGATGCATGAGGTATAACTGAGTTAAAAAGACTTTGTTGATTATGATGCTTTTTCATGTAGTGATGCCCGATGGGTCAAAGGTCACTACCATCCAACAGTAGTTTCTGTTTTTGGTCTATCTTAAAACAAACCTGAGAAATAGACTTGCAACATAGAGACTGATGGACAAGCACAATTTAAAAAGCATTGTTCAGGCATGCTTTCTTGACTCCTATAATGGAGGTTTTTACAGGTTTCTTTAAGAAAACGGAATAAAAACCAGACTGCTGCTGCTTGTGTCCTCACAAAGACCATATCACTCCTTTTCTCAGATCACTACTCTGGTTTCCTGCTCAAAAGGATCTGCTTGTAGTTTTGTGGCCAGCGTACAAGGTGCACAGTGGTTCAGCTACAAAATGTATATCTGATCTGCTGATAAAATGTGACTGTAAGTTCATTTGGTTCAAGTTTGTTTTAAATCCAGAAAGTTTAAGCTAAACAAAAACAATCTGGGATTAGATTTTCTTCTGCAAACATCTGGAACAAACTACTAGAAAAACATCAGATCTGATCCAAACCTTAGTTGTTATCAAGCTTGTCTTAAAACTCTATTTTTCCACCAGTTTTAATAAAGGTAGTTTTTGTTTTTGATTATTTTCTCATAAATACATTTTCAAGTTGGTTTCATTCTTTAATCCAGTGTTGCTTTTTCACCTTCTGTAAAGATTTAAAATGTGCTATACACATAAATCTGCATTGCCTTTACACCATGAGAGTTGGTCTGAAAATGCTGAGAAACCAAAGTTCTTTACAATCTACAATATAATTTATATTATTTTTTATGTGATTTTTCCCACCAAGTTTGGCAAAAACTGGCGAAAAATTGGACTTCCTTTTTGGTGCATTCACTTTTTATACCAAACCTTGACACCCTCACATGACACCATTTAATTTACTGATCCAAGAATCCTAAAACATTCTCTAAATTTTGCCAACATTATTGCATTTCTTTCATTCTTCTCTCTCCACATTTTTAAAGCATATTCTTGCTTAAATTTTAGATTAGTTTTTTTTAATCTATGAAAAGACACTGAGGTTTTTTTGCTTTAAACATTATGCCCATTAAATGATAATAAACATTTTTTTTACAGAAATCTGCCCATAAGATGTCATTTTTAGTGTACAAAAAAATAGATATTTCCAATATAAAATATATGCTATGACCATGTCAAAGATAAATCTGGAGGAAATGATTTAGTCTTTGTCAAGTGTTGAGTGTTCATCATGATTACCTGACTGACATGTTGCTGAAGTGGATGTACGATGCCACCAGGACTCCAAGTTGGCCTTTTCCTCCCTGTTTAGGATAATCAGAGGCTCGGCATGAATTAACTGCATGTGCTCATAGATTACTTTAAAGACTTGTAGCGGTGATGAGCAGCATGTACCCTGCAGTGTAACACCAAAACGTGCTTCGGATGACTCTGAAGCCAGTTCTCCATCACTGTGCAAACACTGAAGATCTGATCCAAACTGGGAGCCAACCGATCCCTCCAACCTGTGTCCAAAACCTGAGAGAAAAGCCACACATGTATGATGCATTCATGTGACACTGGAAAATCTAACCTCGCAAACGGATGCAGCTACCTTGTGGTTCATTCGTGTGAGAGCTTCATGCTTCTGGGAGACGTTGATAAGCTGTATGAGACCAGATTATGCAAAATGTTTAGAAATTTCTCTTATTTTTTTTTTGTAAAAAAATTCATTTCTGATTCTTAGTGTAAACCTCACAATATTATATTTATATTTTTTATACTTTTATTAATATTCAGAAAACAATAAAACACTGGTATGAATATTTGATTTGTACTTTACAATATGCAAATAAACCAGCAGAGTTTCACATTTAAAGAAGCATAACTATCCTCCTCAACTCACCATGTAGTTGTGTCCATGCTTGGACTGCAGCATGGAAACAATCTCCTGCAGGTTCTGCAGATAGATGTCCTCTGGACAGCCGGGAGGGCAGAGGATGGTGATGATGCGCTCAGTGATGTAAGTCAGACCAATACGACATCGTTCTTCCATGATGGCTGTGATTTACATGGGAGCCTTTAACGAGCCCGGAGGTCATGCAGGATGTGAGAAAGAAAATTGAAAATAATTTGGGGAAGTGAAAATTTCAGATCAGCTCAACATTTCTTCTGCAGCATCAGATGAACGCCCACATGAGGCCTGCAGTTTTAGCTTGTATGTCAAAGCTCAAATAAAGTCCGCCTTAAATATCCAGAAATACTTTTACTGAATATGATACTTACACAAGCCGGGGTCAAGACCAAAACCTGCTTATTCACTGGGAACCCTGCTGAGCTTGTGACCAGAGCAGAAATAATGATGCTGAGTCACCAACATAGGACTGTAGCCTCAGTGCTTATCAGCACAAACACATAAACACAAACCTCCTCCAGCTTCATGACAGCTGAATTCTCTTTCTGCTCCCTGGTTCGTCCCAAATAAATTAGCTCTGTCAAGAGGAATTAGTGGATATAATGGAAATAAAGCTTTGTGGATTTCAAGCTACCTTGGTGAGTATTAAATGTGTATCCCAGACCTGACAAGGGGAAACAAAGGAAAGAGGAGTGTGAAAAGGAGAGCGAGAGATGAAAAAGAAGACAAAGGTATAACAGCAACAACTGTACAAACAAAACGGAAACCAGACATACAGCGGCTTTACAGAAAACATATGGCAGCTTCTGCAAGAAAACAAAGTAGACAATCATCTGGAACACCTATAAGAGGACTCACTACAAATGAGGAGTTGAATTGGATTCAGGAATTTCTTTTCATTCAGTTAATGATCATATAAACAGTAAAAGACTTTTTAGTGTCATGGAAATGGATCCTAACTGGGAGTGTTTTAATAAATCATTAAAACGGATCATTTATCAGATCATTGAGACCATTGGACAAAACAACTGTGCATCCAGATTTACCCAGATCCCACTTTCATCAATAAAAGGACACAAAATGTCCTTTATTCCATCAGCTATCTCCCTTTAAAATGAAAAACTTAACCCAGCACATTGGCGTGCTCATGACCTTTGGCTCTGCTCATTTTTATATTTGTATATTTCTAATTGATATATTTTCAACTATCTTTTTACATCTTCTATTTATATATTCATCATGTTCTATGCTGTTGTATTGTACAACAGCTTTTATACCAGACCCAAAATGTAAAATACTATTACTGGGAAAGGCTCCAGCTACCTGCAGCCCTCCGTTGGAATAAGCTGAATGGTTTGACAGAAATGTAAAATACACTCGTCCGAATCTAATTCAATCATAACAGTTTAATGATAATATTACCAAAACAGACTAAACTGCTTCTTTGGTTTTTAATCATTTTATTAAAAAAATAAACATTTCTACAACTGTCCTCTCAATGTAAATCTAATCATGACACTTTTTAATCAACTTGTTCGCAAGATAAATTTTTTTTTTACTATGTACTATGTTGTTTTTATTCTTAGATGACATCTGTGTACTATTTCTTTCTTTTCCAACCTTTTCTTTTTTACAAATCTAATCTAAGATCCCAAAGAATGTAACTGCTTCCCACATTCTTGTGTAAACCATCAATTCTGTGGTAAATGGGCTCTATGTCAGCACTGGAAGCAGGGAAATTACATGCATGTTTGGGAGTGAGAAGGCACATAGTGCAGCACACAAAGAGTGGCGGTTAACCTCGCCTTCACCCGGACCATGTGACCACGGCGGGATAAACAGTCATCCAACCACTTTCACAAGCAACGCGTTGCCATAACCTGCTGGGAAGTTTCATTGTCCAATAACTGGACAATTTTCTGTCCTAGAAAGAAAAATTAGGTGATTCTTTAAATACATAACCTTCTTAAATGTAGTTTCAAACTATTCAATGATATTGATGATATTCCATCCCTACAGGACCCTGATTTAAAGTGACCAGTTAACCTCACATGCATGTTTTTGGACAAATGTAGAGACCATGGGGAGAAGATGCACAGAAAGGCCAGTTCGAACCCCCCAACCGAGGCTTAAAGCAGCAACCTTCTTGCTGTGAAGCCACAGTGCTAACCACTGCTACACCATGCAGGAGAGTGCTTTGAGGATATAGTGGTGGGTTTGAATCTGGACCAGTAATCCCAAGCCATGGACCTCAAGGAACCTCTGTGCTCCAGATATTAGATGCTTCCCTGCTGCAACACACCTGGTTCAGATCTCTTACACATCTCCCAGACTCGCATCTTCAAGGCCGCCTGTCCGGCACACTTTCTACACTGCCATATTGGGACACAGAAGCCTCAAATAAATGCCTCAACAGCAGCTTGTGCCAACATCCATTTAATGTAAATCAGGTGTTGCAGCAGAGAAACATCTAATACCTGCAGTAAAATGGGGTCTTGAGATCCAGGTATGGTGATACCTGGTCTGGAAGCTTTCAACCTTCCCAATTACTTCCCAGACACCAAAACATGGCAACCGTTTGCTCCGTAGTTCATCTAGAGATGGGTCAAATGTAGAGACCAAGCTCCCTGATCAGGAATAATAAAGTCAAAATGATTCTCTTTATGTTAAAAAAAAATGTGAAGACTGAAACAAATGAAAGAATCAAAGCATAAAATGTGATAAAATAACTGATAAAATAACTGCAAAAAGCTGCTCAGAAATCAGAGAGAAACCAAAGCAGAAACAAGAAGGGATGTGAGGGAAATGAGATGAACACAGAGACACACTGAGACGCACAAAACAATCTGAGAGGGACACAAAACCAGATGCAAAACACCACAAGAGGGAACAAAACCCAAAAAGACGTGGTGGGATTTTCCACGTGTGCTCTGGATGATCATTGCTGTGAATGTACAGTCACTGTGGCTGAAACAGTGCAAATCTGTGTGAAAAATGCAGCCCTGGCTGCGAGGAGCTGCAACTCGGAGCCAGTCCTCGCTGGGACAGCTGACAGGACATGGCAAACAATCCTAATGAGGGACTTCTCTCCAATTCTGGCCTGTTTTTCTACACTTTCAACTACTGCACGGCTAAATTTGTCAGAGCTCCGCCTGAGCAACCAAAACAAACGGAAGTGTGCGACTTAACCACACACATGCACACGCTGCTGCCGGGTGAGCTGCTCTGCAAAGTCCTTGAGCCCTAAACTTGCCACATCTAATTATAGTCTTTATTTTGCTTTTTAAAGCAAGGCATTCCAAAATGTATTAGCTATCATTGTTTTTTTTTTCCTCTTTGGCAACTTTACCTTCTGTTTGGCTGTTTATTCACCAGATCTGAATATGGCAGAAACAACTTTCTTTACCTCCTTCTGTCATTTTTATTCCAAAAATGGCTTCTTTTGCTTTCTCTGAACACATTTAATATAACAAATATCCCTTTAATCCAAATAATACTTTAAGAATTTCTTTTATTTTGTCATAAAACTCCATTTTTAACAGAATTTTAATTAATTTTAGTTCACATTTCACATTACGGTACTTCATTCATTAGGTTATTGTCAAATCTGGTTCTTTAGCATTGCTAATAGTGTGATTATCCCTGTCCCATTGGCAAAGTTTACACTTCGTCCAAGAAAAGCAGGCTTTTACAACTTAATATGAGATTAAATGACCTCTTAACATGGACTGAATCCCAGTGTAAACATGTTTTTTGTGGGCTGGGAGCCTTAATATGTCAGTAGGCTAATCTCTGCATCTGTAAGGGAGATATTTTTCATAGTAATCCCCCCCAACTTAAACCCTTACTACCCAGAGATTTAGCATCCATCAAATGTTCTCACCTCAGTGGGCATCAACATTCAGGGAAAGAGAAAGTTCAAGCAGCAAACGGCAGGTCTTTATGCATTCAGACTTTCCTGTGACATGCTTAGAGACAAGAGAAAAGATGCTTACCTCGGCTGCAATAAGAAGGACGACAAATTCACAGCACAATGAGGCCAGATGAGTGAAAGTCTGTGTGTAACCCGTAGAAAAAAAAACAAGGAGGAGGCATGTAGGCGGAGGAAGAGGAAGGGAAGAGAAATAGCATGATAATGTATAAAGCTACAGCTCTGCTTGCACTTTGCCCTCTGTTGGACTGCAGCGTGACAAAAGTCCACTCCTGCCTGCGTAAAACTGTTAAAACAATCACACTCCACCTCTCCGAAAACACACACACACGGGAGATGAGTAAACCATTCATCTGAGTTATCTCTGCGTGTAATTACATTAAAGCCAGATTTGACCAACTTTTTCATATAGAAATATAACAGATCCATTTTATTTTTTAAAAAAAAACATTCATTTAATTTAAATATGCATAATTGATTACATCAGAAAGCAGTTTGAGATGTGTAGAAAAGTTGAGTTTCTATTAAAGTTTCTAAAAAGGCATTGAAAGCAGTTTTCATTTGAAGATATTTCATATTTGTGATTGTTTAAAATTTTAAAGGTGTCCTGAAAACATTTGAAGGCAATCAAATCAAATTTTATTGATAAAGCATTTTTCATACAAAAAGAAGCACAAAGTGTTTTGCAGTAAAAACAACATCAGCATGTTGGAAACACAGGGAGCTGCGCGGTGGTGTAGTGGTTAAACTGGAGCTTCACTTTGCTGGTTCGATCCTCGGCTGGGTATGTCTTTAAACTGTTAAGTTGTTCATTCAAAATGATCCTTCAGAGTGAATGTTTGTCTGGTTGTTTGTGTCTCTGTGATGGACTCGGGACCTGTCCAGGTCTTTCCTGTATTTTAACATCTGTTGTTGGGAGGCTTTTGTTTTCTTTATATACCAGATACTTTTTCTTTCTTCCTCCACATGTTCGTTTCTTTCACATGTTTTACACGCAGCGCACCAGGGAGAGATATTCAAGTTTTTAGCCAACAGGTCTTTGGAAGTGTTCTGTCCTGTTTTGTCCATCCTGCTCCATCTTCACAGACTTTTATAGATGCAACTTATTGAAACAGATGATATAAAGAATCCAATGGAAAAATACCAATTTGTAAACTTCTGCAAGTCAACACAAAACTGGTTCATATGAGTTAGGAGTGTGTTTCTTTTTTTAAGTGCTGAATGAGTTGTTCAAATATATGCATAAATAAATAAAACAGTGAGTACCAAAGACTTGAAATGAGCGAAAAAACAAAGGAAAACTTTGTGAAGCCTTCAGAAAGTCTGGACAGCAATTGATAAATACCATATTAAAATATTACAATAATAGATCAAAGTCTGGCTAATTAGAAGAAATATATAATTTATATGAAAAATTAAGTGTCCATGGTATTTGCTGAGAAACGTAGATTTTTTTTTATATCTTTTTACATAGAAAGCAATAATGTAATCATTTTTCTAATATTTAAATATTTAATTTAGCTCTACTAACTAGCCTACAACATCAAACTGGAACTCAACAAATTGACAAAACTTTGAATGTTGAATTCACAAAAAAAAAAGTTAATAAACCAATAAAAGCTAAATACTAAACGTTACAAAAGAAAATATGAAGACTAATTTAAGCGCAATTATTAAATAAAAATAAAATAAAAATAATAAAAAACTGCTAAGCTCGAACAATTTTCAATGAAATTACGAATTCATTTAATATTTCATACATTTTGAAACGGAAAGTGGTGATTCGGTATTTATCCACCAGGTGGCAGCAGATGATAGACTGGTTACATGCCCCCTGTTTCTACTGGTAATTGAGAATTAACAAATTACTTTAATCATAAATGTATCAATGTTGATATGTGAATGTGTTGGAGGATGACGGATATAATAAAACTTTCAAAATAAACAATCAAATAAAACTGACAGAATTGAGAGACAATTGAAACACAAGGATATGTTGCCTTCATCGGGCTCATCTCAGCTCGTAGAAATCAGTTACGTTTTCACACATACTTCTAAACTTTATGCTTGTTTTTTACAAGCTTCGGTTCATTAGGATGTCAAAATAATAAACACATTGGTCTAAAAAATACATTAGCTCGGGAAGTGATAGTGATTTTACGAATTTAAAAAAAGTTTGTTGATTTTAATGTCAAAAGCTTTTGTGGTAGGCCTGGTGTAGGCGAAATATGTGTGACTTTTTTTAATATCCGATTTGATTACTTGAAAAAAACAATTTACTAATTAAACAGGATCAACTTGAACTAATTCCTAGATAAATCCCTCAGCTATTCTTTAGAAACGTACCTTAGATACTTCCCCGTAAACCCCGCTCAAAAAAACCCCTGTCATGTGATTACGCATGAAATTTCCGAGCATTCTGGTAAGTCATGAATGTGCCATAATTCATATCCAATGAGACCCCGCCCTGTCCACAATCTACCGCTGACCGTCAGTCACTTCGGGCTGTACAGTCAGTCGCGCCTTCTCGCGTTAGCTTCTATGGCGACCAGCTAGAAAACCATTCTCTTTCCCTCGACGAGCCGGTTAGCTCCTGTTCGAGAGCTAACGGGCGTCCATTGAAACGGGATAATGTAGCGGGATAACTCCATGGAAGAACTGCGCAGTACTTTAGCATGCTAAGCTAACCCATAGCCACACAAACTAGCCAGCGACTACTACACGGAGCTAACGGCTCCAAGCTAGCGCGGGCTAGCATTCACCTGCGGGCTGTTCCTGCTAATCAGCTGGCGTCGCCGTTGGTATCTAACAGAATGGAAAGTGTGAAGGAAAACGACTCTGGAGCGCCTTCGACTTCATCGGCACCACAGGGGATACTTGACAGCAGCGGTGACAGTAACTCCGTAAAGTCAAGTGGATTGTCCCCTCTGCCTGCTGGAAAGAGACCCTCCATCGGGGAGGATGAGGGTGGAGGCGCAGAGGCAAAACTCTTTGGGAAGGGACTTGCAGCCACCTCCCTTCTTCAGATTGCGATACGGAACGGGATCTATCAAAACCAAGTTGCCAACGCGATCGGCGGCGTGGCGAAAAACATGAACCTGCCCGCCGTGAAAACCGCCAACATTTACAGTTTGACATCAGTCAACAGCACCACTTCAGTCAACTCCTTGCTGAACAGAAGGCGGCACAGACACAAGAGGAACCTGTCTCTGGGGGCTCAGCCGAGCTCCAGCTCTCCGGGGGGGTCCCCTGCTGAGGGGGCCAGCCCCGCTCACTCAGCGTCCCCGCTCAGCACTCTGAGCCTGGACAGGAAGACCTTCCTCCGCCAGAAACAGTCCAAGCAGCTTCAGGCCTCTGATAAGTCCTGGGTGAGATCCGACCTCCGGAGGGGCTGCATTCACGTCCACGACTGGCTCACGCCCTCCTATCCGCGACCCGTGCTGTGCACGGTGGACACCACTGCTAAAGAGCTGGCCAGCAAGCTGGAAGGGAGCAAAGCTGGGGCTGTGCTGAGAATAAGCTGCAAACCTGCTGCTGCAACTGACTTAAATGATGTTTCTAATCATATTAATGGACATTCTGATGACATAAAATGTCTAAACGGTAACGTGGATGTGAAAAATCCCAAATCAGACGAAGATGAACACGCAAAGTGTTATTCTGATGCTAAACTGAGCTCCAGCTTAATGCTCGATGACAAAACAGCTAGCAACTCCTCATCTGAGATCTATCTGAACGACATTGGCGTGGATTTGAGCCTGGGTGCGGCAGACAGTTACGGGCTGTATTCGGGTTCAGATGTGGAAAGCAGCACCTGTGATGACTTCAGCCTGGGCGGACCCAGAAGCACAGAGCGCAGAGACTCGCTCAGTGATGCCGTGGCTTTGGCTACTGACTCCTCGGTGATGAGTGCAACATGTGACAGTCCCACAGAGGGACCTGACCCGTTTGAGAGCTCCTCAGATGAAGTAGAGCTCACATATTCCCCAACTAATTTATCTGACAACTCTGCTGCCGAGCCGCCCCCCCCAGACACCGCTGCTCCTAAACCAGATACAAGACCAGATGAAGATGATGAATCTGGATGTAGGGGTCCTACAGATGTCCCCAAATTAATCAACCCTCCATCTAAATGCCCCAGCAGCTCTCTGGCTCGACCCTTGACTAGCCAAGGTGCCCCCCAGCCCGACGTGGAGAACCCCAGGGACAGCTTAGCCTGGCCTGAGCCCATCAGTGCCAGTCCGACCCCGGCCCTCTTCATCCAGCTGCATGGGGGAGCAGTGCGGCGCCTGGGAGACACTGAGCGTCCTCTTCACATCTTAAACGAGTACCTGACTAATCTGGGGTTTGAAGATGAATGGAGGGTGCAGGAGGAGGGCATGAACCCAGAAATCGGCTGCCTGATACGCTTCTACTTTGGTAAGTATGTCAAAAGCCTCCCAGGCCGAACTGCTTCAGAGAGGATTCAGCACCTTTCTTATTCTGTCGAGCTGTGAGAGCCACAAGCTGCCGCCGCCACTTCAGCGCCGCTTGGCCTGTCTCTGCTCGTTGTTCCTCCATTCTCGGTGTAGCGTGAGTGCGCTCATTGTGTTTGGTCAGTCGAACTGTTAAACTAGTGTATTCTATTGTCCTGCCTGCACAATGCGCAGTGTTGTCCCTGCAAAGCCGCTCCAGCCCCTGTGTGCGTGGGCCGGTAAGACGACACATCAGGAGGGAACAGGTGTGCTCTTTCAGCGTGCTGCAGACCACATCCTCAGCTTTCATAGGCCGTTTCTCCTCCTGAGCTGTTGTTTTGTTCTGGATAATGATCCTGTTTTGTTGACAAGCGGGTAAGAGGATGGATGGATGTGATCTCTTTTGGGATTAGCACAACTGGATATTGTTTTTGACCTTGTTTTGTACCCCATCAGCAAAAAGAGGGGATAAAGAGTCGCTTTGGCTTAAATTTATGCTTAAATGATCACATTTTACACAGCCTGATTACAAGATCAAGAACACTTTTTTATTAGTATTCTTTCCCTTTTTTCTATTTTAAACATTAATAAACAAATAAAATAAGCTATTCTTACTGTTTGTCCTGGGATGTACTCACACAGATCATAAAGCAGGCTTTTCTCAGTAATATAACAGAGGAACAAAGCGTGCTGAAAGCAGGGGGGGCTTCCAGATGCTGCACACAAACACGCAGCCATGAAACACGCCGTGAGAAGCGTCGTCATGTGACTGGCATGAGGAGAAGTGGTGTGATGATGTGACATGATTTACCACTACCTCTTGTTTTGTGATTTATTTCCTTCTCTAATTACTGTTAGAAAAAAAGTTTTGATTCCCGAGGGATTAAAATTCCCCAGAAATTCCAGACTGTTCAGTCCTGTCGGTGCGTACAGTATGACTTGTTTGATAACGTCGACGTCTGCCCAGAGGAGTTTGACACAGCAGAAATCCCAGCAGCTGAACGCTGGCTGCCTCGTGCACATCGTCTCTGCATCACACAGGCTCGCTGTGTGCTGACGATAAGAGAAAAGTGACCTTAGCGGAACTCAGATTTCACCTCCTCAGTGTTTCGGATCTTTCCGAGCCGGTCGGAGCTGCAGGCTCCCCCTTAGGCTGAAACTGCAGCACCCAGACGGTCACCGCTTTACTTCTCAAGGTTAAATACTCAAACTCGTTCAATACTTTTAACCCCATAGAAGCAGAGGAGGAAGTCGGGTGTGGGATCATTCATGCCAAAATGGTTTAAAACCAAAAGAAGAAGCTGTTTAGTTGGAGAATGAACAGGGTGCGGTGATCAGCTGCTTGATGAGGCAGGATGTTTCCCACTGAGACGGAAGGAAAGGGCATGCATGTTAACACACCCCATCTCGCCTGCACTGCCCAAGGAAGGGTGGGTGCACACAACACACATTCCACTTTATTGTGTCGATTAAAACGGGATGAAGATGGTGAAACGCTGCTGTCAGCCACAGGTCACAGTCTGATGACCGTTTGTCAAATGAATTGACCCCTGCATGCTTTCAGAAACGTTATTTTGTCACATTATGACACGGAAAATGTATTCATAAATTAAAGAGCAGAGAATTGTGCCCTGTTTTCTGTGTTATAAGTCAGTGGGGGCATGGTACACGGAGAACTAGTTTCCAGAGTATGTGCTGCTGGGTGAATGGCGATCCAGCAGGAAATGACTGCTCAACGACCGTGCAAATGCTTTCTATAGCCGAGACACGTGATCTGTATGTAAGTCTTTATGTATTACGACGTATTCACTAACATATCACGTTAGAAAATGTGACAAAATAATAGCTGGTGTTAATTAGTGCATTAAGGTGACGATAACCCATCAATGAGCAGCTCCAAGAAAATGAAACAATTAACTTTTAAAAATGTACGATCCTCATTTGGAGAAACGCACTGACCCTGTTGGAGTGTTTGTCCTAAAACATTGATTAGTTCTGTCTCTTATCTGAGTTATTGCATGTTAGATTTGATAGCTTTTTTATGCGATAGCTGCATGACTTTGATGTTTTTGCCTGCAGTTTATTTCAGTTTTTGCCAACCTCCTGTTGATTGACAGGTATCCGAAAACCCCGAGGAGAAGGCAAAGTGTAGCACAAACACTGTTTTTAGCCAGCTAACCGTTAGCCTGTTAGCTGCTGTTAGCTCCGAGTTAACAAGCAGCTCCATGTTTGCTCAATGTCAGTCATCCACGCTCACAGTCCCCCCTCTGAGATTCACATCTTTTCCCAGTTTTTAGGTATTTTGTGGGATCAAGCATCACTTTAGCTCAGAAACCTGCTGGGAGGCTCCGTCCATCTTTATACAGTCTGTAACCCTCCCTGCATTCTAAGATCTCACCACCAGTAAAAGTCAATCTTATTTTGTCTTTCTCTCACAGTCTGTTTCTCTCTTTCTTTTTCCAATAATGTCCTTTTGTGCTTCTTTGATAAATCAGCCACTATGTAGCCTCAGATCTGCTGGTGTGTTATATCTAGTTGCAGGCATGTGATGCGAAGCGGAAAAGAGAAACAGACGCGATGTTACAGTTTGGTGTCTTTTTCTCAGGTCGGAAAGTTACATAGTGCTACTTAAATCTCACAAGTGTTCCCCTGTTGTAGGACTCCAGAAACATTCAGATAAAAGTTATTTGCAGAGAGAAAATCATTTCATTATGACTACAAGTTTCAAGCTAATGCCTAAGAAATAAGTAGGTGTCAAGGGTTAAGCTGTAGTTTAATCCTCAGTTCCATGTATTTCAAGTCAAGACGCTACGTGTCTTCATTATGCAAGTTGCTTGCAGGAGTATTAAAAGCTCTTTGTTGCCTTTTAGCCAACAGCTCAAAGTTTAAAGCAAAATGTGACGACTTTATCGTCAATGTTCTGAACAGGAACGTGGTTATTCCTGTGTGTACCAACACTCAGAGGAGCAGCTTTCATGGCATAGCTGATTGGTGGCTGATTGTTAGTCAATATGATACAAGACATGTTCATATTTAAGAAAATAACCTTAAACCCTAAAAGTGATTGAACTCTATTTACCCTGAAAATCTGGATTTCAGCTTTGATGGTCTGTGGTGTAAAAGCACAGAAGTTGTTTGAAGGGGTCCTGTCTGGGCGGCCCCCTGCTTCCGTGCCCCCTGCTGAGGCCACGGCAGAGAAAACACTGAGTGAAGTTTGTGACTGGATGAGGCAGCAGGAAGGACGGAGGTGCTGGTGTTGTAAGACATTACATAACAAGATAATCTGATTTCAGGCCTCTTTGTGGTTCAGACTCCTCATGTGTCTCCCTTTCTCTTGTTCCCTGGTGTATGTGAGCTAACAGTTTAGTAGAGAATACACAGTGGCCGTGAGTTCAGAGTAATTTAAACCCTCAGGGTGGCGCAGGACACAGGCCAGATACAGCAGGAATGTTTTCTGGCTCATAACTCGGCTGCAGTTAATTTCTGTGTTAGCGAGGGGTTAATAATGTAACAAATCACGCCTGAATGATTGCTCATTCTGGCAAGCCACAGGCTACAGTCCGCTTACATAACCACGCAGCTCTCGCTTTCTGAAAGAGAAACCCACGCAGAGACGGTTGATTCACAAAATCCCATAGAGCCAAAAATAAAGCTGTCATCTGTCCTGAAATCCATCACAAAAAGACTGCAAATGAGAATCCAAAATGTGAAATAACAGGCCTGTTTGTTTACCCCTGCAGGTAAGCCTCGCAGCGTGGGGGGTTCTGAGCGCGTGCAGCTCTCTGGGGTTTTCAACGTGCGGAAAGGGAAGCTGGCCCTGCCGGTGAACCGTTGGTCAAAGCGTCAGGTCACTCTGAGTGGAACCTGCCTCATCGTCTCGTCTGTGAAGCACGTCCACACCGGCAAGATGCATATCCTCCCACTCATCGGAGGAAAGGTACCCTGATGTGATGCAGCGCTGACGTTTTCCTCTTTTTCGCTCCTGCTCCCAACTTTACTCTAGACCTTAAATATGATCTGTCAGTATTCATATCGTTTATACAGTCTAGCCACTGTGTTTGTGTTGCACATGAAACATGTTTACTTGTATGAACCGTTCACAGCTGAGTGAAAAGTAAGAAGCTGGATTTGGAGCAGATTAAAGACACACAGATGTTTTTCTTGCTGCAGGTGGAGGAAGTGAAGAGGCACAGTCACTGTCTGGCTTTCAGCTCCGCTGGTCCTCAGAATCAGACCTACTACATCAGTTATGACTCCTACACCGAGCACCTTCGCTGGCACAGGATGGCCTCCAAGGTAACTGACAGTTTCTGCGAAGCTGACCTCACAGCGCTCTACATTCATCCACGTGGTGATGTCATATAAACACCAACATTTACACAGAAAAGCTGCTGCCCAGTAACTTGGCACAGCATTTAGGAGATCCACTTTCATAGAAATGTTTTTCTCATCTTGTTTGTACAAATGATAAAAAGCTTTGTAAGTAAAAATAAATGGACAAAAACTGTTTATTTAAAAGGAAAAAAGTAGCAAATTGAAGTAGCTTTTAAGAGACTAATTTAAAATTGTGCATGTAAGGCACCAGTTAGAGTATTATTATAATAAACCATCTATTAATTACAGTATTTAACCAGGTTTTATTTAAATTTGATAACTATGTGAATTAGACATACTTATCTGTCTTTTCTGAATCCGTTTTATGCTAATTGTGCTTTTAAATCTAATTATGGACTGAACAAATGATCAGAATGTAACATTATTGCAATAACTTACAAAAGAAACATTACAGCAAAAATTGAAGCATGACATGCACATACGTGTTAATGAGTCTATTGTTGGATTGTGTAATATCTTTCTTGGGAGTGAGGGTGATAGAAAGTGAGGTGATAGCTTGTTTTATTTTATTTCTGATATGCTTCAGTTGTGTTTTTCCCCAAACGTTTATCGTGTAATATATTTATGATTTGTGCTGGTTACAGTGACAGTTGTTTGGATATTTCAGTGGTTTGATACTGAAATGTGTGACATATTAATGCTGCAAAGTAAGCTAATGTTAAAGCGAGCCAAATTTCCCAACAGGTGTACAACAAACCATATCGTATCACATTGTATCGTAGTTTCTGATTTTGCACAACTAAGTAGCATGGACAGGTGGAGAAATGGAACGCAGCCCTTGTTAAATCTGTTAATCTGTCATCATATAAGGAAGTAGTTGTTTATATATAGCATGTAAGAATACTACATAAGTAGTATTATTTTAATATGCTGCATATTTTCTTGTCTGATTAAGTTTTCCTTCCACTTGCTGCTGACAAACACACTTCAGTTTATACTTAGTGGTGGTGTTTTGTTGCAAATGTGTTTACATTGTGGTAATGTAGTGCATAATTATGACTCTTAGAAATATTTTAGTCACAGCAGCTAAGTTTCTGTCAGAAAGAGTAGATTTCTATCATTTCTTTGTCTACAGATAATTAATCTTTATCAGGAAGTTCGCTGTGAGGTGTCACAGGAGAACCTGAAAGATCTGTCGCTGTGAAAAACGAAACTACAAGTGAAAAGCTGCTTACTGCCCAGACATGGTTAGATAGCAGCCCATACGCAATCCCTCTGTGTCTCTTTTATTATGATGACAACAGCTTTACGTTAGCTTCTTATCAACACACACTCACACTGACGCCTCTGGTGTTTCATGTGATATATGGGTGTGAACAGTGCTGCTTCTAGTTATACAATACAGTCATGCAGTTTCCAAAAAAAGCTGCATATTTAGCCTAAATGGCCGAAAACTGGTACTCTGTCTTATTTCTGCTTTGCAAAATTCACATCTTTCAGTTTTGTTTTTTTTTTTTTTTTTTAATGCATTCCAGTGTTTGCTTAGTGGAGGCCTCCGGCCAACTTTTGGGAAGGTTTAGAGGTGTTTTTATTCCAGAACTGGGTTTATGAAGTTTCTCCCTTTCACTTCCACAAAACTGCTTGAGTGATTTAACCTTTAGAGCCCCCCCAAAAGCATGTAGTAGCAACCAGATGCAACTAGACAAAGGGACGCCCAGATTTATACGTTTGTGGTATAGTTCTAAACAAGTATGAGTGAAGTGTTGCTAACATTGTTTTTATTGGTTTAAAACATCTTGTTGTTCATACTGAACCTGCTATTTAATGTGAATGAAGACAGGATGATGGAGGACTGCATGCTCATTGTGTTGTGATGTCTGCCTCAGATCGCCTCTCAGAGGGTGAACTCTGTCGACCTGTCCTGCTGCAGCCTGGAGGAGCTGCCTGCTCAGCTGTTTTACAGCCAGGACCTCACCCACCTCAACCTTAAAAACAACTTCATGTCCCCGCAGAAAGGCGTCCCAGCACTCACCAGGTGAGATGGTGTCACTTCTCTGATTAAACTGCAGTGATGACGAAAGAATTGCCGTCACGCTTTCTTTAGCTGCTGATGCTTTAGGAGGTTCTCAGTGAAGCCTGTTATAAACCCATAAAAAGGCTTTAAAAATCCTCTTTTAAGGAACCAGTTTGGCTTCAGAGAGGGTGGCACTGCAGGTTTTAACCTCAAAGCATAAATTCAGCTCACTAAAAGGCATTAGGTGGTATTGACAAGACTGTTGTATCTTTATGACCTTTGACCTGAAGCGTGGTTTTGTTGTTTGCTTACAGTGGAGGAAGCGCTTTGCTCACTACCTCTCTGTTGTGGCTTTACTGAGGTTTTAAGCATATCTTCACACTAAGCAGACACCGTGTGAACATCGTAAGATGCAGGAATCTTGTTTTGCTGAAGCTGAGTCATAGTTCCACAGTAAAGAGCTGATTACCTGTTTCCAAACACCGACGTCTGTCATGCTAACAGAGAAATGTGTATGTTAAGTTTGGGGTTGATACAAACGTGGGACTACTCCCGGAATGGGCTGTTGGCATCGCCTTACAGTTTGCTGCCGAGTACAATGTGTCCGGTGAAGGTATCTGTCCAGGCCCTGACTTCTCCTGCATGGTCTGTATGTAAACGCTTCATCCAGCCTTTCCTTTCTCTCTACATTATAGCATGAGACTGAAGCCTGGAAGTAAAATGATGGAATTGTACACATATTTTCTGTGTACACACAGCCATTGTTTCTGCATAAACACACGCTTCCCATGCAGTGTTGTCCAGTGGCTTTTTCCTGTGGTCGGCCCGGCAGCTTTCCCTCGGAAGGACGTGGGTCCAGCTCAGCCTTTCACCCCGACCCGCTTGTGAACTAGATTACTTCAGGCCAGGAAAGCATGCACACTCATTCAGGTTCCCACCTGAAGCAATACATCATTGTTCCAGTCTGAACCTTTAGCTGTGGACTGTTTTGCGTGTTTACCAAAGAGGTGTCGTGTAATTTAGAACGTTTTTCTCAGCGTTTGTGACCGATTTAGAAGAAGCCAGGATTTGATTATAGTCCAGAGATGAGTATCTGTGTCGCTCTTTGTCTGGCCTCTTCCTCCCCTCTCTCCCTTGTCACTCTCACTCACAATGAGCATCTCTCTTTCTCTCCAGGTTTTGTAAACTGAGAAGCCTCAGCCTGTCGAATAATGCTCTGTCTGAGTTTCCTCTGGCCTTGTGCAATATCACCTCGCTCACAGAGCTGAACCTCTCTGGAAACCGTCTTTGTGGTCTGCCTGCAGAAATAGGAGCTATGCAAAAGTAAGTGTTCTGAAAGAAGGCAGCAGCCTCAGCGCTGCAGTGATTAATGATGATTTTAGGAAGAATCCTGAGAGCAGAACATATCCTCACTGAGCTGACACACACTGCAGGAGCATCAGTGCAGATTAATCCCTCCCTGTATTAAATGGACAACTGGCTGAGTACCAGACATGTGTCCTGACTGTGCAGAGGTTTTCTTCAGGTGACCACACTGCAGAGTCATGCCGACACTGGTTCGTTAAGGCTGTGACGCTCAGTCACTGTCTCTTCCTAAGTGCAGGACTTGAATGTGAAGGATTTTCGGTCTTTTCATTTTACATATTCAGACACCCTGTTGTTGTGGTGTTTTATCATAAATATGCTGGACCAGTAAAATAACAGCATAATAACCTGCAAATAAAGAAAAGTGCTTTAATTTAATTTCTTTTAGCCCAAAGAAGTAAATTATTACGATTTAGGGCGCATTCACATTGAGCCTGTTTGGTCTGCTTCCATGGATAATGTGGTCTGTTTGGAACAGTGAACGCTCATCATTCTGGTTTCTCGCTTCGTTTGCAGCACCGTATAGTGAACCAAAGAGAGGAAATGATGTAGAATGGGTCATCGAGCATCACGTCCGATAGCTCACTGCCTCTCCTGCGCATGCAGAAAAAGTCGGCGTCTTTGTGTCTTCGCTCCACTTTCTGTCCTGGTCAATCACTGAGGCTGATTTTCTTCTTCCTTTTTAGTTAGCAGTTGTTTCAGGGAATGTTGTCCCCAAGCAAGCAGTTTTACTGCATGAGGTTAATGCGCCTTCATTAAACAAAAATCTTAAAAATCATATTAAGGAAAACCTGAAATGTTAACAGGAAATTACAAAAAAGTTTTCCTCCCACCTTGTAACCATTTCAAATATGGACACGTTGGGAATCTCACTTTCATTTAAAATGTCATTTTGTATTTTCACATTCAGCAAACTCATCCTGCAGGCCAGATCGGACCCTCTGGGGGGGCGGTTCTGGTCCCCATGTTGTTTTAGAAACATGTTAATGCAACTTTCTGGCTGTTTCCACCCGTTCTGAATACCCCTCAGCTTCATGTTAACAGGACACAGTAGAGGAACCAGTTATGACAAGCAAACACGAATAATTTGTACATTTTGTAGGACATCCTGAATGCTAATGATATCCCTTTCTGAGCAGAACCCAGTTCACACCATGAGCTGCAGCATGTTGGTGTTTGCATGTGCTTTAGGTGCAGTCCAACTTCCTCTGCTGCATAAGCGATAATACCCCAACAGCTGCTCTTCCTGTTGATTCCACTTATGTTCACTACTGAAGTAGATGAAGTAGTGGATCATGTGACATCTCTGTATACGGGACGCTTTAAATTAATATTCATATGGACAGACTGATCATATCAGGTGAAGGAACTCTCACCTACCCAACTCTGAAAAATAAGGAGCCTCATTAATCATTGAAGTACAACGTGGCTTTCAAAGCACTTTCCAGATGTGCAGATCCAGATGCACATCATCTTATGGATATTTCTGCAGCTGCTTAACTGCAAATATTTGCACATTTCTATTTCATTTCTCTGTTTATTGTATTTTTTGTGTGTGTATTTTTTATGATTTAATGTTTTTAGTAGTGTTGTGTGTTTCTAATTTAAATCTGTTGTGTGAATTTAACTTCAAGATGAATTACTGACTTCATGATGATTGCGAGCGTTGCTCTCCTCCGGATGGATGATGATGGAGAAGCTAGTGGTGCACGTAGTAATTCAGTTAATCTTTGTTTCAGAAACTTTTTTGTCTTTTTTTTATATTCTTTATTTAACAAGCATGTCAGCTTTGTTGGGGTCTGTTTTCAGCAGGGGTCTCAGAATGTGACTAAGAGGCAAAAGAGCTTTCCACACACAGCCTGACATCTCATTAAGTTCCTGTTGCTTCTGCTGCCATGTTCTTCCAGCCTACAGACTCTCCTCCTGGATGGAAACCTTCTGACTTCGCTGCCTGTGGAGCTGGGCTCTCTGGAGGGCCTGACCTACCTCGGTTTATCCTTCAACTCCTTCAGCAGCGTCCCCCCCGTCCTGGAGAAGCTCAGAGGCTTGGAGAGACTCTGTCTGGCAGGGAACCAGCTCTCCGTCCTGGATCTGGCCGGGCTGCAGTGGCTGCCTGCGCGCTACGTAGATCTCAGGTAAAGAAAATTCCCATAAGCTTGAAACAGTCTTCGTGTTAGTTTTACTGGAAATAAAACTTTCCAGGACGCTGCAGGAACAATCTGTTTTACGTTTCTGCATCAGTGCTTGTTTTTTTTTTTTTGTTATTAGGCTCGGGGGTCTTTATGGTTCGGCTGTTGTCTTCAGGGGTCTTCACAGCCTTTGGGACTCCTTGTTGCAGATTGCTGCATATTGATTTGATCATTTTGTCTCTGTGCTGCCCTCCTTGTACAGGCTGAATCGGCTTGAGACGGTGATATCTGCAGATACAGAGCAGCTGCTTGGCATCACCCAGCTGGACCTGAGGGATACTGGTCTGCGGGAGCTGGATGTCAGATCCCTGTGCGAACTGGAGCTGCTCCGCTGCGACAGAAACTCCCTCTCCCTCCTCAGAGTCAGCGGCCACGCCCTAAAAAGCCTGCATGCTGCACGGAACGGTACAAACACTTACGTTTCGTAGAAGCATGGCTGTGATGAAGCGTGACTTTGCACATTTAGACATGCTGTGGTTGTGTTTTTAGAGCTGAAGGAGCTGGACGTGCAACCTGCGCCAGAGAATCTGACTATTCTGGATCTGTCCAGGTATCACATCTGTGAACACTTTATTGTCCCATTTATCATTTTAAAGAACAGAACGTTTTATTCTAAGCGAATGCTGACTGTGTTTGTGTTCCTAAAGGAACAAGCTGCGATGTGTCCCAGACTGGGTGTGCGAGAGCAGCAGACTGGAGGTGTTGGACATCAACCATAACTGTGTCACTGAGCTGCCTGTTTGGTAAGAACCCCCACCAGAACGTAGATGTGATTTCTGCTGGCATGTTCAATGCAATATCCCATCTAGCACTTTAAATCCAGCAGGAAAATGTAGTGTTTATTCAGAGACGCTATCATAAATCCATAATGAACCAATAACATCCTGATTTATTACATTTTCATCAAAAAATAGAGAGATCACTATAACACTGTTGGGAAGGGACCTCTGTGTTGACCTAAGAGTGATGATCAAGCCACTTCTTATTAAACTTTCTACCAATCAGAGCACTTAAATTATTGGCAACATCTAATTAGTAGCAGCCAAGAAATGAGAAGGAAGTTCTATGTGTGTCTGGAAAGTAATACAATAATAATGCTCCTATTATGCCTGGAATAAAGCCAGGAAGATGTTTTTAATACACTGATGCACAAAAACCAGCTGAGTTGGAATTGATTTCATGAGGATAGCAGGTAAATAGTAGCAGAAATAACTTAAGAGTTAAATTAGTTTCTGTTGGGGTTGTTTGCCATGATCTTTCTCCTGAAAGCAAAGACTGTAGAATGATTTGCAGAAGAGAAAAGGTTTGGTCACTGTTGGCATGTGTGTTATTTCTACAAAGTTCTGTTAGTAATAAATCATGTTCTGTTGCTTTGATTGTCCTTAATGCTTCTGGATATGTTCATACATACATTTCACATCATTTTAGCCTCATAAACTGAGGTTGAACAACTGAGAGATGACATTAAAAAAGTTACATGAAGGTGAACAAACAAAAGAAAATAAAGACTTTTCACAAGTAAAAAGAGTTTGATAAATTTTGCTCTTTCTTCATATTTCAGTTTGTACATGTATGAAGTTTGGATTAGTCATCATTTTCACTAAAATCTATATTTTATTAAAGTTCTTTCTCTGTCTTAGAAGCTAAAAAAAGACATTAAAGCAGGTCAGTGAGCAGCAAACGAACTATAAAAAGATTTCTGCAAAGCAAACAGCTGCTGTCGAGAAAGCACTTTGCATTTTTCAACGTCCCCATTTGCAATTTCACCTTTAGTCCTCCCGCTGGATGCATGCAACACAATATAAGAGAGTTCAGCTGTCAAACGTTACCCAGCCGTCTTGTAATAAAACAAGGCTTTATTTATCCTGCTGTTGGGAAAGTCACATTACAACAGCATCGATTCAGACAGTAGAGTACATGTATGTCGGGTGAAGAACACACCTTACAAGCTACAAACTATATGCAATAACTGTTGATCCAAGATTTCTAGATCCAAGTTCCACAAATACGAGATGACGTGTAAGTAAAATGTGTGTAGAGAAATAAAATAACACATAATAAAACTACATTTAAATTGTACAGTGTGTCATCATGATGAGGAACAGGATTAATAGGAAACCATGACATGTCTACTAGCTGATAATCTTTTTATTAATTCCAGAGTTTTTGTAGATATTTGGACTTAATTCAGATCCTTTTCACAGCAGTGTTATGTTCCTGCATACAGCCTTACTGCGCCCCACACTGTGCTCACACTGCCCAGCTACATGTGATTCCAGCTATATGAAGCATTTCTCTGTTCTTTTCTGGTCTTGTTTGAATTTGCCGAACCTCACTGAACATCAGAGTGCTGTGTCCTTGCTGGGCCCATTGCTTCCCGCTGACAGATTAACAGCACGCAGGCTGAGCTTGGCTATGTTTGTGTTGTAGGCTGCTGTCCAGTGGGAGTCTGAGAAAACTGCTGGCAGGCTGGAACGATGTGTGCCGGCTGGCTGAGAGGGTGGAGATTTCTCAGCTTGAAGTTTTGGACCTCCAGCACAACCACCTGACTGAGCTCCCACATAACCTGTTCATCAAGGCTCAGAGGTGCACCCCGCATCCTGTTCTCTGCTCATGTCTTCTTTCCATATGTGATTCCAACATCCTTCTCCCAACACGTTTCTCTTCATGACTGACTTTATTAAGATCAGACTCTGTTTCACCACAGCCTGCGCTACCTGAATGTGTCGGCCAATAAGCTGGAGGACCTCCCCGCAGCCAGCCTGTTGGAGGACACCGTCACCAACTTGGAGGAGCTCTACGTGACCAATAACGGTTTAACGGACAAATGCGTTCCTCTGCTGACTGGACACGGACACCTCCGGGTGCTCCACCTCGCCTACAACCAGCTGCAAACCTTCACTGCCAGGTGAAATCTTCTAAACAAAGTTCTGCAGCACTTTAAATCATCCATGACATAATCGAAGTTTTCCCTCAGAAGCCAAAACGCGAGAAAAGGTTTTGACTTTTTAACCTACACATCCTGCAGTAAACTGGCTCGACTGGAGCAGCTGGAGGAGCTGGACCTGAGCGGCAACCGACTGAGAGCCGTGCCCAGCACCATCCTCAGCTGTTTGCGCCTGCACACGCTGTCCGCACACTCCAACTGCATCAACACCTTCCCAGAGGTCCTCCAGCTTCCTGAGATTAAGGTTGGTCCGATTTCTGCACGAAGCCTGAACATGTTGATCCTCTCCAAAGACATCCAATGTCTAAACTATGAGAAATACTAGAAAAAAAAGATTTTCTTCAATGAAATTGTTATTTTTAGTTTCAGTCAAAGAGGAGGAAATGTAAGGTCAGAGCCTCCCAACGTCCACACACATTCTTGCATTAGATCCCGTTGAAGTACTTTGTTTTTGTTTCTTTACTTCCTGGTTCACCTTTTTTAAAGCCATCTGTTCTCAGTAATGTCCAAACCTATAAACAATAAAAAATAACCTTTTTATAACCAAACAAGTATTTTATCAAGATGTTTACATGTAATGAGCTGTTCTTTTAGAGAAGACGAAGAGAAAACCTGGATTTGTTGAGAAAAGTTGAACAGCTTCCAAATAACAAATATTCAATTGCAAATATGTGGACTGGTTACCTGTCCAGGTATAATTGCCTCTGACCTGCTAACAGCAGGGATGGCTCCAGCTTCCTCGTGACCCTGAATTGGATTAAACAGTTCAGAAAATAAATTAATTAAAAAAATCCTCTGTTTCAAATTGTGATGAAAGTTACTTGTCAAACTCCAGAAGTTATTTTACATCTACATACTTTTACTTTTCCACACGAGCGTAGAAATCTTGAATGTACATGATAAATGTCCATGTGCCATCAAAACAAGTCAGAAAGTTAGTGCTATTTAAATAACGTCAATGTCATTTTCTCTTTTACTGTATGCATCTCGCGGTTCAGATTTGTTGCTATTTTGAAATGTATGAACGTTTTGTGGACAAATGTTAGGCAAAGGGAGTCGCAGTGAAATCAAAGTATTCTCAGCTAACTCTCTGTGTTGCTATCAGTGTGTTGATCTGAGCTGCAACGAGCTGACCGAAGTGACCCTTCCGGAGACGCTTCCTCCAAAACTTCAGGAGCTCGACCTCACAGGAAATCCCAGACTCAACCTGGACCACAAGAGCTTGGAACTCCTTAAGTACGAGCCGCAAATATAAACACGTCTCAGTGGAAATGTTCAAACACAAAACCAGCTGTCTGATCTTTTTTTCCTCATCTCCTCTGCAGTAACATCCGCTGTTTCAGGGTGGATCCGTCTCCTTCAGCTCCATGTGTGAGTGAGAGCACCGGGGCTCCTGCAGTCTGGAGTCACGGCTACACAGAGGCCTCTGGAGTCAAAAACAAGTCCGTCTTTCCCTTTTCTATCACTATCTACTAACAAACAAAAGGAAAAACTGGAGACAGTTTCATCCAAAGTCTGATATATATTCATGTAGATTACGTAGCAATTTTCCAAACATCTGTTCCAAAGTTTACCCAGCAGGTATTGACCAGATACTGGTGCAGCTCTGACTGATGTGGGACTCCAACAAGATATCATGCTGTTTGTGCAGCTGCATGTTCTCCAGGGACAGTCATGTTTTCGCAGCTACTTTTGGTCCTGTTGTTAGAGGAGAGACAGAACATGTGGACGAGTGTGTGCAGGACTAATTTGCTTCACTGTTACTCGCAGGTTGTGTGTGGCGGCGCTGGCCCAGGACAGTTTCTGTGGGATCCGTGAAGCTATTTATGGAGTTTTTGACGGAGACAGGAACGTTGAGGTTCCTTATCTGCTGCAGTGCACCATGGGAGATGTGTTAGCAGAGGAGCTCCATAGAGACCAGAGGCAGGAAGACTACATGACGAACACTTTCCTTACCATGCAAAGGTAAATTTAAACTTAACCCAACCTGCTGTGAATGCAGCCGGACGCTCCTGCTAACGTCTGTGCTGCTCTGCTGCAGGAAACTGGGCACGGCGGGCCAGAGGATGGGCGGCTCAGCGGCTTTGTGTCACATCAAACACGACACGGTGGCTCCCGGCGAGCACGGCGGCTGCTTTACACTGAAGGCGGCTAACGTGGGCAGGTGCCAGGTCGTGCTGTGCCGAGATGGCAAAGCGATGCTGCTGTCCAGCATCCACACTGTGAAAGAGGAGTCGGAGTATCAGCGGGTCCGACAGCATAACGCCATCATCACCGAGGTAACTGCAAACCGCCGAGCATCATGTCCATTTATATGTGAAAGATTAACCTTAATCTAGGAAATATGCAGGGAATTCTGGAGTTTCAGGCTTTTGGTTTGTTGATTGAACAAAAGTCATTTTGCACATTTGAATGTGTAACATCAGAAATAAGAGTAAGTAAAAAGGAGAAGACCTGGTAAATAGTTAGTCCCCTAGTTATATCTAGGGAGCTTTCTGAGTCCAGGTACCTTTTTAAGCTAATTTAGCCTCAAATGAAATCTTGAATTCAAGTTTTGACTCCAGTTCACTACGTGTTTTCAGTTCAGACATTTAAAGCAGATAAAAGAAGAAATGTGTGAAAATCAACTATCTTTATTACCTATCTTCTCTTTTCACAAGTTTATCAGTACTGCTAAATACATTAAAAAAGCTAGAAAAGCACTCGGCGAGCGCAGACCTCCGCCAAGCCACAGATTCCCTCCAGCTTATTGTGACTTACACCGTAAAACGTGATCTGGATCACTTCTTCATCCTTCCATTGTGGATACAAACTGAAAATTTCATGAGAATGCATCCATAACTTTTTGAGTTATTTGGTACACAAACGATGGCAAAAACATAACCTCCTTGACAATAAGTCTTTCAATGTTGATGCTGCACACTTTAACCCTTTAATCTCTCCTGGATCGTAGATTTACCCGAGCTCTAGTATGTAACTAGATGATGAGACTTGAACCTTAAGGAAAGTTTTCTAGGCATTTATATGCCGCGCATAATTTTTTAAATTCAGCCCAAAATGTAGTATTTATCCATGAAAACATGAAAAAGTGCAACGCCAAATATAAACAGAGTTTCAGAGACATTAGGCGTCACTTTATGGTAAAAACTTTGCTTAATATCCTGTTGAACACAATCTGTTTCTTGTTTTCTTAATGAACACCAGTAATCAGAATATTATACTGTAAGAAAAGAAAAAGATCAACAAGCAAGCAGAAGGTTTTGTGTCTGAAAAGAAGAAATATGATGAAATGTGTTTTCTTGCTTTGGTTTGCCTTTCTGCTGCTGGATCTGTTCACACATGCCTTTTACATCATTTTCCCTGAAAATGATCTCAGGAAGCCGACGAGGATTAAAATGGTTAAACTTTAACTTCAGGCTTCTGATTAACTGATAACAAACATCAAGCAGTAATTAAAGTTTGTTTTCTCTGCAGGATAACAAAGTCAGCGGTGTTACAGACTCCACCAGAATTATGGGTTACTCCTTCCTCTGTCCCTCTGTGACGCCCCGCCCCCATGTTTCCATGGTGACACTCACCCCACAGGACGAGTTTTTCCTCCTGGGTAGCCGGGGGTTGTGGGATCTCTTGTCTCCTAGTGAGGCGATCGAAGCAGTCAGGAACGTTCCGGACGCCCTCGCTGCGGCCAAGAAGCTGGTGACTCTGGCTCAAAGCTACGGCTGCTCCGACAGCCTCAGCGCCGTCGTCGTGCAGCTCAGCATCACCGAGGATTGCTGCTGCTTCTGCGAGCCGCCGCCCCCGCCACCCAGCCCCGGCCCCAGCACAAACCCCTTCTCGTCAGGCGGCGACATACCGCTGCCACCAGCCTCCTCTGGAACCATGAGCGAGTTGAGCAGCGAGTTCAGTACATCCGAGATGAGCAGCGAGGTTGGATCCACAGCGTCGTCAGAGGAGCCGCCGCCGCAGACCGAGCCGCTGACCTCTCATCTGAACCCTCAGGGCCGAGCTTGCGTGCGCAGACCGGCCTGCGGGGGAGGGAGCTTCCATAGACAGTTCTCCGGAGCCCTGTCTGACAACGGGCTCGACAGCGAAGACGAGGAGCCCATTGCCGGCGTGTTTTCTAATGGCAGCCAAGTGGAGGTGGAGGCCGACGTCCACTGTCTGCTGCGCCACAACTGCGCTCACAGTCACATGCTAAGCGGAAGCAGTCCTCCCATCACATCTGGTAACGAGCCCCCACCTCCTGCCCCGACCTCCCAATCTCGCTCCCCCATCCCTCCTTCCTCCCCTTATCTCAGCGGGGAGGCCAGATCGGGAAGTCTGGGCCGCAGGGCTCGAGCTAACGGCTCCATAGCCTGCCACGGCAGGAACCAGGACCTTATTGAGGAAGCGGCCGACGCCCCTGTCCGGAAGCAGGGGGGCTATTTTAATGCTCCAGCCCAGCCAGACCCTGACGACCAGCTCATCATCCCGCCTGAGCTGGAGGAGGAGGTCCGGCAGATCATCCAGCAGCAGCAGATGCAGACGCACAACCAGCAAGCACACGCCTACCAGAAGCCTGCAGATTACTTCGTCACACCTCTCTGACTGCTACCGACTAGCAGCCTCCATCAGATTTAGCTTTCAGAGGTGGAGGGGTCCACTCAGCATTGAGGTCACTCCAAAAGCTCAGATCGTTTTTGGACCACAGACTCTTTTCTTATGGTTTTGTTACTCACCTTATTTTTTTACTGGTAACTCGATGCCCCTTGAAGCTCAATGCAATTTTTATAACGCGTTCTGTTGCTTAAACCTGACATAATTTCATTTCTAACATTATCTGAATAAGCACTTTGCTTATTAGACTTTTGAGATCAGTCGAACGGTACTTTGAGATTCGGACCACTCTGTTCTGTGATTTCCTGTTGGTTGTGGCTGATGGCCTTACAGTTGTGGGAGTTAGGAAGCGTTTAACTAACTCCTAGGAGTTTAATACTTTAAAGTGACCCAGTCACTGAGGCGTACTAATATTCTCTGAGAGAAAAGATTACTTCCAAAGGCTGATTACTCCAAGTTTGTGTTCTCTGGGTACGAGTCCAGAGTGGTGCTGCAGTGGTGAGTAAATGCTGATCGTACTACCAGATCAATGAATGTTCTCTGAACAGTGTTACACATTTCATGACAAACGCAAACTACACAACAGAGCTACTTTTGCTATGTAATAAATTAAAAAATTTCAAATTACAACATGTATGTTTGGACTTCTTGATGGGGGTGATTGATGGGACAGGAAGCATTTATTAGCTGTTGGGTTTTAGACTCCGTCTCTTACTAAACTGCAGAACTCGATGTGTCTTTAAGATCCTAAAACCTGCAGCCTTCAGAGCCGAGAACCAAGTTGTGACATTGTGTTTGTGCGGCTGTGGTACAATCGCTGCTTTATGTGATGGTACATTTACGGAGAAGTTGTGTTTGTAATGAACTCTTTACTGAACAGCCGCAGTGTCTTCTGTCCGGTCCATGTGTGACAGCAGCAACGTCCAAGCTGGCAGGATGCCACTCCAGAAGACATCGTACCGTTAAGACGGCAGGACAGGTCAGTGCTGTAAAGAGTCCTGCCCCCATCCGCCGCCCCTACCCCACTGCTGGGTTTCACATTAATACAAAGAGCCATAAATTAAATCACTTCATTTTAATCAGAGATGATTAAAAATATAACCATGTCAAAAATACAAACAATTGCCAAAATATACTTGTATTTGTTAATAATTAAACATCCCACGTATAAAACTGCTTTATTTACACAGTCTGATTACCAGTGTCAGACAGTTCTACAGGCTCAATGTCCTTTTAAAAAAAACCCAAAACAGGCTGAATTAAAAACATTATGCTACAGTAAAGAGGACAGCTTCAACTAAAAAATGAGTTTACACAAAGGGCCTGATTATAAATCCCAATAACTTACTGGTCCCATACGATGACTTGCAGACTTTTATCTCACTGCAGATGCTTAAACCACCTTTTATTCTTAGATTCTGCCGTAGACTGGAAAGACACCAGTTCCACCTCATCACATCAGAAATCCTGATTGTTAAACATCTACTGTTGTGGAACCACAGGGCTTTTATATTGTGTCTGATCCATTTTGGCATTTGCACCCGGTCTGAACGCTGCTGCATGCAGACTGGGTGACGGAGCACAACGTGCTGCAGCAACGTTTTACATTCTCGGACGGATTTCGGTTTAATTGAGGACACATCTGCAGTAAATGAGAAAACTAGTTAGAGGACGTAGAACCACTCGCTCAGGACGTGGACTGAATTGCAAAAGGCAAAATGCTCCAAATCCCACCTCCTGTAAGCCTTTAGTGGTTCTGCAGCATGACAAACAAACTGGCCCCTCACTGTAAACATCTGTGTCCATGTGGGGCCAGTGGAGAAAAGCGGAGTCATTTACTTCTGCTTTGGTTTGATCTTCCGTGTTGCAGAGATGTTGCACGTAAACATCACACCGAGGTGGTCTCGGCCCTCAGCGGGGCTCTCTGCGGGTTGGCTCGGGCCTGCCGCTTCTCTGCGTCTCGCCTCTTTCGCTCCTGCAGGTAGCGCTTCACCCCTCTGATGGTCTGAAATGTGAACACTGCACCTGCTGTGTACAAGATGGCGGTGATGAGCCCGAACAGAGCCACGGCTGCATCGGCGCCGCCCACGTCACAGTTCATCCAGGTGTAGCCGTTCCGCATATAAATCCTTTCGCGCTCTTTGCACACATCTGTTGAGTTGACCTGGATCACAAAGTGCAGATAGAGGCCGACGGCCACCACGTAGACCACCGCGCCCACCCCCTGGAACACCAACGCCCCGAGCAGGAGCTTCTGTGGAATGTGGTGGGGGGGTTTGTTCCCCGAGACCACAAACAGCAGCGAGACGATGCCGCAGATCAGGCTGAAGGCGATGCCACCGTAGACGCCTGGCGCCCTCCTCTGGCTGTACTCCATGTCCAGCTGTTGAACCTTCTGCAGCTCGGTGCCCTCCAGGTTAATGTTGCTGTTGATGTCGAAGCCACCCATCCCCCCCCTGGAGGTCATGCCGGAGGAGACCAGCTGAGCTGCGACCACACAGAACAGCACCAGGGCGTTGGTCAGCACAGCGCAGATCAATACGATGCCTAGTAACCACACAAGGAAAAGGAACATTTCATTTCTGCTTATTCTGATTAATCCAGTTTCATGAGACAATGTGAGTTATTTAGAAATTAAAAAAGGAAGTTTAAAGATCATTTGCAGATCTGGA
Source organism: Pseudomugil tenellus (assembly GCA_037177515.1). Taxonomy (NCBI): domain Eukaryota; kingdom Metazoa; phylum Chordata; class Actinopteri; order Atheriniformes; family Pseudomugilidae; genus Pseudomugil; species Pseudomugil tenellus. The sequence continues at coordinate 1,894,921 of JBAMHX010000016.1, read as the reverse complement.
CGCTGCAGCAAAACCTGACACATAGGCTGTAGCAGAGAGGCCCGTTTTGGCTCATCTTTCAGACTCGAGTAATGCTCTGGGACTGCAGATGGGGGAAGGCCGAATTGAACAGGTGCGTCCAGCAGTTTCAGGGGGGGGCGCACTTACTGAGACAACACCTTTTAGAGATTATATGATGTGCACACTCAGCACTGTAGCTGTATATCCCATATACAGGAAAAGTCTTTCGACATCTGTGGAGGTGAACTTTTGGATTCAGACAGACATCTTTGGCAGTCAATGAGTTAACGTGGCTGCTTTTGCAGTTCTGATGCCATTAATGGTTATTTTAAGAGAATAATTGCCAAATCATGAAGTTGTCATCAGATGTCGGAGTATGTTTACTATGCAGTAAAATACCAAAATCACTTTTAAAAGCTGGAACTCAATGCACGGCTGCGGATTTATTCAGGTTCATTTGTCAAGTTATTTTGGACAGCTAGTCTGCCGGTTAATGAAATCCTGTAAGGTGTCATTAGTTTTTAGGATGGTCTGCTAGATTGGGTCCGATTTGGGTCCCGGTTACTGCTTCTCAATTCCTGTCCTCAGGCCCCCCTACCCTGCATGTTTAAGGTGTGTTGGAGCAGGAACACACCTGACTCAGATTCCCGAACCTACCAATCACATTCTTTAATATAATTCAGATGTGTTAAAGAAGGGTTGTCTGTAAAACATGCAGGGAAGGAAATGAGTTAAGAAGTGGCGTTCATGCAGCTCTTCGCAACGTGCTTCACTCTGTGGGAGGCAGCGCAGCACAGAGACTCACTGTAGGAGATGAGGAGACACATAACAGAGTAAAAAAACTCCATCTACTGGTTAGTGAAGAACAACGCTGGTTTCTAGTGGATAGCAGCTAAATAAGGAGCTGCATTAGATCCTAGTGGTCCTGGATTGATAAGATCAGTACTTCCACATGATGAGACATTTCTCCCATCCAGGGACGCCAAGCCCCCACACATGCTCTTGTTTTGGTTGCGTTTACCCAACCAAACCGGTATCTGGGCGGACTGAATCCAAACCAAGCAGCGTATCGGATTGAGAAGGCTGATGGGAATGCACCTCAGAGATCAAATGAGTGGTTTTCTCCCAGCTCAGAGGATGAGATTCTTCTGTCTAAACAGAGACCAGAAAAACCGGCTGGTCCAGTCGTCACAAGAGGAGGAAGCAGCGAACAGCACTGAAACCAAAATCAGGCCTCAGATACTGTGAAGCAAACATACCTCTTCTGGAACATATGTGTGTACAGCTGGATTCACGGTGCTCTACCCGAGGAGCGTCACGCCCGTGGCTGGAAGAAGGGTCAGCTTCTCGGGGGTAGTACGGAGGCCGAGAGGAGGAGCTGGAACGAATAAGGCATTAAGTCATCTCATTCCTATAAAAATGAAACTAATCTGTTTAAAGAAGAGTGTGATGGTAAAGGGCCCATTACTGATCTATTTGTTTAACAGTTGTCTTAAAAATCTGTTTTTAATCATTTTAAACACCTCAGTGTTTAAACTGAATTTATTGGATCACAAAGTATAATCAGAGTACGTTATCAGTAAATTTCCTGCAATTAACTACAATCAGACCTTTAAATACGGATAAATT
>JBAMHX010000016.1:1859642-1881932 GCA_037177515.1 Pseudomugil tenellus | reverse complement strand
TTCCCTTCACCCCACTGGGCCTCAACACATTTACCCCCAAGTCTCCTCCAATGACCTGGAGCTCCCTCACTGATTTTTGGTGAAGAAGGTCATACAGTTGTTCCATCATTGGATTGTTCCTCTGTACAGAGAGCATTGCCAATTCCAATCTGAAAAGGAAAATATAGATACCTCTGATTAAAAAAATAACAGACCTGAAAGTGTCAGTCATATACCTTATATTCTAGTCTTACCTGTGAGGCATGCAGTGGAAAGGCACAACGTGGTCACCTGCTTCTTGTTGCAAAAGGGCTATGACACCCCCTTTGCTGCCCATATTAACGGCAGCTCCGTCAGCACCCAGTGCAGTGACTTTCTCCAGCCAGTTAGTACACTGGTCCCCCAGAGCAGCAAATGCTTCCTTTGAGGCAGCATAATTTCCTAATTAAACAAATAAAAAAGATACTTCCTGAATAAAGAATTTATAATGCAATCTACTATATAATTGTCCGATGCTAATTCCACTCTGTTTATCTGACATGCTAGCTAGGTACGTACACATACAGATGTGGACCACAGCCAATCAGAGGGGGGCGCCTGTCATTATCTCTGATTGGTTCAGACCACAATATCGGCCCAATGTGTGTCTGTTGTGTGTGTGTGTGTGAGAGAGAGAGAAACAGAGAGACAGGCACAGTACGGAGACTTTTTTTCTCCGCCTTGAACAGGTGGTTGCACTGGTGCGACCTGAGATTATTTTTGCTCGCACCATTGAAAATTTAGGGTGCACGTGCGACCAAATCAATCACACTCTAGAGCCCTGTTATGTTAAAATGTCCTATTTCACAGCTGAAATAAACATGTTTACAGAGTGGCTGGAAAAACATTTTTGGGTTTAATAGGTCCAATTTTTTTCTAACGCTTCAGTATCGATGTTATTTTAATCTTAAATTTAGAGGCGTGTCCTTTTTTAATAATGTGTGTTAGAGCGCTATCACTGGTTACAGCTGCGTACTTCCGGCTGGCTCCACCGTGACGGAGCCCTCTCAGCTCTACCTTTTCATTCATTTTGGGATTTTCTGGACCCGCCTATTGGCTTCAAACCCGCTCTTCAGAAACCTATGGGTCACGTGATGATCTGCTCTGTCAAGTATTTATACAGTCACTGGACCCAACAGGAGGAGAACTTGCAAACTCCACACAGGAAGGCTCAAACCAGTGACTCCGCTGTGAGGCTGTGGTACCAACATTTGCACAGTTCTTCCCGTAATATTATATTGTTAAACATTTGTCTGAACCTGTGGAATCACAGCATCATAAAAAAGCTACAACGTCTCAAACCATGAAAACGTCTCTTTAAAGGAAACACAAAAGAAACATGTCTGAGTGCATCCTGTTTGATTTCTGGTTACATTTACTTAACACAGTGAGTTTAGTCAGTAAAAAAAACAGGAAATGTATTATAATCTGTTTTATTTAATGTTTTTTACAACATAATCTCTGTAATTATGTTTGAAAGAAAATCACTTCCTGTATCCAGTAAGTATAACTATGTGCTCCTGTGAAATACTAATGTTTTTCTTTTTTAATAGCTGAAACAATGATATTCACCTTCATGCTTTGTGTGTGTGATGTTTGTGATTCACACCGGCGCTACATACTGCTAATATCTGCTGGATTACATCAGCTGCACGATAAGCTTTACTTCTCTTCCTGTGTGTGTGTGTGTGTGTGTGAGAGAGAGAGAGAGAGACATGACAGACGACGTGAGGACATATTGAAAACACGTGCTTCAGAATAACCAGATGGACATCTTCTCTTGTTGATCTGACTACTCCAGCTGTTTGTTACCACTATGTGTTTGTGGATACAGATGTGGAGTACCTGCGCTCTGTCCTGCCCCCCACCACCGACCCCGCCTTCTTCCAGTTTCTGCTAAGCCTGGACTGTTCGGGCGTAACGCTCCGCTCCGTCCCAGAGGGCACGGTGGTGTTTGCCAGGGTGAGCTGCAGGGTGAGTTAGTTGGAGAGCTGTAAGAAGATGGGTGATGGTGCTGCATGTTTGATATCTGCAGGAACCTCTGATGGAGGTGGAGGGTCCGCTGGCTGTGGTTCAGCTCCTGGAGACCAGTTTGCTTTGTTTGGTGAACTACGCCAGGTAACAACCTGCTAAGAAAAGAAGCTAACAGTGATGCAGCCTAGTTGGCCTGATATTTACAACTTTCATGTGGTTTGTTCCTGCATGACAACAGTCTGGTTGTCAGTATAGAATTACACCTTAGAGTAGGATCTCTGCTGTTTTATGTAACAAATTAGCGACTCAAACGGGAGGATAAAGTAGTTGCTGAACTACCTGCCAACACCAAAATAAACTTCCCTGTTAGCATGAATTAGCTCAGGAAGCTGCAACTTAAGTTCTGAAGTTCCTTCCTCGTGAATCGTGTCCATCTGGTAAACGCTACACTGATGTAGACTTTCCTTTTCTCCTGGTTAGTATTTATTTTTCTTTTCTTGGCTTTTTTTTTCCTGTCGTGGGGCAAAAAGTATGGATGGTCCTTTATTTCAATGGAAAACAGCAAGATTTCTTTCACCCCTCCCCAATAATTTAAATCCAAAATGTGTAAGGCTAACAAGTTTGTCCTCTCCCGGGTACCATACTAAAGATGGCGACGCAACATGGCAGCCTCCTGTCACCTATATATTTATAAATAACTTATTTTAAGCTACGAAAATGTTTCATCTGGATGTGATTGTGATGAGACTTCGGTAAATATGTGTCTTTAACCCCCACTCTGAGATTGTTGGCTTCAGATAGTAGAATCTTTACTTTATAAGCATGAATGCTTGTGTTACTACCCAAACTCACATGGTGTTCTTGGTCACTTTGGGTCCAAACACAAAGATTCTTCTACCAATCAATTACACATCAATACGAAAGGTAAATAAAATAGTTTACAAAGCACTTTGGAGCTGCAGTTTTGGTCGTTCATGACCATCAGCTGTTTTTCAGATCATAAAAATCTATATTTTAGTTCTGAGAACTGAATGATGTGGTTGTCATGGAAACAAAGAGTGAAACATTATCTCACGGACAGTCTTAATTGCATGTGCGTTGCTCGCTGCATTGTGCGGTGTCCTCAATCTTCCCTGTTCTCAGTCTGGTGTGCAGTAACGCTGCACGTTTCCGCCTGGCGGCCGGACCCAACAGGAAGCTGCTGGAGATGGGCCTCCGCAGGGCTCAGGGACCAGATGGAGGTCTCACCGCCTCACGATACACACACGTTGGAGGTGAACACCGTGCGCTCTGCGAAGACGCCCTATGACATCATCAGCATGAAGGTTGAGATTTCCCTCTAACCTACAACGGGGTCTGTCTGTTAGGGTTTGATCTCACCAGTAACGTTCAGGCTGGTTTCCTGTTCGGGATCCCCGTCGCTGGGACTATGGCCCACTCATACGTCACATCCTTCACCTCCCTGGAGGAGGTGTGTCCACAAGTGAGTATTGTGCAATTCAGATCATTTAACACAGGCTGCAACTTCTTTTAACTAATGATGAAAAACTTTTGGAGAGTTTTCTGCTCATTTAGCTTATTTCTACTTCATTTGCTGGAGACGACGACACATTTATTTCAGATTAAAGGTGCATTTTACTTAATTCTGGATTTTTTCCCAGTTTGTCAGTTTATTTGTTTTTATGTAGTTGTAAATAAGCTGGGATATCCTCCAACTTCCCTGCAACACCGAACTGGATTAAGGAGTTTAAAAAATCAATATGTGAATAATGTAATAAATTCAGGTGATAGGCGGATAGAGGATATTAGCTCTGGATGTTTTCCAGACTGACAACAAACCACTTTTATTTATTTATTTATTTTTTGGTTTATTTTATTTTATTTTTTTTTAGTACTGTGATTATTATTTATGGACATTTTATTGTTTGTTTTATTTAATTGAAGTATGTTTTTCCTTTTTTCTTTTATTTTATAAAGTATTTGTTTGTTAATATAAAATTGGATATAAATTCAGGTATTAAGGAGTTAAATTCTGCTGTGGTTGTTTCCAATGTGCCATTATATCTTTTTAATTCTATTTATTTATTTATCGTAGTTTAAAAAAAAATGAAAAAAATGTGTTTTTTTTTCATATTTCAACACACAAGAGATAAAAAATGCAGAACTAATTTGTACTACAAGGATAATGGACAAAGAACGGCTTTAAAAACATGTCAGGTTTTATGATGAGGCTTCTTAGAAATTAAACTAACAAGGATGACAAGTTTGTTTTTGTTACTTTATTCATTCTAGAAGGAAAATTGTTATAAAGTATAATTTCTTTACATTTATTTATTTTTAAATGTTTTTATGAATTTTTTTGTATATTTTTATATGTTTGTTTCTGCTTTTTTTGTCTTTTAGTCTCATGTTTGAATGAATTTGATGCCGTGGTTGCTAATTAAATAGTTAGAAACAGAATATGAATAATGTGTGTAAATTGTGGCAGTAAAGCAGTAAGAGAATGTGTGGGCGACCAGGTCATCCCTCCAGCGTTTCCGGCGTCTCAAACTTTTCCCTCCACTCAGAGCCTCGTGGCAGCGAATAGCGACGCCGATCCAGTCGATGTCATTTCCCTTTCAAAAGGCTGGCTGAGCCGAGTGTGCCAGCTTCTGGGAGCAGAGTCCGGGAAGATCCAGGAGGGCGAGCTGGCTGCGTTCTTGTCTTACGCCATAGCCTACCCGCACAACTTCCTCCCTGTGATTGACAGCTATAGCGTTGGCTGGTAAGTCCTGATCAAGTTTTCCATCCTCCGCAGCGGAGATGATTTTTGCTGTATTTTTACTACTACCCCCTCCTCAACCAACATGTCATTCGTTTCTGAGAAACCTGTGAAACGTGACGTTGATGTGGAAATAGGTGCTTGTGCAAGTCGGTGTCACTGTGATTTCAGGACTTGATCAGTTAAAAGACCTTTTCCATGACACAGAGGATGTATTTGTTGTGTGTGATTTCAGCAGCGGCCTGCTGAATTTCTGCGCTGTGGCGTTGGCGCTGTGCGAGCTCGGCTACAGACCCGTAGGAATCCGTCTGGACAGCGGAGACCTCTGCGGACAGTCCGTTGAAGTCCGACGCGTCTTTAGACTCTGCAGCGAGCGGTGAGTGATGCTGCATGTCTGCTATCTGCTCTGACTTATCCGGAGGTCTGCAGTGCTTTATATCTCCTCTCTGTTCTCACATCTGCAGCTTCTCCGTCCCTGCCTTTGATTCTCTGATCATCGTAGGAACCAACAACATCTCAGAGCAAAGTATGGCTGAGTTCAGCAGGAAGGTGAGGAAGCAGCGACATCATGAAGAAGTTTTTTTCCTCCTGTCCCTGATGCCCTGCGTGCTTCTGTTGCAGGAGAATGAGATCGACGTGGTTGGTGTAGGAACACATCTGGTCACCTGCACCACGCAGCCCTCTCTAGGCTGCGTTTATAAGGTTGGTTATGAAACAGAAACACACTCAGATGTCTTTGTAATGGCCGTTTTTCCTATGAAGGACGAGGAGACTGATTTCTTTAGATTGAGAAGAAAATAAATTAAATAATGAAGAATAAAAGAAGTTGAACAATAAACAATAAAACATGGAGTAAAACAATTCATTAAGACATACAGACGTGGTACTAGGTTATTACCTGGGGAGAATCTCTTCAGAGATTTGTTGTCACACAGAAGTCTGAAGCTATTCTCTCCAGTCATTCAGAGACGCCTTCGTTTAAGCACTTTGGTTGCGTGCGTCAATCTGGAGCCTGTTCTTATTATATGACAAACAAATCTGAGGTCTAGTCTAAACATTTCCCTGATGGAAGGACGCCGGCCTTGCAGATGGTTTACTAATGTCAGAATGACATCAGTTTAGGAGCCTTATGGTCGGACCTTTCAGCTAGATATTAATTAAGAGCAAGGTAATTAAGCTAATATATGAAACTCCCCCAACACTTTCTCTTCTTCGCTTATTTTAACACTTTCGTGCTGTTTGTGTGCACGCACCAGCTGGTGGAGGTGAGAGGAAGACCCAGGATGAAGATCAGCGAAGACCCGGAGAAAAGTACAGTTCCAGGAAGAAAAGCGGTGTACCGACTGATAGACGCTGAGGGTGAGGACCAGTTTCTGCATCATGTTGTCTTCAGCAGCGATAAAGCTCCACTCATCCTGTCGTGTGCTACATTTTATCCTCGGCAGGTCATCCTTTCCTCGACCTGTTGAGTCTGGAGGTGGAGCCTCCTCCAGAAGCAGGGTGTCCTTTGAGATGTTACCCTCTGGGCTGTAAAAATTCTCCTGCCACAATCACTCCAGCTCAGGTCACCTGTCTGCGCCAGGAAGTCTTCACCAAGGGACAGGTGTGGATGCAGGTGTTGTCTGTGATGTTAGTTTCCTTTCTTCTAAACAACCGGACGCCACGCTGATGGCACGGCCACATTCCAAAATAAGAGGATTCAGAGAGCTCTTATTGTGAAACAGCTGTTCAGGGAACAAGAGACGTCATTGTTTTGTATATATGAATCCTACATTTCTCGAGTTCCACATCCTTAATTTGGTCATTTGCATTGACCTCTGGAGAAATAGAGGCCGGGTCTCCACGTAGAACTTGTCATGCTCCTCAGACACATTCAGGTTATAGACACATCCAATTACAGACACATCCAGGCCACAGACACATCCAGGTTATAGACACATCCAATTACAGACACATCCAGGCCACAGACACAGCCAGGTTATAGACACATCCAATTGCAGACACATCCAGGCCACAGACACAGCCAGGTTACCCATAGGCTTGTCACGATAATAAATTTGGCTGTGCAATTAATTCTCTCAGAAATGATTGCGATAAACGATAATATTGCGCTAAGCACTTAATGTTGTCATTGTTAGACCATTTTCAACTAGCATAATAATAATAAAGTACACTATTACAAATAAATATTAATTTCTAAAGAACATTTAGCTTGATGTGCAGACTAGGGTATGGTCTTCCAAGATTTCGGCAGTGTGGTTATCTGGACCGAAACTGGTCTTTAAACACTTGCAGTTCAGGGTCCATTCAACAGTTACATAGTGTTGCTCACATAAGGGCTCATGTTTTACATGACCACATATTTAAGGTGGCAGAGTAAAACTGAATGAATCTCATCTCCTTAAGTATGCAATCTTGCAGGCAACGTTGTAGACAAAGGCATTGCTCCCTCTGAATTGCCCTCATGCACTATGATGCACCGTAGTGAAACACATTGCAATGCAGTAAATCCAGGTAAAGAAAGAGAAAAACAAATACTAAATTTATTGCGACCAGAAAACTTCTTGCGCTCATTTTTTCTTATCACGCAATTAATTGACTTATTGCTTATTGCGACAGGCTTAGTTACAGACACATCCAGGTTATAGACACATCCAGGTTACAGACACATCCAGGTTATAGACATATCCAGGTTATAGACACATCCAGGTTACAGACACATCCAGGTTATAGACACATCCAATTACAGACACATCCAGGTTATAGAAACATCCAGGTTATAGACATATCCAGGTTACAGACACATCCAGGTTACAGACACATCCAGGTTATAGACACATCCATGTTACAGAAACATCCAGGTTATAGACATATCCAATTACAGACACATCCAGGCCACAGCCAGGTTACAGACATCCAGGTTATAGACACATCCAGGTTACAGACACATCCAGGTTATAAACACATCCAGGCCACAGACACATCCAGGTTACATAGACATCCAATTACAGACACATCCATGTTACAGAAACATCCAGGTTATAGACACATCCAATTACAGACACATCCAGGCCACAGCCAGGTTACAAACATCCAGGTTATAGACACATCCAGTTTACAGACACATCCAGGTTATAGACACATCCATGTTATAGACACATCCATGTTACAGACACATCCATGTTACAGACACATCCAGGTTACAGACACATCCAGGTTACAGACACATCCATGTTACAGACACATCCAATTACAGACACATCCATGTTACAGACACATCCAATTACAGACACATCCAGGCCACAGCCAGGTTACAGACATCCAGGTTATAGACACATCCATGTTACAGACACATCCATGTTACAGACACATCCAGGTTACAGACACATCCAGGTTATAGACACATCCAGGTTACAGACACATCCATGTTACAGACCATCCTGTTCTGATTTAGGAGTTTATTTTTTACCAACAGATTTGTATCATTAAGGATGGGAGGACCCATGTTTTCCCAGCACAACATTGCCTAAACCTTTTCTTCTTATAGCTCTTTCTCTCAGACACTACAACAAACAAGCTGCAGCTCTGTGGTCAGGCTCTGCTTATAGGTGTTACTGCAGTGGAGACTTCACCTACATGTGGTTTGAGAACTTTATGCATAACAAATATTTACATTCTACTTCTAATGTTCTAATGTTTTCATGGAAGCTTTTTATATCTCTGCAAGCCTCCATTTCTACATGACTTCTGCAGGCCTGGAACACAAGACAAGATCTGCACTGTTGGAGTCATTGCTGATCTGTGTATAATACTGTGTTGTGAATGCTTCTATTCTAATCCAAAGCAGGACATTATTATAAGCTTTCTTGTACTTTGTGTTTTTTGTTTTTAGGTCATGCAGCCTCTTTGCAGTGCTGCAGAAACTAGAGCAAAGGTCCAGAGCTCCCTCCAGACTCTGAACCCCCGACATAAAAGACTGCAGGAGCCAGATTCCTACACAGTGAGTCACAGTCCGATCTGCATTAAATGCACATAAGCACATAGTTTTCATAAAAACCGAATTAAACTTCAACCCTGTATTTTTATTTTCTTTAATAGGTGGCTCTGTCAGAAAAACTCCACAACCTGGTGAAAGAGCTCCAAAATTGCTGCAGCAGCAGCAACAACTTTATTTTAGCCAACTAAAAGCCTTTTGTTCACAGTTTTCCAAAGTGCCTGGCAGAAAAAATGTTTGTGTGTATGAACCACATCAGTGTTGGTCTTGTGCTTTTCAAGTGGCCTCAGTTATGCACATTTAACTCTAAAACTAAAAAAAATCTGAGTTATTCCATTTAGTGTGTCAGGATGTCAGATGAAATCATTTTCATTGAAAACTAAATTTGATAAACTTTTTTTTTAATCGGAAGCTTTCAAACTTTGGGCACAAGAACCTGTTTTCCCACAGATCAAAGTACAAACCAGTTCTCTTCACAGATGCTTGTCATGTAGAAACGCAGGTCAAGGACAAAAATGATGGTACAATCTCATCCCAGAACGAGATCCCAAATCGCAATCCCAGAGTGCAATCCCAGAGCACCATCCCAGAGCGCCATCCCAGAGCACCATCCCAGAGCGCCATCCCAAAGCGCCATTCCAGAGCGCCATTCCAGAGCGCCATCCCAGAGCGCCATCCCAGAGCGCCATCCCAGAACGCCATCCCAGAGCGCCATCCCAAAGCGCCATCCCAAAGCGCCATTCCAGAGCGCCATCCCAGAGCGCCATCCCAGAGCGCCATCCCAAAGCGCCATCCCAAAGCGCCATTCCAGAGCGCCAACCCAGAGCGCCATCCCAAAGCGCCATCCCAAAGCGCCAACCCAGAGCGCCATCCCAGAGCGCCATCCCAAAGCGCCATCCCAAAGCGCCATTCCAGAGCGCAACCCCAGAGCGCAAAACCAGAGCGCCATCCCAAAGCGTAATCCCAGAGCGCCATCCCAAAGCGCCATCCCAGAGCGCCATCCCAGAGCGCCATCCCAAAGCGTAATCCCAGAGCGCCATCCCAAAGCGCCATCCCAAAGCGCCATCACAGAGCGCAACCCCAGAGCGCAACCCCAGAGCGCAAAACCAGAGCGCCATACCAAAGCGTAATCCCAGAGCGCCATCCCAGAGCGCCATCCCAGAGTGCAAAACCAGAGCGCCATCCCAAAGCGTAATCCCAGAGCGCAATCCCAGAGCACCATCCCAAAGCGTAATCCCAGAGCGCAATCCCAGAGCACCATCCCAAAGCGTAATCCCAGAGCACCATCCCAAAGCGTAATCCCAGAGCACCATCCCAAAGCGTAATCCCAGAGCACCATCCCAGATTACCATCTCAAAGCGCCATCCCAGAGCACCATCCCAATGCGCCATCCCAGAGCACCATCACTACTGTTTGTCGTGTCCCATGTGTTGCGTTTCTCTTGGGTGGAGATGAATTTCTCCTGTTGCTATTTTTTGTTGCTCACCGTGTCAAACCCATTACATTGGAACTTTCTGTCAAGATCTTTATTCGAGTTGTACCAAATAAAAAAACAAATCGATAATATCAAAATCATAGTTGGTATTAGTATCGGACGATACTATTGTGTTAATTCATCCGTTGATTCATCTTCCATCCCGATTCAGGGTCAAAGAGAAGCCTCTCCCAGCACTTAGCAGGTGAGAGGCAGGTACACCTGGACAGGTCACCCGTCCATCAGAGGGACCATAGTTTCATGTAAAGCTTGAACTGTATTAATCCTGGAAAACATGTTTTTCTGAAACATTTTTGGTCACTGATGGCACCGTCCTTTTACAAGCTGAGAAGGGTGATTCTGGAAAGGAAGACAGGTCCATGTTTACTTTTTCCTTTAATACCTCATAACTTTTACGTCATGAATGTAAACACACCTCATATTTGCAATTATTTTTATGTTTAAAGCTGATTCCATCTATTAAATCTAGTTACATCTTCACTACACATCTCTGGCTGCTTGTTTTCTAATAAATCAGATCTGGCGCCCTCTAGTGGCGACTTCGTGCCAGTTTTGGTCTAATTTATCAGCATTTTCCAGAATTTTTTTTACAGATGTACAATAAAACTATAAATAAAAATTATAAACTAATGCCACCCTCATTTAATTACTTATAGCTCGCTAACAGACATTGTTTGGTTTGTAATAACATGTTTCTATGTTTCAGTTTTACTCTTGTTTTAACTCCTCGCTGTCCACAGCTGCTTTGCCATGAAAACCTCCACCTTCCTGCCTTTCCGCTGCACTTACATGAGAAGTGTTTGCTTGAGTTCTGATTGGCTGCCTGCTGACCAGTGGTAGTACAAATGCAGATACACCCTCAGACATATGGAGCTGGTTAGACATGGAGATGGTGTGATATCATCCATGACCTTCTCATTCCTCTGAGGCGGATCTGTCAGCGCTCATGCTACTTATGCACTTTTTACAGCTTCTTTTTAACTTAGCAGATGCTCCGTGTTTGGTTTAGTATAAAGGTCTACTTAAAATACTAGTTAAAATATAAAAGATGATTTACTTTATAGCAAATTTAGCATAAAAATATTCCATTCATGCAAAAATACACAGATTCTTCATGAATTTATGTGTAAAATTAGTTTAAATGGAGCAAGTTTTTGTCAAGTTGCAGCTTTTAGGTTGTGAAGATTAGATTTATAATCCTCCCATCCGGACACAACAGCTGCCGGCTCATTTACCAGGTTCATTTGCTCAATACGAGCTTTAAAGTTTCATTTAGTCCAGTTACTTATAAGTTCTAAATCCTTATGAGATTAGCTTTTATAAAAACATGAATACAATATTAACACACTCTGATTGGTGATGGAAACATTTCCACACTGACATGAGGCATCACATCCCATAGCTGCGCTACCGGACTGAGATCCGCTGATGTGGAGGATGTTGGAGGACAGTGAACTCATCGTCATGGAGATGATGTGAGCTTTGTGACATGATGCATCATCCTGCTGGAAGTCTCCATCAGAAGATGCTACACTCTGCTCATAAATGGATGGACGTGGTCAGCAGGTAGGTTGTGCTGGTTAGTTACAGAGCGTTCTCAACTGCTAAGGGAGGGGGGGTGAGCATCAGTTGAGAACAGCAAAGTCATGTTGCACAATCAGAAAACAGCTGTAGGCGTCATTCCCCCTCATACGTAAGCACACCAAATATGTTGATTAACACATGCATGAATCACACTTCCCTTTTATCTTAGAGTACGAGATATTCTTACTATGCAGTAATAACATCATGTTTCTGCACTGCCCAAGAATGATTAGACTTATCTGTAGACTTCTCTACAGATTTATCCAACAGTTGGTACTGAGCTTTCATCATATAAATGATGTACTGCCATGTGATTAGCTGATTGGACATTAGTAGTAAGCATACTGAATGGCTTCAGCATGAAACATTAAATATCCAAACTAAAAAAAAAAAAAAAGCTTCTGTGGAGAATTTTCTCTGGTTTAGTCTTTAAATTTTTTTTCATTTGAATAAAAAACGTAAAGACATTTTAAAATGTTACATTTATGGAACATTTGGGGTTTAAAACCAACATGTATCTTTATGATGTGACTGAAATGGTGTGGGACATGTCCACTCTGTCTTACTGGAATGTAAATCTCCTGTCATGCTTTCAGAAAAGAGATGTTTCCTTATTTTGCTCCTGAAATCTTCCAGCAGACTTTATGAATGGCTGGCATGTGAGTGACCTGTTATTTGAACCCCACTTGACCTGCTGACCCGCTGAGTTGGGGTGTTGGAGTCGAAAGCAGAAGAAAATCGCACCCCCACCTTCTCCATCAGCGCTGCAGATCTCCTGCAAGCCCGCGGAGGTCGCTCTGCTCCCTACTCCTCTCAGACTACTCCCCTCTCTCCCCTCATCCTCCCCTCCACACACTAAACAATCTGAACAAGCTTTTCCGGTCTGCTAGCCCGAATTTCCTCCCAGATCTCTGGTGCTGGAGCTGAGGGCGCGCGCGCAGCAGCACAGACAGGAGCGGCGAGGCGGAACCGGAGCGGTTAAACCCCGCACGCCTCCGCACGCTCACTCCAAACGGCTAGCACGTCCCGTCGCTGCTGTTGTGTGCTGGGGGAGGAGGAACAGAGTTGGGAGCGGAACCCTTCAGTGGATGGAAGCGCACAAGCTTTTCGCCGCTGCTCGGTGCTTTTCCGTCCGCGCGTCTCGGTGTTTCCGCGAAGCCGCCACGCGCATCCCGGAGCTGCACGTCCTCCTCTCCACCGACATGCTGTTCCCACCTCTGGCGTCCCACTATTCACTGCATAACTCGCTCTGACTTTACTCTCCCGAAGCCAGAAGGAGGTCATCACGTTTTCCGCCCCAGCGGCAGCGAGCGGCAGAGGCGGCAGGCGGCGACGCGGCAGCGGTCTAAGCAGGATTTAAAGCCGGACTGAGGTGCCTTTTGCTGTCGTGGACTGGAGGAGTAGTAGTTCTAGCATACAGGGTGGAAACCTGAGTCCAGCGGTGATGAGAACTCACCCGAGTGGATTTTACTGGTGTGCTGCCAGAAGCATCTGGAAAGGATAACACAGGGATACACTCCCCTCCAGAGCACCACAACATAATTCACATCTCAGACATTTCTGCGATTCAGCTCTGCGGCTGCTGAGGGATGTCTTTTAGCTTGTGTCTTATGGTGAAATTATTTTAATTGCACTGGCTGCCCTGCGTGGCACATTGTGGGCTAAAGCCCAGACCGGTTCAGGCCTGGTGGATGTTCCTCCATGTGCTGACGGACATATAAGCATCCTGCTCAAGGAACCACAACACATTTGCAACCTGCCAGGTTTCCTCTTAGCTATGCAGTGAAGATGTGCGCAGCCAGGTTTAGTGGCTGCCTCAACGGCTGCGCTGAAGAGGCCGGCTGTGGTGCCACTGGTCCCATCGTGGCCTCCAGGATGCTGGACTGGACCGAGGCCGGTGCCCGCATCCTCCACAGCCTGGAGATGGGCACGGTGATGACCATCTTCTATCAGAAGAAGTCCCAGCGACCCGAGAGGAGAACTTTTCAGATAAAGCAGGACACGAGGCAGATAGTGTGGAGCCGGAACCCCGACAAAGTAGAAGGAGAAGGTGAGTTGGATCCATTTCCATTAGAGCGGGGAAGGATTGGTGACACACACATGGAAGATGTCGCTGAGTAGGATTCAAGCTTCTTCATTTTCCTTGATTGTTCTTACTGTGGATCAACTGGATGTGTTGCAGGAAGATTCTGACAGCTGCAGACAAAACAACCACAAAATGACTCCAGCTGACCATAAACATTAAGGGAGGGACAACAAACACGGACAAAGACTTTCAAACACATGGCAGAGATCCAGCTGTAGTTAGATCTCCTAAAAGACATCTGACTGAAGTTCTGCAAAATGGTGACTGAAAATGGGACACAAAGGGCTAAAGAGAAACGCAGAGACAAGAAAAAAACTAATAGGAGACACAAAGAGACCAACTGTGACTTCAGTTTGATCAACAGCAACATTTAATAGTTACATAGAGACACTTTGTGCCTCTAATGACAAAATGGTTAAAAAAAAAAAATCTAAGTTATTCTAAAAAGAGCAAGAGAACAAAAAATAAATTCCAGATCCAGTTAAGGACAACATGGAGACTGCAGGAGGTTTTGTCCCATAGTTTTAGTCTAAAACCAGTTCGCTGAGCTTCATGGTTGTGTGCAGGTTACACATTGACTGCAACATAACCGAGGTTAAAGTGTTGCCGAAGGTGCTGACGGAGGCAGAACCAGAACTGCCTCTGTTGGCTTTTTAACACTGGTGCAGAGGATGGGGACATTTTCCCCAAACCAGGGACAGATGTTCACAGATGTTTATCTTCACTTTCATTCGGATAAACGCAACCTTTCATATGTGAAAATGCAGTATTAGGAGTTCAGGCTGTTTTTTCTTCAATAGTCTCCACACTTTCTACCTTGTAGGTGAGGATATGCATGTGAGGTAGTGTTTAGGGCGTCCCAACACGACGACATAAAACCTGAGTTGTTCTCTCATTTACATGATCTGAGCGGCGTCTTTCCTTTGCGTGTGTCTTGCTGTAAAAGTTGACATTTTTGCTGTGATCAGCTGGTCCCGTCCCAACCCAAACGCACCAGCTGAGACGCTGTCACGGCCTCCTCAGAGGACAGGCGCATCGCGACCCTCTGACCCCTGCTTCCTCCAATTGGGCTTCGCAGTAACTCTCCAGACAGGACGGCGTGCTGCTGCCGCATGGATACTCCGCCAGGCCCGAGCTTCCTGTCTGGCTGAGGCGAGCAGCAGGACACTGTTGTGCTGTTTGCTTGGCCTGTTTGCAGCATGAAGTCTATTGTCTGTGGCCTGGATTTTTCTCCTGAGGGAGGATTTGTTGCAGTTTCTGCTCACATTGAGAAACTTGGAGCATTTATAAACTGGCACCGTGGAGTTTCCTTCTGGTCGCCATGTGTCTGTTTTAACTTTATGATAGCAATAAGTTGGAAAAAAAAAGGCCCCAATGAGGCACAAACTGGTTTAATGATGCGTGTTTAAACTTACATATCACAAATCACTTTCAAATGTCTGTAAACCTAAGTTGAGCTCGAAGCTCTACAAGCTAAACTTGCTACATTATGTGGCTAAAGCTTGATCGGTCCTGTGTGTTCACGGCTTAAGTCTTATGCACATTAATGTTTTACACTCGCCTCTAATGTAAAGTAAAAAACGTATTTCATATATTAATGCAGCTGCGTTTCCAATTTCCACTTTACTATCATATTTTTTCCACAGTATGTCCGTGTGGTCATGTTGTTTTCAAAACATCCTGTTAGCATAGCATTAGCATGACTTTTAGCAAAGTGGGCTGCAACTTGTACTGGATCTTGTCACCCAGAGTGGATTACGTCACTTGCTGTGGATCACTGTTAAAAACCTTCACAGGGATCCTCAATCACCAGCTGTTTCTCAGCCAATAAACCGTTAAACTCACTAAGGTATGATATAATATCCCAGATAGTAGCTCCTCTTTAGTGGTTTGCTGGTTTCCAGTTTGGACAAATGAATTCTACCCATTAACAGCGTAACCCTGCGCTCCATGCAGCAGTTTATTTTGTCCCAGACCGTTAATAGAAACGAGACTGATCACATTTCTCTTTGTGGCTCTTGAGAAGATTGTTTCTGATTCGACCTGTTACTGGATGAAAACCTTACTCTTATCTGGTGAAAACATTTCCATGCTCTGACGTGTGCGATCTCAGTGGTTTCTCACCTCCACCTGTGTATGAGCAGCAGCTGCAGCAGATGTGTTTGAGGAGCAGCCTCATGTGTTTTACACCCTGTAAATGGTGCCGTCGCTGATCTGTGGAGCCGTTTATGAATCTGAGTAAAACCATCTTCACCTTCTCTAACAGGTGGAAACGACACATTCACCTGAACACACACACACACGCTTCCATAACATACAGATGTTCCTCCACAAACAACCTCCCACCGGACGAAGCCTCCAGTGGATTCTAGGAACTCAGCACGTCTCTCCTTCAGTTCATCTCCCACAGCTCTATCTCCCTGCTCCCCTCTCCTCCTCCTCCTCCCACACATCCACCCACAACCCGTCTCATTTTCAGATTTCTCTGACCTCCCATCTCACACTCCTGTTTTCTTTCACTTTCTTTTAGAGGTTCAAGGTTGTTCGTATTTATGTGACTGACCTCCTTGTCACCTCCCCTCCCCCCTTTTCTCCCCTGCTTTTCCTCCCTTTGTTTTTGTTGCTTGATACTTCTCTTCTTTCCTCTACCGTTGCTTGAAAATAGTTCATCCCTGCTCTCACAAACGCCTCGGGTTCTGTTTTTCTTTAAGATGAGCTCTTTGGCAAACAGTGGAGGTATGAAATCCTGAGGCACAGGAAGTGTTGGGTTATCAGGGAGTGTCTCACTTCCTGACTCAGATTAAAGGACGGAAAACAAAGCTCAGAAATGGTCTGAAGGAAGCAGAGACATCAACCACAAATGAGGCGCCAGCTACCTCAAATAATCTGAATGGTCATTTAAAGCATGATTAGGGTTAACCTCAGCTTACTTCATCATGGATTTCACAACTTTATTATTTTAGTTGGAAGCAGTAGCAATATTACAGCTAAATTATACTGTTTTCTTTTTTTAAAACTAGTCGGTGGGCAGTCACTGGCTGCCTAGACAACCACATTTGGTTAAATCATCACAATCCCGCAAAATCTTTTGCTTGATTTGTGATTCCTTTTGTCTTGAAGAGGCTGGGCGTCTTGTGAAATCCATGTGGTTGAGTGAATCCCATCTTGCCAAACTCCAACCTCTTCTTTGGTCCAAACTTGTCTTTTGGCAACAATCAGCATCCTATACTCTATACTGATGAGAACAAGTGGAAATCCTATGTGCTGACTTTAAAAAACAAGAAAAAAAAACTACAAAAATTAGGTTAATTTTCCTTAAAATAGGATAAAATTTCTTGTTCTGTTGGCAGATAATTTATCAATGAACATTAACCTGTCAAGAATTCCTAAAACAAGTAAAAGAAAATCTTAAAAAAAACCTACTAAGTAAGAATAATTATTTTATATTTTAAAAAATAAGCATGTCCTTGATTTGAGATGTTTAATCTTAGATTTTAGTTTTTGCAGTGTACATGAATCAAGGATTTATCAAAACAATGTATTGCCTTTAGGTTAGGACAAGTCCCCCTGCCAGGGCTTATAACTTTTCTATGTACAGTGAATGGCTGATAGCCAGAATCTGGTATCCTTCCTTTTTCTTGGACATGGACACTTATTTTTATCTCTCGATACCCAAAGTGCTTTACAGATCCTGGTATCCACCACGCACACATTAACACACTGATAGCGGCAGAGCTAACATGCACACCGGCAGTAGCCTGGCCACCAGCTGCAACTGGGAGTTCAATGTCTTGCTCAAGGACACTTTGACATCCAGACTTCAGACGGAGTGGGAACCGAACCCATAACCCACCAATCAGCAGTCAGCTACACTACACCTGTGCCAAAGCCGCCCTACAGTGCGACTTGCTGTGAACCATGCGAACCATCTGGCTGTGATGATGTCATCAGTTGTACCAGGAACAGTTTGTTTCACTGGAAATGCTGGCTGGTGTTTCACACAGCTGCATTTAGAAGCTGCCGTTCATTCAGAGCTCACCCAGAAAGAAAGAAGACGAGGTGCTTAGCTTCTCTGATGATGAATTTAAAGAAGTAAATGAATGAGCAAATTCTCAACTTCAACAAGTAACAAACATGAACAGTCTAACAGCACTTCACATAGTATTTATCAAATGTGTTTTCATAAATCAAACAAATATAGTTCAACACACAAACTGTGCACAACTACAATTTCTTGTATTAATGGATCCTTTGTGGACATTTGCAGTACGAGCTAAAAAAGGAACCATGGAGCTACAAGGATGACATTGTGATCCTCTCAGTTCACAGTGAAAAATAGAAAAAGTAAATACTGGGACTATTTAATCTCGGGTCACCAAGGTAATTTTATTTTCTGAGAAATAAGCTGTAGTTAAGTGAGTCATTTTATTTTTGCATAGGAAAACCAAAAGTTAAATCCATTTTGAAAATCGATTTCATCAACTGCTTTTAATTTAAACATGAAAGATATGATTTCGTATGTATGTTTTAACATGTGACAGGCTATCATCCAAAAACTTTTTGTACAAGCCTTTAAAATCATTCATTATTAAAGCAAAAAATAGTGTCATATAACACTTTTTTTTACTAAATTTATGAGAAATTATTTTTTTGATGGCTTTGTATAAACATTTTTTACTGTAGATGTTGACTTTTACAGCGGGAATTTAAATTTGTGCTATTAGAAAGATTTTGTTGATAATCTTGACCAGTGTTAAAAACCAGAGAAAAGAAAGAACACAGACAAAAAATTCTGACACCAACTCAAACAAACACATTAACTCTTCAATGCCAGTGTAAAGCCAGCCAACACATTAACTTTCCAATGTCTGTGTCAAACCGGCTTTTCATGCCACTGTGAAACAAGCTAACATTAGCTTTTCATGCCACTGTGAAACAAGCTAACATTAGCTTTTCTATACCAGGCCTATTAAAAAAAGCTAACATCTCATATTAGTGCCATGTTTATACACTTGAATACATCACTAGACCAGTAATGTATTCTAATGCCAATGTAAAACCAATGCCAGTAGTCATACTATACCAGGCTGTAGGAGGACCTTTTTAATATTAACCTGTTTTTTAATTAGTTATACTTAATAAATTGTTTTAGTGTTGAACAAATGGTGCATCAATTCTAATGTTACCAGAAGTCCCCACTCTGCTCATCAGACCAGCTATACCCTGTAAGACATTATGAGCTGCTATTCTGTTATTTTACATGAAACATTCAGATGATAGAAAAAAAGGTGACTTTTGGACATAACATTTTCATTTGCAAATGCATTGCAAGATAAGTTAGTTAGTCTTTTCTGAAATTTGAACTGAATTCAGCAGATTTGACTTCATATTGAACCAAAATATTTGAATGATCAAAGCCCAGATGGACAGTTTTGTAAGTATCAACATAAGAATAAACTTGCCAAGTGTTGTTAGTTCAAACAAGAACAATACGATGCTGCGTGACTGTTTCCATCTGTTTCGTCTCTGTTTGAACTAAAATACCAAATCAGCTTTTTCTGATTTACACACTCTGGATTTGTCTGATTTCCAAAACCAACAGAGAGAAATCACATAATCTGCTTAGTGTGGCTATGGTGTTATATATTACCTCCAAATAACTGATCGGCTGATAAATCCGTGATAAATCAGATTGAATGATTTGCTTCTCTGCTGCTGCCATCGCTGACAGCTCTCAGTGAAGTTCAGACACATCCACACGAGGAAAAACGTTTCTCTTAATCTTGTGCCAGAGCTTCTCCCTGCATCTGCACATACGGGACGCTCAGATCAGAGCCAGATTCCCCTCATGGCTCTTTGATTCAGAATAATTTACAGCCTGCTGAGGATGGGCCTCTTCGGCTCGATAAACAGCTTCTTCCTCCTGATTTGCATCCACAGTTGTCTGTCCTTTGGACAGATAATGGTGTCCGGGAGGGAAGTTTTGATTGCAAAAGGGGGAAAAACTGCTGGACTGGTGGTGTGACTTGGAAGAGGATCCTCTGTGGTGGAAAATAGTGTTAAAAAAAAGACGTTCGGCTCATGCATGTGTGTGTTATTGTGGTTCTGTGTCTGGTGTGCGAATGTGCAGATCTGTGTGTGTATGTTTATGTGTGTTAGCACACCACATCTGCTATGTCAATAAGCGGGGGTTTTCTTTGTGGGTGTGTCGACGGCAGCAAGTGTCAAAGTAGAATCCAGACTTTACATCACATTCTGCGGTGGCTTGCTGGACTCTGTTGACCCTTCTGCAGCTTTCACTGACCGTTTAAACACTGAGGCAAGTATAGATTTTACAAAAGTTCCCTTATGAACAGTGAAAAACTTGAATAAAGATAACAAAGCAAACGTGTCGTCTGTTAAACAGAAGATTGTTTATAACCACCAACAAAATGGTTAACCAATTTGGAAAATATATTCTGGCTGAAAACTAAAGCTATTGTCTGAAGTCTCCTTAAAAGCTGCATCATATGTTTGCTTTCATTTGTAGAGAAAGCAGATAAAATAATTTAGTTCTTTCTACTTTCCAAAAGTGTTGCAGGAAATTACAGCTCACCTGGACTTCAGTCAGATTTTAGAAAATAATTTAATGTTTTATTAATCTTTTAATGGGTGATTCTGGAGCAGAATGAGCTCTTTTAGGGGCATATTTACACCAGGACGACTCTGCTCCATTATGTGGAGGGATATTCTATAAAATATTATTCTGTCTTATTCACATAATGTCTGTTGCATTAAAACACAGCGGTATTATCGTTTTTTGCTGTTTATCACAGAGACAAACTCACAATATCAGTCAGTCTTTCTCTCCTGTGTTATGAGCATCTTTTATATACCTGAGAAAATGACTCCAGACCTGAAGCATAATCCAGTAAGTACTGGTGGAGTCTGCTTTTCCACTGGAGACGAATGAGCCCCACCAGTGGGTCTGGACTAGCTTTGAGCCAACAACCTGACTCTGGTGCAGACAGACACCATTGTTCTGCAAACGAGGCAGCTAGTGTTGCTTCACCTGAATGAATCTCTTGTCCTGTTACGAGAGCGAGTTAGAGGTTTAGTACTTGTTCCAATATTTGGTCACATACACATATTTGGTCATGTAAAACGGTTTGTATCATGACTGTTAGTGTGGTTTTAGTTGATGAAACGTGCATCATCCCATAGTTACGCTTCTCATAACAAACTTTTTTAGTTGTCCACTAAATTTTTTTTTTCCAATTTCCACCCATGTTAAGATTATTCTGCGAAGCCTTACTGGTGTAAACCAACATTTTATATTGTGTGCATTTACACCCGGAACGACCTGTTTGTATAAAGCGTTTCACTTTACACCTCTTTGCCATATTAGTCAGAAACCATCATGTATTCCACACTGTAGTGGGAATCCGCCAGCATGCTGGACATACGTGTCTGTATTCTTCGCTGTGTGGTAGAATATTGGCTCAGATGGCAGGGGCCTCCTGCAGACGGACGGGGCCTCTTGCAGACGGTCGGGGCCTCCTGCAGACGGCCGGGGCCTCCTGCAGACGGCCGGGGCCTCCTGCAGACGGCCGGGGCCTCCTGCAGACGGTCGGGGCCTCCTGCAGACGGCCGGATCCTCCTGCAGACGGTCGGGGCCTCCTGCAGACGGTCGGATCCTACTGCAGACGGCCGGGGCCTCCTGCAGACGGTCGGATCCTACTGCAGACGGCCGGGGCCTCCTGCAGACGGTCGGGGCCTCCTGCCTCCTGCAGCCGGCTGCTCAGACATTTGTGTGTTTGTACTGGGGCTCATGCACACACAGGGAGCGCTTGTTCGGCGCTCCAGCGGCAGATTTCTGGGTGTTTGGCTGGAAATGAACAACATGCCAGAGTGTGATTTATGGTTTTGCATATTTGTGTTCATGTAACACTATCCTTCGTCCTTCCTCCTCTTCCTCTTCCAGTGGACATACGGGAGATCCGAGAGCTGCGGTTGGGGAAGGGTTCCCGGGACTTTGAGCGTTACCCGGAGGAGGCTCGTAAACTGGACTCCGCCCACTGCTTCATCGTGCTCTACGGCATGGAGTTCCGCCTCCGGACCCTCAGTGTGGCAGGTCTGTTGGTGTGTGTGTGTGTTTACACACCCTTTTCATTATCTTTGCAATCCTACTCGCCTCAGAGGATCATATGTGCATCGCTGCAGAGTCCAAAAACAACAAAACGTTAGACTCCCTCAACCTGATATCCCAGCTGGACTAACCCACAGAGGGGCCCATGAAGGGGCCCATGAAGGGGCCCCTGGTGTTGTGTGTTGGGGGGGGGGGGGGGGGGGGGGGGGGGGGGGGGGGGGGGGGGGGGGGGGGGGGGGGGGGGGGGGGG
>JBAMHX010000016.1:1833775-1844749 GCA_037177515.1 Pseudomugil tenellus | reverse complement strand
CCCTCCCCGGTCAGAGCGACGAGAGCGAACCCTCCCCGGTCAGAGCGACGAGAGCGAACCCTCCCCGGTCAGAGCGACGAGAGCGAACCCTCCCCGGTCAGAGCGATGAGAGCGAACCCTCGGCGGCAGTACCGTCTGCTCTGCGACCAGTTCCAACATGGAAGAAAAGATCATCGTAGCTGTGTTCAACGTTCTTATTCTTTACGATACTTCACACAGTTATTATCGTTGTCGTCTTGTCTAAAGTTAACAGCAAGATTTTTGCTAATTCCTGCAAATACTCCCAAGAACTTTGATTAGTTATTATGTTGGAGGGATTTTCAGGATTTTGAAAGCGGAACTGTGACGGGTCATAGATGAATATTCTCCCGATTAAGTTGAAGAGATTTTACCGAACAAAAGAAGACGACAACCCTGCAATGCTGAAGGATTGTAAAAAAAAGAAGTCTGATACGGATAAAATGTTTTTGTTTTACCATTGTTGAAACTGGTCACAGAGCAGACAGTACTGGCCCAGCTTGCCTTCATCTGATTGGTCCATAAATGAACTGCTCACTGATTGATTGTAGTGCCATGTAACAGCAACAAAAGTTGAACACTTTTCAACTTATGTCACACTGCGAGTGCCTGTGTGCACGTGAATGAGATTGAAATTCACATGCACAAATGTTGCGTGTCGGTTGACTGCAGGATGGCAGCGATTGTCGCCCCCATCGCACAGGTCCAATAGAAAATGATGAGAATAAGCGATGTTGCCGTGTGTGGAGCCCATCAGACTGCGATTGGGTTAAAATGTGTCACGCAGTCAGTAAGTTGAAAGAAAACAGACTAAGGGCGCCCTGACACTTGCATGATTCTGTGGCACGTACTGGTGCAACTCGAGTCATACCAGTGTGCAAACTAGTCGTAAACTGGCGTGAATAGGGACAAAATCTCACCACCGAGTCGTGAACTATGCGCCAACTGTACGTGAACACGTTGTGAAATCGTCGGAACGATGAGGGAGGATGCGTGCTAGTGCGAGCCAGATATAGGCATCTTCTCTTCTCTGCAATGACGGTGTCTCTGGCATTCAGCATGTTCTCTCTTCCAAGGACCTGGGGTTGGAGGGGGGGCTTTTTATATGGGATGCTCAAGTCTGAACAACATCCTCCAAATTGTGTAAATTCTTCGTGCCTATGCAGGAAGTGTGTAAACTATACGTAACCTATCCCTGAACTCATCGTGCCAGTTAGTGTCAATGCGGCCACTGATGGGCACGCATTCGTGAACTATTCATGAACTAGACGTGAACAGTGCGGGAGCCTCCCGGTTCGTGCCCCAACTTGCTACGACAAAATCGTGGCCAAAAGTCGTGCAAGTGTCAGCCGACCCTCATATCCCTTTTAACGGGCCTGCGTCCCAGATTTTACTCCCTCTGATGCACCTGCATTGTTGTCTGATCTCCGTGGTAACAGATGCAGGAGGAGAAACAGATGGAGAGGAGGAAGAAGATTGCAGTGGAGCTGTCGGAGCTGGTGGTTTACTGCAGACCCGTCCCCTTCAATGAGGACAGTAAGGACCTGCTCGTCTCAGGCTTGAAGAGCCCACCTGCTTCATGCATCTCATTTCTTCTCCGCCTTCCTGCTTGCAGAGATCGGGACGGAGCGAGCGTGTTACCGGGACATGTCCTCCTTCCCTGAGACGAAGGCAGAGAAGTTTGCAACTCGTGGTCGGGGGAAGCGCTTCCTGCAGTACAACCGCCGCCAGCTGTCCAGAGTTTATCCCAGAGGACAGAGGCTGGACTCGTCCAACTACGACCCCCTGCCCATGTGGCTCTGCGGCTCCCAGCTGGTCGCGCTCAACTTCCAGACCCCCGGTGAGTGTGCAGAGGGGATTCATTACATCGTTTCAGCACAAGCTTCTGCTAATGTACCTGTTTGCAGACAAGCCCATGCAGCTGAACCAGGCCCTGTTCCTGCTCGGTGGCGGCTGCGGCTTCGTTCCCCATCCCGACATCATGAGGGACGATGCCTTTGACCCTTTTGATAAGGACACGCTGCACGTGGAGCCAATCACCATCCAGCTACAGGTCAGATGAACCAATAAGCACTCTTACAGCAAGTTTGATAATTAAAAAAGCAAAAATCTGCTGGAATAATCCTGCACTTTGACCTCACCAGGTGCTGGGAGCTCGCCATCTACCAAAAAACGGCCGCAGCATCGTCTGTCCCTTCGTGGAGGTGGAAATCTGTGGAGCCGACTACGACAGCTGCAAATGCAAGACGGACGTTGTAGGTGAGACGAAGCAGCCGCGGTGAAGTTAGCGCCGCTGTTGGTGCGCTTGGCTCCATGGTAACCGTCTCCTCCTCTCGGCCCTCCCAGCTGATAACGGTCTGAATCCTGTGTGGGTGCAGAAGCAGTTTGTGTTCGACATCCACAACCCCACCTTCCCCTTCCTGCGCTTCACCGTCTACGAGGAGGACATGTTCAGTGATCCCAACTTCCTGGCCCAGGCCACGTATCCGGTCCGTCTGCTGCGAACAGGTGAGACGACATGACTGTTAAACGGGAAATATATGTTTCAAATGAATCTTTATTCATCCTGAATGTTTCTGACGTCATCAGGCTACAGGAGCGTACCACT
Organism: Pseudomugil tenellus; assembly: GCA_037177515.1. Taxonomy (NCBI): domain Eukaryota; kingdom Metazoa; phylum Chordata; class Actinopteri; order Atheriniformes; family Pseudomugilidae; genus Pseudomugil; species Pseudomugil tenellus. Next base: position 1,842,123 of record JBAMHX010000016.1, on the reverse strand, counting down.
GAAGAACAGCTACAGTGAAGAGCTGGAGTTAGCGGCGCTTCTGGTTCATATAGAGATCGTCAATGCAAAGGTCTGCTTTCTTTTCCAGTGCGTGTTATTTATAACCCCGCTTGCTTCTGATAACGCCCATAACACGGTCTACACTTTTGACCCCTCCCTCTGCGACAGGAGGAGGACGACGAGAACTTGTACACGTCCATCCAGCGGTTGCGGGATCGAACCAGCGAGCTGTCCACTCAGGTTTCTCTCCTGGAGAGGTCGGGCTCTGCAGACCTGAGCTACCAGCAGAGTCTGGAGGAGCTCCGCGCTGCTCAGGACCAGCTGAGCGAGCTGGTGGAGGCTCGCAACCGCAGGTGATGAAGCAAACAAAAACACATAGGAAATATCAGAACATAGTTTATGCTCCTACAACAACAAATATCAGATCTCAGCTAAACTAAACCAGCGCTCATATATCACCAGACAGTCCAGAGAGTCCAAGATTTGATGAGGAGTAAATAATCCAGATTAAAAGTGCAGCTGAATGTATCTGATTACACAAGCTTCTATGTAACTAGTAACTAACTAGACTAGGTAAATCTATAATATCATATTTTATGTGTTTTATGTGTATAATATTTAGTTTTTTGTGGTTTTTAATTATCTTCATTGAATTATAAATCAAACCTTTAAATTAACAACTAAACACAGAACCAGAAAGAATAAAGTATGAAGGTTGTGGCGCTTTAAATAAAATGTTATTTAACTAATTATATCCCTGAACTGAATGACCTCATCCATCACAGATCCTTCTTGTAAACTCAATAACAAAAACAATATTTTAATTTAGAGTTTTCATGTTGTGCATGTGCACAGATATATGAACTGGTTCCAGTTTGAACCATTTATCATTTTCAGGTTGGCCAGCAGGGGGCGCTCACACCTGGAAACTGTTGGTTATATCTCTGAAACTATTCATCCCATTGACCTCAAACCAAGTGCAAATGAAAGGTCATGACCTGAAGATGTGTCACATGATGTTATACCTGAATGTTTCTACATTTGTATATAATACATAAACACATCTTATATGAAATACTATGGATATATCAAAACAATTAAAATGATTTATTATTATATTATCTGTTTTTGTCTGTAAATCATTTGTTCATATAATATTCAACTAAAAGAATTAAAATCTAAATTAGCAGCTTGTTTCTGAAATGAGGCTGTTTTTATTCTTCTGATATGAAAACTCTAAATTTTGGATGTGATGGCTAGATATGTACTCCAGGACTGGGGGTGTTTAGAGAGAATCCAAACACCCCCAGTCCTGAAATACATATACAAATACATATTCAGGTATAAAGTCATCATGTGACACATCTTTAGGTCATGACCTTTCATTTGCACTTGATTTGAGCATAATTGGATGATTTTTTTTCAGAGTAAAACTCTGAATTTGATGGGATAAAGAAGCTTTGAGTCAGCAGTGAAACAGAAGCATTTTAACCTCCTTAGTAATGAAGATTGTGACTGTTTAAAGCCTGACGGGCTGCAGGTCAAATATTTTGATTGAACATTGAGGTCCACCTGCTGTGTGGTTTCATAGCGAGCGTGATGAAAAACCTTAGAGCCCGGAGGTCGCGGCTCAGCACAGTTTGTAACCTCTGCTCTGGACAAACACAAAGCAGGAAACAGCATCTTCTGGTGACAGAAATCATTGAATTAAATGTAAAAATTCCTTTCTGTTCATTTTTCTCTATTCATTTTTAAATAAATAAACTTCAGATTACAAATTAAAAACAGCCTGGTTTTAATTTTTAGGTTCAGATTTATAACAAAATAATGAAAAATAGATTTTTTTTTTAGTTTAAACTTCGGATTTTGAATTAAAAATTACATGAACAAATAATACTCAGACCTACATTTCCCTCTTTGTTTTATACATCAGGTAATATTCATTAATGATAGTTTTGTATTTATTATAACAGAAAAAGTGTTTTTTTTTTACTTTTTTTTCTATATAATCCTCTTAATTTCTTACTATTTCTATTATTTTACATTTTTTTCTTCACACCTTTACTTGCATTGGTTTTCTTTCATAGTGTTGTTTTTTAGACATTTACACATATCAGTATTTACTGACTCACCATAAACATTAGGATTTGTAGCCGCAGATGAAAAATCTCTTTTTACAGATTTATGACGGCGAGCCAAATCTGAAAAACAAAAACAACATGAGAAGCTGGAAGTTGTTGCGTCGTCAGCTGCTTGATTTTCATATTTCTGCATCACTAATTATTGCTTTTACAGTTGTAATGCAGTAGTCTAAATGTCCTTTAACTCATGTATCACAAGATAAATTAATTTAATTTAGGCTACGTTTTCCTTTTCCAGGCTGATGGAGAAGAAGAGGAGGGAGAAGCTGCGGCAGCAGGTGGCAGCAAAGCGCAGTTAATCTTCCCGTCCACCAGAGGGCGCTAAGCTGGAACACAAACCGTGCCTCACGCTGCGACGTGCAATCTCAAATAAAACCGGTGTGAAACCAAAAAATAAGGGACAAATGAAAACATCTCATGGACATTAAACTAAGCTATAACAATCAGGACTGAAGACTGAAACACACGAAGAGCGAACTAGAGAAGCTACTGCTGACGTTTCCATGGAAACAGGAAACTCAACGTGTTACTCTCATTACTATTGAGACCATAAAAATGTTGCCGATTGTTTTTAGTCGTATTAAACTATTAATTATTCGGAATTCCAGACATGTTGACTTGGACTGGTTTTATGTTCGTTTGCGGGAAATCTGACTGGGATTAATCTCCCTGTAACAACATGAGCTCTTTAAAAGCTCTTCTCACTGTGTTTCAGACTTCAGGAAGAAAAACTGGATGAAAAAAGGGAGAGGCAAACTCAGGTCATACAAATGTAAAGAATGAGAAACTGGTTCCTACCTGGATGGGCACTGGGAGCTGTGGGCACACGTAGCAAAAGGGAAATCTCCTGTTTGTGTCCTTGGAGTCTGTTTGTGCTCTGCAGGAGGAGGAACGTTTGGTTTGACTCACACCACTGCAGAAGGGACTTAAAGACTGAGTCTCTCTAATCAAGTTTTTTGGGAGGGGTGATGATGTGAACTCTGCCCCCCAGGTGTCGGGGTCTTCTGTCACTTCCTGTTTTACCTGGGAGACAAACAGTCAAACCACACGCTCTCCTACTTCATTTAAGGGCTCTAGATTAAGCTGTACTACCTTCAAAAAGGCACGAGAACTGCGAGGGGGGGGGGGACTAATTCACAGCTAGATGTCACCTGTGCAGGGGCTCAGGTGTGTTCACCTGCCACACACACACACACACATAAATAAGGGCTATGACAAACTAACGGAGCCTCACATCTGCATCAATTTCTATGATCTGTCTCTGTGACCCCCCCCCCTCCCTTTGCATGTCTAATCCCTCCCACCATCCTGTAGCTACCCCCCCCATCTTATTTTTATCATGTATATAACTTTTATTTATCATCCAGATGTTGATGCTGTTCCAGTAAATGAACATATTAAAGGAATAATGACAGTTAAAGACTGAAGATACTGTAACTTTGTGCTAATTAATATTGTGGAGCTTCCTTTAAATGCCCCCGCAGACACAAGCCTGTCTTTCTCCCTGCAGTACGCTGCTCTGTAGGGACTTCTATGCAAAGGTCACCGCGGCCTACAGATGTTGTGTATGAGGCGATTTGACCAGTTGTGTTCTCTCCCAGTATCTATGGTAACTGTCCAGTAATATTATTACTCTGCTTTACAATCCTGTGCAAGTTTACAGTTAATAAAGCTCTTTCATGTACTGTGTGTGTAAAGACTTCATGATCATCTTAGTAAGATTGAGTTAAAGTGGGGAATCACAGAGAACATCAACATCCAACAAGAGTTAAATCACATACAGTTATATCGTTTTAATCCTGCACATGAAATGTCCATAAACTAAAATTGGAGCACAAAACATCAACAATGGTTGTTTTATTATTGCTTACTAGAAAAGTCAAACATCATGGAGAAGGCAGAACATCTTTAACAATAATACGTTTATAACAGCACTGTGGCACTCCTTTGGTTTTGGTGACATTTTCATGTTTCAGCCACTGACTGGGCTGGTGGTGGTTTTAAAGTTGGGCCGTTCCTAACATGAAATTCGATAGCTAATACGTCACTGCTGGTTGCAAGTTCACAACACAAGCACTTGACAACCCGTCATTTACTGATTCATTCATGCTGCTGGATGCTGGGATTGCTACTACCACAACTACGATGGGCTTCACAAACTGGTCTACAATAAAAAAAAAAAAACCTTTATCTCCACATCAATGGTTGTTTGCGCATTAAAAAGAGGTAAGAAGTTATTCTTTTGGTTTTGGAGCAAATTAGTCAGAAAAGAAATTAGGGTTTGTATAGGGAAAGGGATTAGGGACTCATTTGGGAAAAGGCCATAGACTCAGCAGATTAGGGCTGTCCCAAACAGAAGCCTGACAGAAACCACCTTCACAGCTTCACATATCTGGCCGGCGTCCGTCAGGAAATGTGGATCAGATCTAATCGGAATGCATCCAAATTTGCAGACCATAAGATCCAACACGACCGACCCTGAAAACGCATCATGCAGAGCTACATGCGGATTTTGTCCACGCCTCCAAAGAGAAGGCAGAACCTCTAGCTCACTCTTCCAACATTGTCAGCCATATGCGAGGTATGGAAAAAGTAAAAGGGCATTAGAGATAAGCTGAAAGATTTCATTGTGCTTGATCCAGTGGTGTAATTTTGGATTTCAGCATTTATTTGAGCACATTGAACCTGTATGTAAGAGAATATATGTTGTTACACACAAGGTTTCCTCATTAGTTACTAGACAGCCACACTTTAACCATTAACAACTTTTCTTTTCTTATTGTATGAATTAATTGAATTTTAAAGTATATTTAGCAATTTTTATTATTAATAAATTAATTTGTGAAATGCTGCATCGTCTTTTTAAAGACCCTCCAGGTGCTCCATAAAGCTTAACCAGGAATTAACCAGTGATCAGGTCAATATACAAAACTTTGGCTCAAAACACATGTAAGTAGTGATATTGGACATCGGCTGATACTCATTACATTACATTTAGCAGACGCTTTTATCCAAAGCGACTTACATTTTTTGGGTCACAGGGTTCAGTATCTTACCCAAGGACACTTCAGCATGTAGTCAGGGCTAGTCTGGGATCGAACCTTCCGGTTGACAGACAACTGGTCTTACCCCCCAAGCTACAGCCTCTCAACCTTATATTAATTCTCATTTTATATTTATTCATGTAAATTGCATATAAATGTAAAGTTTTGATTTCCATTTTAGGAGGAAATAAAGAATGCAGATGGAATAGGGTTTTGGGTATTAAATTTTATTTGTTTGGGTACTAAAAAGATGTTTTACAGCATAATATTTTACTTTTAAACATGTACAAGAACCCTTAATTTTAAGAAAGAAGGATTTATAAAAAAATGTTGACATTGAGTATCACAGACATTACAAACTATTTTATAATCGGGGCAGCATGGCGCGTAGCACTGATAGCACTGTGGGCTCATATAGTAAGATGGTTGCTGGTTTGAGCCTTGGCTGGGGAGGGGGTTTCAGCAGTAATCTTTCTGAGTAGATTTTGCATGTACTCCCCCATGTTAGCGTGGATTCTCTTCAGGTACTCTGGCTTCCTGCTACCTTCTAAAAACCTGCATGTTAAGTGGTCGTTTGTCTCTCTGTGTTGAAACACAGCTGGACAGGTTTTAATGAGCCAACAAGCTCACGGCAACAAAACTCCTGTTTAGGAAACAAAGACTGAAATAAATGAATTTTTTTTTTTTGTTTCTCCTGCAGAAAAAAACATCACAGCTGAACCTGGACATGATGTCTCTCTGCCATGTACACATGATGGAGACGTTTCAGCTCTTAGATGGATCAGACCTGCTCTGAAGCCAGAAGGTGTTCTTTTGTACAGAGAGGGACGTCTAGAGACAGCCGACCAGCATCCATCTTTCCAGAATGTAAAGACTACAAGGGAAGAAGAGATCCCATCATCTCCATCATCCATCTGGACGTCCGTCCATCAGGTGAGTTTGTCTCTTTGTCTCTGGATCAGACGTGAAGCAGCTTCCTGGTTGCTGATGTGCTCCTGCTTTAAATGTGTTTTAGGATTTATGAAAATCATCAAACTAAACCAAACCAGTTGCTGATCGTTCTGTTGTTTCTTTTATATTTACATGAATTATAGGAAATGCATTTATAGCATACAAAGCAGTCCTAGTTGTGCTAAATCTGTAGGGAATAATGTTAGATTTGATCTGTATCCGATTAGGAGAAGAAATGCCGCTTCAGGCAGGCTTACACCTCAGAATTACCTGTATACGTCTATATATGTCTGTGTGTTTGGTTTTGGCAGTACTGGAAACTTGAATTATTATCTGGAAATGAATAAAGTATCTATTATCATTATTATTGTTAGCTTTAACTACCCGCATTTAGCTTCTACTAACCAGCAACATAAAGATACAGGCACTTTTAACTTAAAAGATTCTAACTAAATCTTATATAAAGAATACATTTTAAAAAGATATTGACGAAAACTGTAGCTTTTGTTATGAATGTCCTGAAACTGATCATTTATTTTGGCATTCTCCAGATGTTAAAATGTTTTGCCAGAAACTTTGTGACCTTATTCACCTTAGCATTGAAAAAGAATTTGCTTTTTTTTGGAAGAATGTAATGTTTGGTGCTTTTAAAAATGGCTTACAAAATAACTCCATTTATTTATTAAACCTGTTAATTTTTATGTCAAAATTTCATATTCATAGTGTTAAATACTCAGGCAAAAAGTCATGCTTTGCATCCTTTTCTAACACCTTAAAAAGATCTTTCTATTAAATACTCGTTGAAATGTTGAAATCTACACTATATACAATATATATACAATATATCACCCCTAGCATTTGTTCCTCTCAACTCCTTGCAATACTTCCTGTAACATTTCAGTTATATTGCAATTTTTGTTATTGCTGTTATAACAATCTCAAATAAAGGGAAAACTTACGGGGGGCGTGCCCCAAACTCGTGCTTTCCTTTAGTTTACGGTGTTACTGTTTGGTACTTTAGCATTACCGGTGAACAACAAAAGTTCTCCATTATCCGCCTTTATCCTACTCTTTTTAGCTCCTTTCATGATGGGCTCAACAGACAGCGCAACGAAAACAACCTTCATGTTCATATTAATGGGAGTTGTTGCCTTGAAAGAAGGTAAGAAGCCGTTAGCTTTTGGAGGCTAGCCGGTTAGCCTCAACCGTCTCTTGAAAAACAGAATCTTCCTGTATTTAGAAACAAAAGTACGTGTTCCGGATTAAACTGAAAAGGGGATGAACTTTGTCCAATGCGCTCTTGAGAATAAAAACTTTTCTGTAAATATCGAAGGCATTTAGACTTTGTATGAAACCTTGACGTAAGCTTTACTGCACTCTGACCAATGAGCTGGCAGTGACAATACAGAATCTCGTTTCTCATTGGTCGACATATGGATACCGGAAGACATTACACGACCATAACAAACCAGCATGGAATGCTGTGACTGCCAACACCGCTAGGCTGTCACCACATAATGTAGCATTGAGCTTTTGAGTTCAATCTTTTCAGTCATAATCTTTGAAGCACAAATATTGTATGTTTACGCATAATTTATGTTTGCACTTTTCTTATTGCACAAAATGTGCACTACTACAAGAATGTTCTGCTCTTCTTTGTTATTTAATTTATACAATTTTAAGTTAAGCGAGAAACATTTCTGTTTAAGAAATACATTAATTTTATTATAGAATTTTGCACTAAAAAATAGATAAATACAAATGTGTTTGTCACGTGTTCATATCACAGAAAAAAGTGTATCTACGTAAATCAGGTTCAAGTGAAATAGTTAAAAATGTTGTTTCAAACACAGCAAAAATGGCTATAAATAAAAAAAAAATCACCAGACCGGAACGGTGAAGGAAATTGGGTGGGCCAATTTATTATTCAGAGAGTTGGCAACCCTAGTGATTGTACACATTGTTGAAGTTACCGACATTACAGACTATTTTATTTTGTCTTATGGGGGCAGCACAGTGGAGTAGTTGGAGCATAGTGGGCACTTGACAATAAAGGGGGGGGGGGGGGGGGGTGTTCAACACTAAAAACAAGTTGAAGTAAGCGTGGATTTTCTTCCTTTTTGGGTTCCTCTCACTGCCTAAAAACATGTATGTTAGGTTAACTGATTCTAATCCATAAGATTTTGCGCGAGTGTTTGTCTCTCCGTGTTGC
>JBAMHX010000016.1:1821307-1832747 GCA_037177515.1 Pseudomugil tenellus | reverse complement strand
CCCCCCCCCCCCCCCCCCCCCCCCCCCCCCCCCCCCCCCCCCCCCCCCCCCCCCCCCCCCCCCCCCCCCTCCCATCCTTCCCAGGGTTTATGGGTTTTGTGAAAGATGACTGTGATGATGTTTGTGCAAAATAAATCTATGATGTTTTATCCTTAAATGTTTAAAAGTTTATATCCATACTCATAATTTGTTTTATGTAAAGAAATATCAGCTGCATTTGTATAATAAATAAATAAGTTTTATTTGGAATAAATTGTATGTTAAATAAATGAAGATGCTCCTATCAGTATCTTTTATTAACACACATGCATTTATTTATATGTCATTATTAATTGGCAGCGCCGCTACAGCTCTGTTAGCAATTAGCAACCTTAAAACTGCAAAAGCTAACCGTCTAGCTTTTTTTGTCCTTTTTTTATTTCTTATCCAGATGGACAATGATGAGAAAGATCCACTCATAAGATCCATAAATATCTTATGCATAAGGAGACAGAATCACCAGACATCAGAATGAAAACTAACTTAGCAGAGAATGCGTCAACCTTTTTATCTACAAAGCCTGAGATGAGGGAAGTTCCAGATGTGTGGAGGGAAGAAATAAAAGGAGATTCCAGAAGAAATAGTTTCCCTGGTGCAGAAGACAAACCTAAAACCTGGATGTTGTCTTTGCAGTTATCTTTCAGCATGCTGATCTTCTTACCACACAGACAGCTTAGCATGTAAGCATCTGAGCAACATTTCCATCACACCTTCACAAATCTGCTGCAAATGAGGCACCTAGAAAGGTGTTACGCGTTTGAAAAAGGTTTTATTATGAAAGATAGTTATGAAAATGATCTTTGTGACTGAAATATGTGGATGGTAACTGAAAAAAGCCTGAAAAGCTCTGAAAGTAGTGATTTGTTGTCCTGTTTATGGTGATGTTGCCATGAAACTGACCCATTATTTGGATGCCACTTAATTTCTCCTTATGTGCTTTCTCTGCTTTCTCAAATGCAATTAGATCCTCATGTTAATCCAATCTCCAGCATGATTGCATGCCTGTTTACTTACCATCTGCTTGCTAACTAACCTGCCTGACTGGATTTCTATAGCAGGAGCATTCATACAAACAGAGAGCAGAACATCTGATGCACCTGACAGAAAACATGACGTCCAATCTGCAGGCAACAAGAACAAAGCGGAAGTGATCAGTGTTCAGGAGACGAGGAACCTGCTGTCATGGAGGAAGGATGCATGTAAAGGAGTACAGTTGCAGCCTGTTAGGAAGCTTGTGATGGAGAGTTCAGAGGAAGAACTGTTTCTTTCCTTCCTCACCTCTGCAGTTTCTCTCATTTTCCTCAATCATGTGATCAGGTTACATTTCTCAGCTCTTGATGTTGGTTTTCATCATGTTACTGCAGCTTATCATCTCTTTACATTGATCTTTAGTTTCAGGGATTTGCAGTATTTTCTCCAGATCAATGCCAATCACCAACAATGAAACAGTTCTGTTCACATAGGAATTGATTCCTGTGGTTAACTTTTGTGCTGATGTTACTGATGCTTCTCCTCCTGCTAAGCAGGAGCCTCTCTCAGCCAATCTAGGCTTAGCAATAGAGTTTTTAAAGCAATTCCTATAAAAGCTGTATTTAAAAGGTACTTATTAAGTGTCTCACACTCTTACCAAAGTGTAGGACTGAATCTCAGTCTCAGAGAGGAGTTTTATGGCAGCACCAGATGGTGTAACTGCAACTGTTTATCTAATAATATAAAACATCTGCGAGAGATGTCTCAGTGAATCATTAAATGTACGATGTGAGTGTGTATTTTGGTAATAATCAACAAAATAATAAAATAGTGTACATGGGCTTGGAGACGTATACATGGACTGCTAATCTGTCCAAGGTGTTCCTGCCAGCTGCTGGGATCAGCTCCAGCTTCCCCAGAACCCTGAACTGGATCAAGAGGAATAAATGAATGAGCATAAACAAGTGGAACAGACGAGGTCCAAGAACTGACGCCTGGGACTCCAAAAGTCATGGCAACTCACTCAGATGGTGATGAATTATAAAGAAATGTTTACTAATTTATCTCATTTATTTAATTTAATTGGGCATTTTTGCATCTGGTTACTGGTGAGATGACGTCTACCATTTGCTTGCCAAACTCCCAGAACATCCGTGCACATCTCTCCGGCGTCAGTGCCATCCTCAACAGGGAACTCCTAAGTACTGAGGACACATATCTGGAGCAGGAAGAATGATTCTTAGACTTGATAAGATTGATAAATAGCTTTTATTTTTAAGTTGGAGAACAGGACTAAGTTCCACGAACTCTCTGCACTAAGGACTAAAATGGGGCTCTTTGGCGGTATTTACACCAGACTCCTCCAGGGGACTCGGATTAATGGGTAAAAAAGCCTTTTATGAAACATTTTACTTTCCTTTTGGTTTGTGTTCAACTGCATCTATTCAAAGCTCAGCGTCTTCTGGCTAAAACAGCTGTTCACTACGGGGTTTTACAGGTAAAAACGGACAGATTAAATATCCTGCAGGCGGCTTTTTATATCCCTGAACGGAGTGATGGGGGTATTATGGTTTCCCTACAACCACCACAGATCCTTCGTGTTAATGTGATAACTTGAACAATATTCCACGTATTCATGTTTTGCATATTCATAGATATGATAAAGAGGATGAACTGGTTCCATTTTTAATCATTTATTCTTTTCAGATGAGCCACCAGGAGGCGCTCAAACCTGAAACCCGTTTTGGTTATAGGTCTGAAATTACAGCTAGCTTCAAGGTGAACTTCTTTCATTTTATCCAGCAGCAGCTGCAGCCGTACGGCCAGCACACAGTTCGGTGTGGAGGGGGGAGAGAGAGCTTAGGGAGCTTGTGGTTTTTTCTGCAGATTTCATTTGTTTGAGGGGCCGTTGCCCCCTCCTACCCCCGCCTGAAGCCGGCTTTGGATCTGATGTGGAAGAAGCAGCCGTGACCAGCTTACATTCATGCAACAGAAGATGAAATGCAGCGGTTTCTTCTCCACCAAGCTGGTTCTGAGATGGTGCCTAACTTATCATCTTAGAGCACTTCTACGTCAAACACCTGCAGAAGAGACTGGTGGTTCAGATGTTACACAGCTGGGGAAACGGGAACCTTTATTATTGCCATATGAAGGTCGCACACTGCTGTATACCTGTCCCACTTCAGTGTTGCTTTTCATAAATGCCAGATGATTGTCAGGCCTGACAAGTCTCCTTTCAACTCTTCTCTGATGCCACCGCACTTGCATGGATTTCATTAGAAACTTGTTGGGAGCAATGTTGCCATGACTACTCTGCGGAAACTGCTGCTGCTCTCTACTGTATGACCTATAATGTAAAACCACAGGAATGATTAGCAGTGAACATCAGCATGGATGCTGGCTTGAAACAGAGTGACTCATTCTGTGCTGTTTGTTCTTCTTTTGTGAAAAAGCAACAGCGCCACATCTCCCTGGGAGATAATTGGCTCCTTATGGATTCAGGTGGATGACAGATGATTGACTGGGTCGGGAGAAGGTTTGAAATGCCACAGAACTACAGAGCGCTGTGCACAGCATCTTAGAAGTGATGATGGACAATTAGCGTTGCCGTGGTTACCTCCTCTGAGGGTTTTGCTCCATTTCATCTTCTGAAACAAATTGTCACTTTGAAACAATTAGAGATACAGTGAGGAAGACTATGGTTTTGCATCGCAGCATGCAGAATGTGTGCCAGCATCTTGGCTGATGAGCCAGCAGGTGGTGGAAGGAGATCCTGCAGGATGAGAAGTGTCGGCTGGAGGGCAGCAGGGGGCTTGAAGGGGCCGTGGCAATTGCAGCTGCTCCTGTGGTCTCTGTGGGGATGAGTGACAGTGAAAAGCAGCACCGTAGAGCCTGAGGTCAGAGGTTAGACAGTCAGCATGTTATTTAGAAAGCTTGCAGGGATGCAAAATCTTATTCCAGTCGAGGGAAGAGAAGTCCAGGTGCAGATGGCTAAAATTTAGTTTTTAAAATATTTCCTTTGTAGATTTTTACTTCTCATCCAACCCAAGAAATTTTAAACTTTTGCTAGCATGTAATATTTGTAGCATCTCATGCAGTATTTTGCAATCTATTATAATTTATGTATTATTCGTTTCCAAACAACCTCTGCAGGACATACTTTACCATACAGAAAGTATCTTTTACAGTAAAAACAGCATAATACTGTTTGTTAAATGAAAATATTTTTCATGTTTTACTTTTAATATTAAAGCATCTCTTCGGTTCAGTTTTAGCTGCTGCTTTCCTTTCATTCAATGCGAAAAATATTAGTTTAAGGGCGTTATTAAAGTTGCCTAAACTTATTTTCTCTGTACTTTCCAATAGTAGCTCTTTGATCCCTGGGCCCTTAAGGGGGCACCCCAAAGGGCACAGGAGGTCCCCAAGACGTTGGCTGTTCAGATTCAGTGTGATTAAAGAAAGGATAAGATGCAGAGATGAGTTTTTGCTTAAGTTTTTCATTATTTAGGTCTTTTATTCATGCAGAATTCATGTTTTGGAACCACAAACTAATAATTTTGCACCATTTTATTAGTAAGACGTGTCTGGAAAATATCACAGTGCTAATGATCCATCTTCACTTTCAAAAAGACAAAACAGTGAAGTCATAGACTTTCATTTATTTTTCATAACACTTCACCCAATTCAGGGTCACGGGGAAGTTGCAGCTTGCACAGCACACTCTGGACAGGTCGCCAGTTCATCAAGGAGAGACAAACAACCAGTCACGCTCTCTCCCAGGAACAAACTGGTGACCAGGTAACCCAACATGCATGTGTTTGAATGGTGAGAGGAAGCCGGGGTACCCACAGAGAACCCACACATGGGAAGGACATGCAACCTCCCACCTGCCAAGACTCAAACCAGCAACCTTCTTGCTGTTCTGACCACTATTCCACCATGCAGCTCGAGAGAGCTTCACATAAAAATCACATAAAAATGACATTAAGATAAGTCTTCACATAACCCAGTATAAAACCTGACAATTTGTAAAGCACACACCTGATCAAATGTTCACACACAAACACACACACACATAGGACCTCCATAGCCATCCAGACAGAGCAATCACCATGACAACAACCCTGCAGACCAAGCAGGCACAGCCTGTGAGGGATGTTGGTAATGACCTTAACTTTGGATAGGAATCAAACAGAATACATTATTTACGATGATGAAAACACTAAATCAAACAGGACTTAAACACGATGCATTTGGGGGGGCGTGAGGGTCCTCAGGGGAAACAGGCTGGGAACCAACAAAGTCTTTCTGCTTTACAAACTGATGAAGTGAGAATGTTGCAAGAACATGAAGTATCTTAAAAACAAGACAGGCGTGTGAATGAAAAATCAAAGCTGGTGAAAATGAAGAAAATGATGCTTCACAGGAAGTGCAGGGTTTTTACTTATAGAGCTTCTCTTTCAGACTCGTCCTGTTTGCTCAAGTCCGGCTTGTGAAGCAGTCAGATCGGCGGGTAAACTGCCTCTTCTGTTAAATATGATCTGATTTTAATCTTATTGTCCACCATCTTAACCTGTTTCTGAAGGTTGAGTTGGAGTCTAATAGGATTAAAAAGCATTTAAAGGAAGATGCAGCCATGACTGTCTCTTACAATAAACACATCAGGTTGCCGTGTGTGTGGTCATGAAGACTTCAGCCGGGTCTGTGCCGGGTGTAAAATCTCTGCTCAGTAAAAACTAAAAAAATGTTGCTTTAACATCTTGCTGGCCACAGTCTGTTATAATAAAACACATATCAGTCATTTTTTTATTTTATTAATGAGATTTTTCAGTTTTTACCTCTTGGTTTAAGTAAAGTTTTTACATTTTTCTTTACAGCCATAAAAACTTTTATTTAAACATGCTGGTTATATTTTGTCCTCCCCCGTTTCCTTTTTAAAGGGAAAAGTTTAGCCTTGCTGTATATCTTTTATAGAAATTTTGTATATTTTGTATTTAGTAAGTTTAAATTTTTTATTGCATATTTTGTGCATTTAACCCTTAAAGACCCAACTCATGAAAAAGCGGAAAGAAAAGTTTGTATTTGTCCCTTTAACAAAAATATATATACAAGAAGGATGCATTTTTCAGAGATATTTACCATTTATGTCTCTGTGATATGTCTTAATTTGTATTGTATAATCTTCTGCTTTCTGGTGTCGATTAAGAAGCAGAAAACAATAATCAGATTGTGATCTACAGAATTTTATGTTTTTATCATGAAATGTCAGAGAAACTAATTGCATCATAAATGTCACACTGTGTTCTGTTCTGACTGAATTCTCTCTATATGGGAATTTTGAACACACTAATGCTTATTTAATGCGTGGATAAAAACCCACTCATAACTTTACTTTGTGTAAATTTGCTGCATGGTTGGGCTTTGGTCATGTGGAGCCAGATCTAATGGTTTAATCTGTGCTCACAGTTGGATGGAGCCAAAAACCCTCTGAAAAGACTAATTTAAGTGTAAATTAATATGCATTCCTTTTTATAAATAGCAAAGATGTTAGCTCCGTGTTGTGCAGTATTGCTGTCAACGCACAGGTTTCTGGTTCAGATCTCAGCTGGAGGATTTCTGTGTAGAGTTTACGTGATGCTTCATCCATGTCTGTCTCAGAAACATCCGCATGAAGTTATCAGGCAACTCTGGATTTAAAGTGGGGGTGTGCATAGTTGGTGGTAGCAGATTGACTCCAGCACCTCATACTTCCTCCTTAACATGAAGCAAAAACTCCATCTAATGTGGTCTAAATAAATATTAGCATGAAATATGTCCCATCATACCCCGAATAAAATACTTTAGCTGCTTCATTTATTTGTCTAATTGTCATGTTTTCAGTGAACCTAAAAGGTCTGAAGGCAAGCGGAGCTCCCAGCTGTGTTGCAAACTTTATACTCGTCTCATCATTGATTCTCCCAGCCCAGTGCGACCTGTCTTTGGTGGTGTCTCTTTCACATAATGTCTCCCTGGGGATGTTTTAGGCCTCATACATTTCCACCTCATTTATTTCCCCTGCCCTGAGGACTGGCTCTAACTGCTCACTGGGTGTTTGTGGGGGTGAAAAGTCTGAAAAATGATCCTCCTCTGGCTCTGTTGTTGTTGTTTTGTCTAAGTGTGTTGTGGTGACATTGTATGAGATTAGGAAATAACTTCTGGAGTGTACACAATGTTAGAAAATGATTTTTCCAATCATGCAGCTCAGAAAGCCGAGCACCACATGCCTCCAGGATGCTGGTGGAGGGGACTCTGCTTCGTCCTTTTTAAAGTCTAAATAAAAGAACCCGAGGAAACACTGCGTTCCCCCTTCCACCTCTTCCACGTAAACCACTCAGTGACTGACTCATCTGGTCTTCATCTTTCTCAGGGTCGCAGCAACTGGGAGGACAGTCATTATTTCCCCGCAGTATTTATTTAATAACTTGTGGACTCTGAGGGCATGGGACCAACCTAATTTTCTTTTATCAGCCCGCGACCAACAAAGATAAAACTCCCGGTAAACTCCCCCATGACAGGAAAAAGAGCTTTGCCTTTTCTGTCTGCTTACGCTGCTTTTTAATATGACATCAACTACATTTTAACATCACGCAGGAGGTGACGTGGTTCAGAGGCTCGTCCGTTTCTTAGATTCTGCAGCAAATGGTGGATTTCCACTAACATATTACCACAGTAGGATCCTGGTCCGATGGGAGGCAACGAAATTCTGATATTCTTCCTGATGCAGCTACTAAACGTCCTCAGCAAGAACATGCTCAGATAGCAAAAAGGGACCTGTGAGAACAAGTCCTCTAATTAAAATAAAAAAAGACTTTTAACTAAAAAAATGTTGAATTATTTTCACAACAACACATTAGACACAATGTGAGTTATCGAAGCTATTCAAAGCTTATAGATGAAGCCTGAACAGATACAAGCAAAGCAGTATATATGTGAAATGACAAGGTCTGTGGAGGTTCTGTTGCAGTCTGATGTGGGTCGGGTCTGTTGCTCCGTCCATTGCTGTCCAGCTGTTGCTTCCTTCCCTCACAGCTGGAAAGCATTTCATGTTAGCATTTTATGCTAGCACTGAAAAGATCCACCTAAGTTTTAGCATCTTTAAGGATTCCTGGATCGGAGACTGAGCAGTGAAGGCAGGAGTGGTTTTCTGTGCACAACCTGGAGAAGACGACAAATCACTGATTGCTACGGTGTCCTGGAAGTTCAAAACAGTATCACATTGTTTGAAACACTTGTACAGTTTTGAGATGTACACTTAGATCAACTGCCACACTTCTACTTGGTGAGATGAACAGTTACACAACAGAAACCATGTTTACGTGTACAAATGGAATACAGAAAAACTTACTTTACTTACAAACTTACAAACGTAAAACAACTTTTTCAGAAAAAAAACACTTTTACAATCCTCGATGCAAACTTACATGTCCAAAACACTTTTACAAAGTTCTGAATACACAAAACAAATTTACCAACAAAAAAGCAAAACACTTTTACAAGTTCATAAACATAACTCTTAGAACATGACCCGGAAGTGACGGCATGAGGGCTTACATAGCGCCAACAGGAACCAACTCAGCTGTCCTAACGTGATCGAAAATGATTGGACGGCTAAATTCCTGCATCTAGTATGTTTAGAAAGAGCTTTTGCATGAATAAATAAACTATTTTGTGTAAAAACTGTTAAATATTTCAGTCATACTTGTTTTTTGGTATTGTTCTACTTTTCCGTATAAAAGTACTGGAAGTGAAGCTGATACCAACACGGTTTAGTTTCCCTTCTGTGTTTGAGAGTAACGGCTAAATAAACGATGCCCGTCATTTTCAGGCGGCTCCTTCATCGGCTCAGCCTCTAATTGTTTCCAACGGGCTCACTAGTGAGCAGTTTATTTATACATGCGATCAAAAGCAGCCTCGCACGTCACTGAGCTTTACTTTGTCACTCTTCTTGCTGGGTGGCATTGATTGCCTCTATGAATAGCTACACTGAGCCGGATGACAGACACGGAGCCGAACACATGAACACAGACACAGGATATGTGGTGGGCTCAAACACTGCTGGGTTTTCTTAAAAGAAGATATGTGACAGTATATGATGGAAACAAAGTGATCAAGAAACAATGTTATTCTAAAGGAAGTGAGGCTGAGACGAATATGCCAGTTGCCATAGTGATTTGAGAACTGTACACACTACTGAGGTGAGACTATTCAAGACTGAGTTTGTGCAGAAGTAAAATAATACCTTTTATTTATTTTTATTCATGCGATTGTGTTGGTTTTTATAAAAGTATATTTAGCAAGGCAGCAGAAATCAAGGATTTACATGTGATAGTTACAAAAATATAATGCATAATCCCAAGTTATCATAAGTGACTCATATCAGATGTCTTTTCCTCTCTGTTATCTTACATGAATCCATATAAATCTAATCAGAGCATCTCCTTTAGAAACAGGCATATTTACAGCAAACTCCAAACTGAATTAATATCATTTTTCAGTCCCGTTTCCTGATTCGTGCAGACATTAGAAGAACTAAACATCAGGAAAGACAAACATTTCTATATTTTTGTGAAGGATGCAGATAAATAAAGGTGGAAGGAGACGGGGAACTACGTGACAGTAATGCCATCCTGAAGCCCTGATCACAGTTCCTCCCAGCCAGCACGGAGATGGATTACTGCAGGAGTCTCCAAATCTGGTCCTACATGGCCGGCACCCTGCAGGTATTCCACGCTCCTCTGCAGAGCCAGATTCAAATGGACGAGTCATTAACAGAGTCCTGCAGAACAACAAGCTGTTGAATCACTTTCATTTGGATCAAGTGTGTTTTCATCAGGAAACTTTTTATACTGGGGTTGCTTTCTGAGTCAAACTCTTTGGTGTTGCACAAGGCTTCGGTTTTACTAAGAACAACAAGATGAGAAGCAGGTGTGACCGTTTATGGGATGGAAGCAGATAACAGGCCGTAAAGCTGACAGAATAAATACACAAGGGGACAGAACTCTACAAGGTAGAACTGAAAAAAAACTAAAAAAGATTAGAAAAGTATAGAGAGGACGAGAACAAGGATCAGGACAGAGTGAGCGTTTCCTACTGTTTCCCACCCTAAGCAGCTGTGACCACATGTGGGAACGTGACGGTGTTTCCTGGCTCTTGATGAGCATCGGTTGCCTTACACCTCCACCCTGCATCGCAGCTCCACTCCCAGTCTGGAATCCAGTCCTGCTCTGCTTCTTCCCCCCTGCAGGACTGCTCGCTAATCCTCACGTTAATCTAAACTGCTCTTCATCACCCACAGCTCCCTCATCTGGCTTTTATCTTCAATAAATAACACATCTGGCAGCGTATGGAGTTTCACTCAGCGAGCTGGCTCTGTGTTACTTCTGGTTCAGCTGATTACGAAGTTTCACAACTTCTTTTGCCTTTAATGTATTTTGACGTGAATCTAAACATTTAAAAATCTTTTCACAGGATGATGTAGAGTTTTTTGTTATCTCTGTTTTTCTATTTTCTGCAACTAAAAGCACCAAAGTGGCCTTAAAGTCAGACTTATTTTCTTACTGCACTTCTTTATTCTGTTTTCACTCTCCTGCTTCGGTTTTAGCAACATCTCTGTTTTTCTTCTGGCGCAGCTTCTCATAGAGGAGCCAGACACACACACACTGATCACACACACACTGCTCACACACACACTGCTCACACACACACCGCTGAGATAGAGTCAAACGTTGCATGACAGTAAACAAATAACCAAAGGAAGTGTCTCTGCCCGTCGTTGCTCATTTGCAGTTCAGTGGGGCTCTGAGTGATGCCCCCTGTTTGTCCACCACCTCTGACCCAGAATTAATGCAAACATTCACACAGCCGGGGGTGGGCGGGTGGGGGTGAGTTGGTGTAGGCTGGCAGGGAAAACTTTTTCCCACATTGGCAAATCTTCCTCAGGTTAACAACAAACAAGGACTCGTGAGATCTGCACGATGTGTCCTCACAGGAAGCAGCTCCTCCTATTGATCCACGGTCCAGATGGCCTGCCTGGCGGGTTACCTGATTAGCTATCATTTAACTGCTTAGTCCAATTATTATATTTTCCTCAATATGACAAAAGATCTGTAAGTTGTGGCATTTACAGCACCTTTACTGGAGTCTCTTTAACATTTATGATACAGGACGGATTTTTTAAGTAAATGGCAGAATTCAAACTAATGTCGCATACGGAGACTGGAGAATTATTTTTTAACATCATTTAATGGAATCAATTATTTTTGTTTAATTGTTTGCAAATACAGATGAAACATAAAGGATCTTTGTTACCCTGAAGTCAAAACAACAAAATATCATTCTAAACTTTATGAGTGTAGAAACACTCATTCGCAAGTAGTAATGTAATTAAATATAT
>JBAMHX010000016.1:1798925-1814407 GCA_037177515.1 Pseudomugil tenellus | reverse complement strand
TATATATAATTTCATTTATTTATTTATTTATTTACTTACTTACTTATTTTACTTGTCTACTTGTCTTGTCCAGCATTAATGCAGAGTGATGGTCTGCTTGCTGAGCAAATTTGCTTTGTCAAAAGGAGCTTTATGTATAAATGTATATACAAAGATCCTCTTGATAATCTGATTTTTTTTATTTTAAATAAATATTTATTCAACAGAATTTACATGTATTGCTGGAACTGACCGGAGAGGACAGAAAAAGGACAGAAAGACAACACAAAGGAAAAACTGCAATCTAACCGCACACACTAGTCCATCCGCTACACTTCATGGGCCCCGCAGGAAGACAAATGCAGCAAATGAATAAGCAAAATATATAAATAAACACATAAAAAACAAAAACATATGTATTTTAACTCTGATCTGAAATGCACAGAAACATAAGGAAAATGGTTGTTAGTGAATAAACCTAAAGCTTAGTGTCAACATGCAAAACGTTCAGGATGCCAACAGAAACGTGTTCAGGTGATTCTTTCTACTCGAAGGTCAGAAGCAGGCCATGAGGACCCCGAGCGACGTCCCAGCCAGAGCCCCCCACAGTCAGGGGGAATGGACCCCAGCGGGCCCAGGTCGGCAATCGCAGACCCTGCTAGGTGCCCCTTGCGCCCAGGGTAGGCAGAGCGCGGGCCCAGGCCCCCAACCCCCCCAACATCCCTACCAGCAGAGGGTCCGATCAATCCCCCCAAAGGGCCTGGGCCCCAAGACCGTCACCTGCTGGGGGCCAGTCCAGCACCAGATGCCCAGCCCGGGAACCAGCCATCCACCCACACATACACTTACCCACCAGTCCACACACACCCTACTCCTCTCCCCCCTGCTCGCCCCTCCCTCACACATACATCCATGTATGTGGAATCAGTTTCCTGGTATGTGACAGAAACACTGTGGGAGATACGACACACCAGTGAACCCGACTAGCGGCTCCAGCTGTGAAAGAGGAGGAAACATCTGTGTTGAATGACCAGGATGGTGTCTTCAGATGGAGATGCTTTGTGTGTGTGTGTCTGTGTGTGTGTCTGTCATATGCAGGGAGGTATAAACAGTAAACTCTAGAAATGTGTCGTGTTTGGGTGGAATTTTCTGGATGCATCAGGTGCTCAGGTTTTATCATTTCATGCAACATTCACACATGCAGGCTCTGCTTTTCTTACTGTTGTTCCCGATACAGGCTCAGAGTCTACTTAATCCTTTTTCTGCCCCCAAACACCCCCCCCCGCCCTGCCCCCACTCTCTGCTCCTTCTCCCCCTCTGATTCTCGTCCTTCCCCTCCATGGTGAGCAGCATGGTTTGCAGGCGTGTGTGTGATCAGAATTTCAACACCAGTATGACTCCTGGGACGTTTGTTGCACAGATTTAATGTTTTTTTCTCCCCTTTTTAGTCCGACTGTGTAGATTTTCTTCTTCTTCGTCCATAATGGCAGCATCAGGCTAGCAAAACACACTGCTAATCACAGTTCACACAAAAGCAAGATTATATTGCAACACATGTTGGCTATTCTTCAAAGTTATATAACGAGCTGTGTGGCATACTTAGTGCATATCAGCTTCATCAGTGAAATTTCACTGCAGAATGAGTCTTCCTCGTCCTGCTGTCATGGGAACAGAAGCGCAGTCTGAATTGCGCTGGGATTGTGGGTTTACAAAACCTTTAAGGTTGTCTGTTTGTGTCTCGGTTTTACTCTTTAGATGCATTCGATGATAACAGCTGCCTTTGGTTTAAGAGGTATTCATAGGAACATGTTGCTCAAATGCTTCTCATGTAGAATATTATTATTACTATTACCAACAAGGATGAACAGGAGACATAATCACACTCAGAAGGAGTCATTTAGCTTCCTGTTATACAGGTGAGAGAAGTAAACTCCTCAGTTTTCCTTAGAAGTGTTGGATTAATCATTCTACAGGTGTATTTCTAAAGTTGTCTGGGTGTACACAGTAGTTATCAGCTGATTTGCTTCCATCCAGATTGTCAAATTAAAAGCAAGTTTTTTTAAATATTCCAGAGAATGTGTCTCTGGCGAGTCTCCAATAACTGGTTCAGTCAGTCCTTCCCCAAGTGAAATTTTTATTTTCTTTTTGTTAAAGTCGATCCTTCCCAGCTAACTAGCATGTATCTGAGACTAGCTAAGCTTTGGGAGTGATAGTTACGTGTAAATCATTCCGGGTTCTCAATGCAAGGACTTCAGCTTCATTATGCAACAAAGCTGCTCGTCCGAGTTTTCATTTCCTGTTGTGTTTTGTGTGGGAGTACTGGATGGGAAACCAAGGAGGCAACATCAACCCAGGAGTTGTATAAGTTGAGCTGGACTTGTTGGAAACATTGATATTATCAGAAGGTGAGCAAATAAATGTCAAAAACATGAAACGGCTTTTGCTTGCCGGAAGTTTTTTTGATTACAAAGGAGGAGATGGAAAGAACCCTGTGACAACATCAGGGTCCAGTCCAACATCCTCAGTGATTTGAGATAGGTGTGCTGCAGGATATTACTGGAACTGTAGAAGTAAGTCTGTGACCTCGGGGCAAATGGGGACATTTAACCTCCAACTGCAGTCAGATTTATTTTAGTCCAAACAATGATTCATTTACAAGCAGTTTTTCATTGATCAGGAGACGTTTTGAGCACTAGCGGGCTTTGTTGACTAGTAGCCTGACAGGAAAGGGACAGCAGAGCGGCCTCAGCTGGGACTCAACCTGGATGTGCAGTCTGAAGGCTGCAGCTACTGGATATGGGACAACAGCTCAACCAGTAGAGCTAAATGCCACATAAGCAGTTTGCATTTCTAACCACAACCGGTTTCATTTTCTAGATCGTGTTCTGCAGCCAGTTGCAACAGAAAACAAAGTTATTTAGATTTTAATTACAGACTGTTCAGCTTGGATGAAGGTTTTATCTCCCTGGAGACGATTGCTCATCTTCATGCCTCGTCAGATAAACGGAGATAAACAAACAGACAACGCAGAATGAATGACTGGCAGCTCCACACCAGTGGGTCCCTGTGAGGTTCATGCACATATTTACCAGCAGATTGTGGATTAATTTGGAAACTTTAGCTAAAGATCTGACATTAGGTGCAGAGTTATAAAAAGCATAACATTCTATATAAATAATAGAAGCAAGAAACAGGCAACAAATACTAAGAGAGTTCAATCTTAAACACAAGAAAAGCAAATAATTAGTTGTTTCCCGTAACATCATATGTCTCAGATATGATTTATTATTAACGTTTGTGCAACAAGTTGAGATTCATGCAGGTCAGGCTGATTTCTGTCATCGTGTTGGAAAGACAGCGCTCCACCGAGGATGCTAATTCATAGCTCCTGGTGTGAGGACACAGTTACGATGTGAGAAATACATCCTCCCTTTGTTCGCAGTGTGTGGAGCTCCAGTTTCAGCTGCTGCTCCAGTTCCCTGCAGCTTGAACAAGCCCCACGGAGACGACTTGCAGCAGCAGCAGCAGCCGTCGATGACACAGCAGCCAGAGGGCAAACAGGCGCTACATCCAGCTGCATCACTTACCATCTTTTAAAGGAGAATATTTAACACAGTCGCTTCCACGGTCTGGTAGAGAGCAGAATGACGTGTTCAGGGGCTTCGCATAGATATTTACAGAGATATTTCAACCTGCGGCATAAATATGATCATTTATAATAAAATTCACACACATATCTTAACTGCAAAATAAACACGCTCCCTGTTTTTATTAAATGCTGAATTAATTGTGTAATTTCATATGCAAATAAATGATTGAACCTCTTTGAAGCAGATGCAACATTTTCACACACAGCGAACATCTCTGTGGACTTGCTGTTAAAAAAGTATAAACATTTCAAGAGCTGTTAGAAACAATTAGCAGGCTCTGCTAACACATCCAGAGGATTCTGGTAAAACTGAACCACATGCAGCTGCATGGTCACGAGGCATCAGTCGCACATTTAATGCACCTGTCAGCCGGATCTTTATCATTTCTATAACTTACCTGCAGATTGAGAGAAATGAGTCCAACGGAAGACCCATTTCCGCTTCGGTCTGTGTTGTAAGGAGATTATCTGTCATTTCATCCACTTAAACTTTCATTTTAATTTAAAACTTCTCATCATTCAAGCACTGCAAGGTTTGCAGGACATTTTCCTTTTTGTAACAGCAGATTATGTGTTTATCAGGACTAATTACTGGCAGGTTAAATTTTTCCCATCACTCAGCATGTTGATCTTGTCTGTCTGGTTCTCTTGTTACAGAGACTAATTCACTGCAGCCACAAAACACCTAGTTTTGGTTTGCTTTGGTGGTAAAACGTCATGATGAGATCACTGATTTATCTGTGAACGACCTGGGAAGCATTCTTGCCCTTTTTGTGCTTTTTGTTAATCATGTCATGCTTCCTGCTTTTGCACTGTTCAGTTTGCAGCATATGATCCATCCTGAAACAATTTCTGGATCCAAAACAACTTCTTTACATGTTTAACAGCCTGAGAATCAAGGTTTACCCTTTTTATAATTAGGAGAATTTGCACAACCCAACAACAGATCCCTGCAAACATCTCCACTCGGGTCGGGTTCATTAGAAAGAAGCCTTGTGGTGATGTAATGGTTCCTGTCAAGGATGAGGAGTCTGTTTTCTTGATTGAGAAATGTACAAATATATTAAACGAAGAATAAAAGGATTTGAACAAACATTTAAACATGGAGAGAGACAATGCATGAAAGACAAGACAGACAAGATACAAGGTCATAACCCGGAGAGAATCATTCCAGAGATCTTCTCACACAGAAGTCCAAAAGTAACTCTGACCAGTCACTTACAGACACTTTCGTTTAAAGACTTTGGTTTGTGTGTGTCACAGAATGCAGACACTGTTCTGTTACAACAGATAGGGATCCATGTCCTGTCTAAACATGTTCCACGTCCGGAAGGACAGATAGTTTCCTAAGGTCAGAATGACATCAGCTTAGGAACGCACAGGATTAAAGGATGGTCAGACCTTTCAGCAGGATAATTAAAAGTGAGGTAATCAAGCCAAGATATGTAACTTCCATAACAGCTTGAGTAGCTGCAGCCGTGCTGCCATTTTCTTTTTAAAAAGAGGAGACTTTGTCCTGCAACCCCTCCGGACCAGGCGTACTGAACTGGCTAACTGGCCTGGAGAGTCTGAGATGTGACTTTTGCACAGTTGGAGACTTTGGATAAAATGGGTTATTCGCCTCTGGGAAAATTAGCAGCTGTGTTCAAGGTTTCCGCTTGATGGATGATGGACTCCAAATAGTTAATAAATGACTGTAAAACTCTTTTCAGGTTAATGAGCAGAAACTGATGCTTCTCTAAGATCAGTGATGGTGTCTTTTCTCCTTTTGTATGTAACACACACCTGAATGCTCCAAACCAGTAAACTTGTTAAACCCTTAAAGCTCTAAATCATATGTTCTGAAACATTTCAGGATTTCCAGCCAGACACGATGCAGATGTTTCATACTGCAGCATCCTTTACATCAAATGCTGGAAAAATGTCAAATTTTCCTAAATAAGGAGAATAAAGTGTTTTTTGGTGGATTTGGTTCACCTACATACCCAGAATTAGTTTCTCTCAGATGTCAAATTCAGATTTTTTATTTGTTGTTTTTGCATTAATGCGTTAAAAAAATTAGGGTTGAAATTTGACAGATTTATCTCTGCATTAATGGTGAAATGTTGGCAGACCTGATATTTTAACTATTATTCAGCGACCCACCTGAACAACCCGCATGAGTGTCCCAACCCCTGCTTGGTTTGAGAACTGTTGGTTTTTATAAAGAATGAATAATGACCATAATGAGCGAAACTGGGCTGCACGTACAGTACAGTGGTTAGCACCGCAGCCTCACAGCTAGCAGATCACTGGTCTGTCTCAGTTTGGACGGTGTGTTTCAGTGTGGAGTTTGGATGTTCTCCTCGTGTTAGCGTAGGTTCTCTTCGGATACTCTCACCCTTCAAAAACATATATGTTAGGTTGATTGGTCATAAGTGTCCTTAGAAGTGTGTCTGATTGTTTGTCTCTCTGTGTTGGACTGGTGACCAGTACAGGGTGTACCCGCCTAATTCCCAATGAATGCTGGGATAGATTCCAGCTACCTGCAACCCTTCACTGGAATAACGGACGGATGGACAGACGGACGTGTGTTTGATTGGCAGCACCTGGCTATGATGAAGCTTCTAGAAACATCAGGATGCATGGGTTCTTTCATTCACTGCTTCTGCATTTTTACGTGTTTAAGATGACATGATTATTTATGTCATGTTTTTGTTCACATTATGTGCTGAAATATAAAAATATGCACCTTTTCGTCGCATAGCAGAAGATTTCTCTGTGTTTTATCTCAGTTTGGTCCAACTTCCACAGTTTCCTCCAAACATGGTTGAACAAATGTGAAACTTCCTTCTGTCCTTATAAACTATTAAAACATGTGTTGTTTATAATGAATTTTAATTGTTATTATTTTTTTAGAACTGAATCTAATTGAAAGCATTAAAATATTTCATCCTTTATGTAAAATCATTCATTCACACCAGTTAGCTTAAAAAAAGTAATTTTAAACCTTTAGTTGAGTGGAAATAATATTTTCCCATCTACATTTTTCTAAAAAAAAACATAACTGAATGTCTTTCATGTGTTTGCTTTATAAACTGCTGACATTTAATTAAAATATTCAGATGATGTTCATATTATTCAAATTTATCAACAATCCCAACAACCTGCAGGAGAAATTTAAATAAAAAAGTGACACATTTAATAAATAAATATATTTTCCACAACAGCAAACAGGAGCAGAAATGTCACGTCTCCGAGCTCCTCTTGACGTTCTCATCTGGATATGACTCACCAACAGCTTTAAACATCCAGTCGTTAACATCATGTCAGCTTTCTTTCACCCTGCTACATCCTCAGCGAAGACATTCATGTCTGCACTCCATGTTCTGAGCCTCGGGCTCTGATCTTTGTCTGTTCCTGCCAACAGACGGCGAAGCCAATTTAATTAGGCAAACAATCCGACACCAGCCAGGAGGTACCTGTTTGAGCAGAGATAGTTGGGTTCAGCTGAGGAACCTGGGAAACGCTAACCGATTCAAGCACCGGACTAGAAGACACCGCTCTGCTCTCACGTACAATTATAATTAGATTCATTGTGCTTTTGAGGCATCCAATTATACAATCATTATTACTCCTTGCTGCATGTTCTCTCATCTGCAAATTACAGCCTTTGTTTCAACATATGCCTACACTCATTATCACATTAAAATTCATTAGGGCTTTTAAAGAGATGTTCTAGTGGTTCTGTGGAGGAGTTGTGATTATGTACAGTAGTGCTACATCCTGTTTCCACTGCTCACAGCTTTCCAAGGACACGGCGAGCCGCAAAACCTCTTCAGACCTTTTTGTTTATTGAAAGGCCTAAAAGTCAACATGCATCACCTGACATTTTCAGCGTCTGCTTCAGCAGCATGAGTGTGCAGAGAGGAGGCCACAGCGGTGTCGTCTTTCATGTGGATCGGCCTCGGCTGACACCAGAAGAAAAGAAAGTGGATTTACAGCTCGGCATGGCCGAACCAAGAGTTCATCCTCCAGCTTGCACAGAGTAGGACTCCATCATGTTTGTGTCAGAGATCAGTTTCTCTCCACAAACACTGGGTTGAATCTGTTTATCCTGCTAATGATAATGGTAACAGATCTCTGCTGAATGGGTTACAGAGAAGAGGAACTGAATAAGCTTCAGGATGAAAATAGACTGAAGGCTTTCTGCTCTGTCCAGAAGAGACGAAGTCTGTAAAAGACAGAAGCAGAGTGTGATGTGTGTGATCCATACACAGTGTCTGTTATTTGAAGAAAAAGCACAGCAGAGTCAGAAATACTGAGATCTGAAGCTCTGAAGGTTCTGATCGTTGAATGGGTGGTACGATCATGTGTTCATGACGAACATTTTTCCTGCATTACTTCATTGATCTGCAGGTTTTATTGTAAAGACTGAAACTAAATGCTCAGATAATATTGAAAAAAATCACAAATAAGGATTTTATTATGTTAGACATCATGGTGACTGATAAAACCAGTTTGCTTCACAACATATAGAGCGTAGATGTTTCTGCTCTTTAAAATAACTTGTCTTCATATAAACTCATTCAAAATAACAGTTAATCTACCAGGAAACCAATGGGTTGCATCAAATCTTTTGGTTCTGAATGTACATGTCGTGCTGGAAAACTTTGCCTGGGACTCAGTGAGGAAAAAACTCCAGCAGAACCCGACTCAGCAGGTTCTGGTGTCTGCCTGGAGCCTGTCGGGGTGGCAATGAAAGAAAAGAGGGGTCAACAAGCTGGGAAAGAAGAAGAAACACTAGTTAATGACACATGCAGAATGAAGAGTGGAGGAGAGTACTCCCTAAATCTACAGCAGCAGCTCTAAAGGGACTGGTCATGGGTTAGTCCTCCTCATGGAGACGGTGTCTGCTTCCTGAAGCCAAACTGGGAGCTTCTTCCTTACAGAGAAGTCTGTAAGCTGAAGGTTCTGCTTCCTGTTTTTATGGAACCTCTATAGGAACTAATAAACCTTTAGTGAGTGAATAAATTCATATGTTGGGAAAGTAAGATCTGAAACAGCTCAGAGTTTAGGATGTGAGGAGGATTCTGGATTTAGCAGGAAGCAGATGAAGAGAAGCTCATTGGCTTTGGAGGAACTCTACATGACGTTCCAACCTTAAAACTCTGCTTCTGACTCATTTAGATC
Organism: Pseudomugil tenellus; assembly: GCA_037177515.1. Taxonomy (NCBI): domain Eukaryota; kingdom Metazoa; phylum Chordata; class Actinopteri; order Atheriniformes; family Pseudomugilidae; genus Pseudomugil; species Pseudomugil tenellus. The sequence goes on along the minus strand of JBAMHX010000016.1, from coordinate 1,805,607 downwards.
ATGCGTTGATGTTCATCATGTACATTCCTGAATCCCCGCATTGCCCTGCAGCATCCAGAGGCCACAAAGCTGCACTTCACAATAAAACAGCTGCGTTTTCCTTTACAGCACCGTGTCACATGCCAGCAAATGAACATCAACACTCTGATAGCGCTAACGAAGGAAGTGAAGAGAAGAAAGGAACTGACAGGAGTTGGCATCAGACTGACTTTGCCTCCCTGGACAGTGCTGAGAGAAGAGACAGGATGCGGAACTGAACCCAAAACAGTTGGAGAAAGTTTAGCGATGCTGCTTTAAGGCTACGTCTACTTCCTGGAAAGCATCTGAGTGTTGCATGCAGAGTCGCAGCAGGAGACTCGCAGCTTCAAACTGAGATGAAGGTGAAAGACAGCTGCACCTATATCGATGTGAAGGGAGGAGGGAAGTCTTCATCAACTATAAGTGGACAGAGCAGGAGATTAATCTCAGAAGGGACAAGGTCATAGGTCACTTTAGCCTCTGGCAGGTGGTTCCCATGGCAACCACAGCTGGAAGAAGATAGAGGTCCATTCACAAAGATTTAGAATGATATTGAGACTCTACTCACATAAACACAGAGCTGATGTCAGGTGTGCGATTGGTATGCAGGCGCTTTGGTGAGGTGCTGCTCGCTTTAGCCCATTAGCAGGGGAATGAGACTCAGCCCTCACCCATCATCACTGTAATTGGTTAAATTGCAGCTACGCATATTGCTTCCCACCTGCTACCAATTTACCAATGAGAACATCTGGATGAAAAAAAAATCACACAGAGAAAAACAATTGAAATGCTTGTGCTGGCAGAGTTTGACATGTTTTAGTGCTGCAGCGAGGCAGAACCACGCAGTCTGCAGATAATTCCTGCGGAGCTCAGCTGATAATGAGAAGAAGTTACTGTATTTTTGTTTGTTGTGAACATTTTAAAGAGGACGGAAGGGTTTTCATTGTGATGAGTCTTCAGACAGAAAGATGAGATGAAAAAATGTTACTTTTAAATCTAATCTGAAGTTTGTTTTTCAGGGAGAGACTAATAACAAACTGCTATAAAATATGAGGTTACCATTAGAGAATTCTTCTTCTTTGATCTTTGGCTTGGAGAAATACTGGTTTTCTACTGGTTGTCCTGCAGATCAGACCAGTAAGCAGCAACCTCCATAAAATACTCCAAACTGTTGCTCTGGTACTGGTGCAGGACCAGTTTCTCTCTGCAACACCTTCTGAACTCTCATTTCTTCCAGTTTCTTTAGCTAGTCTCCAGGATCCAGGAAGGACTTTCCAGGATTAGGTCTCCAAGATTCTGGAAGGACTTTCCAGGATCAGGTCTCCAGGATCCAGGAAGCCTGATTAAATATACATGTACTCTTAACATTTTCTTTTCCTCGCTTTCAGTGTTGTTCAGACATTTCTACTTGCTTGCACCAGATAAACAGTTACTTGACAAATGAGGTTTGTGTGCATCTCCATCCTTCCTTCCTTCCTTAAACATCACCTGGCATATACATCACTCTGTGCTCTATTCCTTAGATACACTTTACATTTGGAACCTTTCATACTAATACAACACTCAATTTGCTTCCTCAATCCTTTTACACGCGTTCCAGTCAGAACTTGCTGAAGAGGATTTGTCTTCCACCAAACGCCTATCTATGGAAAAAGCTTTAAAATCATTTATTTACAAGCCATTCTCATTTTTACACTCTGCAGATTGTCTGGCAGCACTTTCTGGTTGTGGTTCGACTTGAGGAGCTTTTCATTTCCGCTGTTACCCCCCCCATGCATGCTGGGGAAGCAACCCTTTGGTTTCCTTCGCTCAGCTAGTATTTTTGTAAAGGAGTTCATATGAACACAGTAATAAAAATAGCTAAAGTTGATTAAAAGATGGGTATGCTAGAACTAAATTCTCAGGACATTAAAATGAATTGAACTGGAGCCTGTAAAAGTATTTTGTAAACGTGAACGTCATATTTACTTAATTTTTTATTTGCCATTTGGGTCATTTTTGGATATGTCAACAGAAATGGACCACTGTTCCCCCGAGCAACGTCCTAAACTGCCCTGTTCATTTCTCAGTTGGCACAGATGAAATAATAAGAATGATAATAAGTTTTTATTACTTTATTAGGAATTGTACAAAAAAAGGTGACTTGAAGTGAATTATTAAGCTCTTCATCCTAAACTGGCTGCTTATATGGTTTCTTATGCCACAGTATGGCGGTACTGCAGTCACGCACAGCATTCACAGCATCCTGCTCTGACCCACTGGGATGGGAAAAGGTTAATTAAGATTTTTAAAAAGTCTTTTAAGTCGAACTTCTTAAAAAAGAGACAATTCCTGTGTGGTTTTTAAAGGAAACGTTTGTTGCTAAATCTGGAGCAGTATGTTTGATTTATATTTATGTAGAAAAACATGCATATTCAAGAATAAAGACTGATAAATTAGGCTCCTTTCTGAAAAAATTGCAAACATGTCAGCTTCTTTAATTGTTTTATTGCGATTTAAACTTTCACCCAAAGCTCAAGCAATTAGATAATCAGCAACACAGAAATGGTACAAGTCACCTGACAAACTGCAGATTTCCTCTTCGCAATGCCGTAAATACAGAAATAATAGCAGCAGGACATCTGAAGCTGAAGGGAAATAAAAACCAGTAAACTAATGTGACAGGAAGAAAAGCTTGTAGTTAATGTGTTCATCAAGCCGAACCACCACTCCAGTACATACACCCACTTCTCCACACTTCTTCTCCCACGTTCGGGCCTCCTCACACTCAGAGAAAAGGGAAGAAGAATCTGCAGAGTTCTCACCCCTCCTCTGGCCTGGATTGATATTATATAGCGTTCCAAGAGGAGAGCAGGATAATGAGATCACAGCATGCATTTTTCATGGCCAGGATGAAAGCGCAACAGACATGGCTCACAATCTACATTTCAAATAAACTGCAGCCCACGTCCTTCCCCAAAGAACCTTTGGCTCTGAAAAATGAACTCATCGCTCAGTGTTCTGCTGCTGAAGCGGGGACAATAACCTTTACGAATGGCAAGACAAATGCTGAAAGGAACCAGGAAGATCCTTACTTTCAAGCTATTGCTTTAAATAGCTTAGCTCAGAAGCCAATAAGAATTATTCAGAGGAAATATGGGAACCCAGCGTGATGAGAACTACAGCTGCATGTATAAAACATGACGTCTGCAACAGGAAAGAATGTGCGCATGTAGCCCTTAGAGCTATAAGAAACAACAGCAGATTCTTGGTGTGATATGTGCAGCCGGTTGTGTTTCTGAGGGCTTTTAGATGTATGGTTGTTCAAACAGACGGATCTCACTGCTAGCTGCCATCTGCAGGCAGCCTGAAAATAGCCTCCCAGCCATTTCCTCTGGCCGTGTGACAGTACAACGTGAGACAGCACAATAACAGTGATTACACTCTGATAAAGGCAGTGATTCCACAGCAGCAGGCAGGAGCTGCTGCGTCCAGAGACGACATTTCACCATCACAGCAACAATTCTGTAAAGGCATTTTAAAACGCATTCAGTTCTCTGAAAAAGGTTTCTAATGATCGCAGATTCAGTACGACTCCCAACATTTTGTTCAAATTTATTTACAACGCTGCATAGTGGCGTAGTGGTTAGTGGTTGTAGTGGCGAGCCTCGGCAGGGGGTCGGAGCAGTGGCCTGTGGGGTGCTTGCATGTTCTCTGCTTTCCTGTCCAAACACGTGTTGGGTTAACTGGTGCCTATAAATGGTCCCCAGTAGTGAATGTGGTTGTCTGTCTCTCTGTGTTGCTCTGTGATGGACGTGTCCGCGGTGGACCTGTCTCTTGAATGGTGATTGCTGGGATATGCTCCGGCTTCTCCATCACCTTGAATTTAATTAAACGGTTTGTAAAATCAATAAATGAAAATATATTTATTGTTGTAATGTAAGGAAATGTCAGATGACCAAAGATGAGGAATCCGGTTCTGAAGGGTCAAAAAAATAACAAGATTAATGGAATAAGAAGTAAAAGATGACAAAAAAAAAACAATCTGGAAAAAAGCTGTTCAGCGTCTGCATTGAATGCAACTTAGGAGCAACTCTCTACTCTTCACAGTGTAAACATCCTTTTTAAAGTCATAAATCTATCAGAAGAAGAGAATGTTCCAGATACAGAAAACAGACCATGTTGGGTTATCTACACATTCCTTATGTCAAGAGAAACAGATCAGATACTGGGTAAGCATTTAGGTCTGGTTGTTCTTCAACACAAGATTAAAAGATGGTGATGAGTCTTCAATCACATAAAACAGAGAAAATAAAGTAACCCCAGCTGCCCAAAGTACTGAACAATAAAAATCCACAAAAAATCCACTCTGAGATCTCCATTAGAACCGGTACTTTACCCAGATTACTTGGCAAAGAGAACAGATCCAGTCTTATTACGCAATATTCTGAACTTAAAATATGTGTTTCTGATGTGTATAAAATGTTACTTTAGGTTTATTGTCTAACATGTGTCATTGGAGTTGCAGTTGCTACAAAACATGTTTCTAAACTTTTACTACTGAGGCGTTGCATTCCCTCCTCCCAGAGGGACGTGTCCAGAAGACCTCACTAGAGAGAAATCCAGGAGGCATCCCAACCACATGCCCAAACCACCTCATCTGGCTCCAAACCCCTTGTGGATAATGGAGCTGCTTAACCCATCTGTAAGGAAAGTCTGGCAACCCCTTACTCCAAACTGTAAAACACAAAACATCATAGAAACAACAGAATACCACAGAGGTTGTGTCTCCATGCTTTGTCATGGAGTGTGGTTAGACGAAGACGCAGATGCAGACACCTAATGGAGGATCTGGAGAGACGGCTTTTCTGTTTGGATTGGACATGTTTCTGGTGCTGCCGAGTTTTAAGTGGGTGTCTGGGTTTGTAACTTCCTCTGCTCGGGTTGTAATGAAAGACTCATCACTGGCCAGAAACAAACGAAAGTCTATTTTTATTCAGCTTTCTGACATATACAGTACATCTCAGTGCTGCAGCGAGAAAACAGTCCATCTCAGCTGAAGTAATTGGTTTGGAAAACATGAGGTATGAGTTTTAAGATGGAGCTGGAGTAATCTCTCACTTTGTCATCCCGCTGGTCATTCATATATGTACATATTTGTGATCCTGCTAACTATCCTGATTGACACGTGTTTCCATGCAATGTGATACAGTTTATGCTAGCATGAAAAGCACATTTAACAGCTGTGGCTTTGGAACAGTAAAAAAAAAAGACGGTTTATATCCTCAATCCTCTGGGAAATAGGAGATGACTCTGGTGGAAGCAAAAAGCTGACACAGGAAAGCAACCGCTGAGAAATGGACTCTTCTGCAGCGCAACCCTCAGATCCAGCCTCCAGATCAGCTTTATTAAAAATACTCTGTTTTACTTACCAAGGGAAAGCTGATCCTCACATTGTTTGGACCGATAATATTTAAGCCAACATCACTTTTCTCTGTCAGAGTTTCTTCTCCACAGCAGTCCCTCGAGCTCATCTCCCCCCAGTCGGCTCATGCAGAAGCAGCATGTTGGACAGATGTGCTGTACATAATGTAGAAGAAGTTAACGTGCAGCAGAAAAGCCCAGCAACGAGCTGTCACAACACCACATCATGCTGTCATGTTTGGGTTCTTCTGAGGGTTTTAATGAGACAGTCTCACATGCAGGAAAGAACAGATATGATTTATGTTTGCAGCTCTGTCCTTCATATGATCGTTATAAGGAAATATTTCCCATGGAGAAGATTTAACGCGACAGATGACTTTTGGAGCAAAGTTTCATGCAAAATGTCTCAGAAACAGTAAAAACATGATGCATTTGGCTCTTTGGGGTTAACATGCTCTCACAGCTGCATTCTGGTTGTTGCATACTGATCTTGGAAACACTCGTTTTGCTTGTTTTTCATCCCCAGAGGACTCATCACATTCACTTACCATCGTATCTGTCAGCTTACTGAATGTGTTCGCCGACCCTAGTTTCCCTCTGGACCTGTACTGGTGAAGAACCTGCTACCCATCCCACACTGGGAAAATACTAAGCGTGGGACTTCAGTAAAGGAACATTGAACTTGGAAGAGAGTTTGTGGGGGGAGGGGGTCAGAGGAATCTCTTTCACCTCATGAACTGAAGTACAGTCTGTTAATGTGTCCATGAGTTGTAGCGAGGCTGCTCACTCCAGTCTCCATGGTAATGGCAAAGCAAAGAAGAAGAGCGGGGAGGTTTGCGAGGACTCATGTGGAGATCTCCATTGATCTGGACGAGAGTAGCTGAAGAGGGTGATTCACTCGCTCGGCTGAGAAAACATGAACACAGAGGAGTGAGAGGACATGTGGACAGTTCGTCGGTCCAAGCCTTTTAAAAAGAGCTGGGACTTGTTGAGTTCACACTCAGTGATGCACTTTTGTCTGCCTGACGATGAGATCAGCAGGCCAACGCTTCATTATTCACACGTCTTTCTTCTGTCTGGAACTTAATTAGCATAATTATGATCATAACTGAGGATGAAGTTACTCCATTCAGTTAACTGATGTTGTAATTCATTAAATTTCCCAAACTCAGACATTTTTCAGTCTGTTTTGTGTTTGTTTGCTGTCATTTATTTAAAATTAGAGAAATATTTTATTATATATATATATATATATATATAT
>JBAMHX010000016.1:1725076-1735655 GCA_037177515.1 Pseudomugil tenellus | reverse complement strand
TCCACAGCTTAATTATTAAATTAAATCTATCTACCCATCCAACCAACTTTCTTTCCATCTATCTACCCATCCAACCACCCTTCTCTCCATCTATCTACTCATCCAACTAGGTTTCTTTCCATCTATCTACCCATCCAACCAGCTTTCTCTCCATCTATCTACCCATCCAACCACCTTTCTCTCCATCTATCTACGCATCCAACTAGGTTTCTTTCCATCTATCTACCCATCCAAACAGCTTTCGTTTCATCTATCTACCCATCCAACCACCATTCTCTCTATCTATCTACCCATCCAACCAGCTTTCTTTCCATCTATTCACCTGTTCAACCATCTTTCTCTCCATCTGTCTACCCACCCAACTATGCGTCTTTCCATCCATCTACCCAGCCAAACAGCATTCTTTTCATCTACCTACCCATGTAACCATCTGTATCTCCATCTATCTACCCATCCAACATCTTTCTTTTCATCTATCTACCCATTAAACAATCTGTCAATCCATCCTTCCATCTCTCTCTTTCCATCTATCTATCTATCCATCCATCAAATCATATTTTTCTCCTTTCTTTATCGTAAACTTTTTTCGGTTTTTTTTTTTAGTTAATCTTACACCAATTTCCATTATATTTGGACCCGATATTGAACTTCTAACACTTCTGTTACAACAGTTGAACTAATTTCCCTTTATCTTTTAAGCATTTTATTTAAACACCTTTTATTGAAACAGTTTTTATTTAAACATTAGCAACTTCAAATTATTTAAACGTTATTATGATTTAAATTAATGGTTCAATGAGCAGGTTTCAACCCCCTTCACCTATCTTATGCTCATTTCAGTTCAATTTTCCACCAATTTCAACACTTTCCAACATGAATTGGTGCTTTCATCTGTTCAGATAATAATTTACCCGATGTTTTAAGCTTTCTTTAGCATTACAGTTCAACTGATTCAGGATGAAAGCATTCACACTGCTGTTCTGCCAGAACAGCAAATTTCTAGTTCCTTGTGGTGTCACGTTTTAAAACTGTCAGCGAAATGCCTCATGTGCATGCTGTTGAAGTTTCTGCCACCTCCTGTTACCCGATAAAGCATTTAGGTTGCCATGATGTGAATAAATACGAGTCGTTTGCTGCCTTAAAAGAAAAGACCAACGAACCGCAGCAACAAATATGTAGCACATATTTGCATAGAGAATTTCCAAAAAGATAGCTACCGTAAAAACAAAGTTCTGGTATTTATTGCTCTGATGGCCAGTGCCTGTCTGTTGTGGAAAATGTTCAGTCTTTGTCCAATTCAAGATTTTTTAACAGAAATTCTTTGATTTGAATGTTTTCACTCAGAAATAAAAGTTTTTTGTTGGTTGGCACATGAATTGCCAGTAAGGAATGAATAATGTTCCTCATATTCCTCACCTTTCACACTTAAAAAGTTGTCATTTCTCAGATGCTGCACCTCACTGCAGCCTTTCCGGTGATGCCTCACATTACTGACTGCCTGGAGATCCGAGACTTTAATAAATACAAGCAGGGAAATTTTATGTTTTATTTCTTTACCTACCCCCTTAAAAAAATCTAAGAACTTGAGGAAGCTCATAAGCGAAAGCTCTAAATGCTGAATGTAAAGTTCCAGCCATGTTCTCCTGCTGTGGCCTGCAGCTAAACATGATGGAGCTCACACACAAAAGGTCACCAGGTAAGTAGATGTTTTCAGCAAAGAGGACACAGTTTGGTGAGGAGAAATGATGTCCAGTGAGGGAGTTTAAATCGTGGGTGGATTTACAATCTAGCCGCGTTAGCCTCAGCTTAGCGTAGCATGCGGGCCCTGCAGCTGCAGCGAACAGTGAATGGAGGTTTAAAGGCCGAGGCTCTGGAGACGGTGCTAAAGCTCATATTGCCATGCTTAACAAGCAGTGCCAACTCCCTACTCATGCTTCTGGCTTTTCACTGAACTTTCTGATTTCCAATTTATTATTTTCCCTGCATGCACAATTCCACTGCAGAGTCGGACTTATCCGGACTGTCTGTGGAGGAGGAAATCCATCGAGGTTCATGAAGTTATGAGGTCAACAGCAACCTCCGCCTCCTGATCTCTCCACAAACACTGTTGGATGCATCATTTCAGCGCCCACATTCAGCTCTGCGTGTTCTTAAACTGGTGTGACTTTAGGTGGTATTTTGTCATCAAATATCTATCTATTCTAACTATAACTATATCTAACTATTTGTTTAAAATACTTTCCTTCTCTCCCCGAGGTGCCCGCTGTTCCAGCTCTAATCCTGGTGAATAATATCTAATATTAAACATAAAGTAAACTACTCAGCAGAACAATCACTGGATGCCAAATCGCTGGATTAGCGAGAAACTAGATTTAAAAAAATTAAGGCTGCAGATTTTTCCTGAAAATCCTCCAAGCCAAATTAATTTCCTAAACTATCGGGGATAAAATGTCCGCCATGGCAGAAATCCTGGAAAGAATGAAACTCATTTTTATTCAAACCACTCACGTATGTTATAAGAAAATATCCCCATGATGGGAGATGATTCATTAAAAGGTCCCAAAATATGACAGATTATAGAACCTCTATCTGATATCTAATCTAGATATATACTATTAAAATGTTAAAAAAAACGTCATTTTAATGTCTTGTGGGGAGGATCCAACCCTCCATCAGACCTCTTTCCACTCATCTTTTGTTCAATGAAGGAAGTTTCTTCTTTTCAACCATTCAAATGCTTGCTGTTTCTCATTTCCCGCCCTTTTGGGGTCGGATCGGTGAAATCTGGACCCTGAAACTGAATCTTGCCTTCCCTAACCTGCACCTGATGGTGAAACGCGACATTCGGGTGGAGACAAAAGCAGCAACTGGGTAAAAGACATTAAAAATAAATAAATAAACTATTTTAATTGTCAGCTAAGAGAAATTATTTTCATTGTTGCTGAGAGATTGTGCTATGTGCTGCGGTAAGGTTGGTTTGTTTCAGGGATGCGTGGTTTTAATATTTTCCATACAGCGGATATGTGGTGCTACAGGGGAAAACTGCTGTTTTGATCTTTGATTACATTTGGACAGATATCCAAGTAGAAAATGTATTTCAATCCAGATGGAGGATTACATGGAGATTTTATGTGGATTGTCACTGGATTAACATTAACATGGATTTACATTTCATTTGGACTTTTTAAAGGTTGCGATTGCCTTTTCTTGTGCTACTCAGCATTTCTCCAGGGTGTGTTTGTGACAGCACACTGATTTATCCGTCATTGTTCAATCCCCAAATTCCCCAGAATGCATTTTCTTCTTCATCTCAGCTCCCTCTGCCATCTATCTGATACTACATGAGAGATTGTGAGCGTACATTGTTTTCTTTAAAGTGGACAGCTGGATGAGATGGGGGTCTGGAGGGGACAGAGGGGGGTCGTGTAAACAGCCGTTTAGACAGCAGCGCACGTAGAAAAATGTCTGATCTCTCGGTCAACACTGGGTCTCGGAGATTTCTAAATATAAGCTGTTTTCTCGGTTGTAAACTAGAACATGGAACATCTGAGCCAGAGTTTTGTAGAAGTTAAAGCCCTTTTTTGTGGTTTCGGACAAAACAACAATTCAAACATGCAAAAGCTCCATTTTACAGATGAAAGTCAGCATGGAGGGAGTTCAGGCAAATACAGGAATTCAGATCAACGTAACTTTTGGCAGGATTATAAATCACTTCTCTGCACGACCTCATGTGCTACTAAGCGTTTCTGCAACTCCCAAAATAAAAACAGCAAATGGGAAAAATATGTTTGAGAGAATCAGACTCCTGAAGGCAGATCACTGCTTCACACAGTAATACTCTTCTGGCATAAGAGCACTGAGGAAAATAGGCACCTCATTACAAATGCATCATTTAAATGAATAAAGACACATAAAGTCCCTTTTAACTGATTTAACTGGACGTTGTAAATATCTGCAGCTTCGGCCACAACTGTGTTACAGGAAAGTGGTGAAAAAGGGATTTACCTTGGTTATTAGCAAACAGCTGCGAGACGTTGGCACAGGAGATGCTCACAACTTGTCCCACCTCAGCTCGACTCCAGCAGCGAATGTTGTCCCAAGCTGTGGGACAGCCTGAAGCAGGAAGACAAGACTCATCAGACACTAAGCAGAGACGCTCTGTCCCTGCACAAAACTGGAACAACACGTTCACCTGCAATCACAATGTAGGAGTTAAGAGTCAAAACACCACCAGTGATGATGTATTTCACCAGCGTCTGTTTAAACTGGTCAAAGATTCACCAAGATGCAAGACCAGGAAGTGAAATTTCAGTTTATCAACAAATATTAATCCATTTACATGTCTGTTGTGTCTCTGAGTCCTGAGCATGGATGTATTGAAATCAACAGATATTGTCTGGATTTGTTAAACTGGGCCATCAGTCCTGCAAACGGGGAGCAAACACTGGAACTGTTAAATGCCAGATATATTTGGAACCAATTCTTAATATCTACAAGCAAAAGCATACACATTTATCAGAAATAAACCAAGTTTTCTCCCAGTTTACAATAATGAAACAACCACTTCCATATTTATTATTGTTAGACAATTACATGCAGAGTCCAACTTTAGATAAAGAAACAGGATGTTAAACAAGAATATATAACAGGTGTGATGTCCGAATGGGAGCAGTATGGGTGGGTTGGGAGCCATCATGGTCTCCAGGGCGCTTAGACAGGGCAGTTGGGGTGGGCATGGGCCCCTGTTAGGCGGTAGTCTGGGTCTGCTCTGCTCTCCAAGTTGTCAAGCCCTGCATTCCCGAGGGGGTCCCTGGGTGGCAGGACCTCCTCTCAGTCTGCTTCTGATCATTAGAATTTACATCATCACTAAACTCAACAATCATAAAAAAGAAGAATCAGGTTTAAAGGAAGCTTAGCTGAAACATTTGTTGGACACAACAGCAGCCAGATTATCATCCTGCTGTCATGATGCTGGTTAAAAATAGGACAACAAACCGGTAAACAACACAAAAACTTGGGTGAAATCAGTAAATAAGAATCCGGTAAAAAGAAGTAAAAACTTCTGACAATGATTTCTTAATATGAGTTAATATGTGTTGGATTGGGGATACATGGAAAACTGCAAACACCAGAGCTGGAAACCCTGGGAATAAACTGATAAAGCAGGAAATAAGACAGAACAGAAGACTCAAAGAGGACCAAAACTAAAACTGAAGACCACAAATTAACCTAAAACACAAAAAACATGGAAAACTATACTTTCCACATAATTTTGCTCCAATGTGCCACACATTGCACATGTTTCATTTAGATGTTTTAAATGTTGCAGAATACATGTTAAACTGGGGACATTTGAAGCTGTAAATTGGTCACACTGGTTGATCAGAACTACCTAAATGTTTTAAAACCAAGTTATAAGAATAAGCTGAGGATGCAGGGCTTTGACCCCCCGTCTTTTTAATGCAGCTCACATTCAATTCAGTCAGCAGCTGACTTCCTTGACCTTGAACGCATCTTAATCCAGCAGCACCTGTTAATGAATCACTTTAGTGATGCAGAAAGTCAGTGCTGTTGTTTTTCAAGAGTTCCCCCTGATCCAGGAGAGCGAAGGGGCGTTTGATTCTGTGACGTACGCAGCCCTCCTTTCTGCCCACGCTTTGTCCCTGCTGCTCCCATCACATGGCTGACGAGCTCTCCCTGCAGCCGCCGCTGCTCTGGATGCAAGGCAGGGTGTGTGAACGTGTGTGTGTGTGTGATAAGAGAAGGCAGTAATGAGGCGCCCGTCTCTCCGCCACCACAACGCCTCGCACTTCAAAGCTCCTCGGCCCTGTGTCAATTAAAAGGGCCGCGCGTAGAGACACACCAGCACTCATTCATAATAAAACACAGCTTCTGGCTACTGCTGCAGGTTCTCCTGCCAAAGCTGCGAGGATCTCTCCGGATAAACGTGGCTTTGAACTTGTCTTGGATTCCCTCTTTTCTCAGCATCCACAGCTATTGTTGCCCTCGCACTAAAATGCAAATTTCATTTTTCATCTGCTTTATTGGTTGAAAACTGAGCTTTGTTTTGCTGTTGAGACATCCTAATGGCATCCACATGACTGCTTGTAAATGAAGGCAGTATCAATTAACAGAGGATGACAACGAGGTTTCTTCATTAGGTGCTAATTAAAGCACAGTTAGTGACGTGTGGCAGGATGGTAAAATGGATGAATGGACTCGTGCTTCTCATCACAAACTAATGCTTGTGTTTCTCTGTTTATGGTAAATGTGTGGCGCACAATGCCAGCAAATTCCAATGACAGCATCAATGTGTGACTGGCTGTTATGCAGAAAGCATAATTATGCCTAAACATGCATGACAGTCTTGTTTATGCACAGAAACAAGGCAAGTGGAGAAGAAAGAAAAGTGGATTCGCTTTGGGGTCTGGTGTTGATATATTACATGTCATGTTATAAACATGTTGCTGTTCTATCAGTGTATTCGCTGAATAGTTCAGAGGTCAATAAGGTCTATGCCGTCGGAAGCGATGGCTAGGTGTATGATCCCAAAAGCCCCCAATCCTCCAATTCCCCAATCCTAGAAAAGACACAATACAACAATAGAAAGACACACACGTTCAGCCACAAAAGCCCCACCTGGTGTTGAAACTTTGAACCAGCTTGGTATGGCATCAGGACAGGATGCATCCTGAGGTCATGAGCATTTATTTGCACTTGATTTGAGGTGAATGAGATAAATAGTTCCAGCGATATCACCAATAATCAGATTTTTCATGACAAAAGCGCCACCTAGTGGGGAAACCATAAATCTGATAATCATGAAATTCAATACACCCCTTGGGCACCTTAACATGTATACTGACTATCAAATTCCAATTGTGAAAACTGTTTGAGTTATTATGCTCACAAAAAGGATATCCAGCGGCATTGGTGCGGCGGTCGTGATGAAACTATTATATCCCCGACACTCCACTTTCAGGGAAATAAAAAGAGACAACGTTGCTGAGATTCAAGCTAAACTGACCAAATATGACCAAAGATGATCAATGGTGAGAAGTTCCATCCATCTATTTTCTTACCCGCTTCTTCCAATTTAGGGTCGCAGGTAGCTGGAGTATATCCCAGCAGTCACCGGGCAGGAGGAACCTGTCCGGGCGGACAGGTCGCAAGTTCATCACATGGCAACACAGAGATGAACAACCAGACACATTCACATTCACTCCTAAAGACGATTCAGAATAACCAATCAACCTAACATGCCGGAGTACCCGGAGAGAACCCATGCTAACACAGGGAGGACATGCAGACTCCACACAGAAAGGCCACCGCCCAAATCGAGGTTCGAACCAACAACCTTCTTGCTGTGAGGCTGCAGCGCTAACCACTGCTGAGTAAATTCCCGTCAGGAACAAAAATTTACCTAAAATTCACAATATTTTAACAGATTTAATCAAATTAAGCAAGAAAACAAAAGTTTTTGTGTAAAGGCTGCAGGATGTTTTCTGCTGCAGGTGTTTCTCCTCATATGTGATGTATCTTTAACTCTCCTAGCATCTCTCCTCTCGCCTTTTCATTTCTGCTCATCCCTTGTTCTTTTCTGACCCCGCCTGTCAGGTCCAGGAACAGTGTGTATATCCAGAGACGCCTGGAACCCAAAAACTCCCCCTAAGCAAATTTTTTCTGCACAAAACAGCAGCCAGACCATAATTCCGTTGCTACAAGCTGCACAGGAGAAGTGAAAGGAAAGAAAACAGGAATTATTCCAAATGTTTAAAAAAAGGTAAGTTCAAACAGATTAAAATTCATACTAGTAATCCTTACTAGTATGAATTTTAATCTGCAGCTACAGGCAAAAGACGGGTCAGGATTTCACCCCTGCTGAGGTTCACTAAATTATAACATAAAACATGCAAATAAAAAATAAAACTATATTCTAATTAATACAAACCACATGGGAACCGCAAGCATGAACAAGGCCCTGACAACCACAACCAACCTCCCGATGCATAAAAACAGGTTTATCCCGAGGGAACCTAAACATAGAAAATAAATATAAGCAACGGAAACAGCAGCGGTGAAAAGGCTGGTGTCTTCACAGTGCTTCAGTCAGGCTTATGTGAGCGTAGCTGAATTAGGAGGCAGAAGTATGAAGAGCTACTCCCGAATACGGCAGCCCAGAAGGGACATCCCATTATTGGTTTTATTATGTTGTTTGTGTTAGCATGAATGAGGTTTGTTGGACAGTAAATCAAAGAGTTTACAGTTAATCAGATATTAGATCAGAAGAAAGCAAAGCAAGCAACATTTCTCAGGTGGAAACAGATCAGATGATGCAGTTGGTTGCTGAATATCCGTGCATGTACAACTTGGACTCAGGGCTAAATTTAATTAATTTACTTAATCTATTTATTTACTTCATTCTCTTGCTCTTTTTTTAAGTTGAATAATTTATGAACAAATTTATTCTGTTATCCAAAACTCTGAGTAGAGGAACATAAACTGTGTTTTTATCGCTGTAAACAACATAGTGTTGCTTAATGTTGAGATTATGTGGGTAAAAAAATATAGACTTTATATAAAAAGATGGATGAAGCCTCGATGACATTACCAGCAGGTTTCTAAAGAGCTGAAGTGAAGCTCAGTGGACCGTTCCCACTGCCGCCATCTTGGCAGTGTCACGTTTGTCACCAAGGATCGGAATGTGCAACTCTGATCCTCGAGGGCCGTAGTCCTACAAGTATTAGGACTTTCTCTACTACAAAACACCAGACTTAATTAAAAGACTTGTGCAGAGCTTCACATCAGCCTTTGAACAAGTCTGCTAATTACCCAATTGTTTGATTCAGCTGTGTCCCAGCAGAGAAATTCCTGACACTTGCAGGACTGCAGCCCTCAAGGACCAGAGTTGTCCATCCCTGCCGTGAATGACTGACAATTCACGATACAATCTATCAAACCCTGAGCTGCCTGTAGCTAAGAGCTAACCGAGCTAATTATAGTCTAACAGGAGCTAACTGGCTAACAGAGATAGGTGACTGAAGCTAAATCACAAAGTTAGCTGGCTAAAAACCATGTTTTTGCTACACTCTACCTTCTTACTGAAAATTTCGGTCACCTGTCAATCAAAAGGACACACCCATAATTAGGTAGAATTTCCTCAAATAGGATCTAAGCAGATTTTACCTAATAAACATAAAATGTGTTTTTGAAGAAGGTTGCTGAGTTGTTGCCTGTCACTGTATGATTCCTGCCTCCGTATCCACAGCTGTGTTGTATCCAAGGTGTTTTTGCTGCTTTATATTAATTTATTTAGCAAAAAATATAAAAATGTGAAGCAATATAAGGAATATCAGGTATAACTGTATTTCCACATACCCGGGGGAAGGTGGTAGTGGTGGTGGTTGGGAGGGTAAGTGGGAAGAACAATAAAGCAGCAATTTGGTTTTTAATTTCATGAAATGAGTTGCAACAGCATTGCTTCATATTTAAGGTTCCTGTTTCCAGCGAGGAGCTACGACTCTCTGCAGCAGTAATAAAGGCTAAATTTAAAGGGGCAAATCGCCCTCTGTGCACAGCTGCCAACAAATGTGACTTACTGGATTGTTTTTCTTACTGCGAGTTGTAAAAGGTCAAACCTGGCTCTACAGTTTTCACCGTGACATTCAAGGATTCACCCCTCTGACATCTGTGTAATAATAAACAAGGGAAGAAGTTATGAAGGAAGCTTTGTCATTCCCAGAGACAGTCATGATGAGAGATGAACATTAACCACTTGTGTTACTCCAAACACGCAATTTTTATTTCTTTTTCACCATCTCAGTAATGTATTCCTCCTCTGGCAACAACTTTACCTCTCATACTTCACTTTTCAATGTTTCATGATTCAATAAAGTTCACATAAACTGCTGCAGTAATATTGCAGGAGATGTTTGTGTGCAGACTCCAGCAGGATGTACACAACAGATAAGAGGAGCAGATATATTTGGACAGAAAAAGGAGAACATGGCTTGTTTAGACTAAATGACACATTATGGAAACAGAAAGATATATTTTAGGTTCTGTTAAGCTCTCACACACTCCCATCTAATCTCTGTTAACCCAAACTTCACAAATCTCTACTAAAAACATATTCTCCTTTTTTTTTTTTTTTTTACAGAACATTAATCTTGCATCCTACCTGGACTGCTAGCTGTATTCAGACACTTTTATTTTGACTCTTATTTCTTGCTCTATCATTTTTTCTCTGTCTCTAAAAATGTCTTCATGTTTTCTTTCTAAATCAGCAACAGCCAGTATGTTTATATCTGTTTTTTAGCTTGTGATTTGGTGCTTGAAGCGAGGCTTTGCCATAAGGTTGGGTGTGGTCACAGATATGAAGCGGGATGCATGTAGTGTGTTTTCTAGCCTCAGGATGATGTGGTTCTGTTGGCTTCATCTGGTCGTGATCTCCAGCTCTCGCTTGAGCGATTCGCAGCCGAGGGTGAAGCGGCTGGGATGAAAATCAGCACCTCCAAATCTGAGACCATGGTCCTCAGCCGGAAAAGGGTGGAGTGCCCTTTACGGGTTGGGGGCGAGG
>JBAMHX010000016.1:1682072-1702084 GCA_037177515.1 Pseudomugil tenellus | reverse complement strand
ATCAATTCACTATTTAATTATACAGCATTTTTCACATTGAACAGCAGCACAAAGTGGTTAAAATAACGATTAAATAGCTAATTAAAATAATTAAATCAAATTAATATTAACCTTTAATGCACCCAAACAATTAATAGGTCATTATCTCTCACACACTCAAATACAGATGAAGCACAAAAACTCCCAACAATCCGTTTTTTACATCAACTCTAATGCAAACAAGCTCTCACATCTGTCACCAAATGTGTATATAGATGTTTGATTTGCAATGTGCAACAACTGTTGTAATTGCTCAAAATAAATAAAGAAATCAAATCAAAAGTATTTACTTAAAACAACAATATTCCTAAAAATAAAAAAGGTCAAATTTAAATATTTTCCCTTCAATGTTGCAGAATTTTTTGGAATGTTGAGGAATTTCAGTATATAAAACTTAAAATGTAAGAACTGGATATATATTAATAAATACAGATAATATAAAACAAGAAACATTTATGCTTCATGTGATGGACGCAAAGTGTACAAAAAGAGATCTTCTATGCAGTGTTTCCCATGCTGTCCCAACTTTTTCTAATTTGGGTTTATTCAACAGGGACACCAACCGATCTGCCGCAGACACGAAGCTCCTCTGGGACAGAGTCAAAAAATGCCTCAACAGGAAAATAAATCAGCAATCTGAGGAATTTGTTGGCAAACACATGCTGCCCATTTTCTTTTATTAGTTTAGCTTTAGAACAAAAGACATGCAAACTCCATTTTAAAGGCCTGAAGAGACTAAAATGTGGAGATAAAAAATGTTGGATTTCTTTTTTTTCCCAGCTTGTTCCTGGTTTTTCCATCAGGTGCTTATGTTGAATTTTCTGTTTCCGTGCTGCACCTGATTCCTTGTTAGTGATTAACGCCTCTTCTTGTGCTCTTCATTAGATCCTGGTTTAGTACTTTTGGTTTTTTTAGTATTAAATATGTTTGCAACATCAGCCTGCATGTAAATCCCTTCCATGACCACATGAATTCCTTCCCACAGTGAGGAATTGTTTTTTGCATCTGTCTGTTTATCTGTTTTAACACAAAAGCTCCTAAAATTTTATGTCTTTTTTCTGAGAATGGATCTTGGTGTAACTTAAATTCCATAACATTTTGGGAGTGATCTGAATCAATATCAGATCCAGGAATTATCCAGTATCGGAATCCAGGAAATATTAAAAAACAAGATGAAGCGTTTCAAGATTTGCATCTAACTCCACGTTAACATGAGCTTTATTCTTCTTTAATTGGAATAAAAGTTCATTCTACTTTAACGAAGTTAAAAATAACAATCTAAACACCCAATTCCGAATGAACACATTTCCAAATTAAACAAATTTTTTAAGTTATTGACTGGTTTAATCCCATTTTAAATGTATTAGTCTATCACAGAGGTGTTCAAATTCAGTCCTGAAGATCTACGATCCTGCAACACACCTGAATAAAGTACCTGCATTCCCTGATTTGCATGCCATGCAGCTTTGCAGAGGCCTGCCAATGAGGTATTCATTGAATTCAGCTGTGTTGGAGAAGGGTTGCAGCTAAAAGTTTCAGGATGATAGATCTGGAGGACTGAACTGGAGCGGCCTGCTCTATGTTTATGCTAAGTCAGCTCGGACGTAATTCAGGTCATTTGGTGCATTCCCCATACTGTATCCCTATCCCTTTGCAATGACGCACGTCCATGCGATCTAGCTGCTAAACAGAAAGTAAAGCATTATGCTCACGTTGAGCTGATGCTTCATCATCATATTCAAAGTAAAATTTCTTCTCATGTGATCTTTTATGATATAGCTGAAAAGAAAAGAGGCAGTGAGCGATGTTTATTTGTTTCCATTAATGTCCCATCAACCCTCCATCCAATCAGAGTCCTAACTCCTGATTTAAGTAAATGTGAATAAACGTGTTTTCCATGTAAACAAAAAGGAGAACACTTTAATTTAGAATTATTTATAAATGATTCATTCAGGATTACAATACATCATGTAACCATTGGCAATAAATGGCCATGATGCTTGGTCAAAGCCGTTCTCAACAGGTTTGGCAACATATAGATCTGGATTTAACAAACATTCTGGATACAACCATCCAATCTATCCATCTTTATTCACAGATTTCTAGTTAAATATTTATTGATCAGCAGAATAACTTTATTATTCTGCAGCCTCAGATCACCTTATATAGTCAGTCTGGGTTTTTTTTAAAACAACATCCTGACCTGTTACATGCAGTCCAGTTCTGCTGAACTATCCAGCAAATTTTACGCCTGACTTTAGGGTCTAAACCAGGAGTGCGCCAATTCGGTGCTGGAGCTTTACCATCGTGCTGCGTTCAGCTCCAACTCTTCTCTCACGCAGCTCAATCAAATGAATGTCTCGTATCCAGGCTTCTCCAGAACTACATGACTTGCAGATGAGGAGATTCAGCTATTTGGTCCAGGTGTGTTGGAGAAGGGATGCATCTAAAAGTTGCAGGATGGTACATTTTGGAGACAGGACTTGGGTACAAAGTGCTTCGGAGTGTGCTAGCTACGTAGAGTCTGGAGTTCTAACCTTCATCTGCTTGCGTTGGTGAAGTAAGACAGCCCAGCCAATACCAGTGTAAAACTGCCTCCTGTTGCCTAGCAACTGAATATGTAACAAGTTTAAAAATCAAGTCGTTCCCATTTTTCCTGGGATTTCCTTTTGGTATATTTATCTTTTCAACCCCGAATGAAGCCAAAAGTCCAACATTTTTCTTTTTATTTACTTGCTCCGTGAAACCAAAAAAACGTCATTAACCACTTAAAAATCCATGAATATAAAACATTAACCTTTCAAAGGTAATTAAAGTCTCTGGCTTTGTCACATTTTTACTAAAATGAGGACGACTAAATAAAAATGAAGCTACTGTGGAGTACACAACTCTTGCTTGTCATGTTGGGCGACGTGAGTTCTGGGAGAAACGGGACCATGAAGGGTCCACCACCATCAGTATGCTCGCCAAATGGAGCGCAGGTTGGGTGGGTGGATTCAGTCTCCTTCCCAGTGGGGAAGCACCTGACACACCACAGTGGCAGATGCAGCCGACATGTCTGTACCGTCTGTACACATACTTTCAGATGTTATCAGCGCTGCAGAGGCCTGGTGACAAGGTTCATTTAAAGAAGGTGTGTTGGAGAAGCGGGCGGCATGCTGATCAGCGTCAGTACTATGGGTACATCCTCCTCCTTTTAGTTTATTTGGTCATTATAAATTGTTTTTAGGGGTGAATATGTCTGATTGTTTGTCTGCTTCTTCGTCTCTCTGTGTTGCCCTGCATGGACTGGCGATCTGTCCAGGGTGTACGCTTCCTCTCACCTGATGTGTGCTGGGACAGGATCCAGCAGCTCATCCCTGAATTGGGGAAGGTATGCATGGACAATAGATCTTGAGGACTAAACTTGGGCATCCGTGGTTTGTGTGTTATACTGATGATGCACTTGAAGACACCTTCTTTGCTGCTTTGTAGCTCTGTCTTATCTTTAGCTTTCACATTTTTGTTTTAAAAATTATCAGTAAAAAGCTAAATATTTCCAGTGTATATCAACTAGGTGGCCTGTAGACTCTTAGATCATTTAAGGTTTATACACCCAGAGGAGCAAAAAGTGAGTGGGTGTAGCAAAAGAAGCCAGCGTGGCTGCAGAGCATCATTGTGACACGACATAGAACGGTTATTTCTGCCTGCAGATTTACAGAACAAACTTCCTTTTAAACAAGCATGATAGCAGCAGACCTGCAGCTCGGACCACCCAACATGTCATTCTTACAGTTTATTAATGTGCCGAGAATCTGGACCCGCTTGTGTGACGAGCAGCAGATCCTGGCAGATGTTTTAATACCTCCAGCATATAAAATCTGGACTGCATGCCTGTGACAGACGAGCTCAAGCACAAACTTTCATTAATGTAAAACTGGATTTGAAATGGCAGCGGCTTTTGTGGCTGCAGCGTTATTCAAATGGAATCAGCGTCTTAATGGGGTCATTATCGCAGGGCGGCGGTCGCCTCCGGCCATCCTTCACCGAGCCGCCATCATTTATGCTTCAGAATTTCACTCTGACACAAAGGACAGACAATCACAAGGTCTCTGATGTCATTACTGTGTGTGTGTTTCTGTTCTTTTTTACTCCTTTGTCTGTTCATTTGCACGTTCTGCGTGCTTTCTGTGGACTCTTGTGATGAGCTTCTACACAAAGTGAAGCTCTTGCAACTTTTGCTTAATATCTACTTATTTATGCAAACACTTATTAAATACACTCACTTTTTATATTTCACTTTTTTTTTACCAGATTTTTGCAGGAGGGTAAACTGATTTTATGCACACAGTTGGTCAACTTGATTTTGCCACCTTGTTACTTTGCTGTAAATGAACACGTTTTCCTTTTGAGTTGCTAGTTTCAGTGACGTTGCTGCAATGCAGCAGCTGCATGGGAGCTGTCTGGCTTACGAAAGAAAAAAAGAGTCCCAGCTGTACTGGAGCTTCTTAAATAGCCCTGATTGAGTTGTTCCATTCTGTCAAGCGGGTCGAATGGGTTTTAATTTTCTATTGTTTTGTTTTCCTGTTTATTTTTGCTTTATTTGGAGAATTTAGATTGTGTCTAATCTTTCGTTAATATATCTCCTTTAACACTATGCTGATTAGTTAAGTTACTGTTGTTTGTTTAAACAGATATTGTAGCATACCCCTTGTGTGTTAAAATGGCCTGTTCAGCAGGAATGTCTCGCAGGTGTGTGTCGCAGGTGTGTGTGCTTCCTCTTGGTGCTTATGCTAGAGTTGGTAAAATAAACTTAACTATATTAAGTTCAGCTTGGTCCCTCAGACCTCTCATATGATGTTAAATTGCTTATATTCAGTGAAACTAGTTACTCTTCTTTCTGGCTGCGAGGTGATTGTTTCTGCAGCATAATGAAAACAGGCCTAACTTAGCACAGACGCCGGGATTTATATGTCCAAAGCTACTGCTTTTGGTCATATTCGCCCTTCAGATTTAGTCTCCAGTAAACATCAGAACTCTGTTTCAGCCATGTGGGTCATACATTACACTCCTGCTTGTTGAGCACAATATCCTCCAGTTTGATTCAGCAAAGGATGGAAATAAGATGCACATTTCTGTGAAACTTACGAGGAAACTTTAACTTAAGCTTCTAGATTAGATGCAGAATAAAAAGCTTAAAATTTCTCTCTGAGATCAGTAATGCCATTTTCATGTGGAAACTCATTGATGTCTTATTTTCTAATGACATGTCTCATATTAGTGTGTGGTATTTTCCCTCAGTGTTTGAATAAACGCTCATAAAATAAGTTAAATCCACAGAATGTGATGATGGAACAACAAACCATTATACCCAGATGACACGTCATTGTCCTTCACTGGTTAAGTTTATGATTTTAGTGCATTTACTGCAACTGGCAGACTGTCCAGGATGAATCCTGCCTTCGGCAGAATGACTGCTGAGATAGGCTCCAGCTACCCGCGACGCTGAATTGGATGAAACGGAAGAAACACTGTGGGTACGAGAGGTGGACACCCTCTCTGCCTTTAAAATCAAACTTAAAACATTCCTTTTGAACAAATCTTACAGGGATAGTCTAGCCGGACATCCAATGATGCACTGAGGACTTCCAATTATTATCTGTGCCGCTTATCTTCCATGTATTGGACAGTACTGGCATCATTAACCTATTTCTCTTTTTTCTGCAGGTCTTATTTCTCATTTTTATTTCTCATTTCTTCCTTTTTTTGCAGGTCTTACTTATTTCCCATTATCTGCAGGTCTTCTTGGATAGCAGCTGTAATGTATATTAATCCGTCTTTCCTGTCCTAGTAACCCCAGTGAGTCGAGGTAGATGGCTGCCTTCCCTGAGCCGGGTGCTGGAGGTTTTGCCTCCCTGTTACAAGGGACTTTTCCTTCCCACTGTCTCCCCATGCTTGCTCAGGATGGGAGATTGCATCAAATCTTGATCAAAGTCAAGATTCGATGCAATCTTGCTGGTTCCCTATATGAGGCTATTTTTTTAATTAGCCGATCTCTGTGAAGTGCCTTGAGACGACATTGTCGTGAAATTGTGCTATACAAATAAAGTTGAATTGAATTGTGTCCCTCGCTGCTGTTGAATCTGCTCTGATTTACCATTTTATTTACTTTTAGTGTGTGTTGCTCAGACTATTTTTATACGTTTTTACAGACAATTTCTTTAAACTGTTGGTCCGTGTTCATTTGCTTCACTTGTTTTTTCACAGCGGCCGTACTTTCACCATTATCATTCTCATGCTGTGCTCTCCTACAGCTGCTTTCCTGAAGTCACAACACAGAAAAATTTAAGATCCCTTGTCCTTTTTTCCCTGTCAGTAAGTTACCGTCATTCATTACTGATTCCAAAAATCAATTGTCCACCGTGGTGTGAACAAAGAAAACACAAAAAGTGCCACCAGAGGGGCACCCACGGGACGCAGAGAGGAAAATGACAGCACACTTCCTCTTTTTGGCCTCTCAGCGCAGATTACCCGTGGCCTTTTAGAAGTGACTTTGAGGATTTACAGCTTGTTTTGAAGGCAGAGGCAGGACTTGCCTCAGGCGGGAGACAGAACGCAGAGGGTCATTTGTTGTCAGAGCTCAAGAGTTCAGGAGCTTTAAGCAGAAAAACATCTAAAAACACAGTTTCAGTCCATTTCAGGAGGTTTCCAATTAACTTTTATTCCACATTCCTGCTCAGTTTTAAAAGGAAAATACAATACTGGAACTTCAAAGATGAGTTTCTAAGACTTGTAGGAGATTAAATGTCAGCAGGAAGCAAAAGAAACGTTTGCTGTAGTTAAAAGGAAAAAGACGTTTTGGAAAAAATAATAAGTGACAGTCAGAGGACGGAGTCCGGAGGAGGCGGCTATTAAAAGAGAGGACAGACGATCATTAGGAGCCTTTAGGATCAGAAAGGACACAAATCCGAAACCTCTGTCACGTGTGGCCACAGCTCTGAACAAGAGTCCAAGTGAGGATAAAACTGAATAAAAGTGGAATCTTCACCCAGAATCATCAGGATTATTTGACTTTCAAACAAGACTGTATATACATTGATAAAAAGGAGAAGATATTAATGCTTTCTCTTTGCTGCTGTCTGCAAGCAGAGTCGAAGCAGTGTCCGGTGTTAATGGAGCCTCTGGAGGTGCCGCGGCTTCTTTTCTTTAATTCCTCTAATGTTTACTGGCTGTATATGCAGAGACGTTTCATCACTGATGGCTGTGTTGATGGCTGAGACATATACGCTTCATTTCACTCTTTACATGTAAACACCAAAACAAGAGTCACAAATGTCAAGAACATGAAGACCACAAGTCCAACTATGCAAAAGAGGTCAAATACAGCCTGGAATGATTCCAGGGGAAACGGCACAACTGGAGATGCTTGAGTCAGTGATCAGGGAATTACGACTGATTCACAGAAACTGCTCTGACGGCTGAGACAGAAACACACAACTGCTCCATATATGTGCAGATATCTGAGCAAAAACAGCTGATTAGTACTGCAAATTATCCAGACGCAAAGCTGAAAATTTAAAGAATTTAAATAAAGAATTTCTCCCTTGTTTCAATTCAGCCGAGGTAAATCTGTCCAGGCTGCTAATTAAATGTGAAAGAAAAAACCTGAGCAGCATCCACATTAACACACAGTGCAAGAATCTGCATGCTGTGCAAAAAGCTTTAATGTGTCAGAGTTCAGTCAGACAAAAAACAAAATGCATGAAGGATCAGGACCTTAGGACCAGGCGATATGGCCAATAACCCATATCTCAATATCTTTTAGCTTATTCCGATACACGATATATATCTCGATGTTTTGAAATCTCCTTTAAAGAAGTAAATGTTAAATTCAACATCATGAATAAAAAGACACCAGTAAGATTTACGTAAACGGCTGAATTTCACTTCACTGGGATTTTCCTCTTTAAACAAACCTTTTATTTGGAACAGCTTCATAACAACCTGTTCTGGTGGGGTTACGTAACACGCTTAATAAACGGGTTTCAGCTTAAAGAGCCTTCGTCAGGGTGAGATGTTTGTCAGTCGGCTCAGTTCCATTTTAAACAGGTAATGAAAGACATCCGCGCAGTGTGAGCAGGCGGCTGCGTGATATTTCACACTGGTCTCATGTCTCCAACTCCAGAGCTTCTTCTGTGTTCAAAGTTTTTCTTTGAGAAATGTGTAACTGACTGTTTTCCAAGGATTTAACACTGACTTATAAAAGCTGCAAGCTGAAGCATTAGCTTAGCAAATAACAGTTTTTTAATGAATCTTTAGCATCTTTGTTATCAGCAACCTGTCAGACATTTGTTCCTGTTTGGAACAAAAATGAAAATACAAAGAAAACTGTTTAAAATGTGAGACATAAATCTGTCCAGAAGTCCCTCAGGAAGAGGGGACAGTCTGTATACCTGGCTGCGCATGTACTACACTGGTCTGAACTGGAGTCCAATCTAAACCAGAAATCCTCAAAATATCATTGATATCAATATGTGTATTCGATCTGTCAATGTTTAGCATCATACTGGGAGATGTGTGCGTGTGTGTCTGTGTGTTTCACTAGATAAAGATAAAAAGCAACATTTTCATATGCACATTAAAAAATACAGGATTATCAGCGGTCCTGTGGGGGCTTACTGACATCTGCACACCAGTCATTCTTTGTTGTCCCAGAGTCAAGACTAAATCTACCAGGGGACAGAGTGTGCCCCCCCTCCTATTCCTTCCTTTTCATGATTAAATCTTATTAACATGTTTAAATCTCTCTGGTGTCCAAACCACACTGAGCATTATTTTTATGGATTATTCGTTTTTCTAATTGTCCTTTATTGCTTTAATATTTGTTTATTGTTGTTTCTTCCCCTTTTATTTGTTTTCGTTGTGTTTTTCATTTTATTTGAACTTGCTCTAGTTGTGTTTGGTTCATGTTATTTTTTTTTAAAAAGTTCTTATTATTAAAGTAAACTTGACTGAAAAGCTTGACATCATTTGGGTCAAATCTTTATCTAAATATCATTAAAGTTGCAGTGAGGATTAATGAAACTGGGAGAAAAGAACTGGACTGGTAACCAGCAGAAACAGGTCTGATGGGATCCTCCCCAGAATGCAGACAGAATCCACAGAAGAGCTTTGAAAAACCTTCAACAAGCTGGAAAAGTATTTCTAGAACTGGAAAAGACAGAAAGCTTCTTTAAGAAGAAGGTTGACATGAATAAAGCTGCTCAGACCACATCTATTTTTCAAGCTCTTTAAAGTTGTTGAAATGTTTTTTTTATTTTGCTTACTTCTAGATTAACTCTGATGTTTCAGTAACCTTCTGCAATAATTTCCCGTTTTCTGCTTTTATCTAAATAAATGAGAGGTGAGCGGAGACTTTTATGGCAGTGATGTGCATCCAAACTTTTTTCTTTCGTATGTTTTAATAAATGAAAATAATTAAATCCAGCATATTTTTCTGTTCTGACAGAGAAATGATTCTGCATCGCAGGACTCACCGTCTTCCACACTGCCAGCTGCAGAAACAGACCCAAGTGAAGTATCACGCGCATCCTTCTCATCCACGAGCTTCCAGGCTCCGTCGCGCTGCACAGTAACATGTCACGACTTGCTCGCCTTAAAAAAGTTTACAGGCTGAAGTGAAAAGAGGTCCGAGGATGCAGAAAGTCTTCCAGGAAGTGGAAACAATCCATGAAGTGAGCAGCTTGCGGGCTGAGTGTTTCTCCTGATGTCCGGCGCGTGAGGATGTGCGCATGACGCGCGGAGAGCCGGCGCTCGACTGAGCAGAGCAAGGTGTGCTCCTCCCTGAAAAGACGGAGATGGGGCTGCGCGCGAGGAAGCAGCAGTGGAGCGGAGCTGCACGCTGACAGATGAGGAGGAGGAGGAGGAGGAAGAGGAGGAAACATGCACCTGCAGGATTACAGTCAGTTTTAACTCAGTGACATTAAAACAGTTGATAAAAAAAAACACCTTCCATCTGGTACCTGCAGTCAATGTTTCTTCAGCCTAACTGATCTTTTTCTGACCAGTGCATCACTGCAACTGGGTGGGAATTACATGACTGACCAGTAATGCAAAACATTAGAAAAACACTCATGTATGCTTTAAGTTTGAACTCCTTTTATCTCCACAACTGCTTTATTTCCTGGTGCCGTATTCAACCAGATGTTACAAACTATTAGAAACTATATTCAGAGGTTTTGCTCCATACTCACATGAATCCTTAAATCGCTGCTTCCATCTCACATGTGTCAAAGTCAGGTCGCCGAGGGCCGGTATCCAGCAGGTTTAGTTGTTTTCTGCACTAACACACCTGATCCAACGTGTTCTTGTCAAACTTTTCCTTAATTTCATTCAGCTGTGTTGGAGCATGGAGACAACAAAACCTGCAGGGACACCGGCCCTCGAGGACTGGGCTCTGACGCCCCTGTTCTATCTGAATGTGGAGCCGAAATGGAGACTCATCAGACCAGTTTGTCCCGTTCTGGTGAGTCTGTGTGAATTTTAGCCTCAGTTTAATGTTCTTAGCTGCAGCAGTGGAGCTCAGTGTGTTCTCCTGCTGCTGGAGAACATCTGGTTCCAGGTTCAATGTGTTGTGTGTTCGGAAATCCTGTTCTGCATCTTTGTTAAAACCAGTGCTTACTGGACTTCCTGTTGCCTTTCTATCATCTCCAATCACTCTGTTCATTTTCCTCTGACCTCAACAAGCCATGTTGATTACTTGTTGACTATTTGATTGGCTGCTTAAATATCTGTGTGAACCAGTAACTGAACAAGAGGACATGAAGTGACCAGTAAGTGTAAATCCACATTTGTACTTCATGCTTTTCCCACTTGTGACCCGGAGTGGTCCTCATCTGGTCAGAAACCCATGCCTGTGCTGTAACTGGCACATGCTGGATTAGCCAGATGTGACCATGTGGGGACAAAGAATGAAAGAAAATACAGATGTGGGTCCTATCTGAGTGTGGGAAAAACTGCAGATGTGCCGCATATTTAGGTCTAATGTTCCTCACAAACCAGGATTTTTAACTCGTGTCAGTGTGTTTCTTTGTGTTTCTTTGCACACGTCACCTCTGCAGCTCTCCGTACTCTCTCAAGCTGTTTTCATACAAACACAAAGATTTTCAGAAGAGTCTGGACGGTTTGATGTGGTGGTTTACCACAGTTCCAGTCCACATAAGCACATCACAGCAGGAGGTGCGATGCGATGCCTCTGATGGAAATGTGAGTTTTGAAGCGATGGCTTTGTTAAAGTGTGCAGGAGGCAGAATGTGATGCAGAAGTTATCCTGCAGGAATCTCTGTTTTCTTTCCAGTGCATTGAGAGGAACAGATGAGGCTTTTTATTCTCTGAGTTTGAGTGTGACATGCATCTGGGTGTATGTTTAATCACGTAGCAGCAGAATATGGTCCCAGCATGTTTGTGGAGCATCTCTCTGATGATCTGGATATTTTAAAAGCAGCTTTTGTGGAAATTTCTGTTGAAAATATGCAGCAGTACATGTACAATCATCATGTGAGGAGTTTTCTTCATGCCTTCTCTGCTTTTTTACTTCCAAACATCTTCCAAACAGCAGGTAACCTTGGAAGATGGGATTCGAGTCCCCTCTTCACATTTTGTGAAGTTTGAAGGTCTAGACTCTGATGGGTGATTTTAAAATGCTGATGTTGTTTGAATAACTCAGTTTGTGACAGTTTTGGATTGTTCCTTTGCTAGAAGACCCTGCTGACTTTCTCTGCAGGCTGATATAAAGTCCAAACTCCACCATGAGGTGTGAATTTCTCTAAGCAGGAGTGCCTTTAAAGGCTTGTTTATGCTCGACAAAGAAGATGGAAATGCAGACAGGACGGGTCTGTTAAACGTCATGTATTCTGATTAGTTTTAATGGGGCTTAGCTGTCATTTGATACAGGAACTGGACCAGTACCACCAGAAACCACAGGGGCGGCGTTGAGCTGTCCTGCTGAAATAAAAAACAAGGGAAGAAGAGGAACAAGAAGACAAATAATCAGAAACTGTCAAAAAACGGTCCTGAAGGAGAAACAGAAAAGTTCAAGAGAACAGCTAAATAAAATAATAAAATAAACTATTATTTTATTCTTTTTCTAGTTTTCTCAGATGGTTGTAATCCCAGCGGAGCATAACCGCTACCAACTGGTGTCAAAACATGGAAGTGAACTCTGAACTCTGCTCTCTGGAGAATGATCTGGTATAAATAAAGGAAAGAGATATTACACGGGAGCATTTCTTACTATGTTGCTTAAAATTTGCTTTACATCTCGATAACTAAATGCTGTAACATCTTCTTCTCCTTGTCCGGGGTCGGGTTGCAGGGCCAGCAGCCCCAGACTTCCCTCTCCCCAGCTACATCTGCCAGCTCAGGAGGGATCCCGAGGCGTTCCCAGAGATCGCGAATACAGGCGGCCGATGTGGGTTTTCTCCGCAGGTGGCCCGGTTCTCCCTTAGAGATACGGTGACATCTGGCCATCCGGGAGGGACTCAGAGTAGAGCCGCTGCTCCTCCACATGGAGAGGAGCCAGATGGGAAGGCTTGGGCAACTGGTTAGGATGCTTCCTGGAGAAAACAAGAGAAGATAACAAAATGCTCACACACAAAAAAAAAACTATACTTTCATCCGGAAGAGACATGATGGAGAAAACACCACCCAATCATTTTATCACGCCTCTGGTCAGCGATTAAATGCTGACATGTGAAACTCAGCTGCCATTTGTCGTCCGTCCCTTCCGCCCCTACACCCAACACTGTGCCTTGGAGTGGGGGACGTTGCTTGAACCGTTTTTCCAGAATCTCCTTCCTTTAACAACCAAACAATGCAACAGGCCCATGGAAACATGAGAGTGGTGACGTATGACAATTTCTGAAAAACACGTCCCCACTTACGTACGTGAGGGAGCATGAATAGGCCTTAAACAGTATCTGTCCACGTGGGAGACAAAAAGCAGCCAACATTCACAAAAACTCACCTTGACAATATTTATCTGATAAAATAAACATTGAGGTGTTTGGTTTGGTCAACACATCCTTCATCTGGAGACAGAAAAGCATCCAACCCCATGACCAGCAACTCCACAGCGAAGCAGGGCGATGGTTGATGTTCTGGATTAGTTTCTCGTCTGGGGGCCCTACAGGCAGACTCATCAACATTAATAACATCATGATGAATGACGACATTAAGATCCTGCAGGAAAATGTCAGACTTTCCCTTTGAGCAGCATCAGACCTTCTAATAAACCGCTGGTTCAGCCAAAAGGGTTGAAATAAATCATTACCACAGTGTTCACACATCATTTATCAGTTTATTTGCAACCAAATCAAAAGTTATAGTAGAATAAAATTAATTATAAATAAAGAATTAGCCATGTGTTTAAATTATTTAGTTTATATTTAACATAATTATTCTAAACTTGTTTTGCTTTTAAATCAATGTAAATACAATTCATTTAACACCAAAAGGCTCCAGCTACCTGCGACCCTGAACTGGATGAAGTGGTCAAGAAAATGGATGGATTGATAAATACTACAAACACTAAAGAACATCCAATAAATTAATTAGAAACTTTTTTGGAATCATTCTGCTTGGAAATCAGAATAAATCTGTAAAATAATCTGTGATTTGATTGAATAAAGCAAATCACTCAAAGAGGCTAAATTTATGCTTCATGATGAAGATATTTCCTCTGACTCTCAGATGCAGGAATGAATCATGCTGGTGTGTGTATGAGTGTGTGTGTGTGTGTGTGTGTTTGTGTGTGCGTTTGAACATGCCTCTGCAGAGTTACTACTGAGGGTATTTTATACAAACAGACTAAACTCACACTCACTGTGTGTGTGTGTGTGTGTTTGCACATTGAATGGATGACAAGCGATGGTTTGAGTTTTTCCTTCAGCTTGTCAACAATAAACTTCATGCAGACGGATGTGAGCTGCAGACGAGGGACGTCTCACGAAGCGTAGGATGGACGTGAGTTTACGTTTGTACTTCATGAATTTTATGTCGCAGCAGCTCAGCATTTGAACAAAACTCATAATTATGCAGCTGATCCGCTGCTCAGCAGTAAATAAATGTGTTTGCTTCGTGTGGTTGGGTCCATTAAAATGTAGTTCATTTTCATTTAAGTGTTTGTTTGGTGATACAACACATTATTTACATTATGTCGCTGTTTCAGAAGCTTCAGAGCGATTTGACTTTCAGCTGATGAGCTCATAAACTGGCACAGTTTTCATGTCAGCTCTCATGTATATTCCGTCTTTGTACCGACGACCACAGCTGCTGCACATCTGGATGAATCTCACCAAAGCTCATAATTTCCATTGTTTTTATAAATATATGGTATGTTATTTTAATGTGATGGAAATATCCCATAAAGGTTTTACATAATTGTGTTTTTTACTAGTAAGAAGTTCTTTGGGCCTAGTTTGTTCTAAATAATGACAATGATACTTTTGTTGGTCCACAAAACATATCAGTTTTACAATAACAAAAAGGACCAGAATGAGTAGATATACAACCTGCTCTCACACCTTATTACCTCTACATGGTCATTGTTTACCACAGATTTACTGTCTTTGCACTATCATGGACATAAAGTGTGTAATACTTTTTGTTTAACATGATGTCATGAAGGAGAAAAATAACAAGAACAGGCAGATCTCTCATCCAGCAACTTTGCAACATCACTAACAATAAAGCCAGAGAGCACTGCTGGTTGTTTGCACCGCTAGATGGGAGTCCTTCTTACAGACTGTAGCTTTAACTTAAACGCGTCACAAAAACTTCTTTACCTGATTTGCTTGATGTGTTTCTGTGTTCAGCTGTTTAAAGGTTTATCTAAAATAACATAAATATATTTACAAGTAAAAAAATGCACAAAACAAATACTCTGTTCATAAATGATAATAATAAACACACATAGAAGATCTAAATGAAAATAAATGAAGAACTATCTGAGCTGAGCCAAAAGAAGTGACTTTTTAAAAAGACATGAACATCTCATCACCCCGGCAACGTGGTATGAACTTGATGAGCAGCATCTTTCTCCCTGCAAACGTCGCTGACAGGAGCATATTTAGTGCCCTGCAACCGAGAGGAAGCGCACCAGCAGGGTCCCTGTTGGTTTTACGTGATATTCAGGCTGTGTTGATGGGAGGCTGATCAGGTGGAAAACAAGGTGTCCGCTGTTACTGTAGCAACAGATGAGCCACCAGACTGTAAGTGGTGCATTTACCGGGGCGACCTGCTGAACGAGCGGCGTCTTCCTTGTTTTCTTTATCACACCAGACGTCGTAAATGGAAACAAATGTTTTAGGACCTTTTAATAATGTGCGAAACAGACTATATTCTCCTGAACAACAGGATTTAATTGCACTGTTAGCGTGTTTTAGTGATGTGTAAGTTTTCCATGTTGATGGAAATCAAAGAACAAGGATCCACTGAAAGCAGGACTAACACAGGCATCGCTAGCTGGTTGCTGAGAGATGATCAGGAGCCTGATGATGATTTACAGCACTTTTTATGTGTTTAAGGGAATCTCTGAAGTTGAAAGTAAAGACATATTTCTTTTTTTAGGTAGGAAGGAGAATTTCTGAATCTATAGAGATACAGGAATGAAAGCTACAGAAGTCACTCAGAAGTGTTTTCCATGATGGACCACTGAGGATTTCTAAGCCACATTCTCTTAGTGCTAACTGGTTTGGGTTGGAACTTAATTCATTCTTACTCTTACATACCTATAATTTTACGCCTGGAAGAATGTGTGTATGTGTGAAGGCAGGCAATTTATCACACCGTGATTGACTGAGAAACAGGAAATAAGTTTGTGCCTCGTGTTTGGGTCCTGCTAAAAAGTACTGTATAAAACAGGAGACTGCAGATGCCATTAGTGTATTATGGAATATTTTATCATCACCACATTGTCTTAGACTCCTTAGTATGAACGAGCAGGCTCTAATGTCCCCAGCATAACCCATTCCACTGTGCAAAATCAGATGAGAGAACTTAGAAGTACGGGTCCAGCCAGACGATGCTAAAGGACAGAGCTTGATGCTAAAGCCAATCATATTGCCTGCCTTTTGTTTCCACTATACTTGTGCTCAAACAGACATGTATTTTTCCAGTCTAAGAATATCTGTATGTGAGAATAGAAAAAGAATATATGTGTGCGAGAGTGAGAATATATAAATCTAAGTGTGAGAATAAATTGTGAGGCTTCTCATAGGCAACCCTAAAGTGACACTATCACAGTCTGTCCAGTAAATCTGCAACGGAGGACACAGATTGAGGGGAGACTGTGTGGAATTTAGGATGAACTAGTTTTGTATTTTTCAAGCGTTTCCTCATAGAAAATTATGTTTTAGAAAAATAAAAACTCATAATGGGGCGGCTGTGGCGCAGGTGTAGTGTGGTCGACCTCTGATTGGTGGGTCATGGGTTTGGTTCCCACTCTGTCTGACGTGTAAATGTCAAAGTGTCCTTTGCAGGACATTAAACCCCCAGTTGCTCCTGGTTGGCAGGCTGGTGCCGGTGTGTGAATGTGTGTATCTGTAAAGTGCTTTGGTCATTGAGAGATGAAAGTAAAAGCAGTATGGGCCCCGTGGCACAAACTTATTTCCTATTATTTTTAAATGCAAACTAAAAAAGATGAAGACTCTTGTTGCTTCTGTGCGTCTCACAGGAGACAATGAGTTTTCAGCTTTTAGTGTAACAAAAGTTCTTTGACCTAAAACTTCCAGATGACATTCTTTCTGTTTGTCCAGATTTGCTTCTTTTTTTGTGGACTGGTGCTGAGTTTTCCTAACAACATGTGTGTGTGTGTGTGTGTGTGTGTGTGTGTGTGATGTTGGATACCTGCTGTTTGCAGCTGCATGTCCTCACACAGCTCTCAGCATCTCAGAGATGCTATGAAGCTACGAGTGTGTGAAAGAGACGACTTGAACCAACTTGCCCAGATGTGTCACTTGTGGCCTCATCTATGGGCTAAATCAATGTTTGTGTGTGAGGAAGAGCACTGATGAAGCAGCTGTTTTTAATGATCAGGCATTTAAAGCAGGTCTCGGTCGTGTAACGTGACTAAACACTGCCCCCCACAGGAAGTTAAATGTTTTACACCAACAGCATTTATGGCTGTTCATTCATTAGATGCAAAAAAATGAACATTTTCCTTCTTCTCAGATGCTTGAATCTCTACAGAATATCAGCTGACTGTTCATGCAAGGTTCAATTTTTGACTCTTTGCTTTATTTCTGTATGAAAGATGTGGATATTGTGGAAATTCCTATCTTCTGTTCCATTTTCAGCTAGCTTTTTTTTTTCATTTCTCCCAGCAGAGCAGCTCATTATTCACCACTTTCTTGGCGGACCCCCATTCCTAGATACTGGGTAAAATTATGCCGAAGTCTGTTTTCCCCTTCCGGCTACATTTGCAATAATTATAAACTAGTGCTGTTTTAAAACATACTACTGCTGCAGAAAAAAACTTAAAAATAACATTTTCATCACTCGAAGAATGGCCAAATCTCAAAGGTGGATGCTGTGATACAGCTGGATCAAAAGTTTGGTCGTACAGAAAAACCAGAAGTAATTCCTGAAAATATCTGGAAAATCCAGTTTCGTAGTACAGGCCTCAGATGTGCAGGGAATAAAAACAGCCTGTCAACCAATCAGACAACAATGTTTCAACATGTCCATAAGAACATGAGATAATAGCTGTGATGCTGAAACACTCAGAAAGGAAACATGTACAGAGACTCTGTTTCTCTTAACATGTTTTTTACAGACGTTTCTACTTATTTTCTGTCGCAGGAGCGGAAAATGTGAATTGAATCTCTTTTTGAGACTGAATAATCGCTGCTTATAAAGCTGTTGTCGAACGTTTGAAAGACATTGAGGACATGGTAACCTTCCGACTCCTTTCTGGAAATGATGAGGAGACATTGTAGGAAGACATAGAGGGATGGGCTGAGTGATGACACAGTGAGATCTCTGATTATAGAACATTAAATGTTCATCTTGCTCAAACATCTGATGGTTTCCTGTAACCTAAAGTTTTATTGATTTCTCACTTGATCCTTCTCTTGTGCCTTTTTTATTTCCTTTCTGTCCTCATGCCTATAAAGCTATCATTTTCTGTTGGATTTATGGATGTATGTCACTCAATTTAAAAATGTTTTTAACTATTTTGAAGCACAATAATAAAGAAAAACCTACTGAGAAAAGATAACCATATATCCACAGCTCCCTGATATTAATGGGCATTTCTCTGGTGTTTGACAATTAATTTAAAATATTTCTATAAGAGGTATATAAATAAATTAAATGAAAATACAGTTTATTTCTATTAGAGTGATTCATGTCTGATACTGTTTGTGTGACATTAGGCCTGAATAATAGAGATTCAGCTCTTCTATGTTTTGTTTACATTACATTATAATATAATCATTTAACAGACAGTCATTTTATTTCCTTTTATCTGAACAACATAGAATATAATACAAGAAGAAATGAAAACGTCTAATAAAAGCAGAGAAAAACCACCACCTTATACAATATTTTCTTACATTCTGTTATGAAACTACAATTTACAATAGATTAGTCAAGATTATTATTCCTTAACAAAGCTATTTATCATGAATTGGCTTAATTTGATGTCTGTGATGTGCCTTGAGATGACATGGCCATGTAGTGGCACTAAATGATTATATAATTCTCATATAAACTCATTAATTACAAGTTTGCGTCTGTAAATATGCATTCTGTTTCTATTGCACTTTCATTTTGCTGACATAGTCGTCTCCATAATCCAGCATCACTCTCATTGCGCTCATAATCAGTGCATTCATGTTCTGATCATCAGGCTTTAAGCTTTCAGTGTAGTTCTTCACAGGAAGGATGTTGTTCAGTTCGAGGCCTGTATTTTGTCTGATTTCCTTCATCTGTTTTGAAAACAATAAAGTTAATTGACAGATTTCTGCATTATGTTAACCTCAGGAAAATAAAGGATATCAGCAATTGTACAAACATGACATATTTACTTTCTAAATGAACAATTGCAGAAAATTACTGACCTTTTGGTGGAGGCTTTCGCTCTTGTAGACATTTTTTACATCTTTTTCAATTTCTTTACAGAACTGATCAATCTTGGTGTAAATCAGTACATGTGGAAATCCTGTAGGTATTTAGTATAATTTAGTATAAAAACTTTATTACTAAAGACATCCTAAGTTAGTTAACTAATCAGGTTTTCAATGGCTTATTATAACTTAAATAAACCAGATTTTGATGCTGTCTAGTTCTTAGATTCATCTGCTCCTGCTATGCTTCTACAGTATTAGAGTACGTTACAGTATTATTGTTTGTTTTTTTAATTGGAAGAATATGTGGTCATTAAATTTGATCAATGAAAGAACAACAGACTAAAAGGATGACAGAGAAGTAATGTCTAAAAATAAGTTTTTCTTTAGATGGTGTGGGAAGCCAGAGTACGTGAGAGAACCAATGCATGCACGGAGAAAACATGCAAACTCTGCACAGAAAGGCAACAGTTTAATCCTCACCCCCGAGCTGAGGCTCGAACAATAAAAGAACACAAAAAAGGCTACATACAAGATTGATTGAAAATTATAATTTGTTTTAGTAATGTAATATTTTAAAAAAAAGTACCAACTGCAAAATGTGCAATTGTGGCCTCACTGTTCCCTCCAGCCGTCTCAGGACCATGGGGAAGAGAACATTCAGCGACTCAGCCCCCCCATCTCTAATCTAATCACTCTGTCCCACCGTGTATTTTTATTATTGTTTCCTATTGCTGTGTCTTTGAATGATCTGAAAGACGTTTTTTAAAATAAAATGTATTATTATTAGTATTATTATTATTATTATTATTATTAATAATAATAATAATAATAATAATAATAATAATAATAATAATAATAATAATA
>JBAMHX010000016.1:1595664-1609014 GCA_037177515.1 Pseudomugil tenellus | reverse complement strand
GAACCCCGGGGGTGGACAGGGGCTCTTTTTGTGTAATGTGTCACCATATCTATGTGTGTGTGTGTGTGTGTGTGTGTTTTAGCCTCCAGGAAACTGTAAGCACTTTA
The DNA here is from genome assembly GCA_037177515.1 of Pseudomugil tenellus. Classification (NCBI taxonomy): domain Eukaryota; kingdom Metazoa; phylum Chordata; class Actinopteri; order Atheriniformes; family Pseudomugilidae; genus Pseudomugil; species Pseudomugil tenellus. The sequence goes on along the minus strand of JBAMHX010000016.1, from coordinate 1,608,907 downwards.
AAACAGTGAAAGTGTCTCTTCTATTTAAAACAAAGAGCAGAGTCACATGTGTCCCGCTGCGTCTCCGACCCAACACACACAACATCCTGCAGCTGTGTTGGTTGTTACACCGCTGCTGAAAGCCCAGCTGTCCGACATGGCCCCCCCTCTCGCCTCCACACCATGCACAACCTTTAGACAGGTTCATAGCGGTGGGGGGGGCACTCCTCCAAACTTGATCCAGGCACTAGTGTGGATACACGATCCTGAATCCTGAATCCCATACCCCACCCTTATGCCCCCCCACCCCCTGTTCAACTATCTCAAATTCTTGGACACCAGATACTCGCAGGCCAAGTGCCCTGGCACCCCCGCAGCCGGGAACACCACCCGCCCTCCACCCCTTCCCAGTCTGCACACACATCCAGAGCACATAAACACATCATGCGAGCTGGACGAGCCGCAGCCTGGATAAATATTTCTGTAGCAGTTAATTAGGTAGAACAGATCCCATCTCAGCATGGAGGAGTCCCTCTCACACTCCCCCCCCCCCCCCAGCTCCCTCAGAGGTAAATTTAGAACGGCCTCCACCAGGCTTACCCCTGCATGTAGAACACACACCCATCCACTTTCACTCTGCTGCTGTCAACTGCAATTAAGGTCATTTAGCTTGTGTGTGTGACGGATCGGCCGGCTCACGGGACAGAACAGGACAGTGGTGTGTTTTCAGAACCTAATGTCTGTTTACATGTATGTGTAACCGAACCCCCACCCTCACCCCCCACCCACATCCTCTTAAATCAATGTGAACTGATTCTCTGGAGGCAACGGTTTATTTTCTGCATAATTCTTATTATCCCGACTAATCTGGACGTTTGAAACTCTCATAATGTCAAACCAAAAAAATAAAACCTCCTTAATGTTTTATTTCTCATGATATTACAGTGAAATGGATCTTAGGAATGAGCTAAATACAACCTTAATGAACTGTTACACCATATTTAAAGCTTTAATATTAATTTAGCAGAAACGAGCCTGAAACGCAGACGTGTGGAAATTTGTTGCTCTTCATCATTCAGGCGCGTGAAGAAGTGAAAACACAAGCGCAAGAAGAGTTCGTCACTCTGCAGAAAGTTTGAAATATTTAAGAGACTCACATATCTTCTCAGGATCCCTGCAGGTTCAGTCCAAGTTTTAGAAATTTGGACTGAACCCGAACCAGAAATTAGACACTTGTAGAAACTCCAGAACAACATGTCTGATTCTGCAGGGTAGCAGGTTAGAAACGGTCCAGTTGGAACGGGCTGAACCAGAATGGTTTGTTAAGAAGGACAGCAGGTGGTGGTTCAACCCCCCCTCCTCCCCAAACACACACACATCTTCCTCATCTGTGATGACGATGAAGACTAAGATGAAAATGATAAAGGTGATGAAGTAGACAAACTGTGTGAGTGATTTATGAAACGTCCTCTACGAGCTTCAGTCAGAAAACCTCGTCCAGAGGTTCTTGTTCCAGCTGTGAATGCTGCTGTAGACGCAGTGTTACATGTCGCAGCTCATTTTCACATCTGGAGAGGAGCCCAGCAGCTTTTTATGCCCTGACACACAACTGTGTGTGTGTGTTTGTCCAGATGTGTGAGATGTGCTCTCTGTGTGTGTCTGCAGATGCCGGTGTGTTCCTACTTTCTGAAGGGAATCTGCAACAACAGCGACTGTCCCTACAGTCACGTCTACGTGTCCCGCAAAGCCGAAGTGTGCGAGGACTTCGTTAAAGGCTACTGTCCAGAGGGCCAGAAGGTAACGATGACTTAATCAGGTGGCTCGTTTCACCTCGGTCTTCTCCTGCAAGGCGTTTCCCAGGAAACGGAAACTTTTCCACTTGATGCTGGTTGGATGTGGTGATCTGACGCCATCATCTCTTGTCACAGTTCTTTCTGTAAGCTGCCCTCGTTATTTTCAGCATACAGTTATATTGTGTAACACGTATAAGGTTCCTGTGGAGTTAAACTGAGGCTTAGGTAAACAAGCAGTTTGGTAAGCGATACGCCGGCTGCACACGCACACATGCATGCACACAGCGACGCACAGGCAGCGACAGCTGCAGGGTGCTGCTCCATAATGGCATAACTGTAGTGTCTGAGTGACACATTGAGGGTCTGATGGGTAACAGAGAGCCACCTACACATGGCTCAAGATGCTCAAGTCACCACACACACACACACACACTGTCCTCCTTTAACATGACCTCTCCCCCCTCCCCTCCCTTTGTCCCCCCCTTCCTCCTTTCTCTGGAGTGTGAAACAGATGCTTTTTCATACTGTCAGACTTCATTTAAATAGTGTGTGTGGAAATGAGCATGTAGAAAACAAGAGAGGTATTAATATTTATTCTATTAGCTGAAGTGCTTAGGTCTGTGATTTTCCCCGCTGTGTGTGTTTGTGCCTGAGTGCACGTGTGTGTGTGTGTTTATGGAGCGCTGCGCTGCGAGGCTCTGCTGGCTGTATGATGGATAGCAGGCAGTAATTATAGATGGGAAAACTGCTGAGGATGGCACTCCTAGCCGAGCCGGCAGACACTCCAGCAGCTCAGGGGTTAAGTCTGCTCCTCGGCTCCATCCTCCTCCTCCTCCCAGACCTGCCACCATCCTGGCTTTGTCTCCCCCTCCACCATGCAGGATGTATCCCATCTTCTGTCCTGAACTTCTCATTTTTACCTGATTTTACTCACAAACAGTTTGAATGAAATGTCAAAGCGGCCATTTTGCTCTACTTAAAACATAAAATAAAGATTTTCCGTGTTTCTGCTGAGCAGCTTCGCTGTATTTAAAGGGAATAAACGTGATATGTCAGCACGCTCATGCAGACCTGGACCAGAAACGTCTTCCATCAGGTTCCTCTCAGTGAGGTTTTTAAACATTTAGGAACTTAGAAGTCAGATTTTTTGATTCCGTTCTGGCTGAATCCATGATTTCAGCTCCTGCACATGGACACGATGTCCTCCAAACCCTCGCAGCTTCCCCTGATAACCGCCTGAAAGATGTCAGCTGAAACCTCTCACTTCCTCATTCTGCTCAGTTTGATCTTCACCATGAGGACATGCAGACAGTTGCTGCCATGTGATTGACTGATAAGACATTGGTGTAAACAAGCAGAACAGGTTGACCTAATAAATAAATAAATAAAGTCTTAATTATCTGTTGACAATTTCGATAAGTTTGCAACTTAAATAAACAAACGTAATTGTGCTGAAGTTGCATCAACATTAAGACTTGACATTGTGAAATAGAAGATCTGTGTTTTTCATCTCGTCTCGCTCAGGAGATTCATTTGCTTAATGAATGTTCAGATTGTTTGCTCACACACGTGCCAGGTCGCAGTTTGACAAAAACAATTTAGAGCTGCGGTAAAAGTGGATTCCACTATTTGGCAGCTTTACAGTGCAGTGGAGGAGCCGTGTTTCTTCTTCTGCACTGAAGCCACCTCTGATTCAACACTATGCTGTTATTTAAATGAATTAGAAACATACTAACATAGATGCTGTGAACCTCATTTTCTACATGTTTCTCTCTTTTACGTTTCATAATTCATCAACCTGGGCTCGTTTATTGTTCTGTTCCACTCAACACAAGTTGTTCTCGATGGGTTTTGGCTTCATGCCCAAGTTGTAAATGCACGCAGTGTCCCTTTTTTATATTTTACTGTCTTTTCCATCCCAGCCTCCCTTCTCCTCGTCTCCTGTCTTGCTTCTCTCACTTCCTTTCTGTCTCGTGGTAAATGTGCTGACTCCTCCTGGTTTTGGCCCAGCAGAGAGCTCTCTAATAGGCCCCAGAGACATCCCAGCATTCCTTAAATCAAGTGGAAAATTGTTAACTTGGTGTAGGATAAAGATGTTCTGTCCACTTTAGCTTTTTTCCCTCCCATTTCCCATCTCTCTCCCTCCTTCGTTTCTGTCTTTTTATGAAAATGAGGATGTATGGAGCTGAGCGGAGCAATCTGAGCTTTGCAGTCAATTTCTCAGACACTTAAACTTCTCACTCCGGTTATGGACTTTCACACAGGAACTCTGTCCTTCTGTGAGCAACAGTATAAGAACCATTATATTTATTCTGCTTAAAGTGGATGTGCAGAATCCGTAAGATACATTTCAACCACTCAGACTAGAGAACACACTCATTATCAGCTTTAATATCTGTTGAGTCATTATATTAAAGAATAATAAATTAATGTGATCCTCAACTGGTCACATCGCATTACTGAACAAAAACTAAACCAAATTCTAAAAGCAGTGTGTGGACATTTACAATATACAATAAAATAATACTATAATTAGTTTGCTGCTTCCATAACAGGGTGTGTAGCGAGCTGATGTGCTAACTCTTACTCGATCAGTTCATCAGTATATTTGGCCCTTTGCTGTTCTTCATCATTCAGGTTTGTGTTATCCGTGTGCCAAGGAGGAAAGACATCAGCAATCATCCTGTAAAAGCAGCAGTTGCTGTGCATCACTGTGGGAAGGGTTGTAAGGTCATAGATGGAAAACATTCAGGACAGCTGCTGATATTCCAGGAATTTAGATCCCGGCAGGTTCGGTCAAAGCTCAGACCTCATGTTGCTCAGAGAAAGTAAAAAAGCCCGGATCTACATGTCAGAGTCTCCAGGCTTCGCTAGCATGTTAAATGTTAAAGTGCAGGAAAAAGGCTCAACCAGTATGCAGGAGAACATGGTCTGCATCAAACAAACTGCTCCTGGAACACAGACCAGAGCAGCGATGAGATATTTAGTGTGAATGCAGAATAAAACAAACAGTTGCTGATTGGTCCTGTTTTATAGTCAGACTGAAACTCCTCCCACAGTCCAACCGATAAAGCCTGAAACTGAAATGTGGTTGATCATGCAGTGGGAGCTTTCTCAGATAACTTTATTCATTTCAAACCACTTAAAAAGAACTTTTCTGGTTCGTATTTCTGCTTTGTGGCGCTTCTTTTAAACTGAATGAAAAGCTGGATCCAAGCCTTACATCACGAGGAAAGTTCGCCTCACCGAAGCCTGAAATGTTTTCTGGTTCTGATTCCGAGAACACGGCTGGAGCCAGATGTGCGTTGTCTCCATCACATGAATGAAATGGTCTTTTACTGGTTCAGTGTGATGCAAATTAACAAATAAGATCAAATTCTGCTTCAAATATATTTACTGTGTTCTTCTTTCCTCTGTATTATGAATTAAAACAACATTAAACAGATTAAATATGAGAACAAATAAAGAAAACTTAATGTAATGAAGGAGTGACGTGTGTATTTACAGTTAACCCTGTTTATAAGTAGGTCAGGTTGCGTCCCGATTTTATTAGGAGAAATTGACGGGTCGCGTTTACTGATCATCAGCAGTTCGGTTCGGTCGGGCAGAATTTTCTGCACTATGCATACGTTTTCTGGAAAAACTGTTTGCTTTGCATTTCCTCCCAAATGATAATCTGCGTCACTTCCTCCTTCTTCTCCGTGCTTTATTGCAGTTGGCATGGCAACGTCACTTTCTTTGCTCGCTGGATAGTCTGTTAGCAAGCGAAGCGAGACTCCTAGCTCTCAGGCGGACTGGCTTGCTGCATCTGAGCGCTGCTGGTGTTGATGCTGCGCGGTGTGAACGCCCCCTTAGACGTGGTTAAAGATCTGATCTGCAACATCTGCAAAGCTGCACCAAATCATCTCCAGCTTGTGTCGATATGCAGATTCCTGTATTTTCATACGGTTGTTAAAAAAAAAGTTTTTTTTTTTTTTTTTTTTTTTTATCACAGAAATCGTTGTTTGATCTGAACATGAATTAGTTTGTAGCATAAATGCTTTACAGTGTAAAAGCTCCGGTTTGACTCAGCAGTGACGTCTGAACCAAATATAATACGATCATCATCCACACCTGCAGAAAACCCGACTCGTTTAGAGAAATGCTGTTTCAAAATCGCAGCCCTATAAGATGATCCGGACAAACATTTGACAGCGAGTTGATCCCGGACGGTTCTGGCACCCGCGGGTGCAGGGACGGGGTGTGTGGGTGGGGACGGGGGCTCTGATGGCAGCAGGACGGGGCCCCTGGGCTCCACAGGGGGAGTTGACCAAGAGTCCACAATGTTCCTGGAAAATCGATCTCTCTTGCCTCAACTCGCACACACTCTATTTCTGGACCAATCTGCTTCCCAGTCCCACACTCCTCACCCCGCCACACACACATCCTAACACACACACTCCCTGCAGCCTGCACTCCACAGTGAATATAATTAGCTTTTCTGACAGGTGGGAGGGATCGGATCTCGTGGAGAATGAAGCTACCAATTTACACCCGCATTACACTCTCATACGCACTCACTTGCAAACATGGATGTGAAAGCTCGCGCTCTCATGTACGGCGCTCCCCAGAATGACATTAACTGCGACACACTCGCTCTGCTTGCACGTTAAAAGATAGGGTGACAGAAACCCAGTCTCTTTAAAGTGGTAACCTACAAAGAAGTGTCTAATGGAGGGGTGGGCCTCATTTTTACCACTTAAAGTCCTGTCACACAAGTCCGGCATGAGATCAGTGGACTGTACGGTCCACTCCACAGATTTGCACCAAGATTCAGTTGGTAAAGAACCAGTAAAGATATTCCAGAATTAAACACCGCCGCCCCTTCAGACATTAACATTAAACCCTTATATCCACGGACAAGCATGGATTTAGAGGTCGGTCATGTTTGCCTTCTCCCCAGATGCACATATGAAAAACATTAGCAGAGTATTTTATACTGGTTTCCAGTTACATTATATTTATCTGCATGTCCCAGATGTTTCTGCACATTAACACACCTGGCTGAAATAAAAGGTTAACGGGCTTGCAGAGAACTAGATTGGATCCATCAATCTGAATCAGATGTTTGTCCTGATGACCAGAACGGAGGAACACTGTATTGTTCTTATTCTCAGATATACGTCGCTTTGGAGAAAAGCGTCTGATAAATGACTCTAAAGTAATATATGTCCTGATCTAAAATCTTAGACTCATGGATTTAATTATAGACATTCCAGGAGCTGTCGTTACCCTGCGGCATCAGGTGATGAGTCAACATGGATGGACTTTTACTGTCTGGAGGGAGCCCAGAGAAGAGACAGGATGACAGACAGATGCTGAATTAGTTGTTACTAATAAATCTATTCAGTAGTGCTGCTATGAAAATGGCCCAAAAAAATCTGATCATGCAGATTGTTTATTGTGCTCTCGGTGTCTTTGCATCAGTTTATTTTAAAGTTATTACTCCCCCCTTGCATCCCGTTAGAGCGACATTAATCCGAGTCAGACTGCGCTGCTTGACTTTAACACTAGAACCGCCAACATTCCAAACTTCCTAGAACCGCCGAAGCGGGTAAAAGTTACCACCCCCTGCTAGAACAGTGCAAATGATGCCAAGATGCATCGAATCTTCATCCTCGGTTCATGACTCATTACCGGGTAAAAATGTCGGATCGATCGCTTCATGCCACCACTGATTCCTCCGCCGTTTCGTCCGATTCCGACTCACCAACATCCAGAGCGACTTCTTCTCCCTCCGGTTCTCCATCACTCAGATCTTGGGATAATAACTAAGTTTCTTTATCTCTTCTATTCATCCATTTGTTATATGTAGCAGTAGATTAGCCGAAACGATTATAAAATCCTTTTACTTACTGACAGCTATTGAACTTACGTACGTTAGTTGGCGCGAATGGGCGTGGCGCAGAAACATCTGACAGCTGGACACAGTGCATTAAACTAGATGGTAGAAATTACCTCCGTGGCGGTTCTAGGTATAAATGCTCAGATTTCTTTTCATTTGTGATCACACACTCACCAAAATTTAATATGTATTTACTGGACCCATTTCAGAAAAAGTCATGAATTGAGAGAAGTGTGGATTTTAATTTAACAGAGATACAAGTGTTTTACCGAGGAGGTAAAAATGACCCGCTTGGCGGTTCTAATGTTAAACAGGGAAAAAATAACTAAGCTTAGATGCCGGAAGTATCTATATTATGAACTAATGGCAGTATCTGCAAAGTCGAACCAACCTGATTTGTCCATCTGTCCATTTCCACCTGCAGACAGAGACGGAGTCCATTTTCATTTACAACCAGTCCAGTCGTAAAGAAAACATGATAGAACGAACATTTATTAGCACAATAGATGCAAGCAATTGCTCAAATGGACAAAAACTGTCAAATAGTCACAAAAAGTCTTACAATCAATGCAGATGCTGAAAATGGTCTGAAATAAACCACAATGTGAGTTTTCCCAGTATATGACAGTTCATTCTGAATAATTGTTTACTCCCAAAACCTTCTTCCATTCTGCCTCAGACATGTTTGATTAGCATCATCTCTCCAAGCTTTAGAACGGTAACCTGGCAGTGAATAAGAAGAGCCCGCAGTGTTGTGAGGATAAAACTGGGATTGGGATGAAACGAAATATGATTTGAATAGTTCCAGACCAGTTTGGAATGATTTCAGCCTCAGCAGAGGGTGATGGTGCAGACTGCTGCTGCTGGTTTACTCCAGTCCAAGTAGTTCTTCTAACTAGAGACAGAAACTGTGACATATCTCATCTCCTGATATCTGGTCTGGGATATCTGGTCTGGGATAACTGGTCTTTAAACCTTTACCAATGAAAGACTGGGAGCTGTTTCACCCGGAAGACCTTATTCTGGTGTATCTTCATCATGTGGTTGCTCCCTTTCTACAGGTGAAACTTTTCTCCCAGCAGGTTTCACAGATGTGATTTCTGCTGACGTGTGTGTGTTTTATCTCCAGTGTAAGAAGAAACACACTCTGGTTTGTCCAGACTTCTCTAAGACGGGTTCCTGTCCGCGCGGTTCCCGCTGCAAGCTGCAGCATCGCCAACGAGTCAAACGTAGCGCCAGCAACACGGCCGCCCCTCCGGCCAAGAAAGCTCGCAGCAAAGAGAGTTTGGAGAGGTTAGCGATGCAGCTCGCTGTGTTCAGACAGGCCTCAGTGTCTTCACGCTACCGCTAATGAACCCCCTTCCTTTCTCCCAGGCCGCATCTGTCTGTCCTCATGCCGCAGGACATACAGGCAACTCCTGGGACATCCGCTGCGGGTCCTCTGGCTCTGCCGTCGTTCATCTCCCTCTCCAGCTCTCCAGAGGAGGCAGATGCACCGGACACGCTGCCCACAGCTGAAGTCAAAGGTTTGTAATGCGATGGTGTTCTGGTGTCATGTTGGGGTCCGTCGGGGGTCTCGATAAGCATCCTGCTCTGGATTGGACAGACCTTTCATTTGCCTGATGGTCAAACAGAACGAACTGGGTTTACACAATCTCCTGCTGGAAATGTTTTCCGGCAGCTCGCATCCTAAACATTTCTATGTTGGACGTTATGAGACAGAAACGTTGACCGAGAGGCGGATTGTCCAGGATTCTGGATGGGAATAATCCATCTGTCTGCAGATGGATAACGGGGATCAGAGTGTGTGCGAAGATGCTGAGGGGAGGACTAGAAACGCCCAGAGCTCAGAGGTGGTAATATTTAGGTTTTGGGTTGGATTTTGAAGATAGAGGTTGAGACGTTGAAACGAATAGACGGAGGATGTGTGTTGTGTCTGCAGAGACGTTAGTGATAATGAGAAGCATTTTGTTTGTTTAGATCCTAAATTTTATCATCAAATTCAGGTTTGTTGTTTAGCTGTTGCATTGACAATAAATCTGTAGTGAAGTAGAATAAGAGAATAATTGCACATTATCTCTAAATGAAATACACTTTGCTTGTAGTTTTGATGACTGTCGCTGTCTTTTTCCTTAAATATGCTAAATATGGCGACTTTTAACTCATTATTACAGCAGAGCGTCATACTGCAGCGATTTTAAGCATTTTGTCTCATCTGTCAGTTCCTACAGGAAATGGAGTCGTTCCTGCACCGGCGAAGTCTGCTTTCCATTTGCAGAAACCACAAAGGCAGTTTAGCAGCGAATGTCTGGATTTGGATGACTTAAAGTTTGTTTTGGTGTTTTTTTCATTGATACCAGTAAAACTGAAGATTAAAAAAACACATCAGAAACTCACACAAAGTAAAACTTAATGTCCAATTTGCAGAAATTTAGGGAAGATTTCTGCTCATTTGGTTAAAGTGTTGGACTGTTTGCTTAAACCTGAACCTCGTCTCGTCTGGGGGGGTAATTCCTTTTATACCCAGTCACAGCACTCACCTGTTTCCAGTAAAAAAAATCAAGCTCATCAGCTGGAGATGAAACATCTTGTCTTTTCGTTGTGTATTTAGTTAAAAACGGATTTCCAGCGATCTTTATGTTCTTTTTATTGACCTTGTGAACAACATTATTGACTGTGTTTGTACATTCTCCTCAGCAGCATCTCTAACCTCATATCCTCACCGTTTCCTTCATTTTCCTGCTTTATTCATGTGAGTTTCTGTGGAGAGTCTCTGGGAAATGTGGATCTTTGTAGATCTGCTGTGATCATGTGCTCGCTGCTGTCCGGCTGCTTTGTGCTTTTAAGTATTACTAATGACACGGCGCTGCCTCGCTAAAGCTCCACGCCCCCCAGAGCCTCATTAAAGGTGGAACTCAGCCAAAAAAGCTCCTCTTCACTTTGCATAAATTAGCTCCGGCGTCATACATCAGTGCCAAACTGCAAGTTCCCGCGCACACATTTTCCTCACACCTTCATCCATCCCTGTTGTCCCGTTCTCTTCTTCATTTACTCACCAGCTCAGACGTCATCACTCAACATTTTAACACACAGAAGATCAGTCACGCATGAACAAACACACACCATCGATCAGATTCTTTTTGTTTCTCCTTCTCCTTTCAATCCTGCGTGTTTTCGTCCACAGAGAAGAAGCTGCAGATCAAACCTCGGCTGTGAGAGAGCAGCGGGATGGAGGTTTGTCAGGACACCTGCTCTGCGTCCGTCACTCAGGGTCTGAAAGTTTTATCTTCTTTTTAAAAAACTCTTTTACATGAATTTGAGTCTTTTTGGTTCCAGTTTGTTTGTATATTTTCCTGAGATTTGTGTAAATGAAAAAAAAATAAATAAAGTCTGCGTGTGTCTTGTGTCGTGTCGGCGCTGGGACTGTGTTTATGGGCTGTGCGTGTGTTTCCGTGTGGTCACATGACCCGCCAGCTTTCATCAGGAAGGTGGTGACAGAAGCAGCAGTGGTCCTCATTTAAACGGCAGAGCTGGAGACACATGAGCACACGGTGACTTCACCCTCAGCAGGACCTGTGTGTGTGGGTGTGTGGGTGTGTGAGCTATGCCAAGCACACACAGCAGTCACACACTTCTATCAACACTGAAACTCCATTTGGACATAATTAATGCACCACATTGTGGTCATAAAGCAACGTAAATGTCCCGCCGGTCTGGTTCTGCTTCGGGGATTAAAAAGGACAAATCTGCATGTTTCATGTTGCAGAGGAACAAAAAAAATCCATAAAATCTCTTCGGTACTTCTGAGGACATGGCAGAAGTAATTAGGAAATGCAGGATAAAACATCTTTATTAAAAAAAAAAAAAAACTTTATAAAAATGTTAAATGTCGACACAAACTTGAAGAATTTTCCCCAAAAGCTTGTATTTAATCCATCCATCCATTATCTACCGCTTATTCCCTAAACGTGGTCGCAGGGGGGGCTGGAGCCAATCCCAGCTGGGCGAGAGGCGGGGTACTCTGGACAGGTCGCCAGTCGGCTTGTATTTAAATTAAGCTGATATTAATTATGTTAAATAAAGTGTTTTGCGTGCTGCATGATTCATAAAAATGATTAAACCATTTCTGTTTTAGTGTCTCGCGAATGCATTTAATTTATTCTTCCATTTTGTGTTGTCATTTTTGTCATTGTGTAAAAAAAATTCACAGTGCTTTATAAATAAAGCTGCTTATGTTTTGTTGCGGTATGTTGCTGTATGAGACGTCTTTCAGCAGGCGAAAAGAGTTTCAGAGCTCTGCAGAAACGGACCAGAACCTGCTTTCCTTCCTGTCGCTGCGGAGATGGACAAACAAAACAAGCAGGAGACTCTCACTGAGTTGTGATGCAGCAGGAAAGAAAACATCTGTTGACACATCTGCAGTCTCAGAATGCAACATCCTGCAGGTCCTGGAAGACGAGTTGAAACGCTCGAATCGCTGCCAGCATCAGGATCTCTGCTTGAACAATGGCCAACGAGTTAAAGGCTCTGCAGCTTCTGTTGCAACGCATCAGGTTAGTAACCAGTGGTGGCATTATGGGGGTGCCAGAGGGGGCTCAGTCCCACTGATAGTCTTTCATGCTGGACTTTATTTGCCACAGGTTCCTGGTTTTTCTTTTACTTTTATTTGTCTTAAATGGATTGATGATGCAGATGATGTATTTACATAAAGTGTTTCCTGTATCAGCTGCAAACGGCAACAGATCAATATTTATATGGAGTAACTGTTTTGAACTAATATCCACTAATAAAAATGCATTTCACCTGCAAAATAATGCACACCTGGTAGCCGCAGATGGCACACCTGGTAGCCGCAGGTCGCACACCTGGTAGCCACAAGTCGCACACCTGGTAGCTGCAGGTCGCACACCTGGTAGCTGCAAGTCGCACACCTGGTAGCTGCAGGTCGCACACCTGGTAGCCGCAGGTGGCACACCTGGTAGCTGCAAGTCGCACACCTGGTAGCCGCAGGTGGCACACCTGGTAGCCGCAGGTGGCACATTTGGTAGCTGCAAGTCGCACACCTGGTAGCCGCAGGTGGCACACCTGGTAGCTGCAAGTCGCACACCTGGTAGCCGCAGGTCGCACACCTGGTAGCCGCAGGTCACACATCTGGTAGCCGCAGGTGGCACACCTGGTAGCCGCAGGTGGCACACCTGGTAGCCGCAGGTGGCACACCTGGTAGCTGCAGGTCGCACACCTGGTAGCCGCAGGTGGCACACCTGGTAGCCGCAGGTGGCACACCTGGTAGCTGCAGGTGGCACACCTGGTAGCTGAAGGTCGCACACCTGGTAGCCGCAGGTCGCACATCGTGTAGCCACAGGTCGCACACCTGGTAGCCGCAAGTCACACACCTGGTAGCCGCAGGTGGCACACCTGGTAGCCGCAGGTCGCACACCTGGTAGCCGCAGGTCGCACACCTGGTAGCTGCAGGTCGCACACCTGGTAGCCGCAGGTGGCACACCGTGTAGCCGCAGGTCCCACACCTGGTAGCCGCAGGTCGCACACCGTGTAGCCGCAGGTCGCACACCGTGTAGCCTGAGGTCCC
>JBAMHX010000016.1:1484666-1495638 GCA_037177515.1 Pseudomugil tenellus | reverse complement strand
TTTCTTTTTTTCCGGGGAAAAAGGGAAGGTTTTTTTTTTGAGGTGGGGGTTTTTTGGGGGGGGGTTTTTTTTTTTGGGTCCTGACTTTTTTTTTCCCCCCCCCCCCCCCCCCCCCCCTCGCTTGTCCTCTCCGCTCCCCCTCTCCTCGGCGAGGGCATTGTGAGAGCAGTAAGTGCTTGACCGCAGAGGGGAAGTTGGCTCGGAGAATAGGAAGTGCTTGGCGCAGCAAGTCAGGGACTAAAAAGTTCCCCAAGTTTTTCTCCATCCATCCCTCCCTCCTGCCTCCCCTCTGCGTCTCCCAACCTCGCTCACTCTCTTATTTCTTCCCTTGAAATTTCTCTTAGGAGATTATCCGCAGGTAAGCTTGTTACCTCTGCTGGCCTGCGTCAGCAGCTCTTCGCTCTGCACTGACCACTGAGGGATGAGGAGATGTGGATGGAGAGAAGAGAGGGGCTTGCGTTGTGGAGGCTGGAGGGGGGTCAGCGAGCCAGGGAAGGAGGCGTAGAGCAGCAGGGGGACATGGGATGGTCGCTGGTAGTGATGCTGGGGGTGTGGGGGCTTCACAACTTTGCAGTAACGCACCGTGACGACATCATAAGACTGAGCAAATGACTCCGCTGCCTCTCCAGGGGGATGCTGAGGAGGAAGGGGGGAGGGAGTCAGGGACACAAAGCTGTCCTCTTGTGAAGGGATCTTCATCCCTGCGGCACCCATCTAACCCCCCCATTTCCTCAGGAACACACACAGTCCATCTGTGATGACCAGGTAGTCAGACACACTGGAAAGAGGCCAAAATTGATTGCATCCAGTCACTCACAAAGCACATTAATGGAGATGACAAACAGAAAAAAGGTTATTACCAGACTCCATCTAAGCCATACTGACTGTCTTTCTGCCTGTGTGTGTGTGTGTGTGTGTTCACTCTTCTCAGTTGGCCATGTGCACTTTCATTTAATAGTTTGATCAAATTAAAGGAAGTATATAAAGGAATAATAAAAGTAAAAAAAAACAAAATAAATGTAAATTTATATATTTTTAATTTAATAGATTTAATTTTTATTTTTTACAGTCGTGTTAAAAAACATCATTCACATTAAGTTACAGTGAGAGATTATATTGTGACACTATTATGTTAACAGTTTGTCAACCCTCAGTAATGTTTCTTGTGTACATAAACACAGAAAAACTATTGTATTACCTCCATAAAAGTTAAGCAGAAGAAGAGTTCAGTTCACAAACCGATGAAGAAGAATAAGGGAATGATTGGAAGATTTTAGAGACTTTACAGGAACACAAGACTTAATGCAGAATATGTAACTGATGAAGATGCACAATGCCATATAGAGGCGACCTGTAGATTGGAGTATCAGGCCCAGTGAGAATCAGGCTGGCAGGAGAACATCCTCCAGACCCTGCTGCCCCCACATCCAGAACCGACTGGACCAGACTGACCCAGGCGGCCAGCGCTACTGATCAGGAAAGACTTGTTCAGATTTGATGAGAATTTATGAGACAGTCTTCTGTCTGTCTACTCCTGCATAACAAACTCTGCATATTTAAATTAACGGCAAAGCCGTGTTTTACTTTTTTAGTTATAAGGATGTGTTTTGTACATGCAGGTGCACATTTCGGTAATGTGTAAGTTTGTGTTGGGGTGTAAGAGCTGTGTGTGTGTGTGTGTTGTTTTTGTGTGTGTGTGTGTGTGTGTGTGTGTGTGTGTGTGTGTGTGTGTGTACTGACTGAGAGGCTTACAGAAGCCTTCACAAGCTGGGTTTCCCTGTCGTGCAGGCTTTGGGGTGGGGGATGGAGGGATTGGAAGAACTCTTTAGAAGAGTGGAGATATAAACGGGGGAAGTGAGGGGGATGAAAGGGATGTACTCCTCCAGACATGGAGGGGAAATCTGTTCAAATCTTCCCTTGTTAGAGGAGAGAAGGATCAATACAGTGGTTGAGTCTCCACTTCCACTTCATCTAACATGATCTTCTTCCTCTCTGCTCATCTTCATCCCTATGTGTCTCTTTCTCACCTTTGTCATCTCTTTGCTTGTTCCCTTGATCATTACAAATCTAATATAGAATATAAATCCCAAGCACAGGTGGGTCTGACTGGCAGAGGAACACAAACTACAGTCGTTATTCTCCAAAGTTTTAATTAATAATTTGTTTTCCTTCACAAGGTGTCCCACCGGAGCGAGAGGAAGCAAACATGGGTAGAGGTGTGTAGTAACACCACCATGGGAAGGGCGGACTGGTCTGCAAAGCGTAAAGGGAAGATGGGACTGGGTCACAGGGGAGACTCGGGGCCGAGGGGATCAGCTACCTGTCATGAATTAATCAGTCTCCTACAGATCACTCTGGTGAATTCATTAGCAGCTCCGACTCCTCCATGAATTAATGAATTATTTTAACAAGGTGACAAAGTTATGCTCAAAAATAAACTCCACATCTGGAGTGAAATGATCCAGAGAAGGCAAATTTATTCTTTTAACCATGTTTCACAGTGTTTTTTAACCTTCATAAATAGTTTTTTATTTGATTTATGTGGTGTTAACGTGTGTGTGAGACCAGTTCAAGGAATAAGAATTCCCACTGGTCCTGATCCGGTGCCATGGATAGCCCACTCCGTTGAGAGCAGAGCAAACACGTATTCCAACCGCAGACCAAAGAAGCAGAGTTTAGAGGAAAGTGTGCATTTACATTTTTAATGCAAGGACTATATTAAATACGATAAACCTTGAGAGCATCAATACCACAAAGAAATATTTTTTTAAAAGGAAAAAAACAGAAGAGTTCATAATATAATAATTAGATTGAATACAGATTAATAAATTAAAAAAGAACTAGACATAATTCCGTTTGAAATGATAAAAACTAATTAAAATGCAAATCAAAATATTGCCATTTATTAAATGAAAGAATATATAATATCTTAAAGTAATAATTAAATATAACATAATGCAAATGAACCTGCATTAACCCTTTAAAAACAGCAGTGTTATTTTCATCCATGGGGGAAGGGCATTTCTCTGAGCATCTTCAAGTGATTTCTGTCTGTGTACAACTAAAACTACAAAGTAATGAAAATATATAGACATTTATGTTATAAAGTTATAAAATAATTAAATTATTCCAGAAATATTAAAAATACACAAAAATGTACATTATTTATAATCACATTTTGCTAAACACACTAAACTCACTGATCCAAAACATAAAATGTACAAAAATACAGAAAATAACTTTAAAAATATACAGTTTTTTTCAACAATAGATTTTTTTAGATCAAATTTCAGAGCACACATGTGTTTTGATTTGTTTATTTAATCTGAAATACAAAACAACTGAAATACACAATACATGAGCTTGACATCAAACTCATCAAGCCTGCTAGTTAAGTCTGATGCGTGTTGCAGCAGGGAAACTCCTAACACTTACAGTTAAGGTTCAAAGTTACCCCACCTGACCTAGAGTAAGTACAATATAAATAAAAAAAAGCTTTAGAACAGGGGTGTTAAACTCAGATTCATAGAGGGCCAAAATTAAAAACTGGGTCTAAGTCGCGGACCAAACTAAATATTTATTTTCAACATAATCTTCACACGTCTGTAACTTTTTCTCCGAATTAAACCAATGTTTAATAAATTTTGCTTAAACTTTTTCCAAAAAGGATTAACAAATGAAAAATAAAATATTTAATTAATAATTTATCTGTAGCTTTAAAGCTCTTTTAATTTTTGTTTTAGTTTTTTTTGTTCACAAGCCAACAAGTAAAAAAAAGAATTTGCTTCTATGAAAATCCAATCTTTTGACTATCAACAGTCCATAGTTAACCAAAAATGTCAATCCAAGCTTAGCTTGCTACACTGTTACTCTGATGCACCTGGGTCTAAACCAGATACTTGGCATGTCTTCTTAGACACAAACTCTGGGGTCTGAGCTGAGGAAATCCTCAGGACTGAATGAAAGTGCCTGTCAGTTAATTACATAAAAAATCCGTTATTAATTCCAGAGGGAAAATCAAGTTCTGTAGTCATTTGGTTCAGCTGGTTGTGGTTATTTAGCTGGAACCAGGCAGGATGTTTTCCACATCACTGAAATTCATTTGTCACTCAGACTGGTTTTATACTGGAGAATCGGACATAGTTGTCTTGAGCAGGTCTTGAGAACTCTGGGACTGACACGATCTGGACCTGCAGCCTTGTTCTTGTTCAGTTTCATCAGTTGTTTCATGACTTGATTACAGGAGAAAGACAGAGTGGAGGTGGAGGCAGAGGGGGTTTCAGGAAGTCCTGATGTGGAAGGAGATGAGGTTGTGTTCAGGTGACTGAGCTGCAGGTGACAGAGTGGAGGAGTGACAGGAAAGCTGTAGGCTCATGGGGCTAGCATGCGGGCTCTTTTCAGCTAGCAGTTCCATGTTTCTTGTGCAGATCTTCTCTTTAAGAGTAACATGTCCAGGATGACACCAACGCTGGTTAACCAGTACTGCAACTCCGCCTCCCTTTATTTTTTTCGAACAAACCATCTTGAAGCCAGATGCATTACAGTTAGCAGATGCATGTTCAGTTAGCACCTGGAGCTTGTCAGTTTTGTTAGCTAGCAAGCTAACGTTAACTATTGGGAAGAAACGGTTAAATAAGTGTCGTTGCCATGGAGACTCACCATAACACGTCTTAAAAGAGCAAAAAAATATGCAGAAAATTTCCCGTGCAGCACAGCTTCTTACCAGCATGAAAAGTCTCCTTGGAAAACACAAATTAACACCTCACGTCTTAAAGAAGATGCTTGTATTACAAAAAACACAAAAGTTAAGACGGCTCTACTGCAGTTTCCAGCCACCTCGTAAGACAACTCTTGTGTGGTGTTTTGTTTTGCAAGCTCAGCCACGTGTTTGTGCTCAGGGTGGAACCCGGCTTTCATCTGCTCAGATAGGATCCAGCTTCTATGCAATCAGATTTAGAGTTATAGAAAATGATGACAGGTTCCAACTTCCATTTGAGCATCTGAGGGTCTCAGCTGCTTCTTCCATACAGTCCAGTGTGGCTCAGCTGTGTGACCTGAAGCGCTGCAGGTCTCTGTGAGCAAGGAGGAAGCAAGTGTACCCCCTAATCACTCATGTTCAGAAGAACTCTTAATAATACTGATTGGGAAGACTGAATTAGTTGTACATTTTTATGGGATACTTGAAGGGACCCAGACTCCTGTATCGTCCGGATAAGTTGGGTTTGCGACCCCTGGTCTCATGTAAGCTTGCAATTATCAGAGTTTCTGTCCTTCAAAGACGATGATCCCAATCTTTGTAACCAACAATAAGAAAAATCCTCTGACAGTTAAATAGAAAGGAAAGTAAATTTGTTTTGACTCCTCAGATCGCTGCTGTGCTGCAGGTTATCGCCCGCTGGCCGTTTCTGCTGACCACTCTGGATGGATTAATGAGTGTAGGATCTTAGGAATGTTAATTAATTTGATTATGTGCGGGTGGGGGGAGAACAGGGAGGGGTCTCTGGTTAGCTGGAGTGGGAGGTGGATGTGTGAGGGGTTTTATCAAAGAAGGGTGGGGGGCAGGGCCTCCCCCAAAAGATAAATAGGTCTTGTGGCTTGAGCCAGCTTTGCTTGCCTTTAATATATAGCATGTGCTGCCACATAGTCAATGCACTTTTAATTCACCCCTTACTACGCACACAAATGTTAACAATCCTGTATGCACATGCACACACAGACACACACACACGGGCATTCATTACCCCTTTTACTAATGGAAATCTAATCATTACTCCACCTGCTTGTTCACACACATGCATGCACACAGCTCTGTGGTTTATTTATCACAGATATCCCCTGGTGTATTAATACGGGACCACAGGGGGGTGTTTATATGCTTATGAAGCCGCACAGCAAAGTCAGACTAATTGTATTAACCTACCCAAAGAGAATCTCATGATTCTGACCCCAAGCTGTTTATGACCTGCAGATCAATGTACCTCTTCACTCAGTTTTCTTTGGTTTCTTCCTCTTTTCTCCCCTACTGTGGCTCCATCACTCAACTTCTCTGTGTTTTGGTTGTGGCTCAGTCATCCCCACCTCCCGCTGTGTAATTATCATCATCGTTAAGATACTGTATTATGATTGAGGCCTGACCGTAAAAGCACACCAGTAAAAAATGGAGTGGCGCAAACAAACGTGCGCTTTACGGCTGCGGCCTGGCGATGCTGATACGGGACAGCAGTTACGGCCATTTGGAGTCTATTCCACTGACATTTTCATTTCATATTTAATTGCACACTGGTGATTATGGCACTTAAGGTTTTATTTTGCATTTATCTAATGGTGCTCTGGTGGCCGTGTGGTGACAGGTTTTTATTTTATTCGGTGCTCAATCAGGCTGAATTTACTTTCAATTTGCCTCATTTGATTAGTCAGAGAAAATATTAGCTTAAAAATATTATAAACACAGTACTGATTCCTCATATGTGTAGTATAAGCCAGTCAGACAGAATCATTATGTGAATCTCTGTAGTCCACTAGTTTGTTCTGATTTTGTTCTATTTTATCTTCAGAGGTACAATGAAAGTTGGAATGTTTTTGCAATTGCCCTGCAGCATCTCCAGGCTGAAAAACAAACCAGTTTTCCAGTTGGATGACATGAGTCTCATTATCTCACACGCCAACTCGTGGATATCGACACACTTGTTTGAACAAGAAGGAGAACTTCAGCTGAGGAAAAGATGAAAAGGCAGACAGAAAGAGACAGAGCAAGAGGTAAGACCAGACCATTTGTTTAAACTGGAATTTTTCTTTACTATTTTATATTTACAATATTTCTTTGCATTTATCTAACTTATCACATTAGGGACTTGCTAAAGTCCCCGTTGAACTAAAATATATGTTTTTAAATGATTTTTTGCTGTTTTTTGCGTAATCCAACTGCAAGTTACTAGAAGATATAAACTATCGTGGATACTTCCCAGCACTAGTTCAAAACAGGTGGATTCTTCCATTTTCAGTCCATAGAAACAAGCTGCATGGTGTGCTTCTTGGGTGTAAAGATGGTCTTTCTTTTGTGCTCTTTAGTTAAGAGATTCCTATGAAAGATAAGAAAATTTAAAAAGCCTTTATTATGTCACAGCAGTTTAGCCTTAAGTGGTATTCGTCAGGGCAAGAGATGTTTGGAAGCTCAATTCTCTGTTAAAAAGGTGAGACACAGCTGCTCTATGTGGGCAGGTGATTAGTCATCTATCATGATCATGATTTCATTGATCAACTATCGATGAAAAAGTGAAAAAGAGTTCCACGTGTTGTTGGCTTGTTGCTGCAAATTTAAGCTTGATAAATATAAAATTGATTAAAGTAACATGCACATATATAAATAAATCTATAACCAAACATGCACACCTACACATGCATACAAATGGATATACCTACGGATATGACTCAATCCATGCAACATATCTTCATTGCTCAACATCTCCTGACAACCAGTGTTACCATAGCGACAGCCAGTCATCACAAAATCTGTGTCCCAGTGGAGACAGAGCCAGGCAGGGCCAGGACAGCGTTTGTCACAACCGCCCAGTGTCCCAACGCAGCCGAGCTCGCAGTCAGAGCTCATCGCACAGCGGCATCTCCGCCAGTCAGCGGCAGTTTGAGAGAACAGACAGGTGGAGGAGAGAGGAAGAGGACAGGTGGAGAGTGGGGGAGCCAGGCCGTCTTGTTTTCTGTGAGGAGTCATTAAAATATTTTCTCTTTTTGTCTTGTTATTGGCATTTTGTCATTCCGGCGCTCATCATTTACCCCATTTGTAAAGAGAAGGGATAGAATCTGCTGTGTATCGCGAGGCTGGTTGCACTGATCACATCCGCCTCTGCTGTCCCGTCTGAGAAGAGGCGCTCGCTCTGACAGCTGCTGCTGTTTTATTAATACAACGCATGGCTTTAAAGCAGACAAACATCTCTATAGGAGGCCATTACTCTTTTGTTTCATATCTCTTTCTCTGTCTTTGTGAGAGGAGAGGTAAACAAATCCTCCTGCCTGTAGTCCACGGAGGAAGAAGAGAGGATGACGGCTGTTTGTCGGCCCATGACAAGTCATCAGTCAGTTTGGGTTTAGAACAAAAGGACATCAATATATTGTATTTTTCTTATCAATAAATTACTAGAAATGAAAGGATTCAAGCGTGAAACATAAGACAACCAGTTATTCCATTGTTATTATTATTAATGGTAGTTTATTACAAATGGAAAACAACCATATTAGAGCCTAAATTTATTTGTGTGTGTGTGTATTTATTTATTTGCCAGGTCCTGTTAATGGTCACCTTTCTGTAGGTGCCCATGGAAACATGACATTAAAACAACACACTCATCTATGCTTGTAGTAGAACTCATCACCCTAAACAAAACCATTCATAAGACTAAAAATATTATTTTATATTATTAGTAGGGGTGTGTATCAGCAAGAGTCTGGCAATACGATATCATAATACAGAGGTAGCGATACGATATATTGTGATGCTATAAACATGGTTAAATAAAATGCAATTTTTCTTTACTAAAATGTAATAGTAGGAAAACCGAGCCAAGTGGGGGGAGGGGGGTCTATTTTCTTAATATAAAAGCACTCTTTGTGTACAAGATGAATAAAGAAATTAAAATCGGCCTCATAAGTGAAAATATGCTCATAAAAAGATCGATACAGTTTTGCATTTCAATTTATAAAAAATATTGCGATATAACGATATATCGATATTTTCTTACAGCCCTACTTCCAAAAAGTTGCCATCAGTACTTTGCAAGTGGAGTCATCCTCACATCCACTAAAGTAATGGTTCCCAATCTGGGAGGCCCAGCCTCTAATGGGGGCTAAGCTGGGTTAACCCTTAAAGACCCATAAAAAACCAGTGAGAAAAGTCCAATCTTTTGAATATGGGGTTTTAATTTGTCCCATTAACAAAAAATATATATAAGAAGGATCACAATTTTTAGAGATATTTACCTTTTATAATCATGTGATGTCATCATTCATATTGTATAAGATTCTGCTTTCTGGTGTCCATTAAAGAGCAGAAAAAATCTTTTTGCGTTCTACAGAATTTTGTTTTTACCATAAAACGATGCAGAATATCTGAGAAACTATGTGTGTCCTTTATGTCACACAAGATTCTTATGGGTTAAATAAAAGTTTTAGTTTTTGCAGCAATGGAGAAACAATGTTGGGTCAATAACAAACAGGAAACCATGACCAGGCATGTGTTGTCTACGGTTTGACCAGTACAGCGCCCGTTGATCAGGGCCGACCACACTGTGCCGTTTGTCTCAGAATATCAACCATAATAAGTATTTTATCCTAATTAGTCTGATTACGGCTCATGTGGACCATACCAGTTGCATATCTGCAGCTTCGGGACGGATTGCACAGAGAAAATAAGTCAGCTTTTACATTTGAAGTGTCTGTAATGAAGCACCACCAGCAACAGATTCAACCAGACTCTTTGTTTTCATTCATGTGTTTCTTCTGCATCTTCCCAACTGCACACCTTCCCTCTAATAACACGGAAAGTGTTAAAGAAGCTGCGAAGCTCACTTTTATTTGTACAAGGAGAGGATTGCTCCTTTAAATCCCACCATAAAGGACGGTTAGAGAAAAAACTCACAAATCAGATAAGTAAAAGCAGGTCGAACAGGAGCAGCCATCAGTGAAGACACATTCATGGAAAACATGTTGGAGGTGTTTCCTGCTGTGTGCTTCTAATCACTGAGATAAAGCCTCGCCTCTTGTGGGCTCATGGCCTACATCAGCGCTCAACCGCATGTCTGCAGAACTTGCTGTAAACGCTCCGTAAGCACTTTATCAGAAACGCTTGTTCTTTTAGTCTTTTTCTGCTTTCTTGTTGTTTTGTTTTTCCTCCTCCTCACCCCCCACCCCCCACCCACCCCCGTCTTCCTTACAGAAAAAGAAACCTGCATTCTGACACTCATTAAAGGAGAAAAGAGGAGAGAGAGAAAAGACAAGAAAACATCAAGAGATGGAAGCGAGGCGCTCTCTCGCCCGCCTTTCTCCATCCTGCGGTCACGTACCGCCGTTGCGGCGCTGGGAGCTGCGCTTGTTATCCAGATCAGACTTCCTCACCAGCCACCTCGTATAAAGACGATCAATTATGGATCAAAAATGAGGGCTTTTCTTTAATTCATCGCAGCTTCCCTTCCACAATCTGTCCTCCTCCACCGTGTGGAGGAATCACAGACATGGCGGCCCGTGGGTCACAGGAAGTGTTCCTCTGATCCAGGTGCGCCGCATCTCTGCAGAATATATCCGCACTTCCATGTCTTCATTTCTCTCCTCTTTCCTGAAAGTGGAGTCGTGAATAAAAAAATCACAGAAAGGCTGAGTAAAAGTGGACGATGGATAAGTTGCAGGTGTATTTTAAGCACAGCAGAGGAACTAAACATTTGTGTGGTGTCATGTTCACGGACCTCCGTGTGTTTTTTAACATCAGGAATAACGTCCACATCCGGATGGATTGGAAGCTTCTTCAGGAGCCTGCCAGACGTTTCTGTACTTATGTTTAGTATAAAGATCCGCACGAGGGTCCAGATCTATTCTGTACTGCATCTTTGTTTTCCATTGCTCTGCTGTACGACACCAGTTTGTCGAACCAGATTGGGGTCCTCGAGGAATCCAGACTGGAGACCAGTTCAGAATCCAGACCGGAGACCAGTCCAGAATACAGACCGGAGACCAGTTCAGAATCCAGACCGGAGACCAGTTCATAATCCAGACCGGAGACCAGTTCAGAATCCAGACCGGAGACCAGTTCAGAATCCAGACCAGAGACCAGTTCAGAATACAGACCAGAGACCAGTTCAGGATCCAGACTGGAGACCAGTTCAGAATCCAGACCAGAGACCAGTTCAGAATCCAGACCGGAGACTAGTTCAAAATCCAGACCAGAGACCAGTTCAGAATCCAGACCGAAGAC
>JBAMHX010000016.1:1459702-1470856 GCA_037177515.1 Pseudomugil tenellus | reverse complement strand
TATATACGTATTATATATATATATATAAACAGTTTCAGTTGAGTGTAAAGCTGTATTATCATTGTTCTAGTGTCAACATTGAGCAGAGCTCCTTCCTCTGCTCCCTTCACCCGGTTTCTCCTGCCGTCTGTCACCTCTGAGCTTTTATACAATGGGACGTGTACGACTGACCCAATCTAAAGCACTAACAGACTGTCTGGGCCCTTAACGGCTGCTAAAAAGAGACGGACTATTAACCTCCATCACCCAGCCTCCTTCATGTTCACTCACTTGTCACTCTCTTTTCAGTCCCCGCTTCCAGTTCACCATCCTGGAATTGGCTGGCCGTAAGCGGCTGGTGGGTGACAGGGGCCAGAGACGGGTTAAGAGCTGGATCGCTGCTTGTGTGACATCTCATCTTGCTTGCTTTTATAGGCGTTCACTCCAGCACTGACCATTTTGCCTTGAAGTAATTAGTTATTGGACTGATACAGCTGCTAATGCAGGAGTGCAATCATGTCGCAGTAATGTGACTCCGATTGCCTTCAGTTATTAAAACCACACTCACAAGATATGTACTGTTTAAGGTGACTGGTGTGTGAGGGGTTATGATTGTAAGAGCTGTGACCACTTACAAACGAAAGAATGTGTTAAAAAGTGTTGCCTGTCACAAATGAATTATGTGAAACTGGTGACTTCACCCTCTGATGAACTAACGACCTGTTCAGGGTCGACCCCGCCTCGCTGGGATAGGCTGCCGCTACCTGCGACCCCACACTGGAATAAGCAGGTAAAGGAGCTAAAGGTAAATGGTGACTTCACATTTTAATAGTCTGATTGGTGTTTAATGAAAACATGTTGAATGTAAACAGTTACTTTCATTCTTTTCGTATTTAGCGTTAGCGTGCATGCACTCTTTCTGCACCTGCATGCGCACAACAAGGTAAACAGAGACTGTAATATCTAAAGTCATATAAATAAAATGTATTTATATGACTTTTTATACCATGGTATACCATGAAGCTGGAGCTGGTACAAATGTACCAGTTGGTAGAGGTAATCACCACTTACAACCATCCAAAAACACAAGAATAAAAAAAATGTTTTTTTTTTTTTTTTTTTAGTTGTCTTCGATTACTTTTTCTGTCTTTGGGTGTTTTTAATTTGGAGGTCTATGCATCTTCCTGTTTCTCCTCTTCTTCTTTAGAAGTCCTTTGCTGATTGCAACACAACACCGCCCCCAGGATTTCTGCTACATGTAAACAACACGGGAGATGGACGATACTGTCTGTATGCATTTCTTCCTCTTATGGTCTCATTTATGCTGCTTTTAAATATGTAAAAAAGAAAGTAATTGTATAAATGAACATAAGCTAACTTAGCATTAGCATTAGCTAACCCCATCAGTTAGTTGGGTCATTGGTTTGGTAACTGGAAGCCTGGTGGGGCCAAGTTGTTCCAAAAACATTGGAGCAAATGTATCCAGTAGGGTTAAATTTAATGTTGTCAGATATGTTCTGGCCTATGAAATATTAAAACTAGTATGTTATGGTGATAATTATAACTATAGTATATAGACATCTAAAGTGTTAAAAATCACATGTGAGAAAATAAAAAAATGGCTGAATTAAAGTAAGAAATAAATAAATCAGTGCTTTTAAGCAAACCAGTGCTTTTTGTTACTGGACGCAGGAAATCTGAAGGAAATTAAGTCTGATTATAAGCTATAGATTTTTTCTAAGTGAAAGTAAATTTCAGGATTTCTGATCAGCATCACACCACTGAAGTACAAACATGAATGAAAATGCTTTAATAGAGCTAAAATCTGAAAAAACATGCACAAAATACACAAACTAAGAGCAAACTGGTCCTGAAACATTCTGGATGGCAGCAAAAAATGCTTACAGGCTCCCATTGCTGCATGTTTCTCTTGTATTTATCCTAATTTGACACCAGTTTAAAGACAATCCCTTTCCCACAGCCTTGTCCCCTGCCTCCTGTTATTTCATGCCATGTGGGACTTGTCACCATGGCTGCTGCCCTCTTTGTTTGACTAACTGTCCCCAGCCAAGGAGAGACAAATCACTTCTTATTTGGAAGCAATTCTCCGTATGCATCATTGGGCCTGTTCATGGGACGTTTGCTCAGAAGAACCCGTCACACTCGCAGGAGGAGGGAAAGCATGATCAAGAGGCAGAGTGGTGAACGGAGATCTCAGACAGCAGTGGAGAAGCAGAGGAGACCTCATAAAGCCAAGGTTAATTCCTCTCCCTCTACATCCATCACTGAGCAGTTGGGCGGGGTGGGGGGATTCACCAGGTGACGGACCACTTTCAGCCATATATATGTGTGATGAAAGGAAAGAGGAGCGGTGAGGGGTGAAGAGAAATACAGCTGAGTGAAACACAGAGTGGGAGGGGGGGGGGGGGGGTCTGCATCGCCCCATTGTCTCCCCAAACACCCATAAAGGGCGTAGGAGGCGAGGGGTCCTAAGCCTCGTTTGGCAGGAGTTATGGCTGCTAACAGGAGGCGAGCTGGAGCAGGTAGGCCGACCAGACCGATAACAGCTCAGGATGTAGTCGTCACGGTAACCAGCAGGTCCTGATACTGACGGGTCAGGATGAATCCCGGGTTGACAGCAGGAAGGACGACACAGGAAGCGCAGTAGAGACATCACTGTCATCAGCGATCAATGGTGAGAGGCCGGGGAGGGGGAAGCAGCAGTTAGTCACCCAGAGAGAGAAGCGTTCAGACAGGCAGGTTGTTTTTTCTTTACAGCGACACGGTCACTAGAAAAAATATAAAAGCAGTCCAGTTTGACTGCTTCCACAGGAATTAGGAGGTCAGTGGCGGCCAGGTGATCAATAAGCTGATTAACTGATTAACTTTCATTATCAGTGTGAGCTTCTTTATAAAAGTTACACTTTTATGTGTGTTGACACAATGCAGAGAAGGGAAGACATCTGCAATATCTTATAACTCGCGCCCGTCATTGGTTCAGCCGTAGCCACCGTAGGTTAAGCCTGCAGAGCCTCAACGTGTCCTCAACCCGCCGTCTGCATCCCGGCTACGTGCACACAGCTACGCACAAGTACTTCCCTGTGATTGGTCAGGTTATTACTTGTTTCCAGATATTTGATTCTGCAGCCACGTTGCTGATTTACTGCATAAAACATGGTGAAGTGCAAGCCCCCCATAAGAACTGATTTCGATTACGATTGATTGATTGATTTTGATTAGTTTGGATTACAGATTAATAAAACTGCTCTGTGCATTTTACCAGTCTAGACCAGTCCTACTACTGCCCGCAGATCCAGACAAGAAATGCCGACTTTTACACTATGCTCCAACGAAAACAGATGGGCGGAGCCTCCCAGCAGGTTCATTATTAATTAACACATTATTTACTTGAAATAACATCAAAACTGTTTCAATATTTCAGTATCGATCTGCACATCACTAACAAATACCTCATGCTAACTGCGAAGCATGGTGGTGGAGGGCTGATAAGTTGTTCTGCAGCCACATGATCTGCTGACATCAGCAGCTTTAGAAATGTGAAACCATGTGAGACGCTGAAAACTTCATCCAGCAAACTATTACATCAAGTTGTTTCTGCTGAAAGAGTTTCATATGTTCATCTTTAAACTGGTACAAATATCTGCAAAGAAACTGTTACTTTTACTTCCACATGACAGCAGAAGGTGAAGCAGCCTCAGAAAGGAGCAGCAGAAAAGTACAAACATGACGAAGCAGGATCTTTTTTGCATCATTGGGGATTTTTTGAAGGAGTGTAAAGATATTAAGGTTGAATTCAGGGCAAAATTAACAACTGCCACATAAGCAGGCAGCTGCTGAGCATCCAGAACAAAAACAAGTCGTTTACTCAGCACACACACAAACAGCGGTGCACAAAAATACCTGCGCACACGTCAGTGCGTCAACATTTTTATTTATGTGGGCATGACAGAGCTCAGACCTCCAAAGATGAATGCTCCTTGGCATGACGGAGAGTCTGTTTCTTCTAATTCTGATGCAAACTGTCCCCCTGGGTCATGTTTCATCAACTCACAAACAACGCACAAGCACAGATTACACGTTCCAGGTGTGTTTGCATCCCGTCTTTCTCACCTTTAGGATAAAAAGGTTCCCCATAACCTGCATACCATTCAGCGTGATTTAAGGTTGCATTCCAAGCGCAGCATGGAGAGGGATGGATGCAGTCCTGGGGGAGCGTCAAGTCCTTTGAAGATGAGGAACAGTTGTAGACATTTGTGGACGTTTTGGCTGATGCTGAGTTTGTGATGCATCTTCAAAGGGATCCCTCTTCATTTTCAGGTTAGCGCTAAGGCTGGGAGAGGACGTTTAGCTGTAGAAATACCCAGCCAGCATGTCCATGTGGGATCATAAGGGTTGGATTTGGACTGCAGATAAGGCTCCAATGTGGGTTTGTCCAGTTTCCACCAGTGTCTCACCTGTGTTTGCTAATAATAATGCCAAAAATAAGATAAATTCACAACACATCTTTAAAATCACAAGTCTTCTGTTATCTTTTCACAGGAATGTTTGTGTTGTTGAAGTGGATCTTGAATGTTTCTCCAGTGGGACAAATTGGCACCTTTTATTCCTCCATGTAATTTTCCCCAGGTGCAGGTGGATGTCATTTAAACCAAACTTCACCCGTGTTTTCATTCTTTCCCCTCCCTCTTGCTCTGTACGTCTCAGAGGGTCATTTGCCTGTTCAGATGAGATTATGAGCTATAATGGAGGAGGTGTGGAGTGCTGAGACAAGGAGAAATGGCCTGCCGTGCGGATAGATTTGATGGTTAGTCGATAGCTCTTCTCAGTCGTCGGAGGGAGGAGGAGAGCGAGGAGAGGCCATGCATGGACCTTGATTCTATGGAAATGCATTATTTTTTAAGATTACCTGAAATGGTCTTAGAAAATCCCTTTAGCATGAACTAACCTTGAACATTCTCATACTTATGTAAATTATCCCCATCAGCAGTAATCAATGAATGGAATAGCCTTGAGGGACTTAAATGTTATCCAGAACATTTTCAGCTGTTAGCTTGGTTATAACAGCCTTGTAAGACAAGATGATGGGTCACACTGCCACTTCATCTTTTTCCTTCTGTAAGGGTCGTTAAAAAGGCCTATTTTCTTATCTGTTTGTCTCATTTTGTTTCGTGAAAAGACGGTGAAAAGTTTTGCCACCGTTTGACGCAGCTAACCAGGCTAAGAGCTAACGTTGGGCTTTTCAGACCCCTCGTTGCTGCACAGGATGCTTGTGGATGGTGTCGCGTGATTGGAAAACATTGCTTGGTTTCAGTGAAAAGCAGCTGCAGCTGGAGGAAAGCAGTAAAAGATCCTTATGAGGTGTCCGTCCACATCATTGTCTGTCCTCATAAGACTGTCTGATCAGAGGAAGGACATGATGACATGTAGCACCTGAGGGACGAGCCGGTCATCAACGCTGAAGGGACACATGAGTGACAGCTGACACATGGCCGGACTGGAAGAGCTGCCTGCTGCTAACAGCTGCTCTGAAAAAGGCCTGTGATTGACCAGACCTGACACGAGCACAAGTAGACACACACAGCTACGCCCACAGGAAGAGGTGATGCAGACAAGGAGGAAGAGGAGCAGAATTAATCCAGTTTTCTCTATCTGCATCAGAGGAGATATCTACATAATGTTATCCAGATAATAATAGAAACATGGCGATACTCTGGATTAAATATTTACTTCTTATCTGTTGCTTGTATGATGGGAATGAGGATGAACCAGGGCTGAAGAGGAGCATGATAATATGAGATAAACACTGTTTCACAGGGAGAAAAGGAAAGTTTAATGCAACATGTTTGAATAATTACACATTTAATTGTATTTTGTGTTCCATACAATGTGGAACGTTTGTTTAGAGCACAATTTCCTGGTGCACCGGTTACCTTGATGCACATGTCAGAGCTAGGCTAACAACTTAGCAACTTTGGTACCGTATTTAACCAGTTTTCATGGCAGCAAGCAGCAACTTTTCTGCCGTTATTGAAAACGTTTGGAGACACTTTATGATGCGTTATGTGTGTGTGTGGTGATGAGTTTTATATATTTTTTATATAATATAAGTAAGGAAACTGCAGACCAGGAAGGTTAGCTGCTGCTGTTGACAAGCTAACAGGGACTGTAACAAAACAAATGTGTTTGTTTTGATTTTAATTGCATTGCTGTTCATTTCTATCTTTTCTATTTTTGTCGTTCATCCCTCTGTTCATCTCATCACAGCAGCTGTGACGCTGGACAAGCAGGAAAACAAATCTGTCTGGAGAAATTGGAGCTTTAGGAAATGATTCAGGTTAATAATGCTGTTTTTTCATGCTAAATGCTAACAACTGTTAACGTTTAATTTCTACTCATTTTTTCATATATTTTAGTTTATTATTTTTACATTACTTTATATGTAAAGTTTACTAATAACTTTTGAAAGTTTTAAAAAGCCGCTCTGCGAGCCGCTCGGCCTCACCTGATTTTAATAGCAAACAATGCTTGCATGTCAGGGAAACTTGTCAGCCGGCCACTAATTCAAACTTTCGCCAGCTCCTGCGCCATGTTGTGCGTGTTTGTGTCTGAGGTGCAGGTGAATGTGTGCAGTGAGCTGAGCAGATATGCATGGCCGCACCCACTTTAATGCATGAAGCCTACGTGTGGCTCATTCATATTTATCTGCCACACATGCATGGATCCAGCTGTTCCACTGCAGGTAATCATGCACTCATGCTTGCTAATCCCAAGCTGCCCACCGGAGCTGTGTGTGTGTGAGTGTGTGTGTGTGTGTGTGTACTCTGGTTTTTCAGGTGTTTGCAAACAGTTCGGATGGGCCTTCTTATGGTTGGAGTTCTGGATGAAGAAGCTGCTCCGTCGTTTGAGCACCTAGTTAGAGTGAAATCCCAGGAGACCGAAGCAATAAGAACCTGTCAAAGCTTTTAGTGTGCAGAGAATGAACACACACACACTTGCACACACACTTGCTCCTGTCATTGAGGATATTGACTTGTCCATCAGGTGGAATCGAGGATTATCTTAACCTTCGGCCTGTAATCCCTCAGACTGTAGAAACATATGGGATGCTCCATTAAAGCAAAAATCATGGATGGTCACACCTGTTCGTTCGCGACGAAAAACTATCAAACTAAAAGATTATCAGACGAGTGGAGCAACGTTGTAGTCGAAAGAGATAAGTACAAGTACATACGTACACAAATAAAAAATGTGTCATTAATGAGTGAAATTCCATGTAAATATTTAGTGCAGGAATTCTTAATCCTGTTGCAACACATCTGATTCAGATCTGTGCAGAGATTAGCATGTCCTCACAAGTTTGCTAATTAAGCAAAGATTTCAGTCTGGTGTGTTGCAGCAGGGAAACCTGCAGGATACTGACTCATAAAGACCAGGATTAAGGTTTTCTGGGTGTATTTTATCTGCAAGAATATGATTCAGAAAGTAAAAACTTCATCTTCATGGATAAAGTCTGACTTGTTGACAGTAACATCACAGACGATAGATGCATATTTACATGTTTTACAGTAATCATACTTATATTTGCTACAATTAGAGTTAGAAAGATCCAGCTTTGACTTTAAAGTTTAAACAAGTGCCTTGTATTTATATGAAATTCTATGTGAAGGAAAGTTGGTGTAACTTCCATGAACCCTGATGCTGCCACTCAGCATTAAACAACAATATCTCCTGTTATCTCCTCGTGTAACCGTGTACCACATGGATGGAACGCACCGCCGGCATGTCGTCTGACTGATGGCAGATTTTTAACTCTACAGTGTCAGGATATAAGTCCATAGTGTAGAAAGGAGAGAGAGTTTGCAGGATGTAGGCTGTTTAATAAGCTGGAGAAGTTCCAGTAATGTGGGACTTACTGTAAACCATTTACCAGTGAAAGGTGTTTAATACCAGTCAGTTGTTTTAATGCATTAAAGCTTTGAGCCTATATGATTTATTTAATCAATTTATGTTTTTTTTGTTGGTATTTGGTGAAAAACAACAAAAAAAACTAAAATGAGACATTTAAAATTAACTTAAAAAGTTTTTTTTCTATCTGTAATTGAAACCTCATGCGTACGGATGCACATATCTGTGATGAATTAGAGAAGCACTCAGTTAGAGACCAGACCCAACCAGGCTGATGTCCACAATTTTAATCATCAGATGGGTCCAGGTCACACCGTGTTCATTAAACATTCATATTTTCTTGTAATATAGTGCTGCTGTTATGTTTTGCAAGAAAAAAGTTTTGTTTTTATCCTCTTTTTAGTTAATTTTCCCCACTTTTATCACATAAAAGTTCAGTCAGATGTTAAAGGCAGCAAGCGCAGCCACATCTACAAGCTCACCTGCAAGATCCTGAGGTGTTCCCAGCCTTAGGGATATAATCTCTGCAGTGGGGTCTCCTCCTGCAGGGCGTCCAGGAGGCATCCTAACCAGATGTCCGAGCCTCCTCATCTGTCTCCTCTCCATGTGGAGGAGCAGCGGCACACCGAGTCCCTCCCAGATGACCGAGCTTCTATCTCAGAGGGAGAAACCGGCCACCCTGTGGAGGAAACTCATTTCTGCCACTTGTATTCGTGATCTCGTTCTTTCGGACACTACAAACAGCTTGTGACCATAGGTGAGGGTTGGAGCAAAGATCGATGGTAAATCGAGAGCTTCTCCTTCTGGTTCAGCTCCTTCTTCACCACGACAGACGTCGTCATCATTCCAGGACGCATTACTGCAGACGCACCGATCCCCTTGTCGACCTCTCGCTCCATCCTTCCTTCCCTCATGAACAAAACTAGAACTCCTCCACTTGGGGTTGAACTTCATTCCCAACCCGTAAAGGGCACTCCACCCTTTTCCGGCGGAGAACCATGGTCTCAGATTTGGAGGTGCTGATTCTCATCACACCTGCTTCACACTCGGCTGTGAATGGCTCATGCGAGAGCTGGAGATCACGACCAGATGAAGCCAACAGAACCACGTCATCCGCAAAAAGCAGAGACCCGATTCTGAGGTCACCAAACTGGATCTGCTCAACGCCTTGGCTGCGCCTAGAAATCCTGTCCGTGTAGGTTATGAACAGGATCGGTGATAAAGAGCAACCTTACTGCCGGCAATGCAGACCAAGCTCTGATACCGGTCGTACAAGGACCGGACAGCTCGTACAAGGGGTTCCGGTACCCCATACTTCCAAAGCAACCCCCCTGCGTAAGGATGGTTTTGTTAAGAGAAAAATTAATTAGGTTAAATTCATTTAAAGTGAAATGAAATGGAAAAATGTAATATAATAACAGGAAGTCTGGATGAGGGTGGATTAAAGGACTTGTTCTGAGGTTCATCTGCCCCCCCGTAGGGGTGGAAACCAATGCTAACGGGATATCTGTGTGATAAAATGTAACACCGAGCCGGAAAATGACAAATCTTTTTCCCGCCATTGAGCCTCCTGGCTCTTCTGTTTTGTCTTCCACCCTCCTGCCATCTCTTCCTCTTCCAGCGTATTCCCGCCCCCCCTTCTCTCTCTATCTCGCCCTGACTCTGACACCTTGATCAATTCCCCATCAAATCCTAATGCTGTGGTTTAACTCAAGTGTGGCATCTTAATTAGAACGATAACTGCACACTGTCAGGGTCATCGACTACACCGACCGCCGACCAATGCTTCTCATCGACAGGCTGCCAGCGCTCTGAGGGGCTCTGAAAGCAGGGGACAGATGGACAGAAGGGGGACAGACGGGGATGGATGGACAGATCTGAGGAGGGGGGAGACCGCAAAGGAAAGAAGCACCTGAAAAAAAATGACCAAAAGAGAAAAAGAAATGTGTCATTGTTGCAACAACCTCAAGTTCTCGTCACAGTTCAAGCGAACAGGAACTGAATGTTGCTTCAAATAACATTTAAACAAATGTTGACAAGTGGAAGACGCCTGAGAAAGCTGGAGGTTGTCTAATTACCGAGGACAAAGAAAAGACAGAAAAACTAAATGTTTGCAGGAGAATAAATAAAAGAAAAAAAGTAAAGTTAGATGAAAAGGAAGGATTGAAGGTCAGAGAGAAGAAAAACAAAAGAAACAAAAAGAAAAAAGGAGATTTTAGGACAGATTAGGACAGATGGAAGACGGGGAATTCCCTCCCGTCCAACCTGTCAAGCACTGATTTGTCCTTTTTTTATCTTCTCTGAGAGGAAACGAAGGGAAGACAAACAGATAAAAACACAGACTGTGGGAGCAACTTTCCCTTTTTATGTGACAAATAAAGAAATCAATAAATCATTGTGGGCCTTTGACGGTTTGCGGTGAGGTGGAGCGGCTGGTTCCTCATGGAGTATTTATGAAGCTGTCGCCGCCGTCTCCGTCTCTGAGTGTGTTGGCTGGACGCTCGGTTGGCTGGTCGGAGTGGGAGAGAGTACCGCCTGAAATATTTAGATGTTTGCGTGCATTTCACACCGGACCCGTGGCCCCCGCAGGGGGGGACGATGGCGACATGAGGGGAGGGAGGGGTAATGCAAAGGTTCAGTGTGTTTGTCAACATGTGTGTGTTTGTTGTAGACGTGACCCCCGGTGCTCATCCGGATATAAATAAAACCTCGTGCGCGTCGGCCCCCTGTCACCTTCTGGCTTAGTCACAGTTGGGTGTCTCGTCACTACGGAGTCATGTGACCCGGACATGATAAACAACGTTTTATTTACATAAATTTGTCTATTTAAATCATAACACTTTGCTTATTTTAAGTGAGTTGAAGTAATGTGTGGAGTTCCGCAAAGCTCCATTTGGGTGCTTTTCAAATTCAACATCCCACTCAAATGATAAAAACAAGTAAATATGTTACCATGGTTACGCTGACAACACAAAAGTCTATAACCAGGACAACAAACCCGAACTGATCAGATGAATTAATCAAACTAAAGCTTGCATGTGTCAGAACGTCCTTCAAATAAATGATGTAAAGAAATTAAATACCAGATTTCTAAGTCAGTGCTAGACTACTGTCTGTACGGGTCTCCCTAAAGTCCACCAGGAACCTGGATCAGATGCTCCAGTTCTGAGATCAGGAACCTGGATCAGATGCTCCAGTTCTGAGACCAGGAACCTGGATCAGATGCTCCAGTTCTGAGACCAGGAACCT
>JBAMHX010000016.1:1406663-1417773 GCA_037177515.1 Pseudomugil tenellus | reverse complement strand
ATACATACATACATACATACATACATACATACATACATACATACATACATACATACATACATACATACATACATAAACACACACAAAATAAAGCATTTAGATAGCATAAAAATATTTCTGTATAAAATCCATTTTTATGTGTGACAGTGAGCTGTATCGTCACAACAACTTTGTAACAAAGGATGTTTGTTTCCACTAATTACGATTCTCATGAATGTGACCCAGAATCTGTGGAACAAACTCTTGGTAGACCATAAAATGTGTGTGTGTGTGTTGCAGCTACCTGTCGGTCTGGTAGACCTCCATGTTGCTGTTAAGCTCCTCCAGCTCCTCCTTCAGCAGCTGCAGGTTGGAGTTGACGAAGCTGAGCTCCAGAGCCACCGTCTCCTTCACCTTGTTATTGGTTGTCGCCCTGCAAAATAAAAACACACATTCAGAAATAAATCCATCATTAAAAAACAACAACTTAACTCGGAATTACAGCAAATAATGACTAAATGTGCTTATTTTAATGAGTCTATACCAGAAACTTGGTGAACAGAAGTTTGTTGTGTTTAAGAAGCAGAAATAATGAAAAATCATTTTGCCATCAACTATGATGACGGCTGCACGGTGGTACAGTGGTTAGCATTAAGACAACCCAGCAAGAAGATCACTGGTTTGAGACCCAGCTGGGAGGAGTTTGAAGCAGTGGTCTGTCTGTGTGGAGTTAGCATGTAGTCTGTGTTCACATGGGTTCTCTCGGCTTCCTCCCACTGTCCAGAAGCATGTATGATGGGTTAACTGGTCACTAAATTGTCCCTAGTAATGAGTGTGAATGGTTGTGTCCTGAGATGGACTGGCGACCTGTCCAGAATGTACCCGGCCTCTCGCTTGCCAAGTGCTGGGATAGGCTACAGAATTGACCCCACCCCCTAAAGGTCATTGTCCAATCACAAATCAGCATCTGTGAGTATGTAACGTCAGTCAGACATTTCCCAAGATGTAAAAATAAACAAGCACATGTACATTTGCTCCAAGTTACGGCAAGTGTTGCCATGTTCTAAAGGTGATAAACTGTATATTAATGTTATGATAATATTGGGTTTTAGGAGCTCAAAGGTTTAGCAAACTAAATTTCCAAACTTTGCCTACGTTAGCTGTTCAATGTCATGTTGGGTCTCAATGCTGGGAACCCTCTAATGCTGTAGCTTCCTCACAAGCAACCTGAACTCATTTGGTTTTCAGCATTATGTGAATGCAAAGTGTCCTGGTTTCCCAATCAGACTGTATATAAAAGACGAGCGGAGCTGCAGTAACACCCCCGCTGCTGAAATTAAGCTTGTTGGGCAGTTTCTTGCATCGCTATCTTAGCAGAAAATACAATAAGTAGGTAAATGGTTAAAGCTGAGAAGGGGACTGTGAATGTGGGGGTGGACGATGGACGTCATCTAACAAACAATTAGCTGGGGCAGGGGGTGTTAGTGAATTCTTTTCTAATGCCTCCTTTTCGATGTTGTTTTAATCTTACATTTAGAGGCACGTCCTTTTGATTGATGTGTGTCAGAAGGCCTATGGGTGACGTTGCGTGATTATATACAGTCTACGGTTAAAATGCAGTTTATTTTTTTTATTTAGGCAAAAATAGGTACCGTATGTAACGGCTGAATGGAACTGTTGTGAAATATTATAATTTCATCGCAACCATTAAGCTGGCTTCAGATCATCATGACGATGAGATCACTAAAGTGGATTTTCCTCTCAAAGAAAATCCTGCGGTACAACTACTAAGCTTCAATTACCTCCCATGCAAAACAAGTTTACTGCAAAATGATCCACACAATGTTAGTAATGCAGAAAGGAGAGCATGGTTAATTCATACTTTTTTATTATGTTCAATTATTTTCCTTCTTTTGTTTTGTTAACAATTCTTAATAATTATTATTCTTAATAACTACTCTTTGAATTTCGTATTATTTCCCAATAACGTCCCTATTCAGAGTCACATGCCTCTCTCCAAAGTCCATCTATAATACCATTGATTTCTAATTTCAGATCCAAATTATTAAGTAATGTGATGTTAAGTTGCCAATATGTTGATATAAATTTCCGATTGCTGCAATCATTCTGTCCGATTTTAATATTGCTTTCTGATCCGTTAGGATGGCTGGTTCAATAATAACATTTTTAATTTTGTCCACAAGGTCACTGGAGGTTAACCTAAAATCTATGCAGAATTGTAAGAAAAGATTTTTGTTGCACCAAGTCGGCTACACATTAGCTGATTTGTCCCCCCCTCCCGTCGCCAAATATCCACCAGCCCTAATCTTAAAATGACATTTTTAAGTTCACGGCTTGTTTTACTTTCCTTGGAGGCCATCGGTCTATTCCATTAAAGACCTAATAATATTGTAGCTTGAGGAAACTTTAGCGTATGCTGCGTCCACTTAACAAGTTGTGAATGCGCTCCACAGGATTACACCTGGTCTAATCGGCCAAATACATCTACTGTCCCACAACACAAGGTTACGTCCGTCCTAAAACAAAACAAAAAAAACACAAGCAGCACGGAGTCACCAAGGTTAGCACACACACACACTGTCTTTAATTTATGTCGATCCTTCTTCATCCACTGTCTATTCAGCTCAAGTCTCTCCTTCAAACAGAGAAGACTCGGCAGTGAGTAAAACTGGTTCACAGTGTTGTTCCAGGAAGTCTGGCATCACTGCGCTTATGGAAAAATCCCCATTATAATGCAACTTCTGGATGTTTGCGGCTTAGTAATAAGACGAGTCAGAGACGGGGCGACTTGTCAGATCAAGATAACAGACACTAGTTTGCTGCTGGAGTGACGAGAAGAAGGCAGCAGAGAGAAATGGCATATTTTACTTCAGAAAACATAATGGCGAGAAATCTGTAGAATTAATTCCATTTCAGATGAGTCCAGTATAAATCTGTGGAGATGAAGATGTACATGCACTATTATCCTCTACAGCTTTTCCTTTTCATCCGACTGTCCAGTGGGATGAAACGTCCTCTGGGAAAACCACCGTCTTTCTGTTTGAGCTCATTAAACTACAGTGGAGGCACGATGAATACACAGCGTCTCATCTGCAGACAGCAGAGTGAGAAACCTGACAGCATCTCATCTCAGTGCAGCAGTAGATGTTGCGTTTAAGTGACTTCAGTAAGAATATCCCTCATGTTGGAAAACAACTTGTTAAAACTTAGTTTCGGTCAGTATTTTTCTAAATACAGATAGAAATAAGTGTTTATGTGTCTGTTAGTACCAGCTACATGTTGACAGTTTCACTGTTAGTGAGAGAAGTTATAAAGGAAGAAACTGCATAAATGTGTCCAACCTGTCCGTATGTATGTTTCCAGGAAGCGAAAGGAAATGCAGTTTTCTTTTATACATATCTTCAGTTAAAATCGGTGGATTTTGCACATGATGAAATTATTTAAACTTATTTAAAGACTCAATGTCCCCTCCAACTCTTTCAGCCTAAAATCAGACCTGAAGCTCTCTCAAACTCAACAATATGAAGTCATCCAGTTACACATTTCACCTTTGCGCTTCTTTTCGCTGGTAATTCCCTTTCCCAGTCTCACACACGCACAAACACACACCTACAACTCAGATCAAGCCAAAGTCAATCTGATTAGTCAGCTTTAAGAGAGCTGCCAAATATCCCCGTCATACACTCCCACCTGCACGCAGAGCATGCTGCAGCACCGGAGCAAACCGTCTTACTCAGAGAAGCCAAAAAAAAAGTGGATTTGAGTGTTTCTGTAATTGCTGAACGGGTAAGCTGCTCGTCGGCTGAATTCCTGCAGACAAACACACCCTGCAGCAGAACGACGGCTTCACCAGCCAATCATGAAGCCCGACATGTTGCAAACCTTCTGCTGTGTGCGTTTAGCATCATGAACACCTCCCACACACCCGCTCTCATTCCACAACAGTTTCAGTAAGTGAAGAGGAAAATAAAGGCCACAAGTGTGTGTGTGTGTGTGTGTGTGTGTGTGTGTGTGTGTGTGTGTGTGTGTGTGTACTATTCCAAAGGACAAGCGAGGGGGAGGGCTGCAAAAGAAAAGGTCTGCCATGGCCAGACATAAGTGGGGGATGAGCTTGCTGGAACTCTACTGAGAATCTCTGCATGGGAACAGGACGGGAGGCCGATTACAGGCCAACAGGCTGTGTGTGTGTGGGGGGGACCTCTTTGTCTCGGTGTCCCAAAAGAAGGACGGGTGCTTTGTTTTAATGCAGGAACTAAACTGAGTCATCAGCTTTTATGAAAACGGTTTGAAATTAGGTTTAAAAGAAGAAAAAAAACACATGGAGTTGGGTGAAGAGATCTACAGAAAGTAAAAATAATAATAAAACATTTATCTTACAAAAAGAAACTGCTTCAGGATCATCTCGGGGGGGTTTGACAGATCGATATAAACAAATAAAGCCCATACTGATCGGTGTATTAGGACTGTTAATGTGTTATGCAAAGAGATTAATCTGTGAAATTAATTCTGACACACAAACTTATTGCTTAGTTCATATAGATGTGTTTCAGAACACGTATCTGGCATCTACTCAGCGAAACAGGCTGATATCAGGCATTTTGTTGGAGCGACGACCCACAAATACTTTCTCCTGATTCTGCATCGTGTTTCTGATCGTTACTAAATTTGACATGTAGTAGTTTTATCACCGGAAATAAACGTTATTACAGAAGTCATTTAAACATCTGGGCGAGACCAGGGGTCCGTTTCACAAAGCAGGTAGTTAACCCTGAAATGAGGCCAACGCAGGGTTTTCAGTTTCAGGAAATAACCCAGAGTAACCCTGTTTCACAAAGAAAGTTAAGTTTAACTCCGAGTCGGTTGCTACGGTAACAGTGTCTCTGAAACTAACCTGGTCAGGAGCAGGTTTTGTGCCTGAAACCTTGAGTTTCTCAGCCTCCTTCCCCCTGAATCAAAATCCCACTCAGAATGACCAATCACAAGAGAGTTCTTCCACATAGCTGCGTTTACGTAGCCGGAGTGTACGTCGGGTCTGAAGAGCTGCATGTGGCGCCTCGTTGGACCTACGCAGAACCTACGGTAGCTACAGCGTCACCGCACATGCATGAGTTTAAACTCACCGTTCTGACAGGAAACATGTGAGTCACAGCAGGTTAACTCCAGCCTTGGACTGTGGGCTCGGTTTGCCCACAAACGCAGGTTTGTTTCAAGCAGACACTAACACGAAGTGCATTGTGGGTTCAGCGCACGGTACCACAGGTAAGCGTGTGGTGTGAGACGTAAAACAACCCAGACTACGAGGATCTGAGGCAGCTCCGTGTTTTCTCTGGTGGAGAACAAAACGCAGCATTAACGTTGTCTCGGCCCGGAATAATGTTGCACCGGAACTGAACCGAGTGTGCAGTGGCACCGAGACGATCATGACGCGAAGGCACCCTCGGACCTGTGAAGTCTAACGTTTTCAGGTCGTTAGTCTGATTTACACACGTGTTAATGTTTCCTGGTGTCACAAACGTGCTTCTTTAAGACAATCACCTGCTTTACTGCAGGGTTGGGCCATGACATGATCCAAAGACACGTTAGCATAGCAGCGATGTAGCGCAACATGAAACATAAGAAATGCAGCCAAATAAACAGGAACAGCAAATGAAGTCATTGTTTTCATTGCTGATTTTATTAGATTGAGACGCAGCTCCACCGAGGAGGCCTTGCTTTAATTAAGAGGCTCCTCCTCCTGCTCTTCCTCCTCCACAGCTTCATGAGGAGGAGCCCCCCCTCCATAACCATGTTTTCAGGGAGTTCTGCACAGTGGCCTATTCATCCTGGAGATGTTCACAAACATCCACAAGAGTAGAAGGCAGCTGTCTACATCCATCAAGCCCATGGAGCTAAATGTATAATAAATATCTGCAGGCAGAGATGTAGCTGAGCAGAGTTAGAAATGAAGAAAAGCTGGATTATTTTCTCAGAGAGGCTGGTGATTCTGCTAATGACAGCTGGATGCTTTAAGACCAAACAAGCACGGCTTTTGTCTTTTATTAGCCTTGTTCGTGCTAATGCTGCCAAAGTTAGCGGCGTTCATTTACACTTTAGGACGAATAAAGAAGGGGGAAGCAGAATCTTACATAAGCTTGTTCAGAGAGCACGAATGAGCTTACAAATCTCCCATCACACACAGCGAGAGAAAAAGTGTGTGATGCAGGAACGGCTGTGTTTGGGAGGGATGTCCGTCACCAGACGGCACCACAAATGTGATAAAGCAATAAATCAAAGAGCAAGCAGAGTGTGAGCAACATGACGCTCCATGCTAGCGAGAAGAAGCTCGTCTACAGGAAAGCAACTAAATTAAAAAGGTCCCAAATGGTTAAATGCTGGATTTTCAGGGTCATTTCTGGTCAAAAATGTTCTTTAATCATCAGAATTAAAGGAAATAAAATATAAGAACTGATCCAACAAGGCCAGTGCTGTAATTACACTGTTGTCTTCACTCCAGCTCTCATCCAAGTTTTATAAACTCATTTTGGTCGTTCTTATTTATACAACAACCACATCCAACCGATCCCAGAAACTCACCTGAACAGATTCTCTGCTCCAGCTCGCATGCGCATCTCCTTGTTGATCTGCTGGTTGATGCGAGCTCGTCGATGCTGCAGCTTACTCCGCTGAGTTTGAGCAAAAGGATCACACCCCTGCAGGACAAGCAAAAGCATGAACATCCTGTTGGAGCGTTTATTTCATTTCATGATGTTTATTACCATATTTTAATATGATGTATTTATGTTGATTAGTAGGCGGTGCCTAACACCGGAAAAGCAAAAAGGTGAGCCAGGTAATGTGCCAGAACAGTTGGTATGGGAGGGGAAACCGTTTTTGACGTGTCAGTGACAGCTTGCGATGGGATGACGTGTCATTAACCCTTTTCATTTTTGCCGTTTTGTTTGTTGGAAAGCCGGGATGATATAAATGAAAAGAACTATGAACTTAAACCTGCAAGGAAAAAATGAAAAGAATAAAAGGAATCATTGCACTGAAAACTTTTTGAAGTATTGGACATTTATGTTGGAAAAGTTGTTGCCAGAGCAGGCGTCTGAAGTTCTTCCCACTCAACCACCAAAGCAGATGTATAGTTCTTATTGGAAGACTCAACATGTCTTACGGGTCACGGCTGAGCAGAACGTAGCATGGCGTCCCAGTAAAACACAACTGACAGTAATGAGGGAAGTGATTTCTTCATACAGAAGACGTTTAGAAAGGTCTGCATTAGTGTAGTAAACCCCCGCCCCGCTACTCCATCTACACTCATGGACTTCACGTGAACGGTTCACGCTTCAGCCACACATTTACAGATTTGTTCGCACGGAACAATAAAGAACGCCAGGTTACAAGTTGGTCCTCCGTAAACAGATACCACGGACCTCTTTTCTAGCGACGTTTTTCACTCCAGCTACTCACACAGAACCGAAACGCTTCAGGTGCAAAAACCCAGACAAAAAGGCCCATGAAACCGCTGTAGTACACGCTACAAAGCTGCGGGGGGCGCTGTGATGATTGAAGAGTGACACTGCAAAGGCAGAACAAGCAGGGCGTGCGCAGATGGAGGCTGAACCTCCACAACATTCCCTACATTATGCTCCATATAGCAGCCACCATTTTCTAGGGGTGTCCGAATGTCCAAAAGGGGGGGGGGGGGGAAGTGCACTCAAAATTACCCACAATGCATCTTGAAAAGTGAGCATTAATGAAAGGAATTTTCTGAAAAAAAAAAAGATCAATAGACAAGTGAACATAGACCACAATGCATGGGGGCGGGGCTTAAAATGATGAAGATGACAAAATCTATTTATTTCATTTTATTCAGTTTTTATTGATTAGATTTGATGCAAAGAAAGAATCAAATAAAACATTTTCACATAAATCTTTTAAGTGCATTGTGGTTGCCATAGTTACAGCTGGTAGTCACGTGATGTGCGAGCGGAGGAAGTAGTGAGCTTCGTGTCCAAATCGCACCCAGAACAAGTGTCCTACATAGAGTAGAACTATGTAGTAAACGAGGGGGGGGGCATTTGTGTGGCGCAGCACCACAACGCAGTTGTCGCAGTTTTTCTTCACACCAACATTGTGTGTTTCTGCCGTCCCGACAGACAGGTTTCAAACCGATCCACCTTGGGACCGGTTTCAGACGTGTACATGGAGGCAAATCCCCGTTGTCGTGACGACGGAAGGCCAGATTGCTAAAATACTTTGGCAGTTTGGCGCCGTGGTGACGGCTCCTCAGACATCCCAGTGACAAACAGCCACATGTACAAAACAATTGGGACAGAAATGACTTGAAAACATAACTTTTCTCACATTTTTCCTAAAGCAGGTGCAGTTCATTTATAAAACACTGAAAGTATAGAGATAAAATATTACTTTTCTACATGAAGACCTCCGACTGGAAAGGCTGCACAGTTATAACCGCATTTTATCTGAGACGTATTAATGAGGGACGGATTATCCATCCATTATCTGCACTGGTTATTCCAATGAAGGGTTGTGGACAGCTGGAGTCTGTCGCAGAAAGAGGAAAGGTACACCCTTCTACATCATCATTACATGCTATGTTATGTTATTTCTATAAGTGTGTTCATATAACACATAAAATAGGATGCAGAGCAGAAGCTCGAGTGGTTGTTTTTCCTTCCTTTGATTTGGATGCTGTAGAAAAAAGCAGGTGCTTCATCATTATAAAGAAAAGTTTGAGTTGTGTCACTTTGAACTGATCAGAAGCCAAATAAACCTGCCGTCCTTTAATGCGACTGCAGCGCTTCAGACTTGTGTGATGATGGCGGGTGAAACATCACAACAAAATGAAAGCAACGCATGCTGAAATCAGCTTTACTTTGTACTTCATCTACTTTTGTTTACATTTTCACTCCTTTTTATCTTCTTATGACGCAACGTAACAGATTTAAGCTGCGTTTTCTAAGTAGAGCAGATTTTTACAACCCGACAGAGGAACCTAAAGTATCCGCTTGCTGCCGCTTTTCATCATAAGCATAAATATATAATTGATTAAGAGAAGTTTTTGTGCAGCCAGGCACGGCGCCCACTGAGAGGCTTAACTCTGCGTTGGACAGGATGTTCCCGCCGTGACGAATGATAAAAGAAACGGGATTTTTCCGCAGGAGAAGAGAGAAACATGAAAGCAACTCGTTTCAGTACGAGGAGACTCATCTGGT
This sequence comes from Pseudomugil tenellus, assembly GCA_037177515.1. Classification (NCBI taxonomy): domain Eukaryota; kingdom Metazoa; phylum Chordata; class Actinopteri; order Atheriniformes; family Pseudomugilidae; genus Pseudomugil; species Pseudomugil tenellus. Next base: position 1,408,552 of record JBAMHX010000016.1, on the reverse strand, counting down.
AACAAGTCAAAACTCTCTGCGATGCTTTAATGCCTCTGAAATCTAACTAACAGGCATTTTGCCATTTAATATCTACTCGCTAAAATCCACAAATCAACAGTTTTAACCTAAAGGAAAGTGTGTGTACTGTTGCGACACATGTTGGAGCCGTACTGTAAACATGGGACTACTCCCTTTTCTTATCCCAGATTTTTTTCATCACCGGCTCCCCATCCTGCTCCCTGCCAGCTCGTAACGAGCTGCATTTCGCAACTATCTCCTTTTCACGCACCCCTTCCCCCTTTATGGTCTGATCTGCTCTTGTGTGTTTAGCATGCACACGTCAAGTAATCCGCAGTGTGTTTGCGTGGATTAGGCCCCTGGCCGAGCTCCCACCTCTGCTCACCCATCAGGGGAGCAGGAGGAGGATGGAAGCTGACCAACAAGCGTCCAGGTGACTCACAACTCATCTCAGCACAAAGTTTCTCTGAAACATCTGAACGAAGCTTTTCTTCCCCTTCAAATCAGAAACATCTCCAGATCTCTTAACCAAATGACAAAATAATACCTTTAATATGAAAAAATGCAGACCAATCCTGTACTTTTACTGTAATATTTTAACAAAAATCCTAATTTAATGTTTTTTTCTCCTCTACCCGTACTATAAAAAGTCTTTTTCACAATCTGCCGAAACAATATACAATAGCAACATCACAATCTTCCTCATCGTGGAGAAACTATCAATACAGTAGCAGCAGGTAAACTTAGGCCAACAGCATATTTAACAGCACTTACGCAGACCTGAAGGAGATAAAATAAATCTCTCTGCATGACTTTGTTACCATGTTGCTTACATCAACACATCAGTGACTGTTTCTTACTTTAAGCATAGCTAAATTAAGGTGATAAAAAACACAAAAAGCTTGCCACCTTCTTCTGTTCAGAGATAAGACTGGCCAGGTGAGTTTCCCTGCTGCAACACACTTGAAACACATCAGACCCAGTTGGGAGCTTGAAGCCAAACTCGACACAAGTCTGCTCATTATCCATTGTTTAAAGCCAGATATGATGCTTTAGAGAAACTCCCAACACGTGCAGGACAGGAGTTTTACACCTGCTTAAAGCCTTCTCACCTTTCTGATGCTCCCACTGTGGCTGCTGTCTGTGGGCAGCGATAAGGGCATGTCGTCGTCGTCCGAAGCGCCGTCTGACAGGGGCAACTCAAACTCTCTGGGGACATTAATAACAGTACTTTTTCACTTAAATGTGTAGCTGGATATGTGTATTTGACATATAACTATGTTTGCTGAAAATAAAACAGTCATAACCGAAAAAAATCAGCTCTTAGTGCATTAAATTGGCACGTTAAGTTAGCTAACGGTAACACTTGCCTGGAAGCAGGTTCCTCCATCGTGAACGTACTACCGCGGCGGCGGAAAAGTTCCTACATCTTTCCGAGCTATTTACCTAACTTTTTATACACTTACATCGACTGTAAACATAACGTAACAGTCAACAGCGTGTGAACTTTTCCCTCCTGAACAAGTCTGCCCGGACTGATACAACCTTCTCCGTGTTTTCAGACTTGTAAGGACTTACTCAAAGAGGCGGTAACTATATGTGAAAGACAACCAATCACAGCTCGTATTACAACACCAACAAGAGATCTGACAAATCAGAGAGAAGATTACGAATGAACGACAGTAATTTCTGACCAATCACAAGTTAATTAAGGCGTCGTCTTATTCTGTGGATCGTTGTTATGGTAACGACTGGGCTGTGGCTGGTGTGTGAAACCGAAAAACGGATTGGTTCAACTGGTCAACGTAATCTATCAGATAGATAGATAGATAGATAGATAGATAGATAGATAGATAGATAGATAGATAGATAGATAGATAGATAGATAG
>JBAMHX010000016.1:1388060-1401308 GCA_037177515.1 Pseudomugil tenellus | reverse complement strand
TTACCACATACTATACCATGTAGAAAAGCATTTTTCTTATAAGGATTAAAATAATATCAGGTATAGTTCCTTTAAATCTCCTGCTCCCAGCAGCTCCGAGCTCCGATCTGACAGCTTCATGCTAACTTTCAGCTCCTGGAGGGGCTCTGCAGGCTGGACAGTAAAAACAACCCTGGTCCTTAAACAACAACTGCATGCTGTAAATGTTTGGCCTTTTTGCATCTCTAAATGAATGCTTACATGCACATTTGGTAATTGATGGGGCAAAGGTCTGCCTGAAAATCAGCCAAATATCCAAAGTGAAACACTGAACACAGTAACCAGATGCTGTTTTGCTGATGCGGGGGAATGGGAGGGACTTTAACCATCAGCCATTTGATAAAAACACACATAAACCTTGTGCATTTGTTTCTAAATCTACTAAAAAAGACTGGATGGACTGTCCCTGAACTAGTAGCCGGTTAGTGGAGCAGCACTTCCATTCACTAAATGAACAAGTAAGCATACTTACCAACTTGGGTTGGGGTTAAGTGAAGAATTACCAGTAGGAGAGTCAGTCAGTAAATAAAGACAGGTAAATAATTTTAATCAGAAAGAGAATTAAAGTAATTATAGGGAAACATCAGAGCTCCATTAGGGTCCACTCGTACCCACAGCGTGCTCTATAGAACAAAATACTCATACGCTTTACATATGATACCAGGGCACTTGCGTAATGAGACACAGAACGGTGATCTGTCTGCTGTGTCATGCTGAGCAAATTTACTGTCAAGAGGAACTATATGTATATACGTACGTACAAAGTTCTTGATAATCTGAAATCTTTATTTATTTTAGTTACATCTTAGTTCGACAGAGATTTCATGTATTGCTGGAAACGACCGGAGGGGACAGAAAAAAGGGATAACGAAACAAGAGAAAAGGAAAGAAAACACAAACAGAACATAAAGAAGAGGCAGAATCACACCACAAAGAAAATACCGCAATCTAACCACCCATATTTTGTCATCCGTCACGCCTGGAACAAAAGGATCTCACGAGCTCCTGCAGAGTCAAGGAATAGGAATACAGAAGAATGACCATTACTAAATAATCTAAAAGAGATCTTAGTGACCGTGTCATCATGCAGAACGTACGAGGTGAAAAGTGATCTCAGGAAAGTGAAAATGCTCTGAAAGGTCACAGACCAAGCAGTCTTTACAAGACTTGATGATTTGCTAACACCCTGCAGGGCTCAGCTCAATGAAACAGATGAATCCAAACTTTCATTTTTCCATCTGGTACCAGCTGCCTGAAGCTGGGACCAACAGTCGGCCCACTGCTTTATGTCTGGGGTTCTTTTGCTTAAGTCAATGTAAAAAAACCACACTCAATATTAGAGTAAAGTTGTCCAGATGTTGGTTTTGTAATGTCTATTTCTGAAAATTCATCATTTCCTGTTTTCTCTCTCGATTAGGATACAAAAATAAGTATCAGTAAAAAAATCGAGGAGTAGAAATGGTTCCTAAAAGCACAACAGCTGTATGTTTAAAACTGATACTTTTTCCTTCTGGACCTTTAAACAATAGACTTTTTATTTATATATGTCGCATTCACATGCTCGTATCTACCCAAGAAAGTCAAAAGAGTTTATTTCATTGCATCTTCCAATAAAAGTCTATTATTTTTCTGACCAAACGGCTACAGAGTAGATTTGACTAAGTCATGTAAAAGAATTATTGCCAAAAATTATTCTGATGTATCCGAGGAGCCGTCGAAAACATCTTCAAGAGCAACTTTAAACCCAAAAATCACATATTTGTAAACATACGGTTTCTCAAAATCCTGCTGAACACAATCTGATTAGATAAATTTTATTTGGTAACATTATGTTAGCAGCAAAATAAATATTAATTAAGAAAAAATGACTTTTTCAAACCATTTATTTATTGGGTCGGGCTTTAACCCTTTCAGGCCAGAGTATGAATATGAGATCTTTATTTTTTTCACTCTAACATAATGTTGCAGCAGCTGATTGGTGCAAACACGTCATAAACATAAACACAATGCATATATAAACAGAAATGTAGAAAAGCCGCAGGTATTGGGAAGTGATGCAAACACAGAAACACAAAGCCAAAAAAAGCTGCAAAAATAGAAACAGTAATTTCTTCCAATAGTTTTTCTTTATGCTACATTTGCATCACTTTTTTCAGTTTATTTCTGTTTTGCAATTCTTTTCTGTTTTTGCAGCTAGTCTCTGTATTTGCAGAGGTCCCGTGTATTGCAGCTTGCAGTATTTCTGTTAGTGTATGCAGTGTGTTTTTGTATATGAAGCAGGTTTTCACAAGTCGGCCACCACATAATGTCATCACATCTAACAGGAAAACGTCGCTGCAGTTAGTAGCTTTTTTATCCAGTTTCTCCTTAAATGTGTCCAAGCATAAAAACAAAAATGTTTAGTTAATTTCTGTTCATACAAGCCAAATGCACAGCTTAGACCTGCAGGTACGGTGGCCCTGAAGTTCAAATCACAATGACGAAACAAAGACGACTACAACAAATAAAAAAACAACAACAAATCAAAAATGACAATGGCAAATTAAAAATACAAGATTATAAGTGAAAGAAAACACAATACTTGAAAAACATTACAATTTTTTTAAAAAAAGTACAACAACAAATCGAAATGACTACAATTTTAAAGAAATGAAATTACAATTGGCAAACCGGAAGAGTTAGGACCATAGCGCAGAATGAATGAATTGACCAGGCCGCTTTTGAACCGGAAATTGTTCTGTATGTAGGCCTAGCGCATTTTATTAAAACGTAAATATAATTAATAATTAATGGTTTTTTTTGTGTTTTTTAATTTGTTTTGTTTTTTACATCTTTGTTGTGTTGTCTTTGACTTGTAATGTATTTTTAATTTGCCATTGTCATTTATGATTTGTTGTTTTTTTATTTGTTGTTTTTGTTTCGTCGTTGTGGTTTGAACTTCAGGGACACCGTATGCAGGCCTGCAGGTTAGAACTGCATGGTCTGCATGAGAGGATGATCCCAGCCTGCACAGAACAATAATCTGCATTAGCTCTGACTTGTACCAGCAGCAGTGAGTAGCCCTTAACCATGAGGTAATACAGGTCAACAAATGCCATGTCACATGACACATAAAACATTAAAACAAGAGAACAATTAACCGTATTTTACCTAAATGCCACGTTAAAACATTTCACCAGAAATGTGACACGTTGAAGAATAATGATGTTTGTTTTTTGTTTTCAGGAGTTCTTAAAGGTGATTTAACATTTTTTCGCATCAAACTCAGAACAAAAAGCTACAAAATGATTTTATTTTCCATCAGGAAGTCTTTTTTCCTCAGTATTTACAATAATATTACACATTATTTAAGTTGTCATTTAAAGTGCTTGATGCAAATTTTACAACCATTAAAAAAAGTGTCACAGTATCAAGAAAAATGAAAAAAATGCCACTTTAAGTGTTTTAAAAGTGGAGTATTTAACATTGTTACAGGCAATATCACAGAAAGCACTGACCAACAGGCGGTGGATGATTAAATACCGCTTTCCGGTAATGTTCACGGCAAGATTTCACAAGCTTAGGAGGTTACATGAAGAGAAGGGTCGCACAACAAGGAAAAAGAGAAATCCTTTCTACTCTGACTGGTTTTCCAAAATGACCAGCACATATCCTCTTCATTATATCAGCCACTGATGTCCCTTCGGGGACCATCTCTACACAGGTGTTCCCACCCACCTGCACGTGATGGAGCAGTGGATAAAGCTTGACTTCACGGCAGACTTGTAAATCCACTTTAACAAGAAAAGCAAGCACGCTGCTTGGTTCCTCTCTGGAAAAGTTCAGAGGTCCCAGTTAGGTCCCAGGATGAGTTTCCAGGGGACGCTGCTCCAGTGCTTCATTTATGGTGACGACGATCTCCTCCGGTCTGTTCGGATTCAGGGATATAAAGCTCATTTCCACCAACCGCGGCCTCTCGCCCAGCTCACTCATCTCTGTCATGTTGTTGGTGATGCAGTTGATCTCGGGCTTGTTGCGGTTTGCGGCTCGACGGGAGCCCAACATCCAGTCTGCGGGGAGATAAAGGGACAGTCACATGCTCATAACAGATCTGTTTACTTGTAAAATGTATTTCTTTACTTCATTATCTAAGTTCTTAAAAAAGCATTTAAAGCTAACAGTTTAAAATGTAAAGAGCATCAGATGATGTAGTCACATTAATGTCTAAGGAGGGCAAAACTTTCAGTCATTAAAGGAAACTGGAATTCGCAGTGGCTGCTAAAAGACCTGCTGTTCCTACCACGAGGAGCTAAACATGGGAAGATACAGGATTCAGTCCAGGATTCATGATTCACCAGCTTGTAGAAGCACCATTAGCAGCAATAACTGATTTCGTTTTGGAATACGCCGCTATGTGGCTGCACACTGTAGTAGCTCCGTCTTAACTTTGATGTTTTTGTAATATAGGTGTCTTCTTTAAGACATGAGCTGTTAATTTGGGTTTTCCAAGAAGACTTTTCACACTGGTAAGAAGCTGTGCTGCACGGTAGATTTTCTGCATATTTTTTCTGCTTGTTTAAGACTTGTTATGGTGAGTCTCCATGGCAACAAGACTTATTTACCACTGAGATCAACTGATAATGCTCTCCAAATTCAAGACTATCAGTGAAATAACAACTCAAATCCCAATGGAACTGAAAAGAAAGAGAAGAGGATGCAGGGCAGGACCGAGGCAGAGAGATAAATGGTGGAGATTTTAACCATTTCTTGCAACTGTAGTGATGGGTAACGTTAGCTTGCTAGCTAACAAAACTGACAAGCTCCAGGTGCTAATGGAACATTGCCCCATGAGCCTACAGCTTTCCTGCACACCTCCACTCTGTCCCCCTGCAGCTCAGTCGAGGACCTGAACACAACCTCATCTCCATCCACATCAGGACTTCCTGAAACCCCCTCTGCCTCCACCAACACTCTGTCTATCTCCTGTAATCAAGTCATGAAACAACAGATGAAACTGAACCAGAGGTCATGCTAACTGCGGCCGTAATAACTGCAGCCGTGCTAACCAATGCCGTGCTAACAGAGGCTGTGCTAACTAAGACAATCTTAACTGAGGCCATGCTAACAGAGACAATGCTAACTGAGGCCATGGTAACAGAGACAATGCTAACTGAGGCAATGTTAACTGAGGAGATTCTAAATGAGGCCATGCTAAATTGTGTCATATCAGCTTTATTTATACAGCACATTTAAGAAGAAACAAAAATGCTTGACGGAGAAATACACACATAAACATAGTAAAAACAAAACAACAGTAAAATAATCAAAACACAACTCAACTAGAAGCCGGGGTGAACAAATGAGCCTTAAGACATGTTTTTTAACATTTAAAGATTGCTAACGGAGGCAATGCTAATTGTTAGTTAGTTCTGACCTTGGGGGAACATCAATGTGTAAATAATATTCTCTCTGAAGAATGACGGACTCCAGATAGTTCGTAAACGTGAGTAGCTTTCACAGAAAGGAGCATGAAGCGCATCCAGATCATAGATCCAGATACATGCTGGAACATCAGCGCATGAGCAATCGGAGTATTTAGAACATGAACATAACAAGAACGCAAACTTTATCCGACAGAAGGCTGTGATGGGTTCAGCCTCTGTAATTCCATCAGAGGCAAAGCAGCATAAAATTGATTCTGGGGGAGATGCCTGCTGCACGGCAGTCCCCTCATGTGTGGTGCTGCCATTTGGAATTGAGACACATCAATCACTGTTCTGTCAGATGTGAAGCTGAGATAAAGGCTGACAGGAGTGTGAAGAGCAAACAGAAACCAGAATGGGACTCCTCACAAGCAGAGGCTCAATTCAGTCTATCAGAAAATAAAGTAACAAACATTGCTGCTCAGAAAATGTATGTTTGGATCTGTTCAGTGGTCAGTGCCTTTACGACACCATCCTGATCAATGACATTTTTATCATCTTTGGCTGTTTTAAACTAAAAGTAAAGTTTAATTATAAGAAAAAGCTTTTACATGGGTAAAGATAAATAAATAAAACCTGCAGGATAATGACTTTGATAGTTGATGATCCCCGTCTTACAAACATCTTGGCCAAACGTGTTGCAACGACTCTATAAAAACACCAGAATGTGTTCGTTAAGATGCAGAAAAAATGCACGATCAGTCATGAAGGGTCCCAATCTCGACTGGTTTCATCTATCACCACATGGAGAAGTTCCACACTTTCACCATTTTACATGATTTTATCTGTTTGTACCTGTAGAAAGTAGCCACCTCCAACAGTTAAACGTGTCATAACCTGCAGTCACTAGTCACTAGAAGCTCCATAGACTCTCATGTTAAAATAGACCAACTTCTCAGCCGAAATAAACATGTTTACATTCTATTAAGATTTTATTTAATCTTAGAATTCAACATAATTATGGCCCAACCCAAAAAGGAAGAGCACCACCACAGATATTTCCTTGCTAACTTAGCTTCAACACCAACACACGGTACGTGAGCCAAAATGAAACATGTGATTGAATACAGGTAACAAATCCATTTGAATAAACCAGATTACTCATCTTACTTATTAAATTATTTATCAAACCAAGAGTAGTGATTGATCTTACAACCCAACTCAACCAGAAAGTGACAGTATTATCATAGCATGTCATAAGCTGTGTTTCCATCCCCCTGCAGTTGCACAAAAGCTAAATATCGCAGTAAAAACCTGGTAATGGAAACACCTACATTTAAAAAAAGATATTATTGCTAATAAGTTTTTATCAGGTGGTTTTTCACATCTTTTCATATGGAAGTATATTGCAAAAGTGTAATAGAAACACCTTTTCCGCATGTATGCATCCCCGGACTTGACGTAGTAGGTTATGTGACTAGGTAAGATGGTGTGATATGGAGCAAACAACCAGGAAAAGCAGAGTTTTATAATGAATTAGAAAGAGAAATGAGGGAGAAGGGGTTCGAAAAATCATACCCCAAACCCAAAATTACGCTACATGGTTACCTTGCATGAGCCACAATTCTCCTCAGCCAGACCAGAGTTTATCAGAACTACAACACCTGCAAATCACAACTGTTATTTGTTGAAATCTTACAAACATCACTTGTAGAATAGAATAGATATAAAGCAAACACACTGCAACACAGCTCTGTTATGACATGACCTTCATCTAAATCACACTGGCTCTGAAATGTGAGTGCCTTAGGAACCCTCTATGCTCTTTATGGGACATTCGGGACCTTCGGGACCTTTGGGACTCCTGGTTGGGAACCACTGGTTCGATAATGTCTACTTTTAATTATTTGATTGGAGGACCTACCTCTGTGGATTGCCTCTGGGATTGATGTTTGACCATCTTTTATACTTAAATACTTTATTAATATGCTGATGATGAACATCTTTAAAGCCCCTTTCAGACTTGCTCTGGTACAGTCCGGACGTTAAGCGAGTAGATCTACGCGGACTTTACCTGCTGAAGACCTAGTACAATGTCCGCTAAATTAATTAACCTGGGGGGGAGGTGTTGCACCCGCACCAGGCTCCATCACAACCACGCCCACTTCAATCAGACTTCAACGCAGCCAATCCCCAACATACTGATTATCCATTTTATACACCTGTGACTCATTATCTCTTCCCCATATAAACCCTGCTCACCACTCACTTGATGTTGGACCACCTAACAGCCTTTTCACTTCTCCAGATCCAGTCCTAGCCTCCCGTCCCTGGCTCCGGCTCACCCGTTCGCTGTAAGAAATCCAGTCTTTGGACTGATCCACTCGTTGTTGACTTTGGACCGCTCCTGGATTTTTCCTTGGCCTGTTCTCCTGGTTTGACTCTCGCGTGTTCTTGGACATTTCTTTGGCTCTGTCTCCCAGATTCCGATCTGCTCCCGCCCTCAACCTCAGACTGGCTTAAGGACACCACCTGGATCTCTCTCATCTGTTTGGTCTCATAAATAAACCCTGGTGCATCTACTGTTCAGTCTCCGGGTGTCCTTCGTTACAGGAGGGAGCCGGAGATGGGAGGGTGGATGCTACCAGCAAAGCGATGACTAGAACCTAACGTGAGTAACAAATAATAAAGGAAACTGACCTTTTTTTTGTGGAGCGAGCTAGCTGCCATGTTGATGTGTTTATGCAGATTTCTGGGAAATCAGCAGAAATACGCTGACGTTAGAATGATGTGAGAAGGCCCAAAAGGTGTTGGGAAGGCAAAAAAAAGTCAATTTTCATAAAAATAAATCTTCATGAACAAAAAAATTTGAATTAATCGATTACATCGATTAAATGTCTAGCCCTGATCACTGGGAAAGTTTCTGTCTCCCACCAGGACTCTAACATCTTCCAAAATGTTTGTTGATTAGAGAATAAAAACAAATCCACTACAATGGGCAAAGACTCCATTACCAGTAAAATCCTGCAGGTAAATTTCTATCTGAGCGAAGGTACAAACAGGTTTCCAGGTAAATGTCCATGCTGGGTTAATGAAGGATCTACTAAAAAAAAGCAGCATTTCTTTATTCATACATTTATCTGTTAATCGGATCCCCATTAGCCGTCCTAAGCAGTAGCTAATCTTCCTAATCAGTGCGTTTAAACCTTTATTTCTGTTGTTCCGCAGGACAACGTGGTATTTAAGTATCATATAGCTGAGGCAGAACACGTTTTTTTCTGAAAGTAGGCAAAGCACGGCAAGAACGAGCTACCAGCTGCTACGAGCTACTGCTGAAATGGATCCATCACATCAACCTGTCCATGTGTGGTCCGTCAGTTCTGACATCTCATAGTGAAACACATCGTCAGTAAATATATGAAATAAAAAATTATTCCAGGGGCAGCAGATCAGAAGGCATCACATTCACACACATTCCTACGGAGTCGTCCAACCTGGAGCCACCATTTATCCCAGTTAGGCGCAACCATTCTCCCAGTAAAGAGCTGATTTATTGATCTGCTTTGCATTTTCACCTCTGCTGGAGCTCATTTACAAACACAGATAAATATCGTACAGATGAAACTTTTATTCTCTCTGAGTTTAACCTAAAAGCTACTTTGCCTTTTTGTTTCAGATAAGCTGCAGAAACAAACATTTACACTTTTACAAAGAACCCCAGCTGCCCAGATGTTTGTCCACACGTACACATGCGTGTTTTCACATGTGGGACGCTGGCGTGAGGTGAAAAAGCTCTTAGAGCGGAGCAGAGGAAGCTGGGGGAGGGGGGTCAGCATGTCTCTGTGGCAAAGCTAAGTGCTGCACACTGTGAAACACGTCAGCTTTGGTTTGTACCTGGCTCACTGCTCTCGCCGCCGTCACCTTCAGAAACAATCGATCTGCCTCCGCCTGCAGACAGTGGGCGACAGAACAGACTCAGCACAGAGTCATGAAATGATGGACACAGGAAGAAAGCTGTCACATGAACACGAGTGGACAGGTGTGGTCATGTGACTGTCACAGGTAGTGATGCTGATGTTGAAGAGCAGAGGTTAGAAAACTGGTATGTCCTCCATCTGTCTCTAATGAAACATGAATTATAAAAGATGAAAATAACAGAGGGAATTAATCAGAACTTGCACGTTAACGCAGCCTGACGTCCCCATCATGGCCGCTAATCACTTACTACGCATTCAAACGTTTAAAGATTGTTTAAAGTTGCTCGTTTCCGGAAAAATCTGCACCAGGATAAGCGGAAGCTGCACAGAAGTATAGATTCAGCTTTAAACTTCCCAGTTTCCTAAAGACTATTCCCAGTTTCAAGCTCTTTTTTCAGAGCCATGTGTTTTTTCTTTGTGAAGACACCTTGAGCGATGAATCATTTACGTTTGATACGACTCCTGCAGGTAGAAGATGTTCTCCAGGAGCATTTTACTACCCTCCCACAAAAAAAACACCATCTAATTACTTTAACCTTTCTGTAAGAAGCCTGAACATGTCTGTAAAACTCATCTTCCCCCGTCCTGCTTTACATGTTTAAAACTTTAGTTTTATCAGTTTCTCAGCTTTAATGTTGCACATCTGGTGGTTTTATGTCTTCTTTTTTAGAAGCTCTACGAACACGTATGAGGGGGTGAGATGATGGCGGATGAATTATGAGCCCGAATATGTTGATGCAGAAGCATCTCAGTTTGTGGAAACATGCATGAAACGATGCATTCGCTTGCAGTGGGGAATCTGAAATTCCCCCAGTCTCTAAATAAACACAAAGAAATAAATAATCTACATGAATGTAAATTAATTTAACCTTTGTTGCTGCGTCTGATATAATCTGCAGCTCCTAAATCCCACTTTAATCCTGCAACATAAAGCTATTTTTTCATCTTTTTACCCCAAAGTCCGAACATTTCCAAGAGTTTCTGCACCTCCAAACTCCTGAAGTGTGAAATCCTACTCTGACAATCTGCGATATGTATTAATGAAAGAGGGGTTGTAACCCTGAAGCCCCCCCTCTGGCTGAGGAGACGACGCATGCAGATGATGCATGCATCCAAAGCTTCTTCATTTACTTAACAAGACTGGAAAAAACAAGTGTGCTTTCTGGGCTCCACGGGGATGATCAGGAGAATCTTAAACTGAACCAGAACCAGAACCGATCAGTAAACTTGTTAAAGTCCAAACCTTTCCCAAAACTAACCCAATATTTTACACATGTTTTTATCTCAGTGACTCTAACAAGCAAATTTATATATTTCTTCTTATGTTGGTTTTTATACCCACTTAAATGGATTCTGTAGCATTGAGTCGTTGAGAATCAGATTATGTCGGCCTGACTGACTCAAAAATAATTTGTTATTAATGACGCTGTGGAGCCGCTCGGTAGATGATCACCTGTAATCTGCAGTGATTTAAAATAAAATCAAATTGATTGATATATCTATAAAACATTTAAAAAGATGCGTTTAAGTGCAGCTGCTTTCTGCTGTTGCAAATAAAGCTGCATCTTCACGATCATCTTGTCTTTTATTCACTATTAATAATATTCTGATAATTACAAACATAAACATGTAAAGCAACTTTATAATTTTATTGTTCAATTTCAGAAAAATTAAGAAAAAGGATATCGAGTAGAGAGATTTTTGTCCCTTCAGGCTTTCCGTAGTCAGTTTAGTCAGAATATGGAAGAAAATGTTTTCCATTTAATTTTTTATGATCAGAGATTGTTTGTTTGTGACTTCATATAAAAATTACAGATTTTTTCAGAGAACTCGGTTTGAACACATGAATTTTTAAAAGAATTCTTCTGTTGGGAGTAAACGAGCTGCTCTCTCCAAATATATGTTCAGGTTTCACATCTAACAACAGGAAACTGTAGATAAAAGGTTTAAAATGACATTTAACTATTTTAGAAATGCTTTTTAATATATTTGTGTCATTTTTGACAAGAAGAAACTAATCTTATAAATGTTTGGAGCCAAAACCTGAGCAGGTGTTTATCATGGATTGTTTGTATTTACTGGCATCGCTGTTGTGTGAGGAAAATACAAAATAAGAAAACCATATGCAGACATGAGCAACAAAAAGAGAGAGTTGTGTCTGCTCTTCATGTTTTCTCCTGATTCCAAAACGCTTCTTTATGTCCTCACAGGGTTCAGATGTGATTTCTCATGCAGATAGTTTAGTTTGGCAGCAGGATTCTCACAAGGTCATCAGCATCAGGACTGCTTGTATTTTATAGAAGCAGGATGGCAAACACCCCCCAAAAGCCCCCATGCAGTCATCCGGACACATTCAGGAGCATCTGTCTAACCCCTAACCCCCGTCAGTCAGAAAAAAGTGAATCTGATGTTTAACTACAAATAAATATCTGATATTTTATGCATGTGAATGTAACGCAACTTTAATCCCACTGGGGGTGGGGTGCTGTTTGCACACGCGCACACACACAAGCAGGGTCACATACCGACAAAGTCATTAACCACATCTTTAACCAGGTGTCCCACTATGGCGTACGCCACGGCCACGACCACCAGCGCGGCCATGACCAGGTACAGCACCGCTTTGGGCAGCGGGATGGAGTCACGCGCGGGCGTCCTGTAGTCCGTGTACAGCAGGTCGCTCTCCGAGAAGGAGTACTGGAACACCATGCCCGAGGTCTGGTTGGAGTGGAGAGGCGCGTTGCTCGCGCTCGTGGCTCCGTCCGGCTGCAGGGACGTCACCACGGTGGTGGTCACCGTATCCGCTTTGTCCGCGTGCACCAAGCCGGTGCTTTTATTCATCAGAGGCAGGATGTGAGACAGGAAATAGCTCCAGTCCTTTATGGCACTGCTGTTGCATAGTAACATGCTTTCCTCCATGTAATCACCCCACGCGCAGAGCGCGCGCCGCGCAGAAACTCTCCAAAGTGTTGGTACTGCTCCTGCAGCTTCCTGCAGATGCGGGAGTCTCCCTCCGACTCGCGCTCATCGGTGCGTCTGAAAACTTCCCCGCGCCAAAGTGCGCGTGACTGGCTGGCGCGCGGCGGAGCTTTTACGCGCGAGCAAACACGGAAAGAGAAGCTTCCGGTACTGAGTTCGCTTCCAGAAGCGACGCAGTGTGACAGGGAAGAGTTAGAAAGTAATGTTTCTGAGCTCCTCACGCGACATAGTTCTGGATGTCCGCGCGCGGTGCCATCACGCGCGGCAATGCTGACGGCTGCACATTAATGAGTAAATAAAAGCCCCCCTGTTCCAGCGGGGGGGTGGAAACGACGGTCCTAAGAGCCTGGAGGAGCCACGACTCTCCTCCACTGCTCTGGAGACTGAAATGCGCAGCAGGATGAGAGCAGGGGAGCCACAAGTCCATCCCCCTTCCTCCCCCCCATCACACATCCTCCCAATCTCTGGTGGGGAGATTGCTTCTGAAAAACACGTCTTTTATAATAATCAGTCTAATGAAATTGAGTCCCTTGGAGACTGAAGGGATGTTAACAAATCCAGCGGAGAGAAGATCCACCAGAACGCTGCGTTGGTTCAGGTGAAGGAAGATACAAGTATGAAAATAATCATCACAAAGTCCGAAAACACTGATTCTTTTCACCTGTTCGCAGCAGGAGACCACGCCGGGTTCCACGCCGGGTTCCACGCCGGGTTCCACGCCGGGTTCCACGCCAGGTTCCACGCCCGGTTCCACGCCGGGTTCCACGCCAGGTTCCATGCCCGGTTCCACGCCGGGTTCCAAGCCAGGTTCCATGCCCGGTTCTAAGCCGGGTTCCACGCCAGGTTCTATG
>JBAMHX010000016.1:1345683-1360166 GCA_037177515.1 Pseudomugil tenellus | reverse complement strand
CCATGCAGATAGAAACCATGCAGATAGAAACCCTGCAGATAGAAACCCTGCAGATAGAAACCATGCAGATAGAAACCCTGCAGATAGAAACCCTGCAGATAGAAACCATGCAGATGGAAACCCTGCAGATGGAAACCATGCAGATGGAAACCATGCAGATGGAAACCATGCAGATAGAAACCATGCAGATAGAAACCCTGCAGATAGAAACCCTGCAGATAGAAACCATGCAGATAGAAACCCTGCAGATAGAAACCCTGCAGATAGAAACCATGCAGATGGAAACCCTGCAGATGGAAACCATGCAGATGGAAACCATGCAGATGGAAACCCTGCAGATAGAAACCCTGCAGATAGAAACCATGCAGATGAAAACCCTGCAGATGGAAACCCTGCAGATAGAAACCATGCAGATGGAAACCATGCAGATAGAAACCCTGCAGAAACACCACCTCTCCCAGGGGCAGATGTGAGGAAGGATCCACTCCTGCAAAGCCGGAAGCCCAGAGGACATGCCAGTGAGGTGTTGTCAGACACCTCTGCAACACCAGAGGCGCCTTATAGTGAAGCCTGGTGACGTCGCAGCCGGTGTTTCAGCTTAAAACGTCTCATCCTACCATCAAAACCAACATGTCCCAGCAACACATTGCTTGTTCTCTTCTTAAACCTCATCATAAATAAATGATTTGATGGCTGTTGCACTTCTACAAACTGCCCTTCTTACCTTAAACCCAAAACTTTACTCATGCAAAATGATGATGACACAGTTTCACAGAACTGAAGTAGCAACTCAGTGAGATCAAGTCACACAAAGACGTAATTGTACAATAAGAATAATGACCTGCTGATATAATAATAACCTGTGTGTGAGTTTGCAGCTGTTCTTAAATCCGTTTTGCAGAATGACTTTTGCAGGAGCTGTGCAACAGCGCCCTCTGGTGAGCGATCCAGGTACGGACACAGCAAGCCGTTCTGGAAAACACAACTTAGAATAACAGGTTTTAATAAAACTGACATGAAATAATCACTTGATGTGGATAACGACAAAAAACCTTCCACAAATACAAACCTACATTCTGAAGCAGACAGGGAATTTCTTCACTTTAGCCTTGTTTCCTTCATCACAGCATAAAAACAGCGATGAGGCAGATCTCTGCTCATCTCTCTGAGAGCATTGCAGGAAAAATGGCAGCTTGACTTGGAATCTGCTCAAACAGCAGTTCCACTTATTTATCCTGATAAAAATGATCATCCAGACATGGTGAGATAGCCAGAACAGCTTCATTCTACCCGACACAAAGCTGTTAATGCTGCTATAACACCTGAGGATCATTTGGAGGTTAAAAATGGCTTAGAAGAAAAAATCTGATCTGCATGATCTGTGAGGATCCCTAAATCCTACAATTGCAAAGACAGGTTCAAATCTGGACCAATCACAAGACTTGCATGCAAAACACACAACACTGTACACGTGCAGAGCCTAAAGGTCATGTGACCCTTGGGGGTCATAGGCATAGGCCCATTTATGCAGAAGACAGGTAAGCAAAAGGATGTTATTCATGACGTTTAGTCATCTTATATCACACAACACAGTTAACCGCTCTGTTGTTACATCTGCATCACACAGCGGTGGTGTGTGTGCGGCTTGCTGGATGGCTTACCTGCACAGATGGGTGACGTGATGCCAGTTGGGTCACGTGACCCACTTGGGTCTCGTGACGTCAGCTGGGTCTCGTGACGCCAGTTGGATCACGTGATGCCAGTTGGGTCACGTGATGCCAACTGGGTCACGTGATGCCAACTGGGTCACGTGATGCCAACTGGGTCTCGTGACGCCAGTTTGGTCACGTGACCCAGTTGAGTCTCGTGACGCCAGTTTGGTCACGTGACCCAGTTGAGTCTCGTGACGCCAGTTGGGTCTCGTGACGCCAGTTGGGTCACGTGACACCAGTTGGGTCTCGTGACGTGGCATTATTGACAGATACACTCATGTTGGTTCCATAATGAAACCCAGCAGTAGCTCAAACATCCGCCTTGTTACACTGTGATTGTTCCATAACTCCGACACCAGCGCTGGTATCGGTGTTATCCATCTTTGGATCGATTTGACATGACTCAGTGTCCACTAAACTAATGTTTGGAAGAAACAGACTTCCAACACACTGTAGGAAGTTGTGTAGCTCAGTGCTGCCAGTCTGTCGAAATGCGCTTCCACAGAAGTCATTTACACCTTTATCTGTCCATCTGTTATACAGTCAGGACATATTACTACATATATTCTCCCTGCAGTACTTATTTTAAACAACATATTTTTGGATAAATGATCTTTTCATGGGTGTTAAAAACTACCTTTGGATAATAATGAGACGTGATGTTTCTACAGCATTAAAACTTCAAAAGGAATCTACCTCATATTTATGCAGGAACGATGTTTCAGTATAAATGAAGCCACATCAAAGTAACCTCACAGTTTATTTAAACAGATAGGATGATTCCGCAAATTGTTAAAATACGTGTACATTTTTTACTAAGAGTCACAAACTTACTTTATAGGATTTTTACCACAAATGTACATCGGTTTGCGCGGACTTCAAGGTAGATTCATGGCTGTGCCCAAACTACAGTGAAGGGACGTTTTCACGTGTAGAAGGCGTACGTAGGATGTCTGGGGGGGTTGAAAGAGACGCATCATCTCCTTCATGTGTGTGTTTGATGCAACGCCACAACTAATTAGATTTCATCAGAATTAATATTTTATTTTGATGCTGTGATCGGCTTTTGGACGTACAGTAAATTTGATTTTGCAAGTATTATTTGAGAAAGTAAATCTCAGAGCAAGACTGGGGGGCTCGGGGGGGCTTTGCCCTCCTTTAGACGCTCCCCTGCAGGTCATGGTTCTCATCTGAAAAGGGGTGAAGTTCTTCTTGCGGGTCAGTGATGAGTCTTTGCTTCAACTTTAAGGAGCTCAGGTTCTTGTTTGCAAGTGACAACAAGCTGGTGAGACATGAACAGCTGCGCTGGAGTTTGTCTGCAGGAATGACGCTGCTGCATCGGCCCGATGTGAAGGGAACCCTCACCTCAGGTCATGTGACGGGATGAGATCAGGGATACAAGCAGCTGAAGTTAACTTCCATCGAAAGGAAGGCACGCAGCTCAGACGCAGAAGGAAGCTTGTATAGGAACTGCTGCGGTGATCAGGTGGGGATGACTCCCGCTCATTTCTGCTTGGAGGTGTTTCAGACCCCAGGACTGAGCAAAAGGGGTCATGGGAACATATTCAGATCTTCTCCAGGAGGAGTTAAAATATTATGAATGGTTGCCTCGGCAACACAGCTAGCAGAAAAATGGCAGCATTTGCTATAATTCACCTGTAGAGGAATTTCATGTATTAACTTAATTACCTCTTCATTAATGTCTAGTTGAAAGGTCCGACCATAAGGCTCCTAAACTGATGTCATTCTGATCTTAGTAAACCATCTGCAAGGCCGGCGTCCTTCCATCAGGGAAACGTTTAGGTGAGACCTGGGTTTTGTTGTCGTAGTGGAAGAACAGGCCTCAGATTGACGCAGTCTTTAAACAAAGCTCTCCTATCTGACTGGGACAGAATAGTTCCAGACAGATCTCTGGAGAGATTCTCCCCGGGTTATAACCTCATGCCATGTCTGTATGTCCTGATGTTTTATCCCTTCATGTTTTAATGTTTAATGTATGTTCAACTTGTTTTATTCTTTATTATTAAATTTATATTCTTCTCAATCTAAAGAAACCAGTGTCCTCATCCTTGTCAGGAAAAACGGTCTCATACACACCCTGAAAGTGTTTCGGCGTCATGACTAAAGTGTGAGATGAAAGAAACTGACCCAACACAACCAAACTGTTTGCTTTTTTTCTTTATTTTCTTGCAGCTTTTCTCTTAAATTGAAGATATCTTCCCTTTTTCTGGCTATCTCTGCTTTTGGCACTACATACTTGGGGTGACACATTAGATTGTTTTTAAACAAACATCTATTCAAAGCCTTCATCTTGTCGCAAGCAAAGTATGAATACAGCTAATAAAAATAAAGGTTTACTTTTGTCCTGTTTACACATAAAATAAAAACACTTTTTGGACCCCTTCAAAAACGGGGGTATTAAAATATCTGACATTTGTATCACAAATCAATGCAATGACAAAAAATAAAACATAAAAACTGTACAAAAATGATAAAATTCATTTAGAAATTTGCATGTGATCGAGTGATGTAGAGAGTACGTGATGAGGGTTAAAGTACTGAGCGTGGACCTAATTTTAAAGAGATGCAACTTATTTCTTCTGTTGAATAAAATTCAGGTTGTTTGGATGGCGGACATGAGGGACCAGAGGGAAGTTCGGGTTGGGATGCACGACTGAGCCGCCTTCCGACCGAGAAAAAGAAGAAGAAGCCATGAGTGTCATCATAAGCACACGACTTGACCAGTTCAAACCAGTTTACAAACTCCAACCTTGAGTGATGAAGGGTTTGCCAGGTTGGAAGCCTCCGTTTCCATGCTGGATGAATGCCTGGGGCATCCTGTAGGGCCAGGATGGGGAGAGGGTGTACTGGGGGGGCTTATTGTGGTCCCACAACCGAGAACCCTGGTTCACACCTGCAGACTGGATTTGGTGGACGGACTCTGTGCAGGAGAGGAAATAAAAAACTGTCAGCTGGTGAGGTGAGATGGTGCAGAAGAAGCTGAAGTTTAATCTCTTAAACCCGAAAAGAAGTGAATCCATCTGCAGATGCAGACTGTCAGAAAAATTAAACCGTTTTTCTGGTTTGGTTTTTTACATGAATACGTTTCTCTCCAAAGGTCCTCATGTGGGACACAACTCTGTCCCAATACATCTGTAAAACCATCACCAGATCTTCTTCGGCTTCTTTTCAGCTTCAGTTTAGGCTAAAAGTAGCTAAAATAGGACTAAAAGGCTGCAAAAAGGTGGATCTGTGTAAAACGCTAATGAATGGAAACACAGTAAATACATTCTGTATGTCTGTTACGCCTTTAACTCGGTTCAGTCGATTTGCGTGATTCGCCCTCATTCACCATGTGATACAGGAGAATCGCACTGATTTCACCATGTTTGCATCTATCTCACCAATCAGCACCAATAAGAAGGAATCATGTCCACATCTGCCAATCAAATCCATGTAACCGTGCAGATAATAGTGCTTTTAGATGGGAAACTGCTCTCAAAGCGCTACGGGAGTTTTTTATTCTAAATGTGGCTTCGTGCCAGTAGATGGAAGTTCTGGAATAAAGACAGCAAAGTTAAGAAAATACGATGATTCTTGGAAAAGTAAATGATTATTTAGGCTCATTTTACGGCTGATTCAGTGAATCTCGGGTTAAGTTCAGGCATTTGTTTGCCTGGTTTGCTGTCTTAACTATGTTTGGAGGTGACAGAAAGGGTTTTAATGAGCTTATAGTGGATATTCTGGTCTTCTAGTACTGGGAGTGTTGGGACCTAACAGGTTAAAGATGACATTGGAAGACATAGACTGATGGTGCCACCACAGTTCACCCAGTGGATACCTGACTTCACCACAGTGCCATTGCCCATAAGTGATCCGGGTTGTGCCAGGTGGTTGTGCCAGTGCCCTTCTCGTCCTGGCCCTCCGATGCCCAGTTGCCTCCCCGCCGGCTGGGCGAAGATAATGCTCGGGTCGTTCAGACTCATGGGGTTGGGGCCGCCTCCGGAGCCCGCGGAGTTCCCGTTGCCAGACGCTGAACGCAGAGCGAACTTCAGGCCGGGCGGGGAGGGGACGTTGGGAGAAGACGAAGTGAGGACTGGACCGTGGATCGGCCAGGACGTGGAGGGGATGTGGACCGGGTGATGAGGCTGTCCCTGGGACTGGTGCGTAGGAAGAAGGCCCAGTGCGGTCAGCGCCCCCGGATGAAACTGTCCTGGATGGGAGCTAGGAAAGCTAAAGAGAGACAACGGAACCTGGGGGTGGGCCGGATGCTTCTGGGGACCAGCAGAACTGGTTTTGGGCTGAGGGGAACCAGAGGATTGGGAGGAGCTCTGCTGGACAGCGGTGGGCTGGGGGGAGTAGGGTGGAGTCTGCCGACTGTCGGACTAGACAGAAGAAAACAGCGTTGGAGCTACATTAACTCTGATCTGCTGATGGGATGTGTTTTTGCGCTCTGCACGTCACAGCGTTGTACTCACACATTCAGAAGGCTGTCTGGTCCTTCCAGAACCATCTGCAGAGGTCTGAGGAGGTGGGACGTTCTGGGAGCTCACCACAGTTCGCACCATGTGAGGCGCTACAGAAACCATAAAAAGCTGCTTATTTATGATCTCATGAATTTACAATCATATTAATGAATATTTTCTGACACAATCTAAAGTTGTTTTACACAAACATCAGGCTTCTTCGCTGATAAATATATATATAAAATATATATTGACTCGTATATCTGCGTATGGTCATTTTCCCGGTAAAATCCTCCACTTGGAGCTCTTTAAAGGGTAGACCAGCCATCTGCGCAACTACTATGTCAAACTTGACAACCTGCAGAATCTGTTGCTATGGTTACTGGCCAGCCAAAACCTACTGAATTAGCTGTGGAGTTGGGACATTTTCTGTTTATTTAGCAGCAGCTAGTATGATAACATGCGGCCATCTACTAGTTGTTAATGAAATATCTTTTCAGTCGCAAGAACAACAAAATAAGCTCCCTAAGAAAACAAAAGGAAGCAAAGTATTTGTATATATTTATAAGGATAAAATGTCAGACTGCAGGCTGAGGCTCCCACCATAAACAGAGTGGATTTGACTTTACGTACACAAATAAACTGACTTTATTATGTTCTGCTATAACGAGAACAACACAGTCTGTGCATTAAATAACCATTGAAATGACTAAAAATAAAAGGGGGGCATCCGATTGAGGCAAACTGCAGCACCTGTTACTCGCAAATATGAAAGATGAATTACTCTGTAAGCCAAAGTGAATTAAAACGTTCCGTCCTGCTCACCGGTTGTTGCAGCGTTCCTCTGTTTGAGGTGGCGGTACTCTGGACAGTCTCTCCGAACGTGACCCGGGTCGCCACACTGGAAACAACGTCTGTCCTTCGGCTCCCGCTCATCCTCTTTGACGTCCTCGTCTTTCTCGTTTTCTTTCTTTTTCATCCTAACAATAAATAAGAACAGGGCAGGAGTGTGTGAACAGCGTTTCCTTTGATCAAATCAGTTTCCTAAAACTGCTGTTTCATGGATACGCCTCCGTCCACAGAAACATGGAAATGCTGTATGTTTGTGGGTTTTTATGGAAGGTCGAACACAAATACAAAGACTGTTAAATTTAGATCAGTGGTGTTGTTGCAGGACTACACACACACACACACACACACACACACTAGTAAATACCTATACATATTATAAATAGGTTTCAGAATCCCTTTTTTTAATAGCAATCTACTTTGCATGTCAATACACTTGATTTTCATCCATGTATGCATGTTAATCATGGCTACCTCGAGAACTTTTGTATTTGTTTGAGACGTAGTTTATAAGAAATCAACACTACGCGTTCGCTGCATTGACGATATAAAAAGTAATCTGTGAAAAGCTGAAATGAAGTCTGTGTCATCGCTGGAGGTGGAGGTCAGAGGGAGGCTATGAGCGAGGTGGTGGATGCAAGGGCCAACCCAGATCTATTAGGAATGTAACGATGCTTCGTGAATCAATTGAAAATTGATTCGAGGCTAATAAAACGTCAATCGACCACCAAAGCCCTGTAAATAACTCCCAGACGCACAGTATGCAAAGTACGGAATCTGGTACGCTTGATCCAGACGTAATTTGTGAATTGCAGCAGCACCCATAAGGAGCATGGCGACATCAAGTAACTTTGAAATGCCTCGGCTATTTTGAAGTCAGCAGTGTGGCAGCATTTTGGCTTTCCTGTGTTCACACGTGAAAATGGCTATAAAACTACAGACGAGACCAAAACGGTGAGTAAGCATTGTAAGAGACAGATAACGTACACAAATAGTACGAGCAATATGCTACCACAGCGAGCTAGCCTAGCCACACACACCACCACAGGAGGGAAAGAAAGAAAATGGACAAACTACACGAATAAAGTCGATCCATCGCTGTTTATATAGCAAAAGACATGAAGACGTTTGCAACTGTAGAGAATGAAGTCTTTCAAGAAATGATTAGTACTTTAGAGCTGAAGTACTTCATCCCGTCACGCCCACACTTCAGTCAGACAGAGATGAGTTATTTCTTTCATAAAAGTTCTACTTGATACATAGACATAAATGCAAAAAAGTATTAAAAATAAAACATATTTTAGTCTAGATTTATAGTTGTTCCCATATTATGTATAAATATTTCTTTGTTTGCTGTTTGGTTCTGTCAGTCAAACAAACGACAGTTATACTTTGATACGACGACAAACAGCCAGATGTTCAAATAAAAAAATACAAAAATAACTTGTCTGTGAAACAGCTAATGTTAATTTTCTTGAGAATAAATGGAAAAAATCAAAATCGCGTATTAAGGATCGTGAATCGAGTCGTGACTTGAGTGCATCGTTACAGAACTACAAGGAGCTAACCAGCTAAAGGAGGCATGTGGGCTAACGCTAAGGCGCTCTGTTAACCGGCTAAGTAACGTGCTTATACTACGCCTCCTTGCTGCAGATACCTGTCAATCAGAAGGCCACGCCCCCTAAATGTGTTAAATTTCAAGATTAAATAACATCTTAACTGAGAAGTTATTAAAACAATTCACCTCTACATAGCTGTCATGAGCTAACCTGTTATGCTGGAACAAACGTGCTTATATGCATAAAAGAACGTCCTCTCCAGCACTCGACTGCTCCTAATTCTTTTCTATCTGGTGCGCAATGACTTCTGGGTGATTGGAGGAGCATACATAGCATAAACATTTAGTTTTAAGCTAATTCAGTCCCAAACGAATTGTGTGTTTGAAGTCTGGACCCTGAGTACACTTCGAGTACTTTGTGCGCCAGTTCACTTTGTGCACTTCAAATCCGCACAGTGCATGGATTGGAACACAGCCATTACCTCTGTGTGGTCTCAGATCTCTGACGCGTTCCCTGGTGGACATCTCCGGTAATACGCACAGTACAGACACCTCGATTGTTGCTGTTTTCATGTGGTTAATCCCGGTCATGCGCACTAGCTGTCGGCAGAAGACACGCTGTAACCGGCGTAACTCGTAGTGTTTACACGACGCAAAAATCAAGTCGCTTAAAAGCAAAAGGGAAACATCCTGACCATTTATCGGACAGGGATCGTGAAAGATACGAACATAGGTTGTATGTACGTGGTGTTTTGTTGCCTGGTCCGTTTGAATGGATGAAAAGCAGTGTGACAATATGTGGAAGTGGCCGCTTGTGCAGAATGGCGACATCGGGAACTATTTATAAACACTCCTGGGTTGTTCACAGCCGAAGCATTGAAAGCTTACAAATCGCTGGATGGATACAATTTTTTTCGTTTGTGTAATTGATGAAAAAATTAATGATTGGCGCAGGGTGCTGATCAATCGCGAATGTGTTACCAGTCGATCGCATAACATAAAAAATATATATACGTCAGTCTATCATCCATCTCGCCACTTTACTGTTATACATGCTGGCCGGTACAACAGCGCTGCACTAAAACACTGTGTTTAGTTTTCAATGAACTGACAGCCAGCAGTAAATAATACCATCAGATCTGTAAAATCATTAGACGATCTCATCCTGCACCCTGAAAGCGCAAACGGAGAGGCACATTGGACGCGCAGCAGATTAACTGGTTTCCCTGCAGAATTACATCCCTGCTTCTACTCACGATTATAAACGTGTTTAGTGTAAAGACGGCACGTTCATAATGTTCTGTTCTGTTTACAAACTGTAAAAACAGATGACGCTACGCTCTTCTATGGCAGCGCCGGATGTGTAACTACTTCTGCCGCCAGCCCGAAACTAGTTCAATGAATATGTAATCGTGACGTATCGTGTCAACGTGCCTATACAAGCAAAGATGTGAAAAATGGAAGTGTTTGCTGACGTTATTGCTTATTTCAGCCTGGGAGGGGATTAACCTGCATGGCTTTTGCTCTAACCTGCGCCTCTTTGGACAGTCCTTCATGTAATGTCCGATCTTCCCACATATCCTGCAGCACCTGTCGTTGGGCGCCAGCTCGCCGTCTGTCAACACCTTAGAGTCAAAGAAGTAGTCCTGCAGGACAACATTACAGTTTCATCAGCACAAAGCTCGCGTTTAATCACGTGTGAGAAGAGAGCTGAGACATGAGTGACGTACCACTTCAGTGCCCGGGATGGGATAGAAGGGCGTTCCAAACAGCTTTCTCCCGTTTATGAAGGCCTTCATGATAAAGTTAGTCACTGTGGGGAGCAGGAGGAGGCAAAGGTAAGGATGGAGCATGAAAACAAGCATGAAGCAGTCCGATGGAGCATCAGGTCTCACAATAACTTCTAACTCATGTGGAGCAGCAGCATCCCTGGGACGTATGCGTATGGATTTGTGAGGTGTGAGCTAAGAGGGGGTGGGTCACATTCTAAACATGGCTTCGTTTCCATGGTAATGTGTATGGAGCATAAAAACATGTTAAAATCTGCCCCTATTCAAGTGTCTGAGCTGAGGGAATAAACTTATACGTTTAAAATGAGGCTCCGTGTGCATTTAAAATGTTTTAAAACGTTTAAAACGACGCTCCGTGTACGTTTAAAACTTTTAAAATTGACGCTCCGTGTGCGTTTAAAACGTGTTAAATTGACGCTCCGTGTGCGTTTAAAACATTTTAAAACAACGCTACGTGTGCGTTTAAAAAGTTTTAAAACATTTTAAACGATGCACCGTGTGCGTTTAAAACGACTCTCTGTGTGCATTTAAAACGTTTTAAACGACGTTCCGTGTGCATTTAAAACGTTTTAAACGACGTTCCGTGTGCATTTAAAACGTTTTAAACGACGCTCCGTGTTCATTTAAAATGTTTAAAACGACGCTCTGTGTGCCTCATACACATGTGGCTGCATTCATACTGCTGGTAAAACGGGTTTAAATCCCACTTTTTCCCCCCCAATATCCCATATTTGACACAATATATTGGTGCAATTATCGGTATCTGAAGATATTGGTCTATTTTTTAAATACCGGTATCGGTAAACTGGGCCGATATTATCAACTGATGTTTATTTAGTATGTCAGAACATATAATTTCATACTTGCCTTTGTAAATAAGCTGTACATATGTTGATGAATTTTCAAGGGTTGCACTCTATTTGAATGGCTACATTTTTTGCTACAACATGAAAGAAATTATTATTTGAAGAACAAAACTCTTTGTTTGGTGTTACAGATATGCCAGAGCTTCTTAAATATCAGTTTTCCATCACTGCAGATTATTATATACATAAAAATACATAAAAATATCTGTAAGTTAGCGGTTCATGACAAGCATGAAATTTTTCACTATATTTGACTTATTTATTCGAATCTGAACAGCATAAACAAAATTTTATTTTCATAACACAACACCGACCTCCTCCTCACGTCATAATAAATTATAAACTTCATCAAATCAGTTACAACTACAATGCATGCAGTCAGGCAGGTTTTCCATGTTTCCTGCTCCAACACAAACTGACCGCAGTGCAGAACTTGACACGCTGTTAGATCCATTTAGACTGATTCCAGTGTGTTGAAGCAGCAATACAAAGAAAACCTGCTGGACTGCGGCTCGTAGAACCGAGCAGCCCTGATCCGATACACATGCTGATGTGTGCTTCCTGCAGAACTTACTCTTGCGAGAAACTCCAGCACCAAGATTGTGATTCAAGTCGAAAGGATCTGAGGAGCAAAGAGCACGTGAGAACAGATTTAGTCTTCTGGAGAATTAGGAGGAACTTCGAGGCAAAGCAAAAAGTCCCGTTGGCACCTTCTATAGCGATGCATTTGCTCGTCCACTGCTTCTCAAACGTGGTGAGGCGTTTCCTCTGACGGATGCTGATGACGTGCTCTTTAAAGTCAAATTCTTCAGTGTAGAATCGAAGAAGCCCCAACCACAGCTCTCCCACGGACTCCGTGTTCGGCTGACAGTCTGCGAGACGCTGACGCTGTGTGGGCGGAAGACAGGACGATCCCAGGAAATGCAAAACCCTTTCACACGTGCACTCTGATGCTTCAGCCTCTTTACACTCACCAGATCTTCAAGGTCATCAAAAAAGAAAGCGTTCCAGCCGTCCACCATCCGCTGAGGAACAGCGTGACCGTCAAAGATCTACAATTACAAAACGCAGATCTACTCGTATCATTCATGACAAAGAAAAAATGTCTAATTTTATTTATAAAGCATTTTTCATACAAAGTGCTTCAAAGTGATTAACACAATAAAAACAAACGCATCCCACTCGCTCAAATATATAAACACACACAAAGCAGAAGGAACATCTGGATTGATGCTGATGTGAGGGAACAATGATCCGTCCACACCGGGAGCCATGACAACAGAGGGTGTCACCACGGGAACCGCCCAGATCGGGGCAGCCACAGGGCTACAGTGGGAACCATCAGGCACCCAGACAAAGGAGATCCCCATGGTAACAACCCCGTAGACGAGCAGACACGGCCCCCAGCGAGGAGGATGCACACAAGGAAAACACTGCAGATAAAATTATGATCAAATATAAAATAAACCTAAAACGACAACAAATAAGAGGTTTGAGAATATCCATTAAATAGAAACACTATACTCAGAGTAGCAGATACCTCCTGCAGGACTGGGATGACTGGCGGCTGCCTCTGCTGCAGGAAGTAAAGCACCATCAGGATGTAAGCGTAAGAAGAGAGGCTTCCTCGTGAGGCGTCCCCAATGTCGCAGCGCTGCAAGTAAAGCACAACGACCCGTTAATGCCAAGAAATTACAACCTACAGCTGATTGGCTCTCAACCTGCGGTTTCGACCAAACAGCAACCTTCAGTGGGAAAACGTGAGGCACCAGAGCCGGTTCCTCATTCCTGACAACATGAAAAGGGTTCATTACCTTTGCAAAGACCTTCATCGTGTATCCCAGGAACTGCACACGTGGATCCAGAGCTGCATAGGTGGCCAGCATCCTGGTGTTGTGTTGAGCCTCCGGAAGAAGTCGTGCAAAGTTAATTCATTTTAAACATTCAAGATAAAGTTTTAAATCTCAGGCGCGTCAACTCACAAGGGTGTTATAAAGACTAATGTCTCCCTCCAAACCACTTTGTCTGTGTTCAAACTTCACAATAGGCACTTTAGCTGTGGTGATAGGCAGGATGTTCCTCAAACCTGCCGGGGTGGGAGGTTGGAAAATCACCCGCAGCTCTTTATGCAAATGTTGAAAAGTTCCAAGGACACCACATCTCACCTGTATGCTTCTTCAGGACTTTTGCAAGACCTTCGATGATCTCTTTACAGTTCAGTTTCTGTGGAGAAATTTCACATTCAACACTGAGAAAGAGACGAGAAGAGACGAGAAGAGGCGGAACGGCGGCGAGAGCGTTTAATCTGCCAACCTCTGCGGTCTCATGACCCTCCAGAGTCATGCAGATGTCGAGGTCGCTGTCGCGGAAGCCAAAACCATTCTTGGAAGAGCCGAACAAGCAGAGCTGAGCTTTGTCTGTAGAAATAAAACATATAAGAGAAAATATTTCCTTTAGAAATGATGAGCCGCTGTTTGATTGTTACTTGATTAAAAAATAATTATGTAATTGATGACAAATTTCGTAAACAATTTCAATAATTGCATTTAATCGCATAACTTTAAAAAATTGAAATAAATTTTAGTGAATGGATAAATCAAATAGACACAGATATTAATTTTGAAGTCAACCTCTTCAAATACATTAAATGTTAAATTAGTAAAGAAAAAAATCCCTAAAGTGTCATTTACCTAACAGCTCCAGCTGTTCCATCACAGCAACACGCTTCAGTGTTTCTACCTTTTAAACATGTTTTCGTCCACACGCATAATTAGACCGTAAACCAGCAACCCCTCCAGCTGCATGGGGATCGAGCTCGTTGGTTGTTCTTCTGGAAAGAGGAGGGGCTTACTTAGCTGCTCCTCATTGTTCACGTTGATCATGAAAAGTCTCCAGTATCACCAGAAAAAGTTGCTCCATTCATTGAGACTAAAGGGGTCTGAAAATCGCTAAATGTAGCACCAGTGCTGCTACGTTATGAGTGGAGGTATACTGTGCATCAGTGATCACCAACAAAACGTTCTGCATTTAAATCCCCTTTTTTAATGCTTTAATGTCCCAAACCAGTTATTTTTGTTTCATTTATGATTTTATCAATTATTTATTTTTATTTATTTACGCCACTTTGTTGCATCAACAATAACTGATTATTATTTATTTAAATACAAATAAATATCTTTATTTATTTATTTACACCACTGTGTTGCATTAACAATAACTAATTATTAATATATAAATAAAAT
>JBAMHX010000016.1:1291061-1314694 GCA_037177515.1 Pseudomugil tenellus | reverse complement strand
CCCCCCCCCCCCCCCCCCCCCCCCCCCCCCCCCCCCCCCCCCCCCCCCCCCCCCCCCCATCGACGTAGGCAGAAACTGACGTGGCATGTGACGCAATCACGTACGGCACTCGCTTCCGGTTATACTTGTTGACAGTTCTCCATATTTTCAGCAGGATTTTCGCATATTTGTCCGCTAATCCGGTTAAATTTGCACTAAACTGCAACTGGGTCCCATCGGAAGCTTCACCTAGGCGTATAAACGTCGGTAAGATCTCAAATAAAAGCTGTGGTGCTGATCGGTGTCTTTTTTCAGCTAAGTGTCGAGTTCTGTTAAACCGCTTGTAAAATAAAAGTATAATACATATTCAGCAACATTGACTAGATTACTAATACCAAGAAATAATATTTAGTATTCTTCCTGACATTTAAAAAAATCGGCTCATAATTTTTTTTTCAGAGCTGCAATTAATGACCATTTAGACAACTAGTTTGTACTGAATCTGCGTGAATTTACAGGACGATAAGAACGGATTAACTATCATTATCCAAGATGAATTTGTATGGAAAACACTTCTTTGTTCTTTTATCCTATGCCGAATAGAAGAAAATATATTTCAATCAAGATTTTATCCGCTTTGGACAATCATTGCCACGTAATTGTACACTGATCGATAAATTGCTGAAAGTTAGAGAAAGACTATGCGGCTTCGTGGCTGCAGGCGGCAAAGTATTACATGAATACACAATACATGTAAAAGTATTCAGGACGAATATAGTTCAGAGTTTAACATGGAACAGACCTTACGTGGACGTAAATTAAGCTTCATGTGTGATTTCTGAAGGATAAATTATCCTTTTTTCATTTTTAAACAAGCATGTGACCATGTGTTTCAGATGGAGGAGTCTCCAGCAAAATGAACATTGGCTGTAAAAATAAGAAACGGGTGGTGTTACCTAGCCGTCCCGAACCCCCCACAGTGGACCAGATCCTGGAGGACATTAGTAATGCTTCTCCCAACGACCCGGTCTTCAGCATCCTGGAGAGAATGGGACAAAGTGAGTCCAAACAGATTTTCCCAGTTTATAAGCAGCTGCAGCTGAAATATGGAAAATAATCTGCTGACATTTCAGCACTTTAACAGCATCATGTTTAACACATTTCATGTCTTCCGCTGACATTTAAGCATCTGTGTGAGTTTAACCTGCGATTGGTTCAGCTGTCCTGCTGTTGTCCCCCCCCAGACTCGTCCCCCCCTGCAGACAGCGAGGTGGAGCTCAGATTCCAGCAGTGTCGTCGGTATCTGGAGCTGAATGAGCGGCTCAAAGAAGCTCAAAGCCAACTACGGCTCCAGAGAGAGGAGCTGACGGTGGCGGGGGAGCAGCTGGACAGAGAAGTGGCAGAGGTCAAAGGTCAAGTTCTCTGATTGGACGCAAACTGCCGTCTTTCTTCGGCCTGGAGACTTTCTCTGAGCGGTTCTTTTAATCGAGTTAAACCCCTCAGAATGACCTTAAGCCAGACTCTGGTGGAGCGATGGTGTTGCCTGACCTCCGACCTTACAGGTTTCCCACTCTGAGTTGATGGTAAATTTGTTTTTAAACCAGAAGGCATGTTGGGAGTTTGGTGGACGTGGATCCTCTTTGTTTAAGAACATTTATAAATTCTGATTCCCCGTTTAGAACTGATCCAATAAAGTAAAAATGTGGTCAAACTGAACATGAAGACACTTTTCTCCTGTTTCATTCGCGTATTTATCCACCGATCTGTTTTATTTTTCTGTAACTCATCATGTCTGTAACCATGGAAACTGCACAAAGTGTCTGAAGATGTAGGGAAATATATCACCTTTCAGTTTCAACGATTACATGCCAACACATAAAGAAAAATACTCAAACGCTGTGTGAAAGTCCTTTCTTACCGCCTCCGACTTCATCAATGCACTGATTAACCGATCAGCATTCAGGTGAGTTTACGCAACGTGAAGGAGGAAAGACATCAGAAATCTGGGAAGGACTCCATGGTTACACGATTAATGTGATGGACCGAGCAGGGAAAGGCAATCAGGGCAAAAAAGTCCCAAAAAACATTTTTTCATTTTAACTTAACAAAAGTAAAATAAGTTTTATAAAGTAAATAACAATCAGGCCATAAAAATGTCAACACAGGGAAACTACATTCATCTGACTGGAAATAAAACTAATTAAGAAGCAAATTAAACAAACTGACCTGACAGGTGACATTCAGAGAGACCCCCCTGACTGATCAGCTGGCTCCGAACAGGTGAAACGTTGCATTCATTCATTTTGCAAAGCTGCTGAGAATAAATATTCAATTTAATCCAGCTTTATTTGCATAGCAGTCCTTCACAACATCTCAGTGGCTTTGCAGACGCATCGATTCCAGCAAATATTTCATTTTCTGCAGCGCTTAGTCCAGTTCAAGGTCGCGGGGAAGCTGGAGTCGCATCAGTTAGCAGGCGGGAGGCGGGTACACCTGCACAGGTTGCCTGTCTGGTCAACACAGAGACAAATAAGCACCCACACTTACTGCGATGGACGTTTTAGTGACTTAGCCTGACATGCAGGACTGTAGAAGGAAGAAGAGTTATCCCACCCCAACCGAGACTCAAACCAGCAACGACCTTGCTGGGAGGCCACAGTGCTAACCACTACACCACCGTGCAGCCCAGTTCAAACCACTTCATAATAAATCCTCATCCTAAAATGCATGAGGCGACTGTGGGAAGAATCATTTGTGTTTTTAGCAAAGTGTGTGTGTGTGTGTGTGAGACATTAGAAGTGAAGATGGAAAGAAAAAACTTCTGCGCTTCATAAAATCTTAATTCTTCTTTTTAATCCACATCTTCCAAACAGAACGGATCCTTTCTCATACTTTTATTTTGCATTGACTAGTTTTTAATCAACAAATAAAACATCTCAGTTGTTTTTACTGATGTTTTTGGATAAATAAATTAGTCAGCATTAC
Organism: Pseudomugil tenellus; assembly: GCA_037177515.1. Taxonomy (NCBI): domain Eukaryota; kingdom Metazoa; phylum Chordata; class Actinopteri; order Atheriniformes; family Pseudomugilidae; genus Pseudomugil; species Pseudomugil tenellus. The sequence continues at coordinate 1,311,730 of JBAMHX010000016.1, read as the reverse complement.
CTTTTTATATGCAAATGATCAAAAAGCCTCCATGTAAGTGTGGAAATCCGACTCATGCACATGTGAAACGACAATAGAACTGTAATCCATTAAATCTGGTGTTTTAAATGAGTTGAATGTTTTTATGTAAAGAACTTTGAATCATCTTGTACATGAAACCTGCTACACACAAAAACACCATTTGCCTCAAGAGTGATGGAACCACACGTGGCCTCTTCTTTCCCCTCCAAAAGTAGTTTTTTCTGTTTAAACAAGGACTTTTTCCCTTTTCTATGCTTCATCATGAATATTTATCACATAAATGGTTAACAGTAAACATAAACATGGACTCAGTTTCATATAATTCTTGTTAATAATAACATAAATAATTTGGGAATGATCCAGCAGTGTAGATAAAATATATCCCAGCTGGCATTTTTAAGTTTTTTGAAGCAAAAACTGCAGAGAAAAGCAAATGTGATGCATCCATAAGACAAAGTTGTGACATTTAAAGGACGAAACTAGTCATTATTGTGGAAAACTACATAAAAATAATACTCTGCTGGTTCCATCATTACTTCAACTCATCAACTTACCTATATTTAAATATTTTGAATACATATAATGACGAGTTAATGATCAACGGGAATAACAGATGTTTAAATAAGACCACCTGCATGTGGAGGAGCATCTAATCTGGTGAAATGTTGGGTTGTAGGAGAGACGAGCAGTGGTTTAAACAGTTTGCTTCTGTTGTTCTGTAAAATTTACAGCTACAGATTTCAACCTTTTATAAAATAGCTAAATAGTAAAATTAGTAGATTAAGACCCAGCAAGAATATCACAGACCTCATGTTGTAACTGAATACAACCTGAACAAAATGTTTCCTGTCGACATGATACAGTTTATTAATAGCACTTTTTATTCACACTATTATCTTGTTTTTGCTTTATGTTTGTGGATTTACCTGGTATTTACAGTACTCCTCAGTACTTGTAATATTTCTTTTCATATGCAGTGTTTTGTATATAAAGTGTATTGCAGCAGGAAAACCACTTTGGACTTTCTATTCTACCAGACACGTTTTACAAAATGAATAAAATAAAAAAATATATATATATTAATGATTTCATGTAAAAGGATAGCAGTAACACATCATGTGTTACAACTTACCCTGTCAGTCATTGTTTAGCTAACTGTGTTAGCATAGTGGTTTAAACTTAGCATCACCTGAAATTCTATTTAATTTACGGAAAGTCACATTTTTATTTAACAAACTTACAACAGTTTCCAGCCATGACAACAACCCTGAGAGATGAGAAGAAAGCAGATAAAAACTGAAATGACATGACTTCCTCTCTATCTCTAAATGATGGAAATGGGGGCGAGGGAGGTTACAGCTCCTCATGTTTTGTACTATTACTTTACTTTGCATGAAGAACCAAAGGTCTGCTTATTTAGATTAGATTAAATTCCTTACCTGGTCTTACCTGGAAGATGCTGCGCATGAAGTGAAGGGTCTGATAAAGCAGAAATGGCGACATCTGCTGGACAACTAACAGAAGTGTTCATGCGGACTCATTCTGCCTTTTGCTGCTCAGTAAAAAGCTAAACAGGCTGATTTATTCTGCATTTGCACTGAAACACTTGCAAGCTGCACATTTAAAATGAGGGACATGACCGCAGTCACTGTGAGGATGAAACAAGTTGACACGGAGGTTTAAGGAAACACGTCACTTTATTTATGAAGACATTTATAACACGCCTGGTTGGCATATTACACATGGTGCCACGAAGCCTTCATGGCCACGTTCATGTGCGGATTGAGACACGATTCAGCTACAAACTGGTCTCCAGTCTGACGCGATCAATGCCAATAACACTGATACAGAAAACCATCCAGGGCCCTGATGGTGCTATTCGTCTCATCAGTGTCTGAACTTGGGAGGGGCTGTTGAAGGGATTCTCTACCTTTAATCTATCTTTTAACTGTCAAACGCTCAGTTACACTTTCTAAATGCACCACCCATTACTCTGGCCTGCAAAACCAGTTCCTGTCCTGGTCTTTGACTCTGCAGTTGCAGAAAAGCTCAGTTACAATTGAGGATGACCGTTCTTATATCTGTTGTCCTCCTGTGTTATGCGATACATTTACACCTGCTACAAGCTGCGTCACTAAAACTGAAATCACACAGAATGATAACTGTCTAACAAACAGTGTCCAAATCTGTACAAGCTGCTCATTTCACAGATTTTTCCCTGAAATGTTCTCCTTCTGGTTTCCAGGATAAATTAGGCTTTTAGACACATTATTGGAGACAAACTGAGTGTTTGGTAGTAAAAAGGCAGATTTGACTCGTGCATCAGCTTCAAATGTAAAGGCTGTTCGGACTTTAAAAGCTTGCATTCAGAGGCTACTAGGGTTTTATTCAGTTCATGCTTTGGGACTACAATAAGGGTGTTTTTTTTAATTATTTATAGTTTTGATTAATTTTTAATAAATAAACAGCCCCTCTACATAGATTAACTTTAATCCCATCCATGTCTTCGGGTGAACATGATAGTATGATGGTACAGCTACGGCAAATATTGTCTTTATATTCTTCTCCACCTATAACTACTGTTACAGCAACACAGTTAAGCAGATATTAAGACATTGTACAGACTTCCAGAGAACTCCATCCACCCAACGCGCAGCCATCATTGTTGGTTACCAGACGGTACCGGATCTCGCAGCAAACACAAATATAAACATCATTGCATCATATTGTTGGTCTGTGGTGACAGTTTGTGTTTACAGATGTTTGCAGCATGAGATCACAGATGACGCCAGATTTTAGATAACATTTCACCACTGAATAACATCTGTGTCATTATTTGGTGTTTCCAGGCTTGTGTGTGTGTACAGTCTGAATATATTAGCATGCTGTCATGGAGCAAGACCCACCGGGAAGCTTCTGTACACCTGCTTGTTATTTACAATACTGACTGGGACACCAGACTGCAGAGAGCGAAGGACCCGCAGAGATTAACACTTCGGAATACAACAGTTTGCTGTAATATTTTCTGGGATAGAAACGGCGCAGCTTAAGCTAGAAGCAACATTTGTGTTAAACCATTTCTTCAAATGAAACTAATCTGGTGGTTTGGGCTTGTTGTAAATGCTGCTTATGGCAATTTTACATACCATGATGACTGAATACATTATTGCATCAATGTCCGTTTGATTAATCTGGTATTAAATTCATTAAATTGGGGTTTTGAATAAAAATAAAAGGTCTTTATATTATGCATAAGTGCAACTTATTTAACACGCAACCTACTTCAAGCTGTTCATAGTTGTCTAAAAGGTGATGATTTGGCTTTATTCTTTTAATTCAGTTCAGTACAACTTTATTTGTACAGCGCCACTTAACAACGTTGTTTAAGGGAATTTCACACAAACTTTCATTGGAGCCAATTCATGATAACTACCCTAGTAAGGAAAACCCAACAGATTATATTGAATCTTGACTTGGATCCAGTCTCCCATCCAGAGCTGCATGAGGTGACAGTGGGAAGGAAAAAACAAATCAGGGAGGGTAGCCATCTGCCTCCATCAGTTAGTCCAGTATAGTTTGTTAGTGGTTCATCATCATTTTTTTCACTCATGTTTATGGGGTAACCAGAATATAGCAACTAAAAGGTCACTTTCAACCATCAGAACCATCACCTTTTAGATAATGTTAATAAAAACTAAATCTGCAGCTTTCTGTAATTTGCAGTAGAATTCATGGCAGATTTTGGTTGTGTTGCACATTTCATCTCTGTAAAATGGATATATGCTGATACTGTAACATATTTGTACCATCTACAGCATCCAGCTACATCTCTCAAACTGATTTCTCTACCCCAAAAATTACTGGATGAAAGAAACTGAATAAGAATTTTCTACCTGATGGACTTGCAGTGGTTTGAGTATTCACTGGAAAAAGAAAGCTGTAATAGACACAACTGTAGTTTGAATTTGAAGAAATGTTTCATTACAAATGTTTCCCTAGGTCTACTTATCTTGTAGCATCCTTTAGTGTTGAATTAATGTGTCTAGGTTTGTATTTTCTGTACTGAATTAATCATAAGTCTGAGAATATGTGACCTTCGTGAGAGTCTTTCACTATTCACACCTTTCCGGGCAGAAGTCCATTCCAAATTTTTGCATAAATATGTTATGGACCATGTCCAGCAGACTGAGGGTGATTTATGTGCTCAAATCAAACTTACTGTCTTTTATTCCATTTGTGGGTATTTTTCTACTGGGTAATGGTTATTCTACAAATACAAAAAAAGTACAAAAAGATGCACTTTTCAGGTGAGAAACGTCTCTGAAGGGCATCTCTAAAAGTCCTTAGTTGTCCTCTCTGATTGCATACATCCAGCTCAGTATGAATGCACAACTGATGTGCTAATCAGCTGTTCAGAGAAAATGTCTATACACTGTGTGTGTGTGGGGGGGAGGGGGTTGAGTGGAGGGGGGTGTTGGCAAAGGGTCAATATCCACGGTATAGGGCCAGCACACATGTCCATCTGAGTGTTGAGTTTTTGTTATAGAGCCACCTTGTTTGACTAGTGATGAACGAATCCCCTATGACTCGCTTTTATCTCCAGACTTCTCGATGATTGTGGCTGTTTGGCTCTGTGTGTCCTGCAGACAGCAGGCGATGGGGCTGGGGATGTAGTTGAATGGGGTGACTCGGGCAGCTTTGCTCGGGGATCCTTGGCGGAAAGTGACAACTCCACCATTGTGGCTGTCTGATGTGCTGCTGTGGCTTCTTAATGAGCCATCTGATTCTGCATCTTGGATGGTACTCCCACAGGTGGCACTAATCTTTCTGAGGAGAGCCAGTTTCGCTACTTCCTCAGACATTGCTGGAGAGGTCTCGACTGTCGGAGAGGTGCTCGAGTTGGTCTTGTTGTTTGGAAAGTCCTCTGTTTGGACAGTTGCGTCACTTGTCTTGCGAGATGCAAGTAAAATAGTTGGCAGTTTTCCCGGAAGAGCTGGTGGCTTTGGCTTTTCCTCATCAGGAGAAGGCACCAGAGGTAATGCATTGGCTGGTAGAGTGCTTTTCAAAATTTGAGGTACATCTTCATCCCTAATCCTTCTCCAAGTAACGCAATCGGTGTGGCGAGATGTGGGTCTCTGCCCTTTCTTCTTTGTGTCATCCTCACTTTTTGCTCTTCCACTAGAATCAGACGATGACGAGCGCAGGGAAGAACGGCTGGTCACTCGACTCAAAATGTTTATGCTCGGTGATGAGGCATGACGCTTAAAGGTGTCTTTGTCCTGTTGCTGCCTGCCTCCAGGCATTTTGCTGGGCCCATTTCGCTGGGCCACCCTGCAGGGACTTTCAGAGCTTGTTCTCCTTGCTGGTCTTCTTGACGATAGATCCCTTTCACTGGATGTTGCTCTTGACAGGGCTGTAGTCTGCTTCTGAAGGCCAGGGTTTGGCCTTTGGGCTTGCTGTGCTTGTCCAGAATCCTTAACTTGCGCCCTTCTTGGGGCTTGCACTGCAGCCTTTAGCTCCTGACAACGCGATGAACAAAGAAAGACAGCCGAAGCTCCAGGGCCTGCTTTGCGAGGGGATCCATTCTTTGATCCTGGAGTGTTGCGAGCAGAGCCATCACGTCTTAACATAGTCTTGGATTCCTTAATGAAAGTCAGCTGTCTCAAGAATCCATTTCTGTCAGACTCACCGCTGCTTGAATGGACAGAGGTCATCCTAACCAGGTCAAATTGATTGGCTGGTATCACCCTTTTCCCATTGACCTGATTGGTTTGCCTGTTGAAAGTTTGGTTTGTCACCAGCGGTGACAGAGGTCTGGGTTGCCTGACAGAATTCTGCATGAACGGTATTCGGACAGGTGACTTTTGAGTTTTAGGTGGTGGAGATTTTTCATTTTGATTCACAACAGGAGAGCGTCCCTTTCTCTCAGGGGGACTGCTAGCTGGTGGGCTACTAGCTGGTGTGGGCGTTTTCTTCTGTACAGACTTATTTGACTGAGTTGGGGATGTAATTTTCTTCTGAGATTGTTTGGATGGTGTGGAGCTCTGTGATGATCCAGAGGATGAGCTTTTTGGTATCCTTGGAGGTGGAGTAGAGCTCCTCTTTGGAAGTGACAGTTCTACATCCTGTGGATGCCCTAGTCTGTGAAGGCTCTTTGATCTGTGTTGAGCAAGGTTTGGATTCTTTGGAGCATCTGTCTTGTTTGGCACTTTTCTGGAAGGAGGTCTTTGTGACGGAGCAGTCTCTTTTTTTGGTGTATAGATCACCGTCCTGCCTCTAAAAACCACAGGTAAGTTTGGAACTGGCTTGCGCTGTGCAAAGTCTAGAGGCTTATTTGCATTTTTATCTTTAGCAAACTTCCTCTCCTTGGGTGTGAAGCTGGATGTAGACATGAATGACAGGACTGACTCAGTTTCTTCCGAGGATGGTTCTTCAGACTTTGATGCCAGCAGCCCAGTGACAACACAATTAGCACCCTCCTGTATGGCCCTCCATTCAACACTGTTGAGGTCAGAATCGTTATCCCATGCCATATCATCACTATCCATCTCCTCATCCATGTCCCACCCATCAGAAGACTTTTGTTTTTGAGAATTTTCTGCTTTCTTCTTCCTGGCGAGAGTCCTCCGTCTTTGCTTGGGCATGGCAGAGGTTATGCATTTCTGAAGGAGGTCATCCTCTGAATCCATGCTGACAGAGCTTGGTGAGCTTTGCTCTTCATAGGGGCAGTGGATAGTCAAAGACTTATTTTGTTGTACCATATTTAGTGTTTTGTTGTGTCTGTTCTTGTACCATATTTGCTGGGCTTTTGATTTATGATCCTCAAATTCAGCATCACTGAGTGAGCTAAGAGAAGAACTGAGTGAGTGACTTCCCATGGATTCATCCCTTATCAGATTTTGTTTCAACCGGTGAAAGCCTCTGGGTTTTCCTTGGGAGTTATCGATCCTGCCTATGTTTGTCATACTTCGGGAGAGATTGGTTCTACTTGTGTCCCTGGCCTGTTTTCTGTTGGTTCGTTTGAGTACTTCATTTTTGTCATCGTAGAAGCTGTTACTGTCCTCTGAAGACTGTGTCATTTGTCGAAAAATTGTGTCTTTTTGGACTCTTGCATTGAGGTTACCTTCTTTGTTTTGCTTTATGACAGGTAGTTCCAGCTTTCTGATATGGGATTGACGCCTCTTCTGCTGATTTGGAGACTGTTCACGGTTCTTTTGGTTCGCCACTCTATCGGCTACCTCTTTGCTCTGCATTAGCACCCTCTGAGTGGGAATCACATGCTTGGTTGTCCGACTCATTTGTCTCTCAGGTGAATAGTTCACCCTGTTGGGTTTGTGGAAGTGTGAGAATATCCTCAAGTCCTCTATCCTCTTTGCCTCATTGTCAATCACGTCCTGCTTTTTCAGGCTTTTAGCTGTGCACTCTTTTGCCCCCTTGTCCTTCACAGGACACCGAAGTGTTTCATCACTCAGTGACGTTGTGCTGGAGAAGTTGACCGGTGTGCCCTCTGCAGAATCGGTAAATGATGAATCATCAAATTTGCATTCTTTTTGTGGGATGACTATCCTCCTTCCAGGACACATTTGAGTTTTACCATTTGGGAGCATCATATACACAGGCAGATTTATTGGTTTTCGGACCTGGGAATTGAGTAAATGAGGAGGGATGGTGGTCATCAGGGAAGGTCTTACTTTTCTAAACTTTGAGGGCATTGCTGAGTTAATGCATTCCTTCAAGATTTCTATATCATCGTCTGAGTTGCCCTCGCTGTATCGCTCCCCATTGTCGAGTCCTTGGTCGTCGTCATCCGGCAGAGGGAGATTTTTGTCATGTTGCTGGATTAAGGGGGTTAATTTCAGTTCAACGTCCTTCTGGATGTAATGTTCGTGAAGAGGCAGAGCACTTAAACTGGAAGCACAGGAAAAGTTTTCAGTGGGTTTTTCCACTGTGAAGTAGATCATGTCCAGGTCAGGAGGAAGGTTGAACCTCTCCTTGGAGTCGGTAATCTCCATGAACTTCCGCAGGCTGTTTTCCCATTGCCCTGCTATGCCTGTGGTCTGTGTATCTGGGCCATTTGACTCAACACAGCATGGAGTTTTACTTCGACTAGGAGGCATGGTTTGTCCTGGGCTATCTGGAAGATCACTAGGGCTTATCGTCCCATCAATCATCTCACTGCATGGGTCACTTTGTATAGAGCTGGCAATAGACGGAGACTCAAAGCTGCCCAGTGAACTGACTGAGCTACAGCGGCTTAATACCAGAGGTGTCTCATGAATGTAGTTCTCAGATGAACTGGATGGAGATCTGTCTTCAAATAAGGCTGGTGAAGCTCCCCTTAGAAAGACCTTTTCTCTTTTAGCTGAACAGGAGATCTCAATGGGATCCGTGTCTTTGCTGGGGAAGGTTTTTGAGTCAGTCATCAGCAGCTGGCTATCACTCAAATCCTCTAAGGTTTCATCCTCCTGAGTTCTCTTCACCACTTCTCCATCCTCGACTTCAATTATCTCCAATGATGAGTCACTCTCTAACTCATTTTCACTTTGTCCTTCCAGCGCTCCGTCACCAGAGGAGAGTGATGACAGAGAGCTGCAGCGGGAGAAGCAGATGGGAGTGTTTTCCACAGAGTATTTCTGGACTGTCTCCATTGTCCCAATGGTTGGACTTCTGGTTGAAATCACCGGAGAAAACTTTGTAATACTTCCCCCAGTCATCACAGTGGGGACCCATGCTTGCCTCCTCATTGCTTGTGCAGCCTGGACATTGATGGTTGTCTTTGCGACCCCAAATTTAGCCACACTCTGAATAAGCGGGACTTGTTGGTAAGTAGGAGAGAGTTTAATTGATGTCATACTGACATCAGAGGAGACTTTAGTGGATGCACTGACAGGTGTTTGTACCGGCGGATCCTGGTTCTTTTCTGCATCTGTATTGCCCAGTTCCACGTCTTTTATGTCTTTATTATCCACAGAATCTCTCTCTGGAATATCCTGCTGGTTAGTCTGAACTGTAGGCCCCACATTAATATACTCTTGATGAGCTACTTTGAGGTCAAGCTGGTTAGGCCGTTGTTGTTGTATCATTAAAGCTCTTGGAGAGGGTCGTATCTGTTCTTTGCTCCCACAGTAGCCATCGCTAGTGCTGCCACTATTCAGGCTATCTGTTGACACGCTTGTGTGGGTGGTTTTTAGGCGTAAGAGGGCGTGGGCTCTGCTGAGACGTTCTCTTTTGGCCAAACTGCTGGTATCAGAAAGCCGACAGGGGGAGCATGAATTTGCCCGTGCTTCATTGAGTTCATTGATCCCATAAGGCCAGTCTGCCAGGTGGTCCTCAGAGCTTAGGCTCAAACTGTCCTCAGAGGACGTGTGCATGGTGATATCCTCCACCAGCCTATCAATTTTAGCAACTGTGTTAGTAATCTTTTTAGCTAGCTTCTCTGCAGCGGCGGAGACCATGTCATCAGGAGCAGCATGCCTTTTCTCCACCATGTGAGGTGGGTCTATGTCTCGCTCAGGTTCACTGTCCCTCTTACGAGACTGGTTCTGCACAAAGTTAGAGTTGGTGAGAAACATGGAAAGCATGGAGAAGCTACCAGTATCCAGGCTGCTGGACATGTTGGGGGCCTCATCGTCATCAAAACAACCAGAGTCGGAAGCATAATCCTTTGCCAGAGTCTCAATGTGTCGTAGTGGCTTGTTGAGGGTCAGGTGCTTGGGACTCTGTTTATCAAGGGTATCAAAGGTCTCCGCTAGATGTTTGGCATCCAGCTCGGCTTCCAGAGCTCTCTGTTTCCTCATGTAGAGCGAGGGCATGCAGGAGCCAGGGGACACGACTGCAGCATCCTTATACTTCAAGGGTCGATTGGTAAGGAGATTGCGTAAAGCTGCAGCGCTACCCATGGCTATCATTTTGTGCTTTGAGTGGATAAGGTTGCGAAGCATGCTGACTGCACCCAGGTCCCACAGCAGCTCCTGGTCTTTTGGACTTCTAGCTGAAAGGTTCCAGAGTGTCCCGCAGGCGTTGCTGACTATAGTCAGGCTGTGGGAGCGCAGATGCTGCAGCAGTGTATGGAGACAGTTGTGGTCTCTGAGAATTTGCCTGTGAAAAATGAAAGAAAAACATGCATTTTATAACTTCAATACTCAGCTGACTGTCTCATATCTGATATTTGTTAGTTTTGATGCACTATAGTTGTTGCCTATCATGAGCCTCTCTCGGACCCACCTGTAGTCCTCTCGTGTGGCGATCAGGCTCGACACGTTTCTCAGGATCCCTCCGCCACTCTCGATTATAGCAAGTGAGTTAGTCTGACAGCGATACGTCAGAGTGCTGACCAGGAAGCCCAGAGCACCATCAACCGAGCAGATGGCCACCTTGTTATCAATGCTGTGAGCCGACAGGTTCCACAAAGCGCTCAGAAGACTCTTCAATGTTGACTCCTGCAGAACAAAAACACACTTCATTTCACACAACCCACTTCTCATTAATTTCTGGTTTATTCACGTTTCTTCTTGCTCAGAGCTTCCAGTAAGGTATTTCAACTTCCTGTCTGCAGGTTGGCTTGGTTTCGGTACCTTGGTGGCCTGCAGCGCACAGGTCATCAGAGCAGACACACAGCCAATGTCACGCAGAACTCGCTTGCTGCTGATGTCGGCCCTCCAGGACAGATTCCTCAGGATGCTCGAAACCACTTGATGAAGCTCCTCATTGTCGGAGGCCAGCTGGGCCACCAGAGCCTGCAGGCAGCTCTTTTTTGAGCACAGGGTGGCCTGCAGGATAACAAGAATATGTGTTATATATTTTGTACAACTCACTGATTGTTCCATATCTGACCTACTGTATTGAAGTAAGGGGGTGTGCTTGTAAAACATATATCAAGTCAATCTTTCTTTTGCAGAAGAGGGCAGTTAGAATTATAGCTGGCAGTGGATATAGGGATTCTACAAACCCTATATTCATACAGCTAATTAGTACAAATTAATATTTTAAAGGTTATGTATAATGCACACCAGAAAGCTTTGCCAACCAATCTTCAAAACAGATTCACAAAAAGAGAAAGTATTTATAATTTAAAAGGAACTTATATCTTTAAAAAAACAGATTCAGAACAAAGACAATGAAAAGGTGTATTTCAGTTAAAGGTGTCAGTTTATGGAACAGTCTTGATAGCAATCGTAAGAAATCTACATCTATGAATGTGTTAAAAAAAGTATCAAGTATTGGATGTTGGAAATATATGCAACTGCAGAGTAGCATGTTTTTTTGTTTTATTTTCTTCTTTTACTTTTTTATTTTTTAAAAAAATATCTTGTTATGTTATATGTTATGTTATAAAATAGAAAAGTAGCTGTTACAGCTTTTATGATTTATTTCAAATGTTAAATTGTGAATAAGGGGCAGATTCTATAAGTTTATACTTATTTCTGCTCTCTTTCATTCATGGTATTTAATTTAAATATGTTCAATTGTATTGTAATTGTATACAGGGTGGTGATGCACAGCAGCTGCAGATATTTGGCGACTGGAGATGTAGAAACTGGGAGATGGGTTGTATTGTATTTGTTTTTAATGAATGAAGTAAACAAACAAACAAAAAGAAGTGTAAGTATGATGCATCAGTAATGGTTCTGAGTTGCTACATGCTGCTGCTGTCACATCTTGATTTGAATCCCAGATTTTTTATATAAAATTATTCATTCGCTATATTGAAGCATATTTGTTTTAAAGCAGAGCAGTAACTGACGGCTTCTAGTGGTTGTCTATTATTTAAACAAGTACTTTGTATAAAACAGAATTTTTATTTTAAAATTTTATGCTCCTTTCTCCTGTTATCTTCTGAAACTGATGCTGTTGATATTGCTGCACTTATCCTACATTGTAATTAATATAATGATTTTAACCTGACATCTATAATGTAATTTTTTTTAAATGAATGCTACCTGATGAGATCTGATTCGGAAAGACCCACCTGATACTGACCAGACATGCAGTCTATTTTCTAATTAAATGGGTTTACGGGAAGTTCTTCTCAGCTAATGTTTTGCTGCAGTTCAGAGCAGGTTCATCACTAGAACAATCCAAACCATCCTGGCAGATCCACCAGGCATCAGGCTACATATCAGAAACGCCAAACAGCTGCAGGTCTGAGGAAACTGCACCTTGTTGACAACGTCCCCGAAGGTGAGGTTAGTGAGAGCCATCCCTGCATAGCGCCGCAGAGCCATGTTGATGGGGTCGTTCTGCATGCCGTGCATATCCTGGTCCAGGTGGATCAGGTCTGCCACCACCTGCAGGCCACCTGCAATAAAACAAGAAAATGAGCAGAACAATTCACTTTGCATTTACTCTGGTAAAAGTTACATCAGATTCCCATCCAGTTATCTGACAGGAGAAGAGGAAAAATGTCTCTAAATTTCATTTTTGTAGTTTTTTGTATATTGGTTTTTGTGCTGTCACTGGGTTGAATAGAAACTTTCCTACATCTTCATCTCAGAGACATTTGTGACCCAACTAGACACTTATTTTTTATGGCTGTGTAGAAAATGACATTATAGTTTTTTAAATGGAACATGTTGAAATTTTTTATCTAACAGAAGCTAAAAACCCAGATGGTACAAAATGTTTGGCCCAAATGTGACCTTTATTTACGACACTGACTAGACGCGTGTTTGGCTCTGGAATTATGCCACGTTATTACCAGACATGGTCCACAACGTTTTCCTGTATCTGCTTCTAGGCCAACATCTGACATCTGGTCCACTTCTGGCCCACATAACACTTGCCAGTGCCGTGACTGAGCCACGAGTGCTAAAACTGACCCAGATTCAGCCTGAACATGACTGCTATCTGGGTATGACACGACTAAAGTGCATGTGCAAGTGCATGGGAATCTGCTGTCTCACAAACCTAATTCGTTCATGGCTCGTCGGTACTCCTCTTCAAAGGAAAGCTTCATGATGGCACACATGGCCTGACAGATCTGAGGATCCACAGGTTCTGGAATATCTGCAGAACAGAAGTTAGAGAGCTTCAGCAGAAGAACACACAGGAATGAGTTAGACTACAAATACAAAGGAGAGAATCTCATTTCTGATTATCCAAATATTCATTGTTTACTTGAGTTTTAAAGGAAATCTTTTAATTTTTTTGGTTCTGGTTTTGTGTATTCTTTATTCTAGCAAACTTTAGATAAAAGCATGTAGAGAATCTGGTACAAAGCATATCCCCACATGTTGGAAACATCCCGGACTGAACTAAAACTAATGTGTTTGGTTTGATCCAACAGTAAAACTGCAACATTTTTAGTCAATTGAAATGTTTTACAACACAAATGACTGCATAGAGGCTCATGGTTTAACATGCATGGGAAACGTGATCTCCCAGTTTCTTCATCTCCAGTCGCCAAATATCTGCAGCTGCTGTGCATCACCTCCGTGTAGGAAAAGTAAACACGAAGCAAGCAGGAAGCAGAGGACCAACATGAATGCTTGTTTTAAGGACACTGCTCCGCATGCAGAGAGAAACTATGGCTATGCTGATTTTCTGCCATCCTGGAGCCCTTGATGCAGCGATGGAGCTTGAGTTGATAGGGGTTCAGAATCTTACCGGTAGTTTTGGTTCCTCCATGTGAAGGTGTGGTGGCGTGACTCTCCATCCAGTCCCAGCCGCTGTCGCAGTATGTCCGGATCTGCTCCAGCATGTGCAGGACCCTCATCTCCCGGCGAGCCTGACCCTCGTCCTGCTGAGAGTAGATAATGTTGTGGAGGGCTGCGCTCGCTCTGGACTTGGCCTCGCGGCTGCAGCCAGCAGTGCTACTGCCTGCTGCCTCCCCAGCACCGCCGCTTCCAGGAGCTTCATGCAGGATCTGGACGAGGAGGGGAACACAACCGGACTTTCTCATGGCGATGCAGCTGTCCTGAGAGCTGGACAGGGCCAGAAGAGTCCGAGACATCTCCTCCTTGTCTCTGTTTGCCAACATGGAGAGCAACCAGAAGACCATCTCCACCTGGGGAGGGAAAGTAAATGTTTTTGGGAACTTCACATAGGAAACTACTACACTGTCAAAGGGACACCTTGTCTTTACTCATATTACTTTCATACTGTAAGTTTTGGTTATTATAAAGTATTATGAAAAATAGCAACAGTTACATGTTAAATGCCAGATTTGGCTTTTATGTGCTGTACATCACACTGATCCCTGTGAATGTGTTGACTTCCACAGTGTTTGTAATGGAGTTCAGGATGCATCGCTACCTTGCTGCCTCCATCTGCAGCTTCTGTTCCGGCTGCTGACGAGGAGCTGTTGTTCTCAGGTTCTCCAGCAGGGGGCTTCTCAGCTCCAGACAACTGCACACAGAGAGGAAGAAGAAGACATGTGGATGGGCGTCTTTGACCCAGTTGCATTTCCAATGTACACATGCTTTGTGTGGAGGCTCCGTCTCTTCCAATATGGTTCCAAACACCGCTGCTTAGCATCACTGTGAAACAAAGACAACGCTTTACTGGTTTATCATCTTTCCAGTGAGGAATTAAGCTGGTAGGTGTTTTAGAAACAGTCTGACAGAGTTTAAGCATCCTGATTGGTTAGAATTTAAACCAAAACTGCTCACTTGCTAATCCTCACACATTTTTTTCATTAACTGGTTGTAAATCCAGGCATCTCGCCTGAGTCTTAAACCTGCATCTGACACCTCATCCAGTTCATGACCAGACAAGATGGTCTGGAAATCAAGCTGGCCTTCATGCAGACCCACTAGAACGCACATAAACGGCTTCATTTGCATTCACTGCCTGCAATCCTCCGAGACTCATATCAAAGCTTTTCCCCCCCTCTTCTCCATCCCGTTGCTGTAGCAACGCCTTGGGGTGTGATGTGAGCCAAAGACTGTCTGCAGACAAAGAGCCGAGTGTGTGTTGTTCTGGATTTTCTCTCCCGTTAACAAAGGAAACCTGAATTTTTTGCCGGCGTCTTGTTGGGCAGATTGAAGCTGTGGCGCTGATCCAAACCTCCTCCATTAAACACCAGCAGCGCCAGTCAGCTTCTGACAAAATGGATGCCAGCATGCAGCGCTTATCGGCTGCTGCGAGAGATGACCACCTCCTCCACAGACAGAAACCGCTACACGTCAGATTCAAAATTCAGATTGTGTTGAATAAATAGAAATAAATGTTTTAACATAATTATGATGCGTTTCAAGACAATCAGCAACATGTGTGGAGATCAATGCTTTAAATCTGCAAACCTCCAGTAAAACAGCCCCCATGTTCCATGTAAAACATGTGCCAGTGAACAGAGGAGAGCTGCAGCGCTGGGTAAATCAGGTTTAGCATCACCCCCTCCCTGCCTCCTCCACACAAACCCTCAGCTTCCCTGTCATATCTCCACTCTGTCACCTTGCAGCTCCGCCATGGACCACAGAAAAAACTCATCTCCCACCACATCTGCTGACTCCTCCTCTGCCAAAACACTGATTACATCCTTGAAGAGGTGGAGGAGGAATGCAAGTACCTGGGAGTTCGGCTCAGACTGGAAATCGACACAGAAGCTTTGCAGCATCACAACCAGAGACTGCCGGATAACAGACAGCTGTGCAGGTGTTCTGGAGCTAGCTGATTGTCCAGATAAACTCTGGCACATGCTGCCGAAGATAAAGGATGATTTTGCACATCCTCTACGCATCCACTTCTTCATACAACAAAGGAAAGTGTACTGCCAGCAGCCATCACAGTCTGGGACGAAAGTTTCAACACATAACTTCAATAAAACTTATTTACCACCAAGATCAACGGACAATGCTCTCCACATTCAAGATTATCAGTGAAATAACACTTTTTAATCTCAATTGGCTTGAAAAGAAAAAAAAAGAGGATGCAGTGCAGGAGTGAGGCAGAGGGAAAAGGCTGGAGATATAAACCGTGATGGGTAACGTTAGCTCGCTAGCTAACAAAAATGACTAGCTCCAGGTGCTAATGGATAATATCCCAGACTGTAATGCGTCTGTACGCAGCTTCAAGATGGTCCATGCAGACCGCAATAAAGAACTCAGCGGAAAACTAAAGGGAGGAGGAGTTGCAGTACTGGTTAACCAGCTTTGGTGCCATCCTGGACCTTTTACTATTAAAGAGAAGATGACAAGAGACATGGAACTGCTAGCTGAAATGAGCTACATGCTAGATGAAATGCTAACCCCATGAACCTACAGCTTTCCTGTCACACCTCCACTCTGTCACCCTGCAGCTCAGTCACCTGAACACAACCTCATCTTCTCCACATCTCCTGGTGTCAGTCCCAGAGTTCCTGCTCAAGACAACTATGTCCGATTCTCCAGCACCAGTTTATCACCAGTCTGAGTCAGAAAAAAATACCAGTGATGTGGAAAACATCCTGTCTTGTTCCAGTGCCTAAAAACTTCAACCAGCTGAACCAAATGACTACAGAATTTGAATTTCCCTCTGGGATTAATAAAGTATTTTTCATTTTTTCAATTTATGGCTGGAACACAAAAACAATAGTTCTTTTTAAAGGCATAACATTGTTTTATGGGTTTCTATTGGGGAAGAAATTGAATATTTTTTTTAAATTAAATTAAATCACATTACATTAAATTAAGCGATCTGTCCAGGTTGTACCTGCCTCTCACCCGATGACTGCTGGGATAGGTTCCAGCTACCCGCTACTCTAAATTGGATGGAGTGGTTTAGAAAATGGATGGATGGATTAAAATAAATTGAATAAAATATATTTTATATACAACAGATAAAAATGAAATGAAATTAAATGAAATTAAATGAAATGAAATGAAATGAAATGAAATGAAATGAAATGAAATGAAATTAAATTAAATTAAACTGAATAATAGCAAATTGAATTAAACTAAATCAAATTAAATAAAAAACTAAATGATATTATATTAAATTGCTGTTTTCTGAGCCTTGTTTGGATGGTTGTAGTCTGGTACTTATTCTCAGCAAGAGACAGAGAAAAGACAGACCGTTTCACTGGCTTTATCTTGGACACACTTGCTCATGCCAATTCTGCAGCCTGGCAACCACCAATCATCAAGCAGCTCTGAGATGGCTGAAAAAACTCTCTGTGAAGGAACGAAATGGGGCAGAATAGATGCAGACAGACAAGAGGGAGGTCTGGGCTCCTGAAATTTTTAGAGGCTTTTCCAGGAGCCACATTTGATCACAGCTTCAACAAATCAAGTTGCACATATTTGTCAGGTTATTCTCTGATAATTCTACCAAAACAATCTCACAGAGCTCAAACCTACTGTAGCTCCATTAAGGTTTGCAGAAAAAATTGAACTACTGTGTGACTCCGACGTGACTTTAACTCATCTTAAACTAATTTATGTTTTACTGTTACAGAACTTGAAATTACAACACTGTACCATTTTATTTAGCATATTCTTTACACCACATGCCATTTTATATTACATTATCAGTCTACATAATATTTTTTATGCTTAGTTATGTAAAACTGTTTATTCTGCTTTCCTTCAGGTCAATATTTTATTTGAACTTTCCAGGTTAAATAAAGGACAAATAAATTCCTATAACTAAAAAGACTTTTTCTATACTATTATATTTAAACTATAGGATACATTTTTGGGGAAATAAGTTCTATTATCCACTAAATTCCATCATAAAGTTGACGTGTTTTCATTGATGCTGCTTTTTCATTTTAAATCGAGCAACTAGACTGTTTCTGGGAAAAGACGGGATTTTTTCATATTTATTTATCTATGTGTCAGTCTGGATGGTGTAAGATAGAAACAAGGATCGAGAAGAAAGAACCAAATAAAAAAACAAATTAAGCAATTACAACAATATTTACATTCACTAGAACTGTCCGACATTATTGGCCAATATCAACATTAAAATGTGATATTGGAAATTGGTCTTTACTTTTTACACGACATGTTCATATTATACATTAAACTCTTTAGCTACATCATCTCTCACTCAAAATGACAGAATATGAGACACCATGTAAAGTTTTTCAGACTTATATGCTTGTTTGGTACAACTCACAATAAATCCTGTGGCTGTGACATCATCATAGCGTCATCATTTGCAACATAAATAGCTTGGACTCATCCACACGTTTTGGAGTTATTTTAAATGGTTTGCAGGCATCATATATGCTGGAAAGCAGAGGTTGTGTCTTTTTTACCCAAAATGATTTTCCTCTATTTTTCTGTGGGTAGGGGGGTTAAAAATATATCAGTATTGTTTGCCATTGGTAAAAAAGCCAGTACTGAACCATTTTGCATATCTAGGTGTTAAACAAAAAGAAATGGCAACTATTACAGTGAGACACTCTGTAACCAACACAGTTAATCCAGTTTCTGCTTATTTTGTATTTTCTTATTTACATTTTGATGTATGATGGAGTGTGTTGGAAAGGGGGGGTTAATGGGGGCCCAACAGCTGAATTTGCCCTTGACACCTTAAAATGTCGAATCCGGCCCTGAGCTGAAGTTGAGGAGGAGTTTGTAAAGAAGTTGCACTTTGGTTTCTCCAAGCAGAAACCAGCAGTGCTGATCCCTGCAGCCAATCACAGCGTTCGCAGTCAGACTAAAATATGGAGTCAGACTGGTGGAACCGGAAAGTTGAAGTGACTGATGGAAAGTCACAGAGAAACTCAGAATCCTGCTCCGACGCCTGTTTGGTGAAGATCAGTGGCTCGGTTGAGTTTTTAAAGAAAGGATGAAAAGAAGCTGTGAGTATCTGACTGACACTCTGTTCCTCCTCCTAACAAGCCTGAACATGAACAGACAGCGTAACAGAGACACCTGAGCAGTTTCTGGCTCTGCTTTCATGGTTTTTATTGTTTTATTCTTTTAACTGGTTTCATTGGTTTGAGATAAAGGTTGCTTGTCAGATGGAAAATAACAATTTACACTGTGAGTGTTGAGACATGCCTTCATCAACAACTTCACTGTCAGTGATCCATAATATAACATCATTTGTAGATTAGAAAAGTTCAAATCCAGGACAAATCCAGCATATAAATAATTTATTATGGCATAAAGGATTGAAAGCTTCTGAAGCCGTGTCTAAGCTCTTCTTTTGTATGTTATATCTTGTCTCATTATTCCAGTTTGCAGAACAGATCTCTCAGCAATATGTTGCGGTCAGAAAAAGCACAGATTTTAACAAACAAACATCTTTTAAGATCTCATTACGCACAGATGAACATCAGGAATTTACTAGGAGAGGCTGCAGTCTAAGCCGTGCAGATGATCCCAGTTCGTCCTGTCCTCTCTAAGACACAGCAGGACATTTTTCCACCTGGACACATCTGCAGGAACATTTTCAGGTTTCTGGTCAGATGGCTGAACCCTCCCAGGTTGTTGCATCATTTTCATTGTTGCTTCCAGGGATGGGCAACACGCCTTGATCAAATCAATGTGTAGTTAGCAGACTTGTTCAGTTTGATGTGAAGATCTGCACAAGTCTTCCAATTAAGTCTGATGTGTGTCAGGCATTTATTTGCAGGGAAAGTCATAATCAGGCAGCAATCTCTGGCTGCCGGTTGTGACGCTAATAAGGAAGTAGAAATAGTTGCAGTTCGCCCCTCCACCACTAGAGGACTGGCTGCAACTAACTCCCACATTAAATGTCTGATTTCACAGCTGAAATAAACATGTTTACAGAGTGGCTCCAAAAACTTTATTTGGTTTAATAGGTCCAATTTTCCGTCATGTAATCTCTGGGGGGGATTTTTTTCTTCGGTTTTTATACCATTTTAAATTTAGAGGCGTGTCCTTTTGATTGATGTGTGTTAGAGCACTATCACTGGTTACAGCTGCGTACTTCCTGCTGGCTCCACCATGAAGGAGCCCTCTCAGCTCTACCTTTTCATCCATTTTGGGATTATCCGATAAGGACGAAACACCAAGATGGCGACAGTAGGACCCGCCTATTGGCTTCAAATGCGCTCTTCAGAAACCTATGGGTCACGTGATGGTATGCGCTGTCCAGTAATTTATACAGTCAATGGTCCTAATACTTGTAGATCTGCGGCCCTCGTGGACCGGAGTTGCCCGTCCCCGCTTCAGACTATGCTATGAAAGAGGAAATCTAACCAGAATATCATCCTTTTGGTGGTCTACAGAGGTTATCAGCCATTTACATCCCATTCAGGAAATTTAAAATCCAGAAACAAAATGTAGCGTTTATTCAGAAACGTTATATGCTTAATCCACAATGATCCATGATACCAATATTCATCCCAAAAAAAGATCCCTATCACGACTTTGTTGCTAAGAGACCTCTAATTTCATCTGGAAATTATGATGAAACCACTTTCTGTCATATTTTCCACCAATCAGAGAGCTTACATTAGCTGTAATGCCCAATCAGAAGCCAAAGATCAACAAGCGAGTAGAAAAGATGGAAAGTAATGATCCTACTTGTTTTTTCCACCGTAGATGTTTTTGATGCAAGGTTTTCCTAAAAAGAAGCCAAGCAACTAGTTTGTTTTAGTGGCAACATTTTTACTCTTATCGTCCAAAGACGTGTGTGTTGGGTTAAAATGAAAATGGATGGATAGATGGGTGGATGGATGGATGGATGGATGGATGGATGGATGGATGGATGGATGGATGGATGGATGGATGGACGGACGGACGGAC
>JBAMHX010000016.1:1274049-1290961 GCA_037177515.1 Pseudomugil tenellus | reverse complement strand
GGATGGATGGATGGATGGATGGATGGATGGATGGATGGATGGATGGACGGATGGACGGATGGACGGATGGACGGATGGACGGATGGATGGATGGACACAAAACAACCAGACAGATGTCGTCAGAAGAATGTCTGCTTTAATCATTTAATCCAAACATTTTCTATTGTGCGACCTCATTGCGTGTCCCACAAACAGTGCTGGAGTGGGTTTGATCAGAAAAAACTCCTGCTGCAGCTGAAACAGACCCAAACCCCCCTTACATCACATAACTCATGAGCTTACACTGATTATGCATCTCTGCTTTCTGATTGCACAGGTCTTCTCTGATGTCTCAGCGTAAATCTGGAGATTCACTGTGAACATGAGGTAAAAATGTCTGAATGAAGAACAGAAGAT
This sequence comes from Pseudomugil tenellus, assembly GCA_037177515.1. Classification (NCBI taxonomy): domain Eukaryota; kingdom Metazoa; phylum Chordata; class Actinopteri; order Atheriniformes; family Pseudomugilidae; genus Pseudomugil; species Pseudomugil tenellus. Next base: position 1,290,565 of record JBAMHX010000016.1, on the reverse strand, counting down.
GTTCCTGGAACAAAATAAAGTAAAATGAGTTTTAACACAAAGCGTTCCCGTGAAAATGATCAGGAGGGGACGGACGAGGAACTCAGAACTCTGGACTCGAACAGCAGATCTAAAGATTCTCTTAAGACAAGTCAGACGTTAGATAAGACGACGATCAGCCCTCTGACTCTGCTCAAAGAGGATTTCTGCCAGTTTAAGGAAGGCGTGATGAAAGTGTTTAAGGACAAGGATGCGAATCCAGCAACAAGCCAACCAGTAGAAAAGCCGATCAACCCTCTGACTCATCTCAAAGAAGATTTCATTCATCTAAAAGAGGGCATCTCCAGCATGTTTAAGATCGGTCTTTCAAAGGAACGGGATGATAACGTCGTCACGGCGACGAAAGACTCACCTAAAACCCAGAGAACAAAAACCTCCAAAACCGAGAGAGCCGAAGAGCCGCGAAAGAGTCTGTTCAGGAGAGAGGGAACTCTTTTAAAGACTTTTAAAAAAGAAAAGGATATGAAGGACATTAGAAAGAGCAAAGAGCAAGTTCAGGACGATTTCAGAGAATCAAGAAAACAAACGAAAGAAAGAGACGACTGTGTGGACTTGGAGCGCATGATGGATGCATCCAGCACAGGTACAGAACAGGTCCAATAATCAGTGAATAATCAGATCATCACCGTAGTCTCATGTAAACATGGCTCTGATGCACAAACCCAACGACTGTCCAAGTAACTCGGATTTTAGGCTCACGCATCAGTTTTATAAGATTCACTATCAATGAAATATGGATTAAATTAACTGCTTTAAAAACCAAAATAATTCTGGTTTGATTATCTTCATATAAAATAAAAAAAATAAAATGGCGCTTTACTGTGGAAATAACCATTTAGAAGAAAAATCTGCAGCGTACGAATCTGCAGCTTAAGAGACTTGGTTCAAAAGCATCATTTCTGATGCAATGGTCAGTTAATAATGAACAAATAATAAACAATAAATGAACATAAGACACAAAAGCAAGTTACAAAGATGCAATATTTAAAAGTGTTTTGGGATTAACAAGAAAAATACACACCTTGCATGAAGAAAAATGGTTACACATTAAATGTTACATTAAATGGAGATTTTTTATAACTTTAAATGGCGAAAATAATTTTTTATTTATTCCCACATTCAGTTATGGCCAACATATATCTGATTAACTATTAATTCTTTGAAATGTCCATGCATGTATCTCAAAGCTCTAAAAGAAAGATTTAATAATACTTATTTAATAATAATAATAAGTGGCACACACATTGGTTTTTTCTGATGGCACACACATCTTTCTTTTCATTTCTAAAAGGCGGACATGCTTTGCTCTTACAATGTGTGACAGATCTTTTTGTATGTGCTGAAAGAGTCGGTGGAAGTGTTTTAATGTGCCAAATTTTAGTTTCCTGTGTGTTGTAGTTGTTGAGACACCTGAAAAAGATGCAGGAAATGAAAGCATTCATCACGTAGAAAACTGGCCAAACGCCATTACGTCTCCTTTTCTGTAAGCTAAAACTATCCATCCATACATCATCTGTGGTCGGGTCTGAAGGGGGCAGTAGTCTAAGGGGGGGGACACACCCAGATTTCCTTCCCAATTTGCCAGTTCACTAAGTATCCCAAGGTGTTCCCAGACCAGTGCAGTGATATAATTCCAGGGTCTCCTCCTGCAGGAAGGAAAACCTCAGCAGGGAGGTGTCCAGGAGGCATCCTAACCAGATGCCCGAGCCTCCTCATCTGGCTCCTCTTGAAGTGGAGGAGCAGCAGCTCCCTCCCAGATGACCGAGCTTCTATCTCTAAGGGAGAGCCTGGCCCCCCCCTGTGGAGGAAACCCATTTTGCCTGCCTGAATTTGCAATCTCGTTCTCTCGGTCACTCCCCACAGCTCATGACCATAAGTGAGAATAGGAGCAAAGTTCGACTGTAAATTGAGAGCTTCTGTTCTGGTTCAGATCCTTCTTCACCACAACAGACCAGCGCAGATCCGCCGATCCACTTGTCCATCTCACTATTGTAACAAACTACAACTAAAATTATTTTGGATAAATAAGCAAAAAGTCTTTAAGACTCAAATGTATGGAATATACTAAAATGGGTTAAAATAACACAAATGCTGACACATAACGCGTTAAAGATTAAATTAAAACATCTAGAATGAAACGTTGATGTGTCAAAATGTTCTGGTCAGTTCCAGATGAGCATTTCTATTCTACATTAAAGCCATTTTCTCTGCAGCTGTGAAATTATGTGGAATTAAACCTCAGAGCGATCACGTTGCTATGATGTCAGGAGAAGAAAAAGAGCATGACGCTTCAGAAACTCCTCCCTTTAAGACTCTGTCCTCAGGAGTGACTTTACTCAGTCCGTCAGAGATCCTGAGGTAAGTTACAATGGCTCAGTCAAAACATAAAGAAAACATTTGATATTACATTTAAAAGATGTTTCTTTGAATTTTTCACATTTGTTTTTTCCTATTTCAGTAGGAATAAACTGACAGAAGATCTGTGGTCAGTGAAAAACTGTAAGATCACACGAATTTGACTTTTTCCTTTAAAAAAACATAAGCTTTTCTCTCAGTTAGCTTTTTTTGTTTCTCTAATAAATTTCATGGTGTCATCTGCAAAGACGGAGGTCTGATTGAGTCGGGACGTCTTCTAAGTGTTCATAGTCATATTAAAATAAAAATACTTATAACAAATGCGTGTTAGTCACAAAAAAAGGAATAAATACATCTCATAAAACTGTATTATGTGATAAACCTAGTTTCTGTATTGTATATCATAATTATGATTAATAATTATATTTACACATTTAGTTGTTTTATGCACCTCTAACCATAGAAAGCTCAGCCAGCAACAGAATATTTATGCTGGACATTTTTGCATGAACAAATGTGAATAATCTAAATATATTTCTGATATTTTGTGAATGAATAAGAAGGTTTTTAAGTTTATTTTCAATTTAGACTGTACCTGCATTAACATAATCATCTGCTTCTCTCTTTAATGCAGAAATATCATGTAAACTTGTAGATTGAATGCAGTTAAACATGTACTGAGTGAAGGCTAATGAGTAAAAAAACAACATTGCAGTAAACAGTCACGTCCTCTGATGAAAACAAGAAGATTGAATCTGTTGTGATAAATTCAGTTATATTGTAAATTTCATTTATTTATTTTTTTTCGTTAAAACTTAAAAATCTATATTCTTACCTTTATAAAAATAAATCCATCTTGCCTATCTTGGATTAATGGCTGATCAAAGCTTGCCTCTTGTTTTTACACCAGTTGCCTTCTATCTGACCCTGGATCCCAACACGGCCAACTCAGAGATTTACTTGTCTGAAGGCAACAGGAGAGCCACTCGCCTCTGGTTGGACCAGCAAACCCTGGAGCACCCAGAACGGTTCGAGTACTGCCCGCAGGTCCTGTGCAGGGAGGGGCTGCTGGACTCGGTGTACTGGGAAGTGGTGTGGAGTGGGGGTGCGGATATCGGCGTCACCTACAACAGCATCTCCAGAGATCTGGACGTGGAAAGCTGCCTGCTGGGACACAATGAGCAGTCCTGGAGTCTGGAATGCTCGGAGGGGGGCTACACGCCGTGTCACAACAGGAGGAGGTTCAAGTGCTCGTCGCCCGAACCTTTCACCCACAGGGTGGGGGTGTACCTCGACTGGGCTGCTGGGTCTCTGTCCTTCTACTGCGTGTCCAAGGACGCCATGGTTCACCTGCACACCTTCACCTCCACCTTCACCGAGCCGCTGTACCCAGGCTTCTGGGTGTGGGCCTACCAAGGCTCGGTGACGCTGTGTCAGGTGGAACTGGACTGGGAGCGACTGCTCCAGTAAAACAGGAACTAATGTCTTTGTGTGGTGCAGTTTTTAAAGTTTGTACTGTATGTGAGACAAATGTTGAATATGAACCAGAGTGTATGGATGGCCGCCATATTGGATTTCATATAAACAGTATCATATTTTCACGACCATAAGGCGCACTGGATTATAGGGCGCAGTTTCAGTTACGGGTGCTTTTTCTGTATTTAACGCATATATAAGGTTATAGGGGGCGGGCACATTAAAACATACCGGTAAAACACGCATGTTTACCGCTAATGTCACAGCTTGAGCTTTTTGCACAGTATCGTCCACGAAGAACAGGAGGTTTAACTTAACAGCAACAGAGTTCATGGCGCCGGTTGTTTAGTTCGGTTCACTGCGATCAGGATTCAGGATAAAAAATGTGGGTTTCTTTTGGGTCGCTTGTTACTGCTGCTTCCCAGCTTCCTTTTCTGGTCCGTGAATCTGTTAATACTTTATTTAATTTGTTGATTCACTTCTCAATGCGACAGCCAGATTAAGCCAGTCTGGTCCGTCTCTCCCTCTGCGCTGTTCGTGTTTTGTTTGGATGCCAAGAAGTCCTGCTTCCTGTCAGAGATCACGAAAAGTAAACACGAGCCCGCTGCTCACATTAATTTTTTAAAATACGTTTTTACAGTCAATTTCTTCTATCTATTGAGCTGCTGGTCCGTCTTCATTTGCTACTTTCCCAAAGTCACACAACAACACATAAATGGCACCGCACCATAAGGCACACCTACATTTTGGAGAAAATTTAAGACCTTTAAGTGCGCCTCATGGTCGTGAAAATACTGTATATATTTATATTCTAAAGAGGACTTTTCTTACCCACCATCGCCTCATGCAGCTCCAGGTAGAAGATGAAGGACTGACTCAAAGATTCAAAGCAATAAATCAACAATTAAACTGGACTCATTCAGCCTATAATAACAGATTTGTTTTAGTTTGTTCGACAATAAATCAGACTGAATTGGACGCATCTTGACATGAAGACTTCAACGATAAGCTGAACAGAAATCATCTATTTAAAACTGTTAGTGATTGTTAGGATGTTTTTGTGGAATAAACTTCTTAAACCTTCTGTAAGGAAAGGAATATGTCTCCTTGCTGGATGAAGGTCAGACAATCAGTCTGATGTGTGTGTGAATGATGATTCATCCTTAATGTCATAAATAAACGAACAAAACTTCCTGCTTTTTCATTTTTCAGTGTAGATTCTGCGCACATCTCTTCCAAGAGGTGTCAAAGTGGATTTCACCCTTTTGCTGGCAGGAGTAAAACTGCAGAAAGTCTCTCGTCCTCATTGGTTCTGTCTTTTGTTATTCAAAGTGTTTTTCAATCTAATAACGATCATCACATCTGCAGGACCAAGCATCACCATGATGATAACGTAGGAATACAGCACTGAGCATCTTCTCAGCAGCTCCCAGGAGTCAGACTAAAGCAGGTTCTGGACTAAGTTTCTGCATCTGTGTGTGTGCTGATATGTGTGTCATCATGTACAGTATTTCTGACCTGTAGCTGCGTCTCCTGACTCCCTCGAGCCTCCTGCAGCTCCTTTTCCAGCATTTCCAAGCGAGCGACACGCATCTGCAACAGACATGCAGACAGGGTTTACACGGGGCATTTCCACCAGCTCTTATCACAGTTAGATAATCTGCCCTGTTGCATCCTGCACACACACATTCAGCTGCGTCGCAGATTGAACGCAGTATCTGGTCTCACCTGAGTCCTCTGCACCATCTCATCACTGGTGCCAAAGCGTTCCTCCATCACAGACCGAACCTGCTGAGCTTCGAACTCCAGCTGCTGTCGGATCAGATCCATCTGCATGGAAAACTGCAGCCGGACAGAGAACAAAGGTCAGACATGTACAAAAAACACACAGTCATGACAAGATGTTTGTTCTCTGAAAGCGGAAACAGAAAATCCTGTATGTCTGCTTACTGGAGCACTGCTGACTTTGTTAGCTTCATAGGATAATTGTCTGATCCATGTTTTGATTGGCATCATTCCTTGTAAAATCTTAAAATGTCACTTAAACAGAAATGTGTTTTGGCTAATCGTTAGCCTCGTAGCATCTTTTGGAGAAAAAATATATATCAAAATCCAATAATATTAATGCTTCTGTTAGAAGTTTGAAAAAACATATTTCAGAAGAGCATGAATGTTTTCAAAAGGAAATGCAATCATTTACCAAGAAAACAAATCAAAATTAATCTTTGGAAGCTACAAAGAACCGATTTAAATCAGTTAAATTTCTTTTAAGTTTCACATCAAACGTCACCAGAAGGTAGCAGCGTAAGATGCACCGTTATTGCTATCAAGTCAGTAGAAGACAAAGCAGACGGAGCTCTTTCTCTGGGAGGACTATTTGCAAATATCTGTGATTTCATCTGGAACATGATGTGAGTTATGATGTATGTATGAGGATGGCAAAAACTGGATTTGTCTAAACTTTCTTCAGCTGAACAAAAACAAAAGTGAGGTGAGAAATGATTAAAGATCCCCAACCAGGCCAGAAATATGGTGCAGTGATTGGCAGCCGACTAATAATAAAATATCTGATGTCTGAACAGGACCTGGAAGAACTGGTCCAGGCTTTCATCTTTACTGTAAAGTGGACCAAAGCAGTCCAGTTCTGAGGTCTTTACACTTGCTGTCTGTCCCTCAGAGAAAGACATTAAAGTTCTGTTACTGGTTTATAAAGCTCTGAATAGTTTAGGTCCCAGTATGAACCCAGCAGACCCCTCAGGTGATCTGGATCTGGTCTTTTATCAGAGCCAGAGTAAGAAGCAGACATGGAGAAGCTGCATTCAGCTTCTATGCTCCACATATCTGGAACATCCAGGTAAAAGGCCCACCCAGATCAGGAGGGTCCTAAAAACATAGGATCAGCCAGCATCCTATCAGCCAAGGTTCTGCCTAAGCAGATGCAAAAACATCTGAGCATCACACACTTAGTCAAACTCCTTGATGGGAAAGTGACTTTAATATTTAAAGCTCACATATTTTTCTATATTTCACCATCTATTATTGGTATATCTATGAAAATATAATGCATTTCACAACATGTACCAAACTATAGTTTTGCCATATCACTCTTTTCTTGCTGCAAGGTCTCTACCCGAAACTGGGAACTGCTCCCAGCTCCTCTCGCTCATCCCCCCCGCCCACAGTGAGCAGCCAGAGAGGGGGTGTGTCTGTTGACAGGACCGCAACAACAGCCACAATTCCTGGAGGAGGTGGAGCTTTAATGTTTTCAGGTTGGGGAGGGGGGAGTCTCCACCGTGCCATGTCGGAGCGGTGGTATCAGCCGTTTGCTCTGCGGAAGCTGCACTCTTCTTTTTAAAGGAATAAAACTACAAAATGCATCGATTTGAAAAAAATAAAACTACTTCCGGTATGTTTTAAGTTACAATTAACAATAATAGAGGTTAAAAGCTCATAAAAGTCAATTTCACATAATATGGGACCTTTACACATTCTTGTAAGAAGTTTGAAAGGGGTGGACACTGAAATGAGCACGATGAGCCCCATGTGATCCAAAATGTTCCAACACTGGTTGGAGTTTGGACACGCGGACAAGCTTAGCTGCAACATTTAGGTGCAGAACAGCCGAATCACCGCTTGTTACTAGATCTCTGCAGTGCTGCATGATGTGGGTGAAAGGTTCATTTGGTTCATTTCAGGTGTGTTGGAGAAAAGATGCATGTAAAGGTAGCAGGATGCTAGATCTCCAGGACTGATACTTGGGCGCCCCTGCTCTACACGCTGACCTCTGAGGCTGAGCTGTTGGTGTGGTGGATGAACGTCCTCTTCCGTTACTGCTCCCAAGAAGGAAAGGAGTAGCACCAAATTCAGGCTTCACAAATAGTAGTTTTCCTTGGTTGTTTCTCTGTTAGTCTCACCGTATCAATGCGAGGTAACTGGGCCAGTTTCTGCGATAGCGCCTCCAGCTGGCTGAAGTACCAGCAGCGCTCCCGCTCCTCCCGGTCTATCTCTCCGAGCAGGAGGTTCCTGCAAATGTTTCAAACCTACAGTTACAAACGGCTTCTCGTACTTATTTGGTCTCATTCTCTGCTTTTCCTGTCTCACCTTTCTTTGTAGAGCTCCTCCAGGTGATGATCGCTCAGCCGCCCATCTGCTCCGCTGATCACAGCGATCTTGGGTGGAGCTCCGTCCAGGAAGTGATGTGGCATCATGATGGTGGCGGCCTCCCCCCCAGACACCATGCTCTGACGGGACGCCGCCCGGAGCGGGCTCCTGGCTCTGCTCACCGCTGCCACTGAGGAAGAGGAGGAGCGGGAGGATGGAGGCAAAGCCAGGCGATCGTCCGGCTCTGCTCCTCCACCCACACCTGAGACACCTGTTAGCCCCGCCCCTCCTAGACCAGCTGTCAACAGCCTCAGATTGTGAGGTTGGTGTTTGAGTTCATAGTAGTTGGTGAGGTCCATGTGCAGCTCTGAGGGAGAAGATGGAATCATTCGAAAACTTTAATTTATTATTGTCTATTTGATCAGGTGTCTATAAAAACGTTCCCTTTTATTTCTCTTCCCTCATAGCGATGGTTAAAATATGGTTAGAAAATTATTCCCACATCTTTGAGCTCAACTTTCAGCTATATATTTAAACTTCTCAGTTGGATCAGACGCAACAGGAACCATCTACACAATAACAGAAAAAACGTTCTGCAAATGATCACAGCTCAAAAGATTAAGAACCAAAAAAAAAAGTTTTTTTAAGATCAATGTTTTTTTCTAACATGTTGACTAAATGCAGAATATTTTTATCTGAACATTTATTGTCCGAAAAGGTGTAGATGTATAAACCTAAATGGTCCCGTCTCATGTCTACGACACATGAACACTTTATTTATGAATATAAATAATAACCACCATATTTATCATTTTAAACACTTTACCAGCCTGACCTAATCTGCAGATTTTATTAACTTCTATTTATTTAAATTTTTGAATTTTGTACCTTATTTAAACTGTTTTTACTTTATATTTACTTTATGTAAATAAAGTTGTTCTGACATGCTGCTTTCGCAGATACAGCCTCCACTTAACTCTTTACCTGGACCGGCTACTTAAAAGTTTATCTGTATCCTTATTCAGGTCCTTGAACTTCGAAGATGTAACGGCGCACCAGCTACTGTCACAAGGATTCCAACCTGTCAGCTGCTGCAGCTGGGGAGTGTTTGCAATATCTTTTGTTTGATTTTTTCCATCTCACTGTATCCAGTAACTTAATTCTTATCATTTTCCATAAATTTGGCTCCACTGGTGTTTATTTTACATTTGGTCCTGCTTTTATGCAGATGACACAACACTTTACATGAAAATGTTTCAGGTATGTTTGTGGAATTTGCAGTATTATATACTGTATGAGGAAAAATCTTTACTATTTACAAAACATTACAAGTATTTTGTACACAAAACAATTTGTACTTATTGCTAAGTTCAGCATCTACAAAGAAAAATGTTTTCAAAACCCACATTTGGTTTTAATAAAAATGAATCCACTGATCTAATCTGTAATTATTTAGTTCTGCTTTCCATCATTTCAGATTCGCTGTTGGGTTTGTTATTTTCATGGACATGAATGAAAATGTTGTAAATATTTATCTGTGTGGACAGCTGAGCACAGCTGCTGCTTTAAATCTCTGCTTAGGTTAATTGGATTAGGACCAGATCATCTAATGAACATGAACTGGTTCCTAATGAGGCTCTGGCTGTTGCTCCCAATCAGGTTAACTGCATTGAGTCGATTCCTGTTTGTGTAAATGCAAACTGGTCCCAGTGGAGTGCTGAGGACCAGGTAATTTCATTTATTTGTAAGCTTTATGCTTTTCTAATCCTGCTGTAATTATGCAACTTTTACAAAGGAAATAAAGAACTATCCTCTTCAGTGCTTTTCTGGTTTGGGAATAATTTTTCCTCTTACACAGGGATAAAGTTGGTACCCAGTATTACCAGCAGGGGAAATCTTAGATAAGATTGTAAGTATTATTCTGCCCTGATCTTTTCTCACAGAATCCCTGAAAGAAGCATCAAGCTAGCTCGCTAACATGTCAACATTTTGGATTATCTCTGCAAAAACAAACCCAGTTTACTCCACTAAAACAGCGTCTGTTCCTGAACGGAGCATTTGCATGCGAGTTAAATGAAGTCACACCTTTGAGTTGGTGCAGCACGTCGCTCCTCCCAGATGAAGCCAGGGTTCCTGCCTCCTGCTCCAGCTTGCTCTGCAGCTGCTTCAACACCTCCTGCATCCATGAGGAGAAACTAGACTTAAATCCAGGTTCGCCTCCCCGATAAATAAACACCTCCTTGCTTTTTACATAAAGATGTTTATCCTTCACAGCTTTTGTTTCTATGCCTTCAGAGAGAAACTTCTCCTCGTTCGGCAGAGGCTCCATCGAGTCCACCGTCCTGCAGACTCACCTGCTGCCGGTGGTCTCCGTACAGATGTGAACTGCAGCTGCATGCAAGCCTCCTGTCTGCTCTGTGTCCTGATTCTGGTGCTAAACCCGGCTTAGGTCAGCTGGATAATCCAGCTGCTCAGCATCTGGACACGTGACTCTGTGATGGGATTTGCATCCGACAGGATTCCAGTCGCAGCTTTTGATTGATTATTTTGTTTCTAAAAAAAGCTGATTTGATTGGACGTTGATTTTTTATGACCTCATGACAACTTTATGGAATAAATGATAAAGTAACTGTTGGTGAATTACAGCGAATACGAGCGAGGAAGATCTACTGTTAACACATCGAATTAATGAGTTCAGTGTTTGGATCTGAAACTGTGACGACATTAGAAAATATTGAAGTAAACATGACATCATTCTCTCCAGCTGATTACTGGGACAGGCTCCAGCTTCCCAGTAACCCTAAACTGGGTGAAGTGGTGTAGGAAGTGATGGGAATGACATCAGATGTGTCCTGCGGCTGCACCGACCTTCATCCCGAATGTCTCCGTCTCCAGTTTGGACAGGTGGTTGGAGTTGTCCTCCAGCTCCCTTCTCAGGTGGGAGTTCTCCTTCCGGAGAGCCTCCACCTGGTGGGCCAGCTGGTCGTAGGAAGCCACGGCGTTGGCCATCTTCACACTCTACAGCGCCACCTGCAGGAGGAGGAAACAGGTTGAATGCAGATGCAAAGTGAGACGACACCATGAGCAACATTTGGAACAGCTTACAGTTTCTGAGACCTTTTGCATCACTGTTATGGTAAAAACATGCCTCAAAACCATGTTCTACACAATCTGATACTGATATTCTGCCCCCTGGTGGACGCTTTATGCACTACAATCGTTTTGACATTATGCGTATAAAAAATACATTTACAAAACTCATTTTCATAAATTCAGAATTTTTTGTTATATTTTAATAAAAAGATCCAAATAAAGACTTGACTTTACAAAAATTTAGACTTTTCATTTAATTTTTCTTTGGTCGGGTTTTAAAGGCGAAATCTTAATTAAGTAAAAACATGAATTAAACAAATATCTGCACCATCTTTTTTTACCTTAAACCTGGAAAATCCCGCTGAGATTAAAAACTGATTTCAGAAGGGAATCCTGCAACAACCCCATCAATACACTTACATCATGCACACAAACACCTCAGTTAATGAGGCAGCCTGAAACTTTCAGCCTTGTTTTAAAGGCGTTTACAGGCAATAGTTCAGGCAATTTCCAGCCTTTCTGCAACATGCTACAAGCTGCTGGGACAAAGGCTTTTCTCCTGAGCTCTGCGCATGCAAAAGGACCAGAGAGCAACAGCTGATCATCTGATCGGTACCAATCAGCACTTCTCTGTGTCACACAAATGTCCCAGTCATGATTACACGTCACAGTGATAGAGCCAAGGTTAGCAACAAACCACGAAGAAACTGCAGAACTTCCACCTTAATCTAGCTCATTTATTTCTGACATCATTCAGGACGTCATCAGGAAACGTCAGATTTAATCTAAAACCATCCCATCCATCCATATTTGGTATTTAGTCCAGCTGAGGGACATTGGGGGGGTTGAACCCTGACCAGGACAAACACAGAGGTAAACACTTAGAAACACCAGTGAACCTAACAGATGGAGAAAGCCGGCGCACCCGGAGAGAAGCCATGCATGAAGCCGAGGTTACATGTTACGCAACGGTTACCATGGTGATGTCAGGTTCGAGTTAAACCACGCCCAGCTGAAATGGCCTCCAGTAGCATCGATTAGCTCACAAACAAAGCAACAAATAAAGCTTTGGCACATGCTCAGTCTGTCGGTGACAGCGCGTGACCTTCAGGGTCGAGACGAAGAGTCCGAAACTTCAGAGACGTCACGTTGCTGCATGTTTACAGATGGGTTCCTCATCTTCCTCCCATTTCTGCTCCGCTCAGCTGGAGTCTCAACAAAATGAGGAGACGCCAACACCCCCCAAGCCCACTCCGCCCCCTCCTCGTGTTCATGCTCCTCCTCCCAGGGCTTTGTGAGGAAGATGAAGATGCAGGGAGGAGCAGCTGATCGAACTGGACGTGTTCTGCAGATACAGAGCTGCTCGGAGGAGCTCAGATAAAATCTTCATCATCATCCTCGCTCAGACGCTTTCTCTCTGATCTGATAAATCACGTTGATGAGAAGTTTGATCCGATTATTCTGGTGTCTTGTTATTTGTACTTTCTGGTGTTTCAGTCCATCATGTTGCAACTTTGTGGTTATTTCATGTTGTTGTGATTTTTTTTCTTGTTCTGGTTGTTTTTTTGTGACAGAAGAGAATTTATTTCTCTTTGAGGTTATTTTGTGCGTATTTAATTTGTGTACAGTTAAAATATTTCCATTTTGGAGACATTTTATTGCAGTTATTATGCATCTTTTAAATAAATTGTGGTTTTGTTTTTTTATCGTTGGTGTTACATCTGTTTAACAATATTTCTGGGTTTTTTTGTGATAATTCTGATAGATTATTATTCAGCTTCTCTGCAACTTCTTTTTGTGTTTCCATGGAAATGTCTCATTTAAATCAAACTAAGCCTTATTTATAACAAACCCTGCCTTTCTTACTGTAGAAATATTAAAAGTATTAATTATCTGGCTTGATGCTACCGTGAGGGACTGCAGGTTATGGAGCGGGGGGGACGACTGCATTTTTTGCCACTTCTACATAAGCTTTACTTTTCTCTAACGCATGTTGCCACTTGGCCTCTGCGATGCTCAGCTCCCAAATAATGAAACAGCCACTGAACTGTGTAGATTTGGACGTGCAGAAAGCTGGAACCCTTTTTTAAAAGAAAGATTGAATTGATGAACTGATGGGGGGAGAAAATCAAAGTGTGTTTATGAAACAGACCAGCAGCTGACAGGAATCAATTCATCCTCCACCCTCACACCCTGCTGCTAATCAATGCGCTGATAAACACGCTCCATCACCCAACCGTCATCTGGTCCGACTGCTCTCGTTGTCCTGAACTCGCACTAAAGCCACCGGATCTGCATCACTCAGAGTTTCATCCTGGTTTGGAAGGTTTGGTAAACGGGGTCGTTATACCCCGAACATGGAGTGTCGGGTATATTATGGTTTCATTACGGCCACCGGATGTCCTTCGTGTGAGCGTTTACCTGTTAATGTCCCCAAGGGGACGACCCGTATCGAATTTCACGATTATCGGATTGATCGTTTTCCCACCAGGTGGTTCTTTATTCACAAAAAAATCATATTTCTGGCTATATCTCTGGAGCTGTTTCTCTCATTGACCTCAAATCAAGTGCAAATAAAAGGTCACGACCTCAGAATGCATCCTGTCCTGATGTCAGTGGAGCTTTGTTTTATAGAGTTTTATATTATTGTATTGTGTCTGTAAGAGGATTGTTGGGTTCAGGGATATACCCCTAGCAGTCGCTTAGACCTTGTTTCTCCTGGTGTTGCACTCATGATGAATGAAGAAGAGAGTTTGCTGCTACTCCTAATTAATACCTCACATTTGACCCTGGGAGAGGAAGAGGAGGTGGTGAAGTACTACATACACCTGGTGATTGCAACACTCAGGATGTTTGTATGAAGGAACTTTTTTCCAAATGAATGCATGTAAATGTGTCTTGGCAAGGATTTAAGATTATTTTATTTCCATTCTGGTGGTTAAATAGAGAATAAATACAATAAAGCTAATTGTTTTGATGCTAACACTGTAAAGTTCAGCTTCATAGAGCAAAATAACCAGATGTGTGTTATTTACATAACACACAGAAACAGACACATGATGTAAAGCCTTCTGAAGCTTATGAAAGCTCTTCATAGAGACCAGGACAGCAGCTTGATGCTCCTCCCAGTAACTGCTACACTCTGACTTTCAGCATCACCTCCTCAAAGTCACACAGATACAGAGACAAAGTGACACATATCCAGACATTGTATCCAGACATCGTCCTCATGGACGTCTCGCAGGCTTCACTGTGACATTCAGCACCTTCCTGCTGAGTCTTAACACAGATGATCGTATTTACTGTTATTCATTCTAAGGTGATGCTCATGTGTGCCTCTGCCTGAACATCATGGCGCTGTGTGGAGCTTCAGAAACACTAAAGAGACACTAAACACCTCACAAAGGTCATTCATCTATTTTTCATTGACAGATGACTCCTGCTGATGCTATGCTAATGAGCTAACACTGCTCTGGAAACGTGGCTCCTCACAAGTGTAGAGGCTTTAATGTGTGTTTGAAGCCCCCCTGAGACTGCAGACCTCAGCTGGTGTGTGTGTGTGTGTGTGCCTTTACTGCTCCCATCAAAGACCTTGGGTATATGGATGGTCCCTGTTGCCGTGGCAACAGCCCTGCATCCCCACCTCATTTCCATGGTGACACTGGAATTAAACGGAGGCTCCTTCTGCTCCCTCTGTGACACACACACACACACTGCCGCAGTCACCGCTAAGCATCATGGGTACAGAAGAGGGACGTGCAGCCCCCATGGAGAGACTATAGAGCGAGCTAACCGTACGGTTACTATGCAGTAAACCGATCCGACGTGTGTGACCTAGATATGAAATGATGAGGTGAAGCGATGAAACAGGAAGTGATGATAAAGATGAAACACACACAGCTCAGCGGTGATGGACTGGAGAGTCTGAGGTTTGACTACTGGCAGCAACTTCAGATGGACAGCTTTCCCAGCGCTTTCCCAGCGCCAAGGACGTTTAATCTGGCAAAGACTGATCCTGAGTCAGCGTAGACACCAGGAAAAGAGCAAGAACATGAAGGCTAACAAAGAAACAATGAAAGGCAGATGGAGAGCAAGTAGAGAAAGACACAACCAAAGAAAAACCCGCAGACAGGACAGCATCACCACACTGCAGCTTCCGTGTAAAGCCTGAACGATTACAGCCATTCAAAAAATCCAATTTACAGCATTTTCTCTCATCATGAAGCTCCAACCGATACAAACAATAATCATTCAGCTGTATCAAACTCCCCCTTTAACTCCCTGGAACCAGTTTATGCTATGGGAGAGCTACTAGTTCCAGCAAGACAAACTGGGTCTTTATGTGTGGGAGCACATGCAGAACGACCTTTAGCGAGGTCGTCTCCGTGTGAAGCAGGCAGATTAAACCAGAACCATCAAACACACCAGTATGGAGGCCGACACCATTTTCCTACCCTTCCTCCTTCACTGCCTTGCCTAAAGGATGCGGTTGCCATGGTAACCAGACAGTCCCAGGGGGAGAAAGAGAGAGCAGAGAAAGATGAAGGATGGATTGATGTGGGGGGAGGAGGAGGAAGTTATTGACTGTCTTTGTTTCGATGGATGAAGATTTATTTGGACGCAAGTTAATAACCTAAACTGAGACAGAAAATGTGAATCCAGCAGAAGCAGTTTCGTCTCTTTTCAAGACTCAAAAATAAATCCTAACTAGTGAAAACCAGAAGGATATCAAAGAAGTAATGTTTGCATCTGCAAAAGATGTAACATACATTAAGTTCAGCCTCATTTTCCTCCTTCAGAAGCAGAACAGAAGAGCTTCATCGAATTTATTTATACATTATAAATAAAATAAAACAAACACCTGAAAACAGAAATAAGCTAAAAAAGTGGAAAATTTAAAATGTTAAAATAAACTAAAGGTAAAAAATGACCAACATTCATTAAAAACAACTTACAAATAAAATAAGAGAATAAAAGGCTTTATCAAGTGATACATGCCAGTAAATGCTAACATGCTAGCAGTATTTCTCTGCTCCAACACAGCTGCATCAAATCCAAACGTTGTGCACATTGACTGATTACTTTGGGTCTGTGACTCCGAAAGACCTAAAAGAGAATACCCAGCAATACTGCAACCTCTGACCTATAACCTATCACTGCTAACCTAGCCCTGCTAATTTAGCCCAGCTAACCCAGACCCACTAACCTAGCACCGCTAACCGAGCCCCAATAATTTTGCCCCGCTAATCTACCCCAGCTAACTTATCCTTGCTAACCTAGCACCACTAACTTAGTGGCTCCATGTGAATTTTATCACGTCCCACAGTGATCAGCTGTAACGTATTGATCAGGGATATCGGAAATGAGACCAGCTCAGGATGAGGCTGTAATGTGAGCAACATACTGCTCTCTCTCTCTCTCTCTCTCTCTCTCTCTCACACACACACACACA
>JBAMHX010000016.1:1235586-1247952 GCA_037177515.1 Pseudomugil tenellus | reverse complement strand
ATTAAAGTGGATCCCGGGACTTTTTCTGTCTTACTATCTGTGACAATTAAAGATTGTTTCATCCGCAGCTCTGAGTCCTGTGGTCCAGGTTGCTAAAACCATTACAGTGACGTGCATCGCATGAGCTGGTCAACCATCCAACAGGAAGCGGGAGGAGAGCAGCTCTACTGGTGCAAACACAGCAACTGCTGCTGTAGTTCCCTTAAACCAGAACTTTGTTTTCTTGTCTCCCACTGAGAGGTTTGGGAGTAAAGTGGACATTAGGACACAGCCATGGACTCGTGGTGCCTTCAAGCTGTCTGGGAATTCTGAGTGGACAAGAGTGGGTGATTAGCAGGTAGTTTACACTGAAATGTATCTCTTTATCTTGAGACAACAGACGTTGTTGTCTCAAGATAAAGAGATAAATGATCTCGTTATCATGAGGAAAAGCTCTTCGTCCTGTGTGTCTGTGAGCTTCCTTCACTTATGTGGCAGGAAAAAAGACTCCACTCCCATAAAGGAAGCTATAGTAGAAACATTATATTTATTTTACTTTATTTTAATTCTTTTCTGCAGTTTATGTTGAATCAAAATGCTGATGGTTTTATTGTTTTCTATACGTGTAAAGCAGAAATTTGCAGGTTTGACATGTTTCCAACACTCTGGATTTTAATTAAATGCTTCTCTTCCAGTGAGTGTTTGGTTGTTTGTCTGCTTGTTCGTCTCTCTGTGTTGCCTTGTGATGGACATCAGGGTGTCCATCAGGATGGGATAGACTCCAGCTGAATTGCATGGACCGGTTGGGAAATGGATGGAAGCTCGGCCCAAACGTTGCCCCATTGATCTGATTCTGGTGCGCTGCAGCAAGAAACATCCAAAACATGCAGGACAGACGCCCTCCAACACCAACTTCAGATACTCTTGGTGTTCAGAATTAACTGTTTAAATTGTCTAAACTAATGGTAATCGCTTTTGCTTTTCTGTAAATACGCTTAGAATTAGTTTTGAAATATATTCTTTCAGTCTCTTCTCTCCTCTTTCCAGCCACTACTACTATAGTAGTAGTAATCCTGGTAATAAAGAAAAATAAAGATGAGTAATCCTAAGTAATCTGTTTGCCTAATTTGTGCAGTTAGCTGACATCCCACATTGTCACCATGACAACGACCATCTCTGTGACTATTGTGTGAATCATAATGAGCTCGTGGAGAGTCTGGTTTGTGTACAGTATGCGGCATGGTTTGCATGGTAAAATGTACAGAAGGAAAAACCGGCTGTGAGAAAATGTAGCTTTAAGCTCTGCAGCTTGCAAACAAGAAAGAAATGTGGTTGTCACGTCAACAGAGGATAAACCATGACAGCAGCCGCAAGTCGGAGAAGCCGTCAGGTGCAGACAGATCTGTGGGTGCAAGTTCTGAGTGGGGTGACACTTTCTGTTTCACATATTACCACAGAAGAAGAAAATCTAACATGCAGCTTCATCACAGCTCCAGTTTGCTCCACTTGCATATTGTTCTGTTTACACATTTCATTTCTCAGCTTTTTATAATTTCATGTACTGTTAACTGTGATAAAAGGAAAATAAAACCCTGTATGTCTAATGGAATTAACATAATAATAGCAAACAAGTGAGTAAATAAGCAAAAAAAAAATCAAATTCCATGTGCAACAAAGAACATAAAAATAAATAAACAGATGGTGTTAAAAGTCATTGTCAGATATTTATTCTCAGCAGTTACATCCAAAAACAGATTCCAGTTAAAGGTGAAAAACACTTTCTTTGGACTTTAATTTTCCACTGAGATGCAATGTCCATCTCTATAGAATTACTAACAAATTCTATTCTATTCTATTCTATTCTACAGTCATTTAGCAGACGCTTTTATCCAAAGCGACTTACATCTGGGACGTTGGGTTCAGTGTCCAGAACAAACTCGTGAAGGACAAACCCATGATATGTTTTTAATGTTCTATCACGGGACACTGAAACATATAACAACATGTCATCTGCATATACGGAAATACAGCATGTTGCTTCAGCCATACAGTGCATTGCAACAGCAAGGATCTGTAAGGAAATGTTTCCATTTCATTAAATATTATGCTTTAATAAATATCCGATAGGGCTGCGTGGTGGTGTAGTGGTTAGCACTGTGGCCTCACAGTGAAAAGGTTGCTGGTTCAATGCTCGGCTGGGGGAACAGTGGGATGTTTGCATGTTCTCCTGTGTATGCATGCGTTCTACTCCGGCTTCCTCCCACTGTGTTAGGTTAACTGGTCACTTTATAGTGTTCCTGTGAGTCTGTCTCTCTGTGATGGACTGCTCGCCTGTCCGGGTGTGCCTGCCTCTCGCCTGCTAATTGTTGAGATTAGCCCCCCAGCAACTCTGGACTTATTTAAATGGCATAAAGAATAAATAGTTATTATAGTAAGAATACTCAGGGGTCAGTAATTATTATTATTTAAAATAGGATCAAATGTAACCATTTACCCTTATTTCTTTATCTTTTCATGCAAATTCTAAAGGTGGCGCTAAAGGAAAGCTTATTTGTATCTACAGAGTCTACTCAACGCTTAGTGCAGAGAGACGCTCATAGTTTCAGTTCCTGCTGTGGTCGGAGAGACGGGCCGGCGAGGCGAACTGTAAAGTGGAACCAGACAGAAGGTGACGTCTGAGGACACCCTCCTCTGTAGCTGTGTTCGCAGAGTATGATGTCAGAGGCTGGGATCTCCACGGGTCACCAGAGTGGATATGCAACAGCTCAGATGACATCATACATCATCTGTGTTTGCTGAACATGTCAGTGTGTAGCACACCTCTCCAGGTCTCATCCCAAAACTCTCACTATCATTTTCATGATTCCCATTTCACTCTAAATGCCAAAATGTCTAAAATCCAAAGCTGAAAATGAAATATTTCACCATCAGACTGCCTGAAGAATCTCCCTCCCTGCCCAGGATGCAAAACCCACAAGTTGCACTTAAGAACACAAGGATTTCATCAGCTTGGATCTAATTATGACTGGACACGAGAGTGTTATCAACTAAATCATATTTCATCCTTTTATTGCCACATTTATCACCAGCACCAATAAAAAGTGTTTTATGACCCAATTTATCATTATTCTGATTACAAGTGTTCATGTGAAAACTCTGTTTTGGGTATTTTTAAAGAGTTCTTCTTCATATTTCATGACAGAAAAATGAACTCTGATGTCCTAAACATCTCAAATCCGTCAGCAGCATCTCTGAGATACACATGAACAATAAAATAAGAGAAAAACAGTCACATAAGAAGGTCAGAGGACAGATGAGCTGCTAACTTTTAGACTTTAATTCCACTCTGTGACCAGTGCCAGACCAACATTAACTGGTTTTGTTTATTCATATTCACCATAAACAACATCTGGACATGTAGAACAGATCATTTGGGCCTACAAGGGGTGCAATCCAGCAGGTTTTCAATGTTTTCTTGCTTCAACACTTCTCACTAATTAAATGGATCCAACAGGTTAATGTGTCATTAATCTGCAGGGATACATGAAGAACCAGCTGCATTGCAGCTCTAGCAGGACTGATCTAAGGATCCCTTTAATGCAACACCCTCCCTCGGACTGTCCTTCAGTCAAATGATACT
Source organism: Pseudomugil tenellus (assembly GCA_037177515.1). Classification (NCBI taxonomy): domain Eukaryota; kingdom Metazoa; phylum Chordata; class Actinopteri; order Atheriniformes; family Pseudomugilidae; genus Pseudomugil; species Pseudomugil tenellus. The sequence goes on along the minus strand of JBAMHX010000016.1, from coordinate 1,244,333 downwards.
AGAACTGTGAGGGGAAACCAATCTGTCTGGCAGGGAGTCAAGTTGTTTTAGCAGATGCAAACATTAAACTACCTTGTAAATTCCTGCTAAAGTTAGGAGGAATTTACTGTCATTCCTTCCACTAAACAGCAGTAAAAACAGACTTATTGTCCATATTAAAGTCCATCTGAAGGCCACCAGATTGTACTGCTATATCACATTGTATAGTATATGATGTTCACATTTTATTTACATTATTTTAAGTCTTTTTTGTGATTTTAAGTAATAAAAAATAAATGCACTTGCTGATAAAACAGGTGCTTTCAGCTGAAAGAAGCACAGTTGCAACATTTATCAGCAGAGAAAATACTGAGGAAGAGCGTTTGTATTGTCCTGGAATGATGAATCATTAATGGAGACCGAAGATCACATGGTGTATAGATAGTGTGTGTGTGTGTGTGTGTGTGTGTGTGTGTGTGTGTGTGTGTGTGTGTGTGTGTGTGTGTGTGTGTGTGTGTGTGTCGATGCAACTGGAAGTCACATGACTTTGCAGAGATTCCCCTGCTTCTTCCTGCTCTGTCCTTATATGGTTGCATCTCAACTAACTGATGAAGTCACACCTCCTGCGAGCGCTGTCCCGCCCTCCTCTGCTCGCTCTACGGCTGCAGTCTGCTGTGCACCAGCATGTCACTGCTGTCATCTGACAAGCCAACAAAGTGCTGCTTGTTCCCAGCTGAACTTTACTGCAGCCATCAGTCACATGTTAAAAACTCATTAACGTTTATGCGAATCCGAGCTGTCAGAAACTCATAATGTTTAACTGTCCTGCTCCAAAGTTCTCTCATCACATGTAGGAACATTTTGATCCACCAAAAATTCTTTCATACATTCTTACCTTTGTCCTGAATGACTGCTCATTAAAATATGCACTCTGACAAAACAAAAAGATTAATTTAATGCTAATTTTATTGCAGAAAAACTTGATGTGTCAGTTGCACTACATAAGCTGCGTGCAGGGAATCTACATGTTGAAGTCTAATAATCAACATTATTTTGTAGAATTAGTTTTTTTCTAAACTGAAAATGTATTTTTCTCATTTATTACCTTCTTAAAACTAATCAGTTGAGCAGATGTCCATTGGTCTAGGGCAATCTGTATTTGTTTTACCCAGCTGACATGATGGCGGGTAAATTAGCATTAGGTTTGTACTTAACCCCTCTGTGCAGCAGCACACGGCAGATATCAGTTCAGTTTAAAGCTTTTGTCTCATCACACCGAAACATTAAATAATTGTCCCAGATGTGAGGCTGTCATCAATCATCACGAATGAAGAGTCCAAAGTCGGCATTTATGAGATTCAGGGACCAAAGTGAAGATCTGCGATTACTCTGTTTATGTTTCAGCATGTGGATGTAAATAACGAGAGTTTTAGGTTTTAAAAAGCAGCTTCTTACGACAAGATAATGCTTTGATGTTGCATGTGCAACCTGTGTTTATACTCAGAAAGGATGCACTTATACAGTTCAGTGTGGATGGATTTTTTTTTTCTTTTTTTTGTAAAAATGAGGTGGTTGGACTAAAGTTTCTTTCCAGATAAAGGAGGAAGATGTCCCATATTACAAAAACCCAGCTATTTGTCTTCCTGTCTTTTCATTTGCAGGATGGCAAAAGACACATCCACCACTTTCAAGTTATAGCACCAGGTGTCGCCATGACAACTGGTCCCTCAGGAAGTTTGGTTGTGCATGAAGTTTTACTTTGTACTTTTTTAAACAATCATGCAGGAACAGTCGACGGTTTCCATCACATTGTCTCATCATTACCGACACCAGATGTTTAGATTTGTTAGTGCGTTCACTTGGTTCCATTTAAGCTTTTTTTTTTCCCAGTAGTTTTAAGCCTCTGTGCTTTTATAGTTACAGAGTTCATTGCCACTAAAAACAAAGTCATTTACGATGTCAATGTAGCTAACGTTGGGCCACTGCTTCATGTCATCAACACATTCTGTTAGAATGGACGGATGGGACATTAATCTCTCTGTTCTGTATTCTTTTGATAAATAATGTGACCCATGTATCCATCTTTTAGATTTGGACATTGTTTGGGTAATGGAAATGTTTTCTGAAGTACCATTACATTTTAAAACTGTAAAAGTTAGTCATTATTGCTAACGTAGATGGAAGGGAAAAACCGACTTCCGCATAATTTTATGCAATGGATTATGGGAATGCTTAGCTTCCAAGAAAGTGGTGGATACTTGCTGAAGGAATTAGCCAAGTTTGTGCTAATGCTAATCTCATTAATATGACTTTTAACATATTTAAATACATAGTTTGCAAGTTAAAACATTAGGTTGTATAAAGATGGACACAGCCTCCCAGTAGGTTTCTAACCAAGCTAACTCAGATCTATGCAGCTAATGGAAGTAAGTGGGCTAAAGCTAAGGCACTTTTTGCTACACTCTGCCTTCTAGATACCTGTAAATCAAGATCACATGCGGAATTTCAAGATTAAATAAAACAAGCCTGTAAAACTGAGCTTAAATCACCACCTACAAAATCGGAAGTCACTTTGTTGATTTGACTTAATCTTGATTCGGGCAGTCAGTGGAGGATCAGTAAGAAAAAAGTAATTTGTGCTTGTTGGAGCATCAACAGCTACTCTAACATCATATTGGGAAAGCGGTGGCTTGTTCCAGATGTTCCATTAATGTTAGCAGCAGCATAGAGAGTAAATGCAACATGATTAGAGAGGGATAGCTTGTTAATCATAAAAAATGAAGTTTACAACAGACTGGGTTGTGATTGAGATGTACAGGTTATTTTTAGCCGACTGCATCTTTATTTAATGCTTAATAATGTTGAAGTTTGTCTTTGTAGTCCTTTCCAAAGCCATGTTTATGACTTAGCTAAGCATAATCTGTGTAGATCACAGATGAAAAATCATGTGTGTTAATACCTGAATAGAAAACGTTTAGCAAAGAGAAGAGGCCCCGTCATTAAGCCTTGGGGAACCCCACTGGACAACTAATGCGATATTTGTTCCTACCATGACATAATGAAACAACAATATCTGCTACAATATCAAACAATGTGTAAGTGAAACTCTGCTTCGTACGTCACTTTCCTCTTGTTCTAAAGCTACAGAGCTGCAGTCGACACTACTGGGGTTTCACTTCCTGCCGTGGCTGGTAAGTCAGGTGGGTGATGCAGAGTCAGAGTGGAGAGTATAGATGTACATATTAGGAGGCTCCTCTTTGTGGTCCAGGAGATCGGTCGAGTTTTTCTGCTGTTTTTCTTTGACCTCATTTAAACAAAGCCTGTTTAATGCGGACATCTTGCTCACCTCTTTGTATTTTTGACTTAATACACCAAATATGCTACACATGTGAAAAAACGTGTTGGACAACAGCTGTTTAAAAATTATTTTAAAACTGATTGTATTAAGTTAGAAACATAATGTTTTCCATCCTTACATGTCTAAAATGTTTAAGGCAGTAACATTAGCTCTGATCTGTAGCCGATTAGCTTCAACTAGCTGCATTTAGCTTCTACTAAACAGCAAGATAAAGACACAGACGTTTCCTGCAACGTTCTGCAGATCATCAGACACTTACTGCCGTAGTTCTGAATAAACGCTGAAAGATGTGAAAAAGTTCATCACATGTTGGTATGCTTGCACAGCAAAGAGATAACTTAGCATCTGCTAATACAGATGCTAACAGAGAGTTTTACATCCACACTGTTCTTCATCAGACTCCAAGCAGATAATTCTTTACCCAGGTGGACTGGTGTCTTTCCTCTGGAGCGTCCCTTTCCTGTTGTCTCTTTCTGCCTCCTCAGACACCATTTGCACCGTCTTACTGCTTCAACATGACAAACTTTGGTTGGAAAAGGAGGAAAAAATAGCACAAAGCAGACCTTCTGTGTTTATAGAGTGAGGGGGGCATATAGCAAAGCGCTCCCGGTCACATGATCACATGATATGGATCTGCTCCTGCAGAGTTACAATGTCTGGTTTCTGCAGAGGCCAGAAGGTGAAATCATCCGAAGTCATCCATCATTACACACATTAAGCTGATGTTTGGGTCAAACATTGCACCGTAGCACTGTGAAGAACTCCTGAACTTTCTTAGATAATCTAATTGTGATGCCACTTAATGATAGCTAACTTCATCTTAAATTCTGCCTGTACTCTGTGATCTCTCCAGCCAGTAAAAGTCAGTCTGATATTGACTGTGATTTTATCTCTTGCTCCAGTCTGCGTTCAAAAGAGCCAGAGGTGCTTTTTTCTGGGGTCCCTGCAGGGCAACAACAGCTCCGGGTATGTAGATAATGAATGTCTGCACCATCAAAACCAGTCAGAATCATTTTAGAGGACATAAAGTAACAAAGTGCTACATTTCCAGAAGATCAAAGCAACTAAATAAAAGCAAAGGTGAATTGGAAAAAAAGATGATAAATGTGTAATAAAATTCTGTTTAATGCTTTTGTATGGGTTAATCAGCTGATAATTCTGAGAAATGCATGTGTGTGAAACAGGATTCAGTCTTTTTTTAAAGAACAGTTTTCAAGGAAACAATGCCGACTTGCACACATGATGTTACGATCCAGTTCTCTACTCTCATGAGTAAATACTGAACATGCATTCATTAATTCCTGATCAAAAAGGTTTCCTGCTGATCCTGCGGCTGTGTGACTTCTTGTTTAGTTGTCCCACAGGAATCCTGAACTTTTCAGAGAACACTGTGTACTTTTCTCAAAACAGGAATGCCAAGAATACATACATGCCTGAGGAAGCACATGACCACATTCGACCTATCGTGTCCGACACTCATCACTCATGCTTGTTTACATTGACCTGCAGCGCTCAGCTGATTCCTGGAAAGGGTTTCTACTCTCTGGTGCAGCTGCTGCAACACATTAACCAGTCTGCAACACACAGTGGTGTACTGGAAGGAGGTGTATGTTTCTAAGAGCTTACTCAGCTGGGAGCTGTTGGTACAGACACTTCCCCTGAAACCAGTAATATCCTTCATTCTGAGTTAAGCTCACAGCTCCTGCAGGCTGTGTTTTTTAACTGGGGAGGTGAAACGGAACGAGGCTTTTTTAAGAAGTCTGATTTTTGATAAAGAAACTGCTTTTAGATAAGAGGAAAGTGGAGCAGCTGTTTTAAGCCTTTCATGGAACAAACTTTCCTGAAAGCTGCATGACGGTTGTGTTAAACAGACTCAGACGTGCAGGGCTGCTTTATGTTGCTTATGCTGATATGAACAGCTGCGTCTTTTCATTAAAGATGAGCCTCAAACGTACAGCACGACTCCAGAAAACACCTCCTCCTTGCCTCCTCCATCATCACCTCCTCATTCATTTCCTCTCTTCTTCCTGTTATATGTAGGTGAGCGATATTCATCCAAACCGGCAGCTTCCAGCACCTTCTTTGTTGTTCAGCTGTGTGCGTATGTCAGGTGTGTGTTATCCTCCCACACACCTCCTTGACATTTTCATGTCTTCTTCAGACCTCCATTCATCTCATTTTGCTGCGTCCTGTCTTTTGCTGCTGACCCATTATGACCAGCTGAGTGTTTTTGTTCAATACGAGGAGAAAAACACATTTTAATCATTGAAACACAAAGATGCTGCTACATTTCAGGGGTACCATAGCTACAGATTTTCCACTGAAAAACAGCAGTTACGACTGGAAACATGAACAGAATACAAAGATTTCATTTCATCAGAAGTCTCCTGTTTTAGGATGCTAACATCCATCTGCAGTACCTCACATTAATGTGTTTATTGTGTATTTATTGCACAGATACAGAAGCTTCTTCGGGCATATACATGCATGTTTATGTCTACAGTAAGGATGGATGTACTGGTGACCTTTCCAGGTGTACCTGCCTCTCGCCTGTTAATTGCTGTGAGAGGCTCCAGCTTCCCTGCAACCCTGAACTGGATGAAGCTGTGTAGAAAATGAACACAAAAGCTGCATCTCAGACCCTCCAGGTCTCAGCTAGAATGTTCATTTTTAAAGTTCATGATAGTTCAGTTAGCTTGTCCTCGTCTCTCTAAAGACCATAACCAAGTGGAAAAGTTTGGTAAAAGCGCACACCAACATGTTTGATATAAAACCAAGAATAACATCTTCACAAACAGCTCATAGCTGCTGCTAAACTCGGCGGTGGACGGCTGATGATATAAGCTTTTGTGTGCAGCCACAGGACCTGTGGCTTGCATTCATCTAACAGGCCATGAAATCTTCTTGATGCCAAAGTATTGTAAAGTCAGATCTGCATGGCAGCTACAGATTGGTTTCAGGACAATGCACAGGAGTAAGGTGTTGCATGACCCAGTTAGAAATGCTGTGGTGGGACCTTTACAGAGCGGCAGGGATCGATGAACTGAAGCGACGTTGTAAAGAGAGGAATGCATTTCCTGTGTGAGTCAGACCAGATGAAGCCAGACATCATTTAGTATCATGCAAACTAAATGGACACAAACGTTCTTTGCATGAGACATAAAAATCAGTCTAAGTGATATTTTTTGCAGCAGCGTGAGAGTTGACAGGCTGCATGACACACATTAGATACAACCTGCAGTCTGATCCCATCTGCTTCAAACCAGCACAGACACCAAGTCTGTCTGAGCCTCATCCTTCCATGTGAACCGAGTGTTTCCCAGGCTGACACAGAGGTTCCCAGTGCTCCCAGTGTGTGTTTGGTGGAGCCGAGGCGGAGGTTAGGCTGTGGCGCACTCGTTTCACTGGATTCCTGTGAAACCTCATCTGTTGGTTTAAGAAAAAAGATTTCAACAGAAACTTTTGGGAGGTTCCTGCAGTTTTCAGTCCACTAATTAAGCCCAGATCCTTCATCGTCAGCTCCGAGCCAATTACAAGTCTGAGAAATGCAGCACGAGCAGTAAAAGCACAGCAATCATTCAATCTGGGATGCGTGCTTTTAAAATCCATCATCATCACAGCTCTGTTTCCCAAATAAACTGAATTAATTACAATAAATTGGACTTAGTTCAGCCACATGGCTTCATCTGTAATATATTACAGCTAAATGCTTAATAAGGTGTAGAAATAACATTTAGCTTTACTGTAATTAGTGACCAAAACAACACAGGAAACATGAGACGTTATTCTGTGGTGTAAATGTTTGATTCTGCTGTTGCTAAAATGCTAAAGAATCTACTGTGGGATAGATTTTAGCTTAGCAAGTAGCATTTATCACTATGAGTATATTAACTAGGACGACAAATAAAAATTGTTTTCATCATTGCGGTCTTGTGGTGTGTTGCAATGTGTTCTGTTTACTTTCCTTAAATGAATCAGTGAATAACTGTATACGCTTAAACATGTAAAAAGTGCCATTAGCAAGGTTAGCATTAGCGCTATATTAGCGTTGTCACTGGAGTGTAAACAGAGGGAAGATAAACAGTTTAACAGGAAATGTGTGAGGCTTTCCACACACACACGGCCTCAGTTAAGAGGACTCCAGATTCTGGATGTTTCCAGATATGTTGCACTTCTTCATTTCCTGTAATGAAACCTGTAAGCTAACAGTTTCTGATCCAGTCTTTCATGCATCAGCATCACCGGTTTGCAAATTAAAACACATCCAACTTTTCCCAGATCTTTTAGGAAGACATCAAATATGCATGAACCAGTAACCAAACCAGAACCTGAACCAGTGGAATGTAGTGGCAAGAGTTTTAATTCAAAGCTGCTATTTTTATTCAACGTGTTATGCTCTGGCTCATTAGCATCCTTAGCCATGCAGAAACAATGAGCAGCTCTTAATGTGCAAAACAGTCCATTTGAGGTCATGCAGCCAGCAAGGCGAGTGGTCCACCTGAACGCTGCATCAGGTATGCCTTCATGCCCCGCAAAGCTGCCCTTCTGCTCCAGCTGCATCTACATGTTACAGGATGGTACACTCCTGCTTTATGCATACCTTCAGGCGCAGCTAGTTGAATCAGGTGAAGACTTGTGTCCCAGACTTGTGATGGGAGGGGGGAATAACAAGCACAGTTTCAATCTGCCACCAGTTTATTTCAGATTAGATTTAAGAAAAAGTTTATCATATTTATGAAGGATCTGTAGGTAAAGGGTGACAAAAACCTGGGAATCCAGTCAGATATCTTAAATAAAAGAAACTGGGCACCACCCTGACGGAACAGCTTTTTCCTGTTGCCTACAAAACTCTTACACATACCTGCTGCAGGTTAGAAACAATCCTTTCCAAATGCCGCACCCTCATATCCTGTCTGCTATTACTGTTATAGCCGGAAGCAGACACCTCCATCCATCCATTCCAGTGTTTCCTCTCTGTCTAACACGTCTCTCTGGTTCGTCTGGATCCTCAACTCGTCCCGCAGGTTTCTTATCCTGAAGGAGGAGACGTGGGAGAGCTCCTCCAGCACATTGCATGTCCCACACTGAAAAAAGTTGGTTCTTGAAAAACCTGTTTTACACAGAATCAACTCAGGTGTTACAGAAAGGACATGATGAGGACATTATCATCATCATCACCTCCAGGTGAAGACATTAAGAAAAATCATTTAGAAAACGTTAAGTAGGAAATTGTTAAACTGATCAATTTAGAGAGCTGATGTCCAGATCAGCAGATTTGACCTCTAGATCTGCAGATTTGACCTCCAGACCTGCAGATTTGACCTCTAGATCTACAGATTTGACCTCCAGACCTGCAGATTTGACCTCTAGATCTACAGATTTGACCTCCAGACCTGCAGATTTGACCTCT
>JBAMHX010000016.1:1217649-1235486 GCA_037177515.1 Pseudomugil tenellus | reverse complement strand
AGATCTACAGATTTGACCTCCATACAGCTACATGTAGTGTTTGTCTGCATTTGGAAGGTTTCATTAGTGTTTACGTCATGCTAGTTTCTGCAGAAATGCAAACATGAAACCAGATGGATGTTGGCTGTGACCATGTTTGGTTATTTATCGACTTTAAGGATCTTACAGGTACCTTCTTTGACATCTTGTTAAATTGGAAAAGAGATAATAAATAATATTTTTTTAACCTTTGCTAAGAAAGCTATTTGCTTTCTCTTACATTTTATCTGTAACGCTCCATCCAGATGTGGTGAATGTCAGGTTTTGTGGATCAGCTAATTGATTTAGCAGGTTATATACCAGCTCCATAACTTCTGTAACATTTTGGGAGCTTAATGAACGTGTTCAAGCTCAGTATTACTCATGGGGTGTTATGTGGGCCATTTGTGACCCAAAGAAAAGGCTGATTTGATCCATGTTTGCTTGAGAAGTGACTGAGTTTAGAGAATCATCCTGTTGAAAATTCTGGTCCTGCAACGTTTATATGGATCCAACACACACGAACAGCTGAATTCCTTTGTTTTCATGTAGCTCAGCTCTGCTTTAAAGGTAAAAATAAAACTATTAACCCTTTCTGCAAAAAGACTTGATGTTCAGGAAACCTGGATGACCTGGTTTCCTGTTTAACCACATCAGTACAAAGTTTCCTGCACAGTAAGAAAACCCAGACAGAAAAACTCGCCGTCGGAGCTGCGTTATTGCATCTCTGTGTGAATACGTTGATTTATTGCAAATGCGTCTTTCCCTGCAGGAGAACTGCAAAGAAAAGTGCAGCTTGTTGAGCTGCTTCCAGTTTCCCAGCAGCAGAATGTCGCTCTGATCTTCACACAACAAACATGAAACTCCTGCAGAAACCCAACACCACTGTCTGTGTGTGTGTCTGTGGGAGCCGGCAGGGTGCCCAGTATCACATGACCGGACAAGAAGGAGGAGGGGTAGTGTGAGAAAGAAGGAAAAGAGAGCGAGAGACAGTGGGAAACTTTGGGGAGAGAGAGGCCTGGGAACAGCAGCAGGAGCATTGCTCCATCATAAATATCACACGGCTGACTGCGCTCATCTCTACAAACAACCTGCAGCATTTACTACACTTTAATCTCACAAAAGCCTCAAATAAAGAGAGCAGGAGTTTCATCTGCAGGGTGGAAACTCATCCTAGAACATCTTTTTCTAGGTTTAGTTTTCAGTTTGGCTGCCAGATAAATGCATAGGGGTCGTGAGAGGATGAATGTGGGAGGAAAGAAGGAAATATGAAGGTCTAATCTGTACATTTCCTCCATGGTTTGATTGGTTGTGACATCTTTTTTAGAAGTTTGCTTTTTTACATGCAGAAACATCTTGTTTCCTGCAGCTGAAACCACCTTAAACATGTCAACTTGCCTGAAAAACACTCAGTTTAGATTTGACAAGTTTACAGTATTTCCAACATGTTATTTTATGAGGTATCACTCAGTGACAGCTTATCTGACTGAATGGATGGGAAGCATTTAAAGGTTTTTACCTTCTCCTTTCTGCTGCTTGTAAAAAGACTGTGTGTGGTGTAAAATCTCCAATTTCACAACAAATATCTAATAATTCAAATAAAAAACAACTAAAAGGAGTGAGCTCTTCTGACTGATCCTGTCAGCATTAATCACGTGACGTTTACGTAGGTCAAGGCTTTTACTTTGAAATTAACAAACGCTTTAAACTGCGGCCATGTTGGATTTTATCACATTGTGGTGGTGAAGAGTCACATGCAGACAGGATTATATATTATATAGACATGTTTGTATAGTTTACGGTTACGAGTCTTCCTCTCTTCGGCTCCATTTGCTTTTATTCAGAAGTGAACCAACACCGCTTCAGCTTAGGCTGTGTTTGAATGTTCACACTGCTCCAAATGAAGGAAGTGAACCAGTAAAAAAAACCCAAACAACACTAGTGTGATCATGTATTTATTGTCCCAATATGTTTCCTCCCACCCGCTGAGATCACATCTAACTGCTTACTGCATTCAGAGACCACATCTCCGACATCCTTAGATCCTCTTTGCTTCGAACAGGACGCACGGCAGCAGTTTTTAGAAATCTTGCGGTCTCTGTTTCTGTGTTGGGTCAGAGACGAGTCCGATTGGCTGGAATGAAAGCTGAAACATCTGAACCAGAGTTCATGGCAATCCAGCAGCAGCGGCTGCGACGGTCCAGTCTGGATCAGCACCAGACGTTTTGAAGGATTAGAGGCTTTGTTTCAGGTCCAAATCCTAATGGTTCTGCTCCCAGACAGTCAGGAGTCCAGATCCAGTCTAACCAGCCTCCCCTTTCATGCGCGTACAGAAACGTCTCAGCGCGTGTTCAGTTAACCACACGGACCGGGTTGCAGCCAGGTCACCGCGTGTGTGTGTGTGTGTGTGTGTGTGTTTCGTACAGAAAGGCAAACGCTGCAGTCTCCTTCCAGAACCAGAAGCCCAGTTTGGGAAGAAACTTGTGGAGGATACTGGTTCCGATCTGGAGCGTTTCTGCCTCTGTATCACTACTTTCTGACTCATTATTTTACACATCATGACTCATCGTTTTCATTATCTGTGATTTGTTTTTCTTTTTCATCTCATTTCTACATCAGTGTGCAGGAAGCGGGAAAGTTCATCCGGTCGGGACCAGAACCATGGAGAAACATCTGGATCTTCAGCTGATCCATCTACTGTTGGATGAACCCTCGTCAGAAATGGTGTCCATGGAAACGAGACTGTTGTTAGCCGTCGTTAAGGAAGAGAAGACAAAAGGAAAGGTGTATGGCGGAATGGATCTTCCCCAGAACCAGAACCTCAGCGGGTCCGATGGAGGGACGGATCCTCCACAGAACCAGAACATCAACGGATCCGATGGAGGGACGGATCCTCCACAGAACCAGAACATCAACGAGTCCAATGGAGGGACGGATCTTATCCAGAACCAGAACCTTATCATTACAGAACCAGTGGGATCATCTGGAAAGAAACATCCAGTGAAGAGTTCTGTTCATGTTTCTTCATGTTTTTATGTTTCTTTATTTTTCCTGCAACCATTTTCTGATTAAAAGAAATTCTGAGCAGAACTTTGTTTGAAACTAAAAGACTCTGTTGTTCTTCTGCATTTGGCTTTAAAAACGTCCAAAAAGAGCAGAAGGTGAGTAAATGTTTGTGTCTGCAGCAGTCGGGGGCATGAATTCCTTCTGTTAGTCCTAAACAGAAATGAGTAACATATATTCATTGTTTTCTAACGCTCAACCAGCTGAGAGTGACGTCATGTGACCCCCCCTCTCTCCTCGCTCTCTCAGCCTGCCTCACTCCATCCTCACTCCTCTTCTCTGATAGGTCGCCTGAGCCCGGCTCAGTTCGACTCATCCAATCCTGTAGCAGCGTGAGAGGAGGAGGTGATGTCATCTCAGACTGCTGAGTCACCGATCACATGAGATCAGCTTTGTCCCGCTTGCTCTTCCCAAAGATCCCCATCACTTCCAGCAAACACATCAGCAGAGTGTGTGTGCATGTGTGTGAGAAATCACAAAGTTAACCTCAGCTGATGTCAGACTACATTTCTGAATGATGACCTCATTCTGCAACAAGCTCAAGTCCTTCATGCTGGACGTGTCAGCAACACATCGCATGCAGTTTCACATCGCACGCTGATTCCTGACCAGTCCAAACCAGTCCAAACTTCTGACCAGTCCAAACTTCTGGCAGGACCAAACTTCTCATGAATCAGTGTAGAATTTATTTTCAGCCATAAATGATTAGAAGGAAAGGAAGAGGCATGCTTACTGTAGCATCCGTCACATCATCTTTAATGATGCATCAGTGCGTGTAAATAATTCATTTCTTTATAAGATTAGCTTCAGCTGTACCTGCTGATGTTCTGTAAGTTATTCTGCAACATGGATTGTAGAAACATTCTCACAAGATTAAACAAATGCTGAAAAGCTCTAAAGTGAAATAAAAATTCCTTTTTGTACAGAAATATCTGTTTAAAACGTCACTGTTCTCTTAACTCCATGCATCCTCGTCGTTGGCATGGTGATGCATCCAACAGGGACTAGTACAGAGATAACAGTTCACCTGATCATGTACACGGTACAAAAAAAATGAATTACGAAATTACGGTTTCTGATGAGCTGAAGTGAAGCTTGTTGGGCGGTTCCTACGTCGCCATCTTGGAAGGGTCACACTAAGGCAAAGAGCTGAAGCTAATCAGCTGACGGAACAAGATGGACCAAAGCTAAAGCACGTTTTTAGCATATTTGTGTTGCACTCTGCCTTCTTACAGCGGATATTAAATACATGTCAATCAAAAGGACACGCCCATAACTGTGCAGATCAACAAAATAGATGAGATAACCCCCCCATAACATACACACCTGCCCCCCCACAGATGTCATGAAAGTAAACGTGACTTATTAAAGCTAAAATGTTTTGTACCAGTGGATGAGGGGGGAACTGCAGATTATGGAGCCTCTAGTGGATGAGGGGGGGAACTGCAGGTTATGGAGCCCCTAGTGGATCAGGGGGGGAACTGCAGGTTATGGAGCCTCTAGTGGATGAGGGAGGGGGAGACAACTGCAGGTTATGGCACTTCGGCCGAGGCTTCACTTTTTTCCAACAGAAGTTGCCGCTTGTTTTAAAATAAACCGAAAAGTATACAATTAAAAATACAAAATTATAGCAATAAGATGGAATAAAAGTAAGAAAAACACTAATTCAGGTAAAAGCAGCAGGTGGCAGAGCACCTGATGCTGGTTGTCTACATGCATTGGTGACAAAAGGTTTTGACACTGAAACTTCTTAAGCTTAACCTAAGTTTTCTTCTTAGTCTTCACTCATCCTTTCAAAGCATAAGTCGACCCCATCAGTTTTCTCAGAGGCAGTGTCAACAGTAATGAGTGTCTGAGGCGGGTGGTGGGGAGTGGGGAGGGGCAGTGGAAGCTTTTGCTTTCTGCTGAAACTCATTTAGTGAGTCAGAAATAAGGCTGGAGTAATAGAGAAAAACTAGACATGGAAAATAAAAAGTCCTGGACATGTTGGAGGAAGGGATTCCAGTTAACTGGGGTTGGGTGGTGCTGGTGGTGCAACGTGACCCACAGACTGACTTCAGAGGGCCGCAAGTCAACGTCAGCCAGGAAACAGTGAGAGGAGTTTCTGATGCATTCAATTCCCGCTGGGAATAGACGTGAGGAGAGGAAATTCCTCCCAGTTCAGCTTTCAGATGGTAAATATCATCCTGTTTTATGCTGAGGGTGTGGCGATGGACTTCCACTCACATTGAAACGAAGGAAAATCCAACAATCCAGTATGTGGAATGGAAAATCTAGTTTACACACAGCTGCAACTTCAAAAATGATACTCATGTTTTAGCCTCATGTTTGCATAGCCACCCAGCTCAGCTGTTAGCGTAGCTACATGCTCCACATTGTGAGGTGATCATTCTATTGTGTGATTATGACACAAGGTACATGAGAAACTTCAGCATAGAGCTGGTGGATGCTTATTGACAATCGATGAGGCAGACATAACAGCAGGAAAGACGATGGTGTCATTAAACAGTAGAGTTATCATAGATGGTAGCGGTATCGTAGATTGTAGCGGTATCGTAGATGCTAGCCGTATTGTAAATTGTAGCGGTATCGTAGATGGTAGCGGTATCGTAGATGGTAGCGGTGTCGTAGTCTTATCGTAGATGGTAGCGGTATCGCAGATGCTAGCGGTATTGTAAATTGTAGCAGTATATTAGATGGTAGCGGTATCGTAGATGGAAGCAGTATCGTAGATGGAAGCGGTATCGTAGAGAGTAGTAGTAATGTAAATTGTAGCGGTATCGCAGATGGTAGCAGTATTGCAGATAGTAGCGGTATCGTAGATTGCAGTGGTATTGCAAATGGCAGCGGTATTGTAGATGGTAGTGTTATCACAGATGCTAGCAGTATCGTAGATGGTAGTGTTATCACAGATGCTAGCAGTATCGTAGATGGTAGTGGTATCACAGTGTTATAGAAGATGGCAGCGGTATCGTAGATGGTAGCGGTATCATAGATGGTAGCAGTATCGTAGAAGGTAGACAGTATTGTTCGTATCTTAGATGGTAGTGGTATCATACATATATCAGACACAACTGTTTCAAATAAGAAGTTCTCCAAAACTTGTTGCCATCTTCTGCAGCTTCTTCTTAATGAGCCATTGACTTGTTCAGGTATGTAGCTACAGGGAAACAATAAACCTGCTGGATGGTCGCTCTCCAGACAGAACGCTCATGTAAAGAGTTATGTGCTGAATGCAGACTGTTTCTGCTTGCAAAGTGTGCTGATTGGACTAAACAATATATATATATATATATATATATATAACTGAAGAATCATAAATTTAAAGCGTTGCCCCCGAATGCAGCTTTTCTTCTGCAGCTGCCCTTCATAAACCAATAAATCACATGTTTCCTGTGAAAGTGCAAGTCAGCTGGAACTCCCATTCACACAGTCAGCTGACTACGCTGTCTGCTACTCCTTCACATGGATGTCATGCACATTGTGACAGTCCATGTGTTGTGAGACCAGCACGTTACCCAGCATTCTCCTCCCTAACCCATGGCTTCTTATTTTCTAATAGCAGTGAATGCAAAACCATCTCTCACTGAAAAATCATTTAAAAACCCTGAGAGACCAAATAAATATTTCTACATATCTTTTGTTTGCATGGACAGGAAGCTCGCAAGCGTCTAAACTGCTTCTGGACCGAACGATCCAAGATTAGACAGAAACAAAAAAGAAATAAAACAAAAAATGACGTTTTTGCATCCTGGTTTCCCTAAATGTCTGTCATTAGTTTGTTAACATTTCTGTTGCTGGTTTTCATCTGCAGTTAGAATGAAAGAGGAAAGAGGAATGGATGGACCTTTCGGTTTGGATGTTTACTACAGGATGTTTTGGGGAAGATTTAGTACAAACGAGGGAATAAAAGTTTATTTAGCAGCTTCTGCATCCTCTTCTTCCTGTTCGTTTTCTCTATTTCTTTTATTTGCTGCTATGCAACTCAACGCTGCACGTTCTGGTCGTATTACTCCATTTTCCGCATTAAGTGTCAAAAAACTAAACCGACCATCCATCTCCATATGCGTCTTCTGTGTTGAGCATAAATGGGCCTTAAGGGATCAACAGAAAGGGGTGGGCTGATTTCTTCACCATTCATGTCCTATGGAACGATGAGGCTAGAATCACTACCCTCCTTCCCCCACATGGGGGCCGCCATGAACTTATGTGAATCAGCCTCGAGATCTGCCATTAAATTAGGATATTCACCATGTTTCCTTGGTTTTTTTTTTTTTTTTTTTTTTTTTACAAAAAGGCTGAAAATGTCCAAATTCCTTTCAATGAAAACAAGAAATCGAATATCTTGGAGCTGAGCGATCCATGAGGGTGATGCACTGCTGCTGTTTGTCACTACCTGTGTGTTGGGTTTCAGCTGTTGGTGTTTGTCTGTAATGAATAAATGTATATGAATCATTTCAGTTGTTTGAAAACTGGGCTGCATGGTAGTGTGGTGGTAAGAAACAGGAAAAGGTCACTGGTTCAAGCCTTGACTGCAGGTGGAACGACGGCTTCAACTCTTCCGGCTTCCATTGGCATGTTGAGATAACTGGTTACTCTGAAGTGTCCTCCGCAGTCTGTGCACTCCAAAGTGCACACTCCGCTTGGAATGAGACATCAGATGTGCTCCAGATCTCTAGTTGTTGAGCAACTTCATATCATATTTATCCAATTAATGATCCCAATAGTTCACAAAAACACAAAGATACATAAAAAAAATCACAGCATTTTTATTTACATGTGAGCCTAAACTAAAACATCATCAGTAAAAAATTATCCTGGTCAGATGCATGTAAATAAAATTCATGTGTGATCACAGTATACAGTACTGCTGCCGTCTCAGCTTGTCTGCTCGAACAAATATGTGCTTATATGCATAGAACGTCCTCTCCAGAAGTCAACTGATGCTGATTCTTTTCTATCTGCCGCGCAATGACTTCTGGGGGATTGGAGACCATGAAGGATACATAGCATGAAGACTTTGTTTTAAGCCAAATGAAGTGCACATTTGAAGCGTGGATCCTAAGTACACTTCGATTTGGGACAGTACTTGGCGCTTAGTACAGTACTTCAAATCCGAACTTGGAAGTGTGCAGTGCATTGTTTGGGACACAGCCATTGTCACGGATTATGCACTTCAAATCATAAATCTGCTGCTAATCAAAATGATGATGTGATAAATGTTGAACCTGGATCCCAACTCTGCTCATGTTCCACCATTTCTGCTGCATCCTCAAGCAAAGCTACAAACAATCTGTAAGATCAGATGTAGCAGAACAGGAAAGCGAGGTCATTTGCACAGGAAGTTGGAAAAAAATACACCAAATCACACCAGATACCACCAGAAGGGATTATCCCTATGTGCAGCAAACAGCTGCACATAGGGATAAAACAGAGAATTAACCCCAAGTGTTGTATGTTAATGATTTAATGGAAGAAAAAGCAACCAGTGCAGGAAGCCAGCGAGCTTTTCCTCAACAGCAGAAGAAAGAGAGCAGAGGGAGTAAAAGTCAACATGGGAATGTTCTGAGAGGCTTTTTCCAGAAAATGTGTGTGTTTATGTTTATGTAATTCTGTCTGGGAAGATGTTTAACTTCTGGTTCCTACCTGGAAGCGTGCAGACGAACTCGATACCTGCTGTTGGTTCCTGGAAGCAAAACTGTCCCTGAATACAAAGAAACTTTACTTGGTTTTGGGAAATGAAGAGAAGGAAGCTGCCAAAGTGTGTTGATCTATTTATTGTTGGCTTCCCGCATCTGCACACACACACACACACACACACACAGCGACTTAATGCGGTCAGTAGGTGTGTGGCTGCAGGAGTAAACAATGGAGTTATGTAACAGTAAGCTGGGAAAGCAACAGCAGCCTTGTGAAGCTCCAGACGCAGAATTCCGGCTTTCCAACCACATCCTCTTTGCTCCCGAAAGCAGCTGCACATTGAGTCGGTCATAACAGTCAGAGCTGCAAAGACTCTTCAGATGAAGCAGCCTCTGTCTGAGGATAAAACATTCAAACACAAATTAGAGGTTTTGGTTTTTGAGTTGAAGAACCAGAAACAGAAACAGCCAATGAGAAGGCTCCACATCATTGCAGTTTTCCTGTCTGTGCAATAATTAGCAGGAAACTACAAAAATGATTTCTAAACGCATTTAACTCAAATGTTTTCACCACTTTTTACCAACAAGCTGCTCTTTGTCCTTTCAGCAGTGGCGGATCTAGACCAGCAACAGAAGGGGGTCCAGACTGGAGCCAGAGGAGGCACCAACCGGAAAAAATAAGGCGCCTTTAAGGATTTCCTGCATAGCTAAGGCGACATTATAAGCACAAGTTCACTTACAAGTATATTTTACTAAAATTTTTAAGGATATGAAACAGTCTCTGACACTTATAAATGATGTCACAACTAAACACATCTTCTTTAATAAAGACAAGCTTAAATCCAGTGTTGCATTATTTCAGTTCTGTGTTGGATGACTCCATACAATCATTTTGTTTTTGCCTGACAGATTTTGCATAGATGGATAAACAATAAGACTTGTTGTTCTGGTTCTTGGGGCCAGATGCCACATCATTACATGAAGTAATAGATTCAGATCACTGCTGCAAAGAACCAACATGCCTAAAATAATCTTCTAATGCTGAGTTGATTCCACAAATGAATCTCTTTGCATAGATTTTGACAGTCCACCCTGACCCTGGAACCCCCCTGTAGAAGCGCCCCTGCTTCTCCGCTACTTCCACACAATCCCTCTGATCACTGTTCCCAAACTCTGCATCAACCATTTAAATCTTCATTTACATCAAAACATTTCATTTTTCTGTAATTTGCGTAAATTATTCCTTTAATCCACTGGGAGTGTTTAGTTGTTTTTATGTTTGACACATTTACATGGACCCAGATGATATCTGTCTCAGTTCGCTTTGGACGGGAACAAGCAGCTCAGCCGCTGTTGTTTTTTATTACGTGTTTGATAAAAAGAGGTGAGTTGACCTGACTTGACAAACATTTTGCAGCTCGTCTCGGTAACAGTCCTTTTATAGGCATTTCCACTTCCTGTTGCTGTGTTTCTGTGATGATTCATCCCGGATAAAGCCCTGAAACAATGACATCAGCAACTTTGCAAGTGTGAGAGAAAGTGTGTGTGTGTCTATTTTTGGATTGGGGTGTTTTCACATGACAAGAAAATCTGATGTATGTTTTTTCAGAGTATATAAATTTAGATTATTTTCTCACTGAAGAGTCACAGCAACACCTTCTCCACATGTTTAAATTCACCCGAAGACCTGAAGGCATCTCGGAACCCCGCTAGCAGAGATTTGGGTCATGAAAGGAAACGGTCCTGCAGGTTCTAGGTGTTTCCTGTTCCGTCATACCTGTTTCTGAAAAAACGGATCCAACAGCTTGTGAAATTCTGACCTTTGATATGAATCAGGTGTGTTGAAACAGGAAACATCTAAAACATGACATCCTGCTTTGGAGCAGGAACAAGTATCTCTTTTGCAACGGTGGTGAGAAACTCCAACTTCTGGAGTTTGATAGGAAGATAAATATTTTATTCATGTCGAAGGAAGGTTCAATTATTCTAAAAGCAGAGCTACAAGGTAAATAAAATGTAAAAAAAATAAAAAACATGAAAACAGTCAGTTTGTGTTTGGCTGGCTGATATTTTAGCTACAGTTACATGATGTGTTTTTATTTGGAATTAATAATTCCTAATACATAATTCCTTAAAGTATTTTCTTTGTGTTTACATGGAAAAAATGTTTATTCACTTTACTTAATTCTTTAGATCTGGAGGTTTGGAATGGTTCTGATTGGACAGAGCGGGGACGAGACGGACTTATTAACTCAGAGTGAAATAAACGTTTACGTTGTCAGAAGAATTAATCAGTTTGGGTCCAAAATGGAAATAAACCAGCTTTGGAAATAATTTTAATTCCAAATTGTCTTTTATTTGCATTTATGTGTTTACATGGAGACTTTTCATCAGTTTAACCCTTTCATATCTACCATGCAGTAAACATGAAGCAAATCTGCACCGACTGATGTTATCGTTATCAGTTATCGTTGTTCAGGTATGTAAAACCCAAACTGTTTGTTCTAACACCACCGTTCCACATTTTCAACAATTCAGTCATAATATTAGCTTATATCTAAAAAAAAAAAAACATTTATTCTAATTATTTTTGTCCAAAACAAACAGAAAAACACAGAAAGATTTTTCTTAAATCGGATAAAACGGACTTAACCTTTATTTGGAATTAAAACCCATGTAAACGTGGCCTTTGTGACACATCTGGTCTCATCATCATCATCATCACCATGGGAACGTGTTACTAATAAGGTTTTGACTGGACCCACAGAAACAAGAGATGATGGTTTTAATCAGATAAAAGTCTCTGATGTGAACTCGGAGGCTGCTGAGCTTCTTCCTGGATGTTGGTGGAGAAGCGGAGAAGCTCTGAGGGAGGATCATGCAGCCTGGTAGTTGAGGAAACCACACCCGAACCGTTCCCAGCAGCTACCAAAGCAACACTTAGAGATCAAATATCTGCACTTATGATATTTGAGAACCACAGGATAGAGAATGCAGCTGCATAAAACAGCACAAAGGGGGAAATGATCCCAGTATGCTGGTTTTTCAGGAACAGTTCAGTAACTCTAGAGCTAAACTACAAATAATACTCTCCTGTCTGCTGCTCATACAGTAAAAGTTGATCAGCAGGAGCAAATCAAATGCATTTCCTGTCATGATTTGGACTTTGTGTGGGCGTTTTTGGTTTAGTGTTAGGATTTCCTGTTGTATTTTGTAACTCTTCCTGTTTTGCCCGCTGCTTGGTGTCAGCTTCATGTCTTGTTCATTAGTTCACCTGGTTGGATTTTGTCATTGTTTTCACCTGTTTCTTGTTCTGTTTTCAGTGTATTTATATCCTTCGGGTTTTTTTATCTTCTCTCTGCTGGTTCATTAGATTCCCTGTAGTTGAGTTAATGTCTAGTTCTTTTAGTTCGCTGCAAATAAATCCTGTTATTCTGCAACCGGCTGCCTTCTCCTTGTCTGCGTTTGGGTCCACACCTTCCCCGCATCATGACATTTCCATGTAAAAGATCCAAACATAAGTAAAGTTGTGTTGATTCTGCAGGCAATGAGGCCAAAACCTGTTTGGTTTTTTTCTTTTTTTGCTCATCTGAGAAGCAGAAATATGATTATTTTCAGATCAGACTCAGGCAGAGGTGTAAAGTCTTGCTGGTAGCTGGTCAGCAGCTGTTAGTGAAAACACCTGGATGCCACCTCCTTACCCAGACCACTTTCATGTGGGCTCGGAATCAGACTGAAGTGACTCCAGTCTGAACTTTCACGCTGCATCAGACTGTTTGAAGTCACTTAGCGTATCAGCTCTGCAGCTGAGGATACAGGATGCAAACGCAACGCGCTGCATCTGATGTCTTCTTCTGCTGTTACTGCAGGGTCGTGGACGGGTCATGATGGAGTCTGACGTGCTCATGTTAAGCTATAACCTGGTAACTAATCAGAAAAAATAAAGCTGCATGATGCTAAAAGATGTTTATAGTACAGCAAGCCACTTCCGACATGAGTTATCAGGCTCTACACGTTACCATGGAGACATGTTACACAAATGTAACATGGCTCCCTAAATGTGTGTAGTTTCATGTCCCGGATGTGCCAGGAGTGTCTTTAGCTCTGCAGTCTACACTGTAAGTACAGCAGGACACGGTCAGGGTTTCTTCTTCCATTCTTCATCATCATCTTCATCCATTCCTCTTTAATTTGCACGTGATCTTCATGTCTGAATTGTGTCATTGTGTTGCGTGGATCAGGTTGGATGAGTCTTATTTTGCTTTTAGGCGTCTCTGCAGGAGCCGGAACACAATGGAAACCAGCCGGAACATCTGCGGTGCACTGACAGAATTTCCCAGCGGAAGATGGAAAACATTTTCGCTGCACCACCTTAACTCCACCCTGACCACCTGCCCCACCTTACGAAGCCAAACTCATCTCAAAGCGAGACAGACAGTAAAGACAGACAACTGACTTTCCCGCAACGTTAACTCTTACAAGATGCTTATTATGATCATTATTCCAGAAAGATAAGGAAACGGGATATAATCCAGTTTAAAATGCCAGTTTGCTGTTATCAAACCATCTGCATGGCTGAGTATCTGCAGCAGAGGATGGAAGCACTGCACCCTTAGCTTTCCTAGAAATCCCTCATACGAGCCTGAGGTACACACCCCACAGCCCACATGTACATTGTGGCCTCTCGCAGCCGCACGGCGAGCTGAAAGCCGGAGCTTTGTCTCTGGAGGAGCCGACTAACTGGGAGGGTTTCAGTTCCTCACTCACTGAAATCTGCAACTACAGGTCTGTCATTATGAGTCTGGATACAGGACAGCCCATATCACAGCCCCCCCTCTTTTTCCAGTATGTTTGAAAGAAAAGGACTTTTTACGGACATGAAACTCTTTTCCATTTCTGCTGTTGGGCTTGTTTTTCCAGCACATTCCACAGCTCAGGATCAGGATGTGATGTGGGGGCTTCGGAGGAGGGGGGTCAACACGTCAACTCCTGAATGTTTCTGCCCACAGATTGTAGGTGGAGCAGCAGCCTTACTGTGGATCTGTGGCTCCTCTTCAGCTTCTCTGGCTTCTGTTCAGACATGCACGGTTGGCTTATCGGTTGCACTCAATCCAGCTCCAGATCTACTATCCTGCAACTTACAAGCTGCAGGCGGAGCAACCCAGATCTAATGCGACCCCCCCAAAGCCACCCATATATTTGGATATGTGGCCCAAAACTCTGGCCAGGCGACGCCACCATCATGCTCATCATGCTGAATCACTGTTAAAGTCCACGTTTCCATCTGCAAACACGAAGACGCTCTCCGCCACAGCATGCGGGACTTTTGGTTAGCGTAAGGTTCATTCATCAGATCTCATGTTTGTCTTAAAAATTTGGATTTCACTAAAAGCTCTTGTGCTCTGCAGCCTGGACTTAAACTTAGACGCGTCTCTTCTCCAGCAGCATCTACAGAAGAAGGAGTTCAGGCGTGTGAAGGGAACATGGTCCAACCAGCGCAGCCTCCCTGCTGACCATGTCCATCCATTTATGAGCACAGTGTAGCATCTTCTGATGGAGACGTCACACCATCTGATGCTTCATGTCATTATAGAGCTAAATCTCAGAAATGTCTTAAAGCAGTAAAAGGACGAGCGAGGGCTTAATAAAGCTTCTGAAGAAGCTGCAGCAGTAATTACATTTATTCAGGAGTTTCGGTGGCCCGCCGGTCTGCTGCCATCTTATATAAAACATGCTTCAGATCAGCTTCAAACCTACAAATTAATGTTTAAAAGCACACATTGTGTTTACAAAGTTAACACAATCCTGTATTTATAATTCAACAAATATCAGCTCAACATAACGGAAAAGTTTTTAAAATCCCAACTAGAGATGGGTCTCATTAGTACGAGCAGGATGCATCTCTCCCCAGAGATGACTTGGTTTCCCTCTACACCTGTTGCTGCTCTGGTTGGTGATGCACAACCAATCCCAGCATGCAATGCGGTATATGTTCACACTGTCTGAGTTTCACACGTGTTGTCCAGGTGTTTGCATCTGGATAATGTGTGTTAAGGAACATAACGACTCTGATTCAGCATAAAACCACCAACATACTTTAATCTTTATTTATTTCTGTTCATATTTTTGCGTTTTTTTGAAATGTGGCATAATTAATTAGGTAAACAACATGACGTTGCTAGGCAACAGAGGTCTGGATGCTCGTACACTGGCTGTCTCATTTCAACGGCAGGCGCACTTTGGAGTGCGTAGAATACATCATAGCCAATGTACTCTGCATACTTCAGAGTATAAAAACCCTGAATTGAGACACAGCCAAAGAAACTGGAACAATGGCGACATTCCAGTTAGTAACGTTTTTAACTGGAAGTACAGACATGACTTCATGCTGAGTAGAAATAAAGAATGTTTGTTACAGAATATTTAATAGTAGGATAGTGTTTGAACAGTATTCCTAACATACACTTACACAGATCTGCACTACTTAATGGCCAGATGTGCCTTTTTTTTAACCCAAGTTACATCTGTGTCTTTTGGTTTTGTGAATTATTTTCAATACTTTTTTTTTTTAGATATTTTATTTCTATGCATGTGGGCGGCTGCAATCTGTTGAGTTAAAATAAATATCAAATATTTAGAATATTGTATCTAGTTCTGTTTTTTTATTATTATTCATTTGTTTACAATAAACATATTTGACCTTTTAATTATTATTATATGTAATAGCACATTGTAACTAATGTCAGTTACTTCGCTGGGTAACTAATTACGTTTACTGTATGGTTTAAAGTAATATGCCCAACACCGCTAGAGACTGTCACAGTTTACTGGTAAATATATGCTCATGTTTTGGAATAAAAAAAAAACAATAATTACCTGAATAACAAATTTAATCTCTTTGGTTCACAATAAAAAAGCAGACAAATCGATTAAATCCTCATGAAACATTTAATCTGAATTCATTTCATTTGCAATCAAAACTATTTCTTTAATCTGTAACATTAATATGATGATGTTACCATGGTAACAGCTACAGTAACAGTAGTACAACGTGCAGTTAACTTCTCCACAATCAGATACAGTTTGTGTTTTCTTGGATATTCTGAGTGCAAAAAGTATTTTCTGGCAGTTTGCTACGCCTGAAACTAAGAATACCTGCAGAGTGTGAAGCAGCTAATTAATGTTCTTTCATGACTCATTTGGAAAACCGCACAGCCAAATGTGTTGGGGCCAGCGTTGCCCAGCAACGGGAGTCCCTCTGCCTCTTCGTGGCCACCATCATGTGCATGTGTGTGTTTTTGAAAGGGGAGCATTCGCTCAGTGAGGCGGGTTTTTGCAGGAGAAAGGCGGCTCTGTGGGGCGTCGCATGCTGAACAGGGAGCAACTGTTGCTCCTGGTGTCATGTGATCTGAGAACATGCATGTTAACCGCTGGCCGTGCGAACACAGAGCTGTGTGTGACAGTAATGAGGCTAATTGGTTGAGTCACATGGTCTCATGACTCTGACACACACTGAGGACTCTGTTAGCATTGTTGTGACCTGTCATGATGGATATTTTGCTCTGACTTGCTTCTTCTTGACCCCACTTTTGTCTGAAAGGTCACACAATCACATGTCCACCAAAGAAAAGTCACAAGCGCACGAGACTCTGATTATTTACGGCATTTATTCCAGATCTTCTTTCAGATGAACTTATTTTAGAGTTTAAAGGATCCTCTGTGTGTTGCTGGCACAAACACCGTGTCATTTACACAGTTGTGTGTTAATGGGGTGAAATCCTTCGCTCAACCCAAAACTGACCTTTTATATCCTTTTCTTGGTGTCACATGCTGCAAAAAAGAAGATAAAGAGGATAAATAGAAATTATACTAATTTGGGAAATTTGTTCTAGTTCTTTGCAGAAACTCAGATCTAATGAACATAGAGAACAAAAATAAATTGTGCCCGTATCACTGCAGGCAACACCTGCGCCCAACTAGACTACACTTATATATGATGTCTCTGTTTCATTTAGTGCTTGTGTTGTTCTTATTCTCACATGTAAGTCGCTTTGGAGAAAAGCGTCTGATAAATGACTGTAATGTCATGTAAATTAAGCAGTAAGGTTGCAAAATCAGACATGTAAACAGATTAATCTGAAGTCATGTGACCTTGTAAGGAGCAACATCTGTAAGAGTAAAACCAGCTGCAGGGTCCTGGATCTAATAGCATTAAGATGCTCAGCGAGCAGCAAACATTGGAGTGTCGCAGGGCGTCGAATGGGCTCCATTTACTGTGGAATGGAGTTGCATGTCTGAATAATCCGGGTAAAGTTAAATGTCCGGATATTACCCGGTTACCACGTCATTCATGAAGCACATTAGCAGGATCCAACAGTATTACACACATCCTGACCTGGTTCCACTGGCTGCCTGTTCATTTTAAATGGCCTGGAGCTGCCTTACCTGCAGAGTCCTGCTTGTTCTGGCAGGTCAGCTGATCAGCTACCTGCTTGTAACAACATCTATACAGAAGCTCAGATGGGACAAAACGTTTTCTGTTGCTGCTCAGGAAATGTTAAAACTCAGCAGTTTATTTATTTAATTTGATTTATTTTATGTTTTTTATTGTAGGATTTTCTTTTACTTTGCTTTCAGTTCCCTTTCATGGTTTTATGTTTTAATGCTTTTTTACAGGTGAACAGATTTTTGTTTTAGCTGTCATTGTGTGAAAGTCCTTTATAAATTGTATTTTATAAATAAAGTTGTTATGGTATTTTAAAATTACATCCGTATTGCTGTTGCTATATTATGTACAACAGAGATCCAACAGGGTTCATTTGGTAAAGAAATGCTACTTGTGAGTTTTTAAAGCAAGAATAATTTCCATTAAGCTAATAAATATTCTGTACTCACTGAACCTTTTACATGTTTGAGTGCAAAATAATTATGATTCCTGTGAGCAATTACAGAGATTTAGTATAATCATTATTATGTAACATTAAATAGTAAAAGTTTTCATGCTTTATTTACACATACTTGAGGCAGTTTTTACGCCATGAGCTGCAGATGTTCTGCAGAGGATCTAAAGTTGTTTAACTGTGACTCTGTTTTCAGTCAGGATGTCAGCAGAGACAC
>JBAMHX010000016.1:1200195-1211237 GCA_037177515.1 Pseudomugil tenellus | reverse complement strand
TATATAATATTTATATATAAATTATATATATATGCATATATAATCATTAATATTATTTATTTTTATTATTAAGAGGATAAGCAAACTGAAACAAATTACAAATTCAGCCGAACAGCTGATTAGTTCATGACTGTTAGCATTAAATGCTACGTTACATGTAAAAAGGATTATATAAATGTTTTTCTTCTCTTGGGAAGCTTCACTGCTGTCCAGATTCTGGAACTCTCAGCCAGACAGCAGCTGGTCTAGCGAGGACCAACAGACCAACAGAGGTGGGGGACATTGGGGGGAGCATGGGACGCCTCATTATAAACCAATAATCTAATTGTAATTAACTAGTGTGTTCAGCACAGCTTGCAAGGCGGCAACTGGACTGGAGTCATTGTTTGGGCTCATGTTACCACATTTCCCAGCAGCCGTGCAGGTTTTTACTCATCACCTCCAGAAAAAAGCTGATTTTCTTTTGTTAACGTTTCACGCATTTCAGCATCTGCTGCAACAGAAGCTGAGCAGAAATTTAGTGTTACTCTCTGAACATGTTTGACCTGCAGAAAGTTCTAATAAAGGTGGGAATAAAGCGCAAAACGGCGCAAAATATGCTTTCAATTTAATGTAAACATTATATATAAGAGTCATTACTTTATCATTTTCATCTTTCTATGCAAAACTAATGAGTTTTTCATCAATAAAATATGATAAAAATTGAAAACAAATGCAAAAGTGTCACAAAAAACTATTTAGCAGTAAAGATCCTGATGGGCCTTCACTTGATTTGAACTGTATATTTAATAAGTTTTTTTGAGTGTTGGCTTTTTTAAACTTCTGAAATACCAGTTTATCCAACTCCTAAACCCCCCCCCCCCACACCCCCAAGAAAAAAAGGAACAAAACTAAATTACTTCAGGTAACACATGACCTCAACCTTGCAGCAGATTTGATGTCCACATGCAAACTCCTTATGCTGCAAATGATGACGTGGTTTGATGATGTCACTGGAAGTATTTATAAATATTTATAAGTATTTATATACATAAAACTATACATGAATTTTCTTATATTCTTGTCATTTTGAGTCCGAGGAGACGTAGATGAAGAGTTTTACATATAATATGTACATATCATCATGTTTCTGCAAAGAGCAGAGCAGAGCTAGACGTACATGATCTGCTTACTGGTTTCAGAACAGTTAGGTCCAAAGCTAAACTTGATGGTGAGAAAAAGCCGGAGCAAAATAAATAAATCTCCTAACGGATAGATTATTTCAGCAGTAAGACAAAGATCCTGATCTTCAACGCAATCCTATTTTATCATCTTGGAAAGTTAATCAGGGAGTTGTGGAGCGTAACCTCTGTTAACCTCTGATAAAGGACATTCTTCTCCAGAGACGGGCACTGGTGCCTGCTGGAATTCCTCCTCCGTCTCCTCCAAGATGTCGTGACATCCAGGGGTTGATGTTTAGGCTACAGACAGCTTCCTGCTCCCACTCCTCCTGAATAAACACAAAGTGATTAATCAAATTGCACGGTCCTTCATCAGACATCACACTGAAACCAACAATATTACTGAAGAATTTCACATTTTATTCAAAACTTTCAAAAGCAAAATAATAATCAGGTTAATATTTATTGTAGGTAATATAATTATAATTAAACTGTATTATTTTTGTATTTGTTAAGATATTCGATTAAATTGGAATGAAATAAAAATGGAAAAAAGACTAATTTGTTCAAAAAGATAAAATAAAAAATCTAATGGAATAAAATCCAAACAAAAAAAATCTTAACAAGTTTTTAAATATTTAAATAAATGAACCAGTTAATCACAAGATTTCATATTCACCTGAGGAAGAGGAGGGAATTCAGCTATTTGCATCTAAAAGCTGCAGGATAGCAGGACTTGGTTAGATCTGCTGTGACACAACCTGCATGTGTTATCAGGTGGTCCACTGTCTCATCTGCCTCATCTACCTCATATGCCTCATCTACCTCATCTTCCTCATCTGCCTCATCTTCCTCATCTGCCTCATCTACCTCATCTACCTCATCCACCTCATCTACCTCATCTACCTCATATGCCTCATCTACCTCATCTGCCTCGTCTACCTCATCCACCTCATCTACCTCATCTACCTCATATGCCTCATCTACCTCATCTTCCTCATCTGCCTCATCTTCCTCATCTGCCTCATCTACCTCATCTACCTCATCCACCTCATCTGCCTCATCTACCTCATATGCCTCATCTACCTCATCTTCCTCATCTGCCTCATCTTCCTCATCTGCCTCATCTACCTCATCTACCTCATCCACCTCATCTACCTCATCTACCTCATATGCCTCATCTACCTCATCTGCCTCGTCTACCTCATCTGTCTCATCTGCCTCATCCACCTCATCTTCCTCATCTACCTCATCTGCCTCATCTACCTCATCTGCCTCATCTTCCTCATCTGCCTCATCTTCCTCATCCACCTCATCTACCTCATATCCCTCATCTACCTCATCTACCTCATCTGCCTCATCTACCTCATCTGCCTCATCCACCTCATCTTCCTCATCTACCTCATCTGCCTCATCTACCTCATCTGCCTCATCTTCCTCATATGCCTCATATGCCTGATCTGCCTCATCCACCTCATCTTCCTCATCTACCTCATCTGCCTCATCTACCTCATCTTCCTCATATGCCTCATATGCCTGATCTGCCTCATCCACCTCATCTTCCTCATCTGCCTCATCTTCCTCATCTGCCTCATATGCCTCATATGCCTGATCTGCCTCATCCACCTCATCTGCCTCATCCATCTCATCTTCCTCATCTGCCTCATATGCCTCATCTACCTCATCTACCTCATCTGCCTCATCTACCTCATCTGCCTCATCCACCTCATCTACCTCATCTACCTCATCTACCACATCTGCCTCATCTACCACATCTGCCTCATCTACCTCATCTGCCTCATCTACCTCATCTGCCTCATCCACCTCATCTACCTCATCTACCTCATCTGCCTCATCTGCCTCATCCACCTCATCTACCTCATATGCCTCATCTACCCCATCTACCTCATCTACCTCATCTGCCTCATCTACCTCATCTGCCTCATCTACCTCATCTGCCTCATCTACCTCATCTGCCTCATCTGCCTCATCTACCCCATATGCCTCATCTGCCTCATCTTCCTCATCTGCCTCATATGCCTCATATGCCTGATCTGCCTCATCCACCTCATCTGCCTCATCCATCTCATCTTCCTCATCTGCCTCATATGCCTCATCTACCTCATCTACCTCATCTGCCTCATCTACCTCATCTGCCTCATCTACCTCATCTGCCTCATCTACCTCATCTGCCTCATCTGCCTCATCTACCCCATATGCCTCATCTGTCTCATCTACCTCATCTGCCTAATCCACCTCATCTACCTCATCTACCACATCTGCCTCATCTACCTCATCTGCCTCATCTACGTCATCTGCCTCATCTGCGTCATCTGCCTCATCTGCCTGATCCACCTCATCTTCCTCATCTGCCTCATCCACCTCATCTTCCTCATCTACCTCATCTGCCTCATCTTCCTCATCTGCCTCATCCACCTCATCTTCCTCATCTGCCTCATCTGCCTCATCCACCTCATCTACCTCATCTACCTCATCTGCCTCATCTTCCTCATCTGCCTCATCTACCTCATCTGCCTCATCTGCCTCATCTACCTCATCTGCCTCATCCACCTCATCTACCTCATCTACCTCATCTGCCTCATCTACCACATCTGCCTCATCTACCTCATCTGCCTCATCTACCTCACATGCCTCATCTACCTCATCTGCCTCATCTACCTCATCTGCCTCATCTACCACATCTGCCTCATCTACCTCATATGCCTCATCTACCTCATATGCCTCACCTGCCTCATTCACCTCATCTGCCTCACCTGCCTCATTCACCTCATCTACCTCATCTGCCTCATCTGCCTCATATGCCTCATTCACCTCATCTTACTCATCTGCCTCATATGCCTCATCTGCCTCATCTACCTAATCTGCCTCATCTACCTCATATGCCTCATATACCTCATCTGCCTCATCCACCTCATCTACCTCATCTACCTCATCTGCCTCATCTGCCTCATCTACCTCATCTACCTCATCTGCCTCATCCACCTCATCTACCTCATTCACCTCATCTTCCTCATCCACCTCATCTTCCTCATCTACCTCATCTGCCTCATCTTCCTCATCTGCCTCATCCACCTCATCTTCCTCATCTGCCTCATCTGCCTCATCCACCTCATCTTCCTCATCTGCCTCATATGCCTCATATTCCTCATCTGCGTCATCTACCTCATCTGCCTCATCTGCCTCATCCACCTCATCTTCCTCATCCACCTCATCTTCCTCATCTGCCTCATCTGCCTCATCTACTTCATATGCCTCATCTACCTCATCTGCCTCATCTACCTCATCTGCCTCATCTACCACATCTGCCTCATCTACCACATCTGCCTCATCTACCTCAGCTGCCTCATTTACCTCATATGCCTCATCTACCTCATCTGCCTCATCCACCTCATCTGCCTCATATGCCTCATTCACCTCATCTTACTCATCTGCCTCATATGCCTCATCTGCCTCATCTACCTAATCTGCCTCATCTACCTCATATGCCTCATATACCTCATCTGCCTCATCTACCTCATCCACCTCATCTACCTCATCTACCTCATCTGCCTCATCTGCCTCATCTACCTCATCTGCCTCATCCACCTCATCTACCTCATTCACCTCATCTTCCTCATCTACCTCATCTGCCTCATCTACCTCATCTGCCTCATCTACCACATCTGCCTCATATACCTCATCTGCCTCATATGCCTCATCTGCCTCATATGCCTCATCTGCCTCATATGCCTCATCCACCTCATCTTCCTCATCTGCCTCATATGCCTCATATTCCTCATCTGCCTCATCTACCTCATCTGCCTCATCTGCCTCATCCACCTCATCTTCCTCATCCACCTCATCTTCCTCATCTGCCTCATCTACTTCATATGCCTCATCTACCTCATCTGCCTCATCCACCTCATCTACCTCATCTGCCTCATCTACCACATCTGCCTCATCTACCACATCTACCTCATCTACCTCAGCTGCCTCATTTACCTCATATGCCTCATCTACCTCATCTGCCTCATCCACCTCATCTACCTCATCTACCTCATCTGCCTCATCTGCCTCATCCACCTCATCTACCTCATCTACCTCATCTGCCTCATCTACCTCATCTACCTCATCTACCTCATCTGCCTCATCTGCCTCATATGCCTCATCTGCCTCATCCACCTCATCTACCTCATCTACCTCAACTGCCTCATCTACCACATCTGCCTCATCTACCTCATCTGCCTCATCTACCTCATACGCCTCATCTACCTCATCTGCCTCATCTACCTCATCTACCTCATCTTCCTCATCTACCTCATCTGCCTCATATGCCTCATATGCCTCATCTACCTCATCTGCCTCATCTACCACATCTGCCTCATCTACCTCATCTGCCTCATCTACCTCATCTGCCTCATTTACCTCATCTGCCTCATATGCCTCATCAGCCTCATATGCCTCATATGCCTCATCTGCCTCATCTGCCTCATCCACCTCATCTTCCTCATCTGCCTCATCCACCTCATCCACCTCATCTTCCTCATCTGCCTCATCTGCCTCATATGCCTCATCTGCCTCATCCACCTCATCTTCCTCATCCACCTCATCTGCCTCATCTTCCTCATCTGCCTCATCTGCCCCATCTACCACATCTGCCTCATCTACCTCATCTGCCTCATCTACCTCATATGCCTCATCTACCTCATCTGCCTCATCTGCCTCATCTACCTCATCTGCCTCATCTACCTCATATGCCTCATCTGCCTCATCCACCTCATCTTCCTCATCTGCCTCATATGGCTCATCTGCCTCATCTGCCTCATCTACCTCATCTACCTCATCTTCCTCATCTGCCTCATATGGCTCATCTGCCTCATCTGCCTCATCTACCTCATCTACCTCAGCTGCCTCATCTGCCTCATCTGCCTCATATGCCTCATCTGCCTCATCTACCTCATCCACCTCATCTTCCTCATCTACCTCATCTGCCTCATATGCCTCATATGCCTCATCTGCCTCATCCACCTCATCTTCCTCATATGCCTCATATTCCTCATATGCCTCATCTGCCTCATCCACCTCATCTTCCTCATATGCCTCATATGCCTCATCTGCCTCATCTGCTGTTTCTCCAGCTGGAACGCATCTACATCTGAGAAAAGTCAGAGGTAATTACAGCTTGTGTTGTCTGATTTATTGCTACCAGACATTAATCTGGATCATGAAGCCATTTAGATGCGCCGTCTCTGTCCTGTGAAAGATTCTGTCCTGCAGGACTGAATGGAAAATGCTTTTTCTGCAACAAACATGTTTTTCAGAGACGATACCATCACAGACTTTTCCTCTGTGTGTATCACAAAGAAGTGTCCCTTGTGATCCAGGTGTTCCATGGACGCTGGTGGGAGACAAATCTCTCTCAGCTCTGTCTCAAGTCTTAATGTCTTCCTTTCTTTGTCCCAATTAGAACTGAGCTGGACTTTGACTGTGATCTCTCCGCTCAGACCCTTATTGTCCTTCTGTGAACTTCTTCCTCACACCGACTCGGCCCATACAATAGTCTTTTGTCCTGGAAACAGTGGACATTTCCTCTCCTCCTTCATGTCCTTATCGTCTGCACTCTGCAGGACAAATGAGGCTATAGAAAAGAACAAATGACCAAATGGGACAAAAGTCCAAACGACGAGAGGCAGACAATGAGCCGCAGCTTGACTTATAACATTATTTAATTGTTTCATCACTTTTAATTTTTGCCTGAAAGAGTAAATGTTGGCTGAGAGCCCAGCCATGTTAAACATTCACATCATTGTTTGATTCTTTTACTGAGAGCGACTCTCCAACTGGGATTATCCCAGTGTGATCTCACCGGATAATCAGACACAAGAGGGAATAATCAAATGTCATCGATTGGTAGGCACAAAAGATCGACAAGCCTCTAAATTCCACCAGAATGTCTGATATCATCACAATAATTTATCTTCAGGACTTCACAATAAAAAAGAAAAAACAATTGTTAAGCTGCAAAATGAACACAAAAGACAACAAAAAAATCTGAATGATGTGAAAAACTGCTGCATAAACTTCACAAAACAGCTGTTAAAAGATGTAAAATGTAAACAAACTTTCTGTAATAAATGCATTCGAAATGATCACAAGGACACACAAAATGTCCATGAAAAGACAAACAATCACAAGTGTGAGTAATGATCACAGTGGAGAAAAATTACACCTGCATTCTTAAAACAACTTTGTATAAACATGTAGAAATAAAATCAGACAATGAAAAATAAGTGAAAAAAATACTCACAGGTTGATCTCTAATCAAAAACAGAAGCAAAACAACAATTATGATACTAAATGGCCACAAAGAGACAAAAAAAGTACACAAACACACAGGATGACCACAAAAATGACAAAAACTGTCTGAGTGATATGCAAAAGCACCTCAGAGGCACAAACAAACATATAAAAATGCAAAATGACCACAAAGATTAAAAAAGGTGTTCACAATCTTACAATCAAGCACTTTGAAAACTAAATAACACAAAAAACTGTTACCAACAAAACAGTTGCAAGAAGACACAACATATCGATACAGACACAAAAATACACATAGATGATGATAAAGTGTTAAAAGATGTCCACAGAAAGGGTAAACTTCACAAAAAAGATCATAAACAGAACCAAAACAACCAGAAAGACACAAATTCGTCACAGAAATACAGAAAAGTATGTAAAGAAGGACCGCAAACACACACAAAAACACACAATAGCCTCAAATACATGCAAAACAACAATACAAGACACAGAAAATCTGATTTGTCAACAAAACAGACACAAAATGGCCATAAAGAGACACAAACACACACAAAGATCAGAAAAAAATGAGATGTCGGCGGTTTGATTCCCATGTTTATCTGCCGCCTGCAGCTATGGTTGGCTGTTAACATTCACACTCTGCAGCGGAGGAACGTAAAAAGATGGACACGTTGCCTCGAAAGCTGGTGGATCATTTTATGGTACGTCGGACGCCGCGGAGATCTCGTATAAACCAGCGATAAACTCACAAACTCACAAATACACATCTTTACTAAAGTTACAAGCTAACGTTGACGTTTCATCCGATTTTTGCATGCGATTCCTATAAATGTTGTGTCCCACGCTGCTCTCCGTGTAACTGAACACCAGCCGCTAAGTTGCGGAAGTTTTCCTTAATGACATTGTCTCTACATTCATTAGCGCACCGCTAGCGTTCTGCGAGGTATCGCTAACGTTTCTGAAGTTATTTATGTTGTTTCGTGTGAATTTTACAAATAAGATGACAATCAGACAGTAAAACAATATTAAGCTAGAGAATACAATGTTTGTTGTTCATTTTAAAACTTTATTAATAGAGAAAATATTTACATTTGTGAATTTCTAGCTAGCAGCCATCTTGCTGGTGTTGCGCTAACCCTACATTTGGATTGTGCATTTGAAAAATCTCTTTTAAAGGGGTATATAACCCTAAAACATCCTCTGTCCCAACAGGAAATGGGACACCCCTACACATGACGGAGCAAAATGGAGGGGTAAAGCTAAGCGGTAGGT
The DNA here is from genome assembly GCA_037177515.1 of Pseudomugil tenellus. Classification (NCBI taxonomy): domain Eukaryota; kingdom Metazoa; phylum Chordata; class Actinopteri; order Atheriniformes; family Pseudomugilidae; genus Pseudomugil; species Pseudomugil tenellus. Next base: position 1,202,487 of record JBAMHX010000016.1, on the reverse strand, counting down.
CTGAGCAGGTAAATAGGATTTAGCACAACAACATTCTTCCTTTAAAATGACATTTTCTGCATTTTTTACATCCTGCATACACAAGCAGACACCATGTAACGCTGTTCTCCCTCAGTTTTGTCTCCAGAACACTTTGTCCCCTCTGCAGCCCTGCAGGCTTCAGGGACATGAATCCTGCTGGCGTGTGACCAGAGTTCAGGTCTGATCAGAGTCTGCTTACACTCAGCAGGGCTCAGATGGTCATGATGTCCCACGCTGCCGCTGCTCAGACAGTCTCATGACATTCAACAAAAATAAGACACAAACAAACCCAATCGTCATCCCCCCGCTTATAACACACCTTTATTCATGCTGGTGTTATAGAACCATGGAGGTGTTTACATGCAGACAAGGCTGTGGGAGAGGAAGAGGTGCAAAGCTGCAGCTCAAGCCTGAATAAGTTCAGTCTCATGTGTGGACACATGACGAGACAGCAGCTGAAACATCCAGCATGTAGCGAACTGTGCAGTTTCAACCAAACACGTCAGCAGAGCGAAACACTAAGTTTGCACTTCGGAAACTTCTGGCCAGCAACGTTTTTGGCTTAACGTGATGCGAAACGTGTGAGAAATCGAATGCATTACGGGGTTAATGCTGATGTTTAGGGTCCTGTGGATGGTCCGGACTGCTGCCGTGGTGGTGGACTTTGTGGCAGTGGGTGGCGTGAAAGAATCTGCAAGATATCATTTCCTTGCCGCAGCGTCAGAAGATTATCATGAGGTGTGTTTTAATACTGTGGTGTGTGAAGGCTTTATTTTGATGTGTTTTTTTTGTGTAAAGCACTTTGTGTTGCTGGTTACATGAAACGATTGTTGTCTATCAAACTCCGATCTGCTTGTAGCTAAGAGCTAACTGAGCTAACTCAGATCTAACAGGAGCTAACTGGCTAACGCAGGCAGATTGGCTAAAGCTAAAGTGCTATTAGCCATAAAAACCGTGTATGTGCTACACTTACACTGTTTTCTTGCTACGGATATTAGACTCCTGTCACTCAAAATGGACATGCTAATAACTATGATAATGTTAAGATTAAATGACGTCTAAATGGACGAGTTATAGAAAAATCCCACTCTCACAATTTCGTGCAGATAAACATCAACTAAAATATTTTGTACCAGAATGTAAACATGTTTATTTCTGCTGTGAAGTTTTAATATGGCGCGGGGGTTAGTGCTGTAGCCTCGAGAGGGTTGCCGGTACGATCACCGGCAGTGGCCTTTCTAAGTGGAGTTTGCATGTTCCTGTGTTAGCGTGGGTTCTCTCCGGGTTCTCCGGCTTCCTCCCACAGTCAAAAGAAATGCACCTTGGGGATAGGCTGATTGGAAACTTTAAATTGTCCTTAGAAGTGAAGTTTTTTGGTCGTGTTCAGTGATTTGAGATGAAAAACTCTCCCGGCTGCTAAATGTTTTTCCAGTTCAGTGGCTTTAAATGGGCTGATGGGAATTTATCTGGCCAGTCTGTAAAACCACCACACAGCTGCTGATTATTTAATTAGAATTGGATTTTTATTCTTTCCTTCTTAGGAACTGAATCTATTACTGATTACATTACTTTTTCTTTGTTAGTTTTCACAGGAACCCGAATGCATCTCCTGCTTTATGGAGCAGCTGCTGTAGATAACAGCGAGGCAGAAGGTCGCTGACGCCCTGATGAGTTAAAAATAGAAACAGGCGTCTGTTCTGTCAGTGAAGCTAATAATATGGCTGCAAATATTTGTCAGGTTGGTAGATTAGCAGCGCTGAGCTAACATGCGAATGATGCCGGTGTGCTAGAACAACGTCAGGATGTTCTTCACAGGGTCACGTTGTGGAGACAGGACGACTCACAAGGCTGCATCTCAGACCTCAATCTGTTAGTCTGTCTCGTTATTTTTAATTAGTCTGAAAAAACATGGATGATCTCCAGAATGCAAGAACGCTTTGATTTATTTTAATATGAAATGCAGATTCTCCCTGAATCCTGCAAGTCTTCATCATTTCAGCTTAAAGGGTTCAATGTGACAAACTGTTCTCTGAACATGCATGTGTGTGTGTGTGTGTGTGTGTGTGTGTGTGTGTGTGTGTGTATGTGGGTGTGTGTTTGTGTGTGTGTGTGTGGTCTGCTTTAACGTCAGCCCTCTTGTTTTATAAGAGCTCAAAGCGGCTGCAACAACACACCAGCATTATCCGGGTGTTGGATCTAAACTGGAGTTAGTTCCAGTCCCGGGGCGGGGGGGGGGGGGGGGGGGGGGGGGGGGGGGGGGGGGGGGGGGGG
>JBAMHX010000016.1:1167716-1179244 GCA_037177515.1 Pseudomugil tenellus | reverse complement strand
CGCAAAGAAGAAGCAAAGAAGTCGCAAAGAAGAAGCAAAGAAGTCGCAAAGAAGAAGCAAAGAAGTCGCAAAGAAGACACAAAGACGACGCAAAGAAGAAGCAAAGAAGTCGCAAAAAAGAAGCAAAGACGACGCAAAGAAGTCGCAAAAAAGAAACAAAGACGACGCAAAGAAGAAGCAAAGAAGAAGCAAAGAAGACGCAAAGAAGACACAAAGAAGAAACAAAGACGACGCAAATTAGAAGCAACGAAGACACAAGGAAGACACAAAGAAGAAGCAAAGAAGACGCAAAGAAGAAGCGAACAAGACGCATATAAGAGGCAAAGAAGACGGAACCAGACGAAAGCAAACTTCTACCGCTAGATGCAGATGACAAATGTTGCATGCACGTTCTGCATGGACTTTAAGCTTTCCCAGCATGCCTTGCACATCACTCTTTAGCAAAAACTGTTGTGAATGTCTGACTAGAAACCAGATGCACGTTGTTTCCAGGAAAGAGGAAGCACACACACTCTGCAGCTGCTCATGAGGTTTCAGCTTTCCTCCAAAGTAACTTGTATAACACTTCCTCATCCTGGCAGGAGCAGAAAAGGGAGGAAGAGGAGAAGAAACGAGGATTTTATGTTCATATGGTGTTAAATGCTGCTGATCTGCAGACTGGTTGCTTCTCTTCCCATCATGTGTTTGCAAAACCACAATTACACCAAATACATTAAACAAACTGCTGCATATTTAAGGAAATAAACCAGATTAAACAAAGAAAAGCAGCTGCGTCATCTTCACACAGATCATGTGACCCTCAGGTGATGATGATGGTGTGAAAACCTCGACATCGACCAGGTGACTCAACGAGTGTGTTTGCACATTAGCACCGAAGCTATCAGGCTACGTCCGGGTTCGAGATGTTCTGAAAGCTGAAAGACGACATGGAAACATGTCTGGCTTTTTACCTGCAACTTTTCCAAACGAGCCTAATTCGTTCAGTCTTTTTCTGACTGGAAACGTTGGACTTTAATGTTTAACGTGCGAACTGAGGCCTGGATATTCACACGTGCAGCTACCCAGCAGGCGAAAGGCAGATACACCTGAACAGGTCGCCAGTCCAACACACACCTGACCGACACACAGATTAGTGTTTAGTTATTGCTGCTCTCACCAATCACTGTTTTGCTTGTGTTGGTTTGTCTGACTTGTGTGCAAGAAGACAGAAGCATTGTTTTGAGTTTGCTTAAAATGTCATGAAGCGAGTTAAAATGTATAACCTCCTATCATGAGACCCAGAGGTGCTGCTAGCAAACAGACAAGAGAGGGCCGCCAGGGGAGGCAGGGCCCCCGGTGGCCCATCAGCTTTCACTCCAAGCAGAGCTGTAAGCATGTTTAAAGTTTACAGTGACCAAAGCAGAACCCTTCACTAAGAGTGTTAAGTTACAGTGGAAACATGTGGAAATCATTTTGCTCCTGTTAGATAACTAAACAGATGTCATTTGAATAATGTTGAAAAGCTCCCAGATAAAGTGAAAAAGCTGCATTTTAGCAATTTAGTGCTACAAAAACAAGTTATTTTCAGATAATGTCATTATAATATATAAGTTTACGATATCAACAAGAAAGAATCATTAATGCTTGTTGTGAAATTTTCCCAGGAGAGATTACTTCCTGTTAGTTGTTGCTAATGCTAGCAGATGGAAAAATGTTTTCTAACTTCTCCTCCTGATGCCTGGAAGGACCTGGAAAAGGACCATGGACTGAAGAAGTTGGTCTCTTTACGTGGTTTGTGAAATAAGATTGTTGTAGTGTTGCTTAATGCGTTGTTTTAGATTTCCTGTTATGTTTTCGCCTTGATGGGGTTTTAGTTTTTGTTTAGAGTATGTAGCCTTTCAGTTTGTTGTAGTTGCTGCAGTTTCTCTACAATCATTCCTCCTTGGCATTGACACCTGACTGCTGCAAAGCAGTAAATGTAGAAAAGCTGCATTTAGAGGCGCTCACGCCGATAACGATTTGTTAATCACAACTTTGACCATCTACAAAAGTTCTGTTCTGCTGCTGAGATTTACATATGAACGAGAATCTGATACTGAAACTGAACATCTGAACTTTGCTGCCTGGAAACCTGAAGACGATGCACGAGGTTGCACAATCAAAGCCTGTAGACTCACTAGGGACTCACTAGGGACTCACTAGGGACTCACTAGGGACTCGTTAGGGACTCGTTAGAGACTGCAGTCCAGGTGAAGATGACGGGTTCCTGGAAACGACTTCTGTGAGACAAATCCAGCAACGCAGAAGCAGATGTGACTAAAACTGTGTGAAATGTGTCATTTTGAACGGCGGCGGTTTCGCATTCAGTCGCATTCTGCTCCAAACCTGTTTCAGACGTTCACAACCTGGAAGTCCGGGCTTTGCACGGCTTCCACAAAGCTGCTGGCTCGGTTTGCGGTTCGGTGGAGAAGCCAGCAGGAGGAGGGAGGGGACGCTTCAGATCAAAGAGTGGGTTTGGGTGGGTGGGGTTAGTTCTGCAAAGGGCGGGTGGGGGTTACCTCAGCACACGGCCTGTAATTGTGGGCTCATGGACACAGAGAAAGGAGGCTCTGTGTTGATGTTTAGATGAAGCTGCTGAAAACAAGCGAAGATGATGGTTTTTACTTGAGCTGCAGCTTCTTATCCTGCAGATACAAACTCTCTGTCACGTAAAAGTTATTTATGTCCAGCTGGTTACATTCCCTCCTCACGCACAGAGAGAGCTTTCTGCTTCTTTTTCACCATTTTCCTCTGAGCTGCCTTTCAGCCTCGCTTGGACTCGGTGACCTCGGCTTTTTGCTTTGGAGGGTTGATGGAAGGAGTGAGGGGAAGGGGGGGGGGGATCCTGTGGCAGGACGGGTGGGGTGACGCCCGCCCGGCTCAGTATATTTAGCCTCAGTGTGGATAAAAATAACCGCCAGAGCAGATATTTATAGTTCAGCCAGAGGAAAAGCCTGAAATGAGGCTGAGAAACAATCATCACAGCTTCTGTTAGAGTTCAGATTTTCTGCATTTTATACAGTTTTTCTTCCAGTTTCCTGTCGGTTAATTGAAATAAATGCAAAACAGCTTGGTTTATAACAAATTAAACCAAATAAAAGCAACTGAAAACAGTAAAGGCACTGAATGGTCCCCTGCTGCGTTTCCATTACAGTTATTTGCAAAACAACAGAAATATTTCTAAAACTTCTACAAACTACATGTGATGTGCAGCGGTTAGTGATTTAGTGCATAAGCCACAGTTTTCATAAAATGTTGCGTGATGATGCACATGACTTTACAAGAACTAGCCTACATTTTATGCATGGTTGCCGTTATTTTTATTGACTGTATGTAAAAGGTGGGCGGAGCTTCCCAGCAGGTACCTGGAGAGCCAAAGCGAAGCTCGTTGGGCTTTTCCTACCGTCGCCATCTTGGCAGCGTTACGCATACGGTCACTCCAAAATTATACACAAATGTGCAAAGAGGTGGAGCTGGGAGGGGGGCTCTCAATGTGGGGGTGGATAATTGACATCTATCAAATTCTGAGCAGCCTGTAGCTAAAAGCTAACTGAACTAACTGAGATCTAGCGGACTTAGCTAACCGGCTTATGGAAATAGATGGGCTAAAGCTAAAGGGCACCGTGTTTGTGCTCCACTCTTCCCTCTTGTTCCGGATATTAGTTACCTGTGAATCAACAGGACACGCCAATAATAATGCTTCATTTTAAGATTAAATAAAATCTAAGCAAATGAGTTATATAAAAAATCTCCCCCTCACAGTCATCATGAAGCTAAACATCACCTATTAAAATGTTTTGTACCAGGATGTAAACATGTTTATTTTAACATGGAGCCTCTAGTGGATGAGTTTTTCTTTCTAATTTAATGCAAAACGCTGCTTTTGTGCTCGTTTTCCTGAAATTAACTGGTGAAACTAGTGTGGAGACACGTAAATGCAGAAAAGTGTTTGTAATGTACTTTTTATTAACAAGTCTGAAAAAGCACCTCATGTGGACATAAAAGCCTTTTAGTTACATTTAGGAAGTTTTTCAATGTGTAAATGTTATAATTACCAGTTTTTATTACATTATTTAGCTCTTGCACAATTTTAGGGGTAATGGAAACTCATCTGCTGTCATATCCTCACTCTTAGTTAAACGATTTTTTAAACCAGAGTTGATGAAAGACTTTGTTTTTCAGAAGAAGAAGCTCTTTCAAAATAGAGACAATAATAACATGAAAAATTATTTTTAAAAATGACAAAACTGCAGCCTGTAAAGAGATTTCAGCTGGTTGTTTGTTTTGGAAACAACAAATAATTATATTAAAAGAATAAATTACGTAATTCGCTCTAAAAGCAGCTGCTTTTGGAGAAATTAAAATTAAAATAGCATTCATTAATGTAATGGTGGTTTAATGCTAACTGTTACTATGTTAGCTTTTTCCTGAACCCAACCAGAAACCAACAAATGTGTTTTAATGAAATAATATTATTAACTGTAAGAATGAAAGTGAAAACATGTGTTTTATGTAAAGATCTGACTGGAAGCTAGAATCTTCTGCTCTTCAACAGCATCTTAACAGGAACTTTGTGAACTTTGCACTCATCATAGTTCCACATAGATTATGAAGATATCAGTAGAAAGGACGGCTTTCTGCAGCGAGACCAGTCAGGAAGCCGCAGCAAATCATAAACAAACACGCTTTGCATCCTGCAGCACTACAAACAAGCAGCTTGTCTCCAGTAACCTGCAACGGCGCCGCTTTACGGGCCACAACGGCTGTTTAAAAGCTGCAGATGTGGGAAATGTTGTGTTTGAAAAGGTCAAATAATCCGTGATTATTCTCTTTGTGATGTGTCTGCTGCCTTTTAAATGTGTGTGCTTACCCAGGTGTGTGTGCTTGTATGCTTTTACAGTGAAATGCAGTGAAAAAGTGGCGTCTGATCACAGCAGCCTGTTGGGTCACAGAGAAATCCACCCGGCTGTGGTTTCACTTTGGAAAAGTTGAGGAGGAGGAAGAGACGATGGTTGAGGACTCGGGCGGGAAAGCCAGGGTGGAACAGTAAACATGAACTTTTTCTCTCCAGCACATTCACAGCGTGTGGAAAAACTGAGCGTCTGTCTGAGTTTGTAGCTCGACCACGTCAGGCCTCATTCTGAGCGGCGGCTTCGTGTTCCACTGAAAGTCATATCAGTAAACAATCTGGTCTGGATGTGACCCAGCAGAGACTCCGTATAAACATAAATATGACACGGCTTTGGTCAGAGCTTCAGTTTGGCACCGTGACCCGACCAACGGTGTCTCGGCTGTCCCGTTGCCATGGTAATGGCCGACACAACAGGTGAGACTCTGGTTTGTTTAACCTGTTGCTGAGGACAAATCCGCAGCTCGAGGATACCAGGTCAGAAATAATTCTGTGATTGTTTCCCTTGTTCCTGCGTCTCAGTGTCCGCAAAGCTTCTGGGAATCTTTAAACCATAACTAGAGATAAAGCCAGAAGCATCTGATTGGCTGATGCAGCCCGTGTGTTTCTGACCTGGATGCAGGTTTCCGCCGATGGGCATGTGGACACGGTTGCTAACTATGTACACAAAACATAAAAACAAAACATTACAGTAAGTTTCTGTACCACTGCAACCAGAAGTTAATTAAATAAAGTTTTATCCGTAGAGCAACAACGCGCTACAAAGTCCTATCAGTAAATGTTTACTGATACAGTTCTGCTTCCCGAAGCCAAACTGGGAGCCGGATTCACATTGTGTTTCATCCGGCTACATGAAGTATAGCGGAGTATCATGTGCACAGAAATAAAGGTTTATCATATGTTCTAATGAAAACATGTACACGGTGAAAAGTTTTGGTCCCAGTACAGAACCATGAGGAACTCCATGACTTATTCCGGCGAGAGAGAAACACTCATCATTTGGATGAACAAGCTGGAGTCTATCAGATAAACATGACTTAAACCAGTTTGATGTGGTGCGTATAAGCCCAGTAATGTGTCTGGGCTTCTGTAACAGCATCAAAAGCAGCTCCGATATCCAACCAGTCCAGTCCGGAGACAAGTCAGAAAGTTGCAAAACCTGTGAAGGAAGACCAACCTTTGCTTCACCCATGCTGGTAACGCTCTGCTTGATGATGTCATTTCCTCTGTGTAATCTCACTCGCTGCTTTTCTTCCCCACATTTCAGCAACAAGGCTGACAAACAAGCACAGCATGAATACTGTTGCTGCTACAACATGCTGCTTGTCCTGAAATTGTCCTGGCGTGCATGTGGAAGAACCTGAGTACATAAGTTTCAGGACAGTTTTCCATTAAATCCAGTGAGAAAGTGTCCCAAACGAATGACCCCCGTTTAACAATAAGAAGCAACTTATTATTGGAAATGTGTCGTTTTTAAATGTCCTGAAACTTCCTGTGTAAGTTTGATGTGTAAGTTTTATTTAAGATGCATTTTGATTCAGAAGAAAGGTCATTCCATGGACATTTCCTGTCAGGATGTTCTGCTTGAGCACAGTGTGCACGACTCAGCATAAATGTCACGGCCGACATGCAAAACGTCCCAAACGTGGAATCCGGCTCCGAGCTGCGTTCAGAAACTTTCAGAAAGATTGAGACAGAGAAGAGAAAGAGTTCGGTTAGAGGGGGGAGAGAAAGTGAACTTCTGGTTTTACTGCCAGTAAATCCCCCCACACTAACACACGCCCCCCCTGCACATGCTGCTGGTCACATCGCACCAAATCGGCCCTTCGAGCAGCAGAAGCTCTGGGGAATGGACGTGCCCCCCCCCCCCCCCCCCATGGGGTCCACAAACCACACCGGTCCTCCCCTGGCGGGGGGGTCTGTGGAAAAACAGTTGCACATGTGCAGACACACACACGGATGCACATGAACAGAGGAAGTGGTGCAGCTTGTGTTCGTGCTGCTGCTGGTTAGAAAGGAACACAGTGATGAAGTGGAATCTTCATCAGCTCAGAGACATCATGGAGACATGTCCTGCACACGTCTTTGTCTTCAAACTGTCTTAACTTTATTTAAAAACCCCCACAGGATGACATGAGTGGGAGATATCCACATGTTACCAGACGCTTCATGTGAAATGTCCCATCTTGTGTCTTAATGGTTTTCTGTCCCTTTTGTCTATTTATCCTCACTCTGTCTTTGTTTCAGGACACATTTTGTCACTGAGGTCATTTCGTTTTTTCATTTATGAGATAATCGTATTGAAGTTTATTAATCCTAACTGGAAAAGCAGCATTTTCCCACCGTGTGGACTTCCCACTGACCAGTAAGCTGCCATGTTTGGGTGCTTGGGAGCGTTTCAGGGCTCCTCCAGTCATTGTGCCTGTTTCGTCTGTATGCTGTAGTTTTTGTTCAATCTGTGTGTTATTCTGTGTGTTTTATGTTGATTTTGTTTCAATCTGGAGTTATTATCATAGTTTCTGCAGTTTTTTTATGTCTTTAAAATGATTTTTTTCAAATTTTTCTTTTTAATCCTAACTTTGTGCCGGTTGTTTGGTTTTATTACATGTTTATAGTCATGTTGTGTCTTTGTGGCACATTTTGTGCGTCATTGTATCAGAGACGACACCAAACAGAGATAAATAAGACACCAAATTAGACCCACAAGTTCCATTTCAGCACCGCTTTGGTTTACAGTTTAACTCGGTGTGTATGCAGCGTTGCTGTGAGGCTTTTTTCTAAAGTATTTATGCAACACAATGAAATAACATTACAAAACATTAGAACATTGAAGAAAAGACAGTTTCACACTGCAACATAATCACATAACAAACCATCTCAAAGAAAATTCTCCTTAACTAAAGATGCCTTATACAAAAGTAAAACCTTTAGACAGCCGGGGGAAAAAAAACGACTCTAAATAGATCAATAATTAAGAGAAAATAAAGGGATTTTTTTTTTTCAAGCGTTGTTGTGAGTCAGGAGGCGGTTCTGCATCCAGCTCAGGCGGCAATCTCTGGCTGCATTCAGCATTGATCCAAAACAAGTTTCAAAACAAAATGTAGAAGCTGATCTGACTGAGGGAGGCGTGTCGTCACCCAGCACATCACAAAAGTCCAAATACACAAAGATCAAACACTCAGACGACCCTCACGCGTGCCAGAAGCTGCACATGAATGCACCACAGACACCGCGGCCGGCGTGCACAAAGGTTTGCTCTGTGCCTGCAGAAGAGGGAATGAAAGGCTGCGTTCATTATCCAAAACACAACAAACACGCCGTCCATCCCCGCTGCTGCGCTGGGGTGTCATCATGAGGCTGTTTTGATGTGGAAGAGGACGTAAAAACATGGATCAGTCATGAGCGGGGGACGTCTTTTGGTCTCTGTTCATCTCGCCTCCAGAGCTGCCAGGCAGCCCTGCGTTATGTCAACTTCATTTCCACACAATCACAGTTCTGCTGATTAAATCTGTACGTGGACGTGTATATTTCTGTCTTTATTGTTTACAAGTTGCATTTCCCTCAAAGGAAGTAAGAATGAAGACAGAAAAGCTTCGCAACATGACAGGAAGACAAATCTGTTTCAACACAGCAGACATCAGAGATTAATTAGCTCCTGGATGCTTAAACAGCAACTATCTCTGTTTTCTACATAAAATCAATTAAATGACAAAAAAAAGCACCAAAAAGAGAAAAAAGTTGCCTTGAAAACATGTTGCTTTTCTCATCCTGATCATTTCAGTGAACTGGACTTCTTTTTACTGGTTGTAATGAATTAACCAGATGCTTCGTCTTACATGGAAACAAGACTCCTTCAGGTTCAGCCCGGAACTCCAGTGAGTATTAAAACAGAAGAAATCAGAAGAAACTCTGGTTCTGAGGACCAAAAAGAGGCAAAAACTCACGATGGGGGTAACAACGGATCATAAAGAGACAAAAAAAGAGTCACAAAAAGAAAGAAATAAAAAATTAGTGCAGGTTTTGTGTTGATTACAGACAAACTAAAAAACAAAAAGTCACAAACAAGCCAGAAACCAGGAAACATGTCGGCATGTTTTATGTGTTGTATTCAGTCCTGACCTGCAGCTGGATGCTGCTCCGCTTGTCGTGGGGGGGGGGGGATGAGAAGCAACGGTTTCCATCTGTCATCACGCTTCTGTTGCCTTCAGGAGCCCGAGCTTTGTGTGTTTTTGTGTGTGCGCATGCTGCAGGGATCATTCCTCCTCCCTGTGACTCATGTGTTCGCTGGACCTGAAGCAACCTTACATGGTCAGTGACGCAGCAGCAGGATCTCCCCACGTAACATGCCGACGCTCCGCTCGGCTCACACTCGGCTCCTCGTCAAACACAAACAAATAGGATTCAGAGCTCCCACCGGCTGAGTCGGCTCGCCTCGCAGCCCAATCGACAGCCTCCATCTGTTTCCATGGTGATGTGACGCACAGCGAGAGAACCAAGCCTCCTGGATGCTGCTGCTGAACAGAAATAGCTGCAGGAGTGAAACACTGAGACGCTTTTACATCCTCCAAAAATAAAGTGGCTATTCCAGACAATCTGTGATCCGGGTCATCGCCATCATTCATCACGCCGTGTCATCACTACTCTACCGAGACGACGTAGATTTAAAGACAAGGAACACAAAGTTTGTAAGTTTGCTACAATGACTCAGCGTTTTCCAGCTCTGCCACGTCGCCGGTGAAGCAATCAGCCCAGAATCTTCTGGTCACCAACTCCGGTCCTCGAGGGCTACCATCCTGCAGGTTTTAGTGTTTCCCTTGTATATCACACCTGATTTAAATGAAAAGGTTCTCCAACAACTTGTTCCCATCTTCTGCACCTGCTTGTTAATGAGCCATTGGTTTAAATCAGGTGTGTTGTAGAAGGAAGACACTAAAACCATCTGGATGGTAGACTTCGAGGACCGACGTTCCTGACTCCTGTTCTGGACTCAAAGAAAGAAACAAGTGTTTTCAGTTCTCATCCAAACAATCAGTCCAGGACCCGAACTAAGACCATCAGCTCAGATCCAACCTGTCCAGACTTCTCCACCATCCAACAAGTCAAGACTCGTCACTACCAACAAGTCCCAAATGCAACTCCAATCCAAGACCAACACCAAGAAAGTGTCATGGTGCGGTGGTGAGTCGGTGGATCCAAACGCAGGACGAGCAAGGAGGCAGCACGGATGCAGACCAGCAAACGTGACCTGAAAACAGGGTTATAAACACACAAGGTCAAAGGTCAACAGGATAACTAAATCAAACCAGGTGAAGGAATTACAAGAAGTAAAACAGAAACAAAACACAAGCAAACACCTACAAAATAAAACACAAATGGTCCAAAAGAACCACCAAACACTGACTCAAGTAAATCCCAAGATCATCGACGGCATCAGGATGCAAATGTAGACATTGTAGAGCAGGTCCAACATGTCCAGCATCCCTTCAGTCCAACATTCCCAACATTCCCGAAGCCGCTTGTCACACACCAAGTCTCAGACAAAGCTAAACCATCCCTGAACAAGCGTCTTATCAGGACCAGCTAGTCCAGAATCCTGCTGACTCATGCAGGGGGGGATGTGCACGGATACAGCAGCACATCTAACCCTGAAACCTGCCACACCAAAGCAAATTCACACACACACACACCCAGAAGTCCTGACGCGTGTGTGTGTGTGATTAACGTGGGCTGGTGCGTTCAGGTCATGTGACTTCTTTGTTTCCTCTGATGTCAGATCAGTTGCTAAAGTTCAGCGTGCAGTCGGGGTGTGAGCTGCTTGGCTTTAACATCATGTACACATTTCTGCAACCGCCATTGTCGGAGTTCACTGTTTGTACGTTACCATGACAACGATCCTACGCGCCGCAGCTGCAGGAGGCTTCCTAAACGTTTGAGTAAATTCCTTTAAACAGATGAAGCATATCTGAGATTGTTTCTGCAAACACACCTCATTTCAACCACACAAACCTCCGCAGGTGTTTGCAAACCCAACATTTCATCAGCTCGCAGCTTTTAGGAGACATTCATTTGGAAAAAGTCTTTCTGTGAATATAAAACCTCTTAAATATAAAACTTTTATACTTTATTATCTCTAGTTCCCACCATGTTTAGCATCAAATCCACATAGAAACTCTCATCTACTGTAAATACTGGTATTGAAACATAACAGGAGAAGATTTGCAGGAAGATGACTGAAGTTTTCTGAGATTTCACGGCAGGTGAAAGTAAAACTTTCAGCAGAAACCAGAAATGTGCAACATGTGAACGAAGCTTCATCACTGTCTCCATGACGATGAGCAAAAGCCCAACTGAGCGTGGAGAGCAAGTAGAAGTGCTAACGTTTACTTTCAGCGTTAACGTTGGCTTGTTGCTGAGTAGTTTTCTGTCTGAAGAAGTCCTGCACAGTCAGGCTATGAATACAGAACTTCATTTGTTCGGTTAGAGCAACGTTACGTCATTATTTTACTATAAATTTCAGAATAATCTTAACCTCTTAAGCCCTATTGCCCCCCGTATGGGGTCCGAGAGACTCATCGCAGCAAAAAACATACAATGCAGCACT
>JBAMHX010000016.1:1052044-1074391 GCA_037177515.1 Pseudomugil tenellus | reverse complement strand
CCATGTAGAAAAGCATTTTTCTTATAAGGGTTAAAATAATATCAGGTATAGTTCCTTTAAATAAGGAAGGTTGATTCTGTTCTGTGACAAGACGAATAGATGCGAAAAATCAGCTAAATATTTTAGCCTATTTAAAATTATTATGGTGTGAATTTAGTCATTTATGTATAAATAAGTAATACTAGATGAATATGTCTGTTAATGTTTGGTAGCTATAAGAAGTATCGACACTGACAGCTTGGTACAAATAGAAGCTCACCGTGCTTTGCATGGCAGAGTTTTAACTTTGACTTGTAAATGTAAAGACCTGTTCATGGTCTTCTGGTTCGTCATCCTCCCACAGAATCATGTTTGGTTGTTGTTTAAATAACATACAACACTGTTTGCTTCCAGTCTGGGATGCTCCTCTTACCTGTTGTTGAAATCCAGCTTATAGCCTCCAGCGATACAAGAAGCTTCGACAAGCTTCAACAGGAAGTAAATGAATCATGTTAAATAAGCCAATTCCTGTTCTGCAGGTGGGCGATGGGTTAACATTCGTTTTCTCTGAAACGATCGTTTCATGCTGTTGACGTTGTAACTCATTTTACACAGAATATTTTCCACAAGGTGCAGTTAAAGTAATTCATTTAGACACATGAAATATAAAATGTAATAAAAATGTCTTAAACCTCACGACTCTCATTAACTCATTAAGTGTTTGTTTCCATCATAGGATGCATCCAGTAACTCAGAAATACACCAGCGGATGTTTTTTTGGGGGGGGTCTTACCTTGATTGTCTGTGGTTGAAGCCATTTCAGATGTTTTTGTTTCTTCTGTTTGAACTTCTGCGCAAAGCTGAATGAAATGCAGCGACGTGTGCGTCTCTCCTCACTGCGAACGCTCTGACGGCAGAGTATCGTTCTGACAGAATCTGCAAGAAAGTGAAACTGTTCACACTACCAAGCTGGGGGGGGGGTGTGTGTATGTATATATATATCATATACATATATCATATATAGAGATATATATATATATATATACACACACACACACACACACAGTGGGGCAAAAAAGTATTTAGTCGCCACCAATTGTGCAAGTTCTCCCACTTAATAAGATGAGAGAGTAATTTTCTTCATAGGTACCTCAACTATGAGAATCCAGAAACTCACATTGTCTGATTTTTAAAGAATTTATTTGCAAATTATGGTGGAAAATAAGTATTTGGTCGCCTAAAAACAAGCAGGATTTCTGGCTCTCACAGACCTGTAACTTCTTCTCCTCTGTCGTCCACTTGTTACCTGTAGTAATGCCACCTGTTTGAACTCTTTATTTATATAAAAGACACCTTTCCACAACCTCAAACAGTCTAACTCCAAACTCCACTACGTCCAAAACCAAAGAGCCGTAAAAGGAAACCAGAAACTAAACTGTAGACGTGCTTCAGGCTGAAAAGACTGAATGTGCAATAGATAAGCAGCTTGGTGAAGAAATCAACCGGGGGAGCAAATATTAGAAAATGGAAGAGATACGAGACCGCTGATAATCTGCCTCGATCTGGGGCGCAAGATCTCCCCCCAAAATGATCACGGGAACAGTGAGCATCATGCTTTGGGGCTGTTTTTCAGCAAAGGGACCAGGACGACTGATCCGTGTAAAGGAAAGAAGGAACGGGGTCATGTATCGTCCTCCTAAAACCTCCTTCCATCAGCAAAGGCATTGAAGAGGAAACTTTTCTAATGTTCTAGGAAGTGGAGCTCACGCTTTCCATCCAGGAGCCAGCAGAGGTGAATCTATCGTCACTGTATTCATTTCAGTACTCTCCTTTAAGTGGATCCACTGGTCTTTAATGGTGAACACAGTGTTTATATGCAGATTATTGTATGGAAATATTTTATTTGACCCCCCCTCCATGGCTGTGAACCAGAGGGAATCAGGTATCTGTAGCATCAGAAAGTTCCGGCTCTTCTGCACAAACTACTCGGAACCCCTTTTGCTGAGTTTTAGCTCCAATCTGATGGAAAAACTGACAGATGTGTATTTAACTGAGTTAAATATAGTGATGTAATGTTGAAGTGGATTCACTTTTTCTAATGAAATTATTTTATTCTGTATTAATATGAAATATTTAATCCTTTCAGCTGAATTCATCCAGTTTTGGTGAAATTGCTTTAGCTTGGTGCAGTTACGCGAGGTGACCAGCAGGGGTCACTGTGACTCTGATCTGAAGCTGCTGATTGGCTCATGCAGGTGCTGCTGCATCACCTCAAGCATTTCTCCTGTATCAGAACCAGAACCGGTCTGGATGGGCCGCGGGTCATCAAGGCCGCGGGCCAAACTGGGATAAACTGGTTTGCTTTCAGTCACTGGTGCAAAACCAGCAAAAATAAGGTTTTTGATTCGGATCATCTGTTCATCACATCAGCTTCATAGTAAACACGGCGATTACCCAGAACCCGGGTCGGACACAGTACCATCAGAACCCGAGTCGGACCCGGTACCATCAGAACCTGTAACGGACCCGGTACCGTCAGACCCCGTACCATCAGAACCCGGGTCGGACACTGTACCGTCAGAACCCGGGTCAGACCTGGTACTGTCAGAGCCGGTACCATCAGAACCCGGGTCGGACACAGTACCATCAGAACCTGGAACGGACCCGGTACCGTCAGACCCGGTACCATCAGAACCCGGGTCGGACACAGTACCATCAGAACCCGGGTCGGACCAAGTACCGTCAGAACCCGGGTCGGACACAGTACCATCAGAACCCGAGTCGGACCCGGTACCATCAGAACCTGGAACGGACCCGGTACCGTCAGACCCGGTACCATCAGAACCCGGGTCGGACCCGGTACCATCAGAACCAGGGTTGGACCAGGTACCATCAGAAGGCCGATCTGAACCTGTAAAATCAGAACCCAATCGGACCTGGTACCATCAGAACCCGGGTCGGACACAGTACAATCAGAACCCAGTCGGACCTGGTACCATCAGGACCTGGGTCCTGATCCCTGGTCCGACCTGCCCATAATCAAAGAACCGGGTCTGTGGTGCTGGTACTGAGGACGGTCTGGATGTGCTTCCTGCTTTTCTGGAATCCTGAGCAGAATTCCGGTTTCCTCTGTGATGGTGTGTTCCGGTCGGTCCTGCCGCATCCGGACCGGGTTTTATTTTTTCTGTGACGGTGTGTTCCGTTCGGTCCTGCCGCATCCGGACCGGGTTTTATTTTTTCTGTGACGGTGTGTTCCGGTCGGTCCTGCCGCATCTGGACCGGGTTTTATTCTTTCTGTGACGGTGTGTTCCGGTCGGTCCTGCCGCATCCGGACCGGGTTTTATTTTTTCTGTGACTGTGTGTTCCGGGCATCCGGACCGGGTTTTATTTTTTCTGTGGCGTTGTGTTCCGGTCGGTCCTGCCGCATCCGGACCGGGTTTTATTTTTTCTGTGACGGTGTGTTCCGGGCATCCGGACCGGGTTTTATTTTTTCTGTGGCGTTGTGTTCCGTTCGGTCCTGCCGCATCCGGACCGGGTTTTATTTTTTCTGTGACGGTGTGTTCCGGTCGGTCCTGCCGCATCCGGACCGGGTTTTATTTTTTCTGTGACGGTGTGTTCCGGTCGGTCCTGCCGCATCCGGACCGGGTTTTATTTTTTTTTTTTCTCATGTTACTGTAAATACAGCACATGCTTCCTGTGGGGCGGCCATCTTGTTCTGGAACCTGATTAAAAGTGTCTTCAGGAAACTCCAGACTTCGGTGTGTTGACTGACACATTTTCCTCATTAGAGCAGAGGACGGGTTCCTCACGGCTGCAGCATCGTTGCCAGAGCAGGATGGGTCTGAACGGTTGCTAGGTGATGACATATGCTAATCAAGACATGTTGCATCATCATACAGCTGGATGGGTAATAACAGGAAACTGGAATAATAACCAGTAAAACTCCACCAGATCTACATCTCCCAGTACTATGGCATATATCTCATGAATGGTGGTGTGACCCCCCCCCCCAAAAAAAAAAAAAAAAAATCCATTAGGGGCTCCATAACCTGCATTTGCAGCAGAAATACAGTTTTTAGCCCCTTAGCTTTAGCCCACCTATCTCCAACAGCCAGTTAGCTCCCATTAGATCTGAATTAGCGCAGTTAGCTTTTAGCTTCAGTTAGAAATGCGTTTCAATCATCCCCCCCTAAGCTCGCAGCCCCCTCTCAGCTCCACCTTTTGTCTCATTTTTGTTCTTTCCAGGAGCGACGGCACACCTGATGCTGCTAAGATGGCTGCGGTAGGAACCGCCCATCTTTATACGGCGTTAGCATTATCGCTAAATGAGGAAAAGTTTTAGATATTTTCTGATTTTATGCCTTCACATTAATAGAGCAACACGTTTAAATGTATTTGAAAACACAGAGTTGACCTTACTGAATATTTTCTGTCTAATCAGATTCCAGGACGACCTTCACCAAGCGTCTTCGCGCTATTGGTGGACGATGCAGATGACCGAGCCCTGATTGGTCCAAACTTCCTGATGCTCAGTGTGTTTCCCTCCAGGCGGCCGGATATCCCGAGGTAAACATGAGACACTCAGCAGTCAGAAAGACAAAAATGAACACTGTTTTCATGGTTTTGTGTAAAACAAGTTAAAAACCTTTTTTTAATTTGTCTTTTTAAATGTTTTGAAGCTCAGAGGAGGAAACGTGAAATAAAAGCAGTTAAAATGGAGGATTTTCAGGTCTGAAACTGACAGGTGACCAGTGGGACCAGTTTAGCCAGTCTGCTGTAGAAACAGGGATTGAATTAATCTGACAGACTGTGCATGCTGCAGCCAATAGGAGCCCTGCTCTGATGCTTTGATCAGTCATGTGACATCAACCAGAGGAGGAGGCGGAGCTTCCTGTCAAGATAAACGTGTTATCTCTTTTATTAGGATGATTATTTTTAATTTCCTACTTCAAAGACGCATTTCAGCCGCAAATGATCCAAATGATCCTTTTTTTCTTTGTTGTAAAAGAAAATATAGTTTCTTTTTTTTTTTAAAAAAGTTTATAATTAGTCAGATTTGCATTAATCGGATAAATTTGCAGATCTAAGAGATTTATTTTCTCATCTTTTTCCCTTCCTCCTCCTTCTTCTTCTGTGGTTTTTAATCTTTGAATGACTTCTGCAGACAGGCGGCTCATCTCTGCTCTCTCTCTTCATCACGGTTTCTGTCATTTTAATTCCTTCGTTTTGACCTCCGTGAGATGAAGAAGGCTCCGCCCACATTGAAAGCCTCTCCTCTGATTGGACAGTTTACATGTTAATACCATTAAAGCAGTTTTGATGCATGTCAGTGATTTTAAATCACGCTGCTGATCCATTAGTTGTATTGTTTAGTTTGAGATCTTCGAGCAGCTGCAGGAGTCTTAAAATATTCAAACAAAACGTTTTTGTAAATATTGTTATTAAATTTACTTTAAGTTCTTAATTTTCCAGACTGACAACACAGATGTGTCACCGATCAAAACATCTGCCCACATCTGGACGCAGATTTGAATTGGTTCAGCTGTTTTAGCTTTTTCCCGGTTTGGTTTGAACAGTTTTACTCTCCAGCAGCTTTTAATTTGGAGGTTTCTGTGTCGTTTTGTCGTCCTTCTCTTCTCCATTTGTTCCTTTTGCCGTCTCGGCTTTGCAACTCAACACCGCCCCCTATGATTTCTGGCGGTATCGCATCATGTGATCGCTGAGCTTCTTAAACGGACCAGATTACCTGCATCCGCCCGATGCGGCTTCTGTATATGTGGACTTCCTGAACTTCAGAGAAATATTCTTTAAAGTTCACATCACTCAAAATCATCCAATGAATCTGTTTCCCATAATATTTATAATAAAATCATCTTTTTCTCATCCTGAATGAAAACATTAACCTGTCAGACCTGTAAAATACAGCTTTGTAGTAAAACTTGAGTTAAAAGTACTCGATTACTCGCTAACAACGTTTGCTGCTCTGCGTTCTGATTGGCTGGCGAGGCGTGCTTTCCGGGCGTTCAGCCAAACACAGCTGGCCTCCGACCAACCACCGAGAGAAGCAGCTCTCAGTGTGACCTCATAATGAGATAATAATGACAATATGGCTGAACTGCAGCGAGCTCTGGAGCGCTGCCATCACCATCATCATCATCTTCAGCCTCTTCTTCACTCCATCTTGCTGCAGTTTGAGATTCACAGTGAAACAAAATGTGAATCTCACGTATTTTCTTTATATAATCGTATATCCTACCAGCAGACACTCGACGTAAACATCCCATGAAAGGATATTTATAAAAGGACCTGATTGATCAGACAGAGAAGCTATTGAACCATCAGAAGTATGTTTATATGTACATGTACACATGTTGTATGAATGTTAACAGCTGGGAGGAATTAAATCCTGCAGCGTGGTTAAAAAACATGCTGCAGGTGAAAAAGTCCGAAACCCGGCAGCGTGTTTATCCGACTTAGATCCAGAAAGATGAACTCGAGTTTCCTTTCTGTGTGGAGTTAGCATGTTCTCGTCGTGTTAGCGATGCTTCTCTCCGGCTTCCCACCATCCGAAGACATGATGTCGGGTCTATTGGTCATTCTAAACGGTTGTTTATAACCGGCGCTACAGCTGGCAGGAGGATGGACTGGGTCTGATCAGCACAGGGTTTACTGGGTTTCTTTCCCAAACTATTTTTTATTAACTAAAATTTGTTATTTTGGTTCTGGGTGTGTAGATGTTTTATCAAAACGGTGAATCAGATCCAATCAAAACCACTTTGTCTTTCTTATCTGTTATGATTTTTACTATTTTCAAGTCTTACATTTTATCATCTGGTGTCCAGAAAACACGTCAACACGGTTGCTGTTTAAAAATATCTGAATTTTTATCTTTGGGGTCGGGGTCAAAAAGTTTGGGAACCACTGCTGCCTAGGAATGAACACACGTGATTGGTTCATTTTATAGCTGCGTTTTTCACAAATAAAAGCAATTTTTGTGAAGTTTCGAAGAACTACAGCTCCGATTTGCAGGAGTTCTCGTAAAATTGTCAGCAGGATGCGATTTTGCAAGAACTGCAACATTACGATGCAGAGGTCGCGTAGTGTAACCGGATATTTCCCGGCGCTGACCTTATTTTTTAGAACGGTGATGGAAAAATCCATCAGATTGATTGCAATTCAATTCACACCTCTGATCACCTGTAACTGGTTGCAGACCAGTGCAGAAGGAGCGCCTGCTGTGGGATTTCTCCCATGAAAGTGCTGGCTCTAATGGCAAAAGCAAAAAAAAAAAAAAAAAAAAAAACCTCATGGCAGTAGCTTCTGTAGAAATCCCACTTGATATGTGATAACGCAGAAGCATTTTAAATCTGAGCGGAGCAAGATGAAGGTGTGCGTTCAGGCCACCTTAACCGGTCACATGACCTCCTACATCATGTCCAGGGATGTGTATATGCAAAAAAAAAAAAAAGTATTTACACTTTTGCCTTAAAAACTTTTACACTTTTATCAAACGTCTGGGAAACCAAGAAACCAAGAGTGTAAAAACTATTTAGAGATATTTGAGTTTTTTTTTCAACATGTAAGTGTTTCCTTTACCATTTCTACTGCGATATTTAGGTTTTGTGCAAATTTAGGGGAGATGTAAACTCTGTTGGCAACCTGTATGGGGTGTACCTCCCTCTCGCCTGGTAATAACTGGGATAATCCCGACCCCCCCTGAATTGGATTAAGCTGAGAGTTTACATAGACCCACCTGAATTCAATAGAATTGGTGAATCAGTCACACTGATTTGATATCGCTTATATGTGGAAACGTGCATGTTAAACGTTCTGTACGTTTGCAGGTTGTTACAAAATACATCCACTAGATGGCAGTGCAGAGTTCCAGCTTAAATTTAATTTGTAAACAAGTCGACGGAACTAGACGGAGGTGGTGTGTGTGTGGCCATTAAATACATCGCATAAAAAGGCTTTTATTTGATTTGATCGTATTTCATAGGAAGGATGTAGTAATTTAGAAAAGCTCATGAGAATTTTGGGTTTGGTTTTTTCGGGGGAATAAATTTAAATACAAATTTTCTAAATTTTTACTGCAAACCAGTAAATCCAACAAAGCAGAAAAACCATGTTTAGTGGAACTCTTAGGTTTTTATTGGTGGTGATTTTATCAAACACAGATTCATATCTTTACAGTTTCTCTCTGAAATCTTCAAAGTAAATTCACTAAATATATTGAAGTTTTTATTTTTCCTGCTCATGCAGCGCAGGTAAAAAGAGACCCGATGACCTCTGGCCTCTTGTCAGCTCTTTAGCCAATCAGATAAATGCATTCTTTACAACAGGACTTCATAAGCATCCAATAAGAAAATATACAAAAAACAGATTTTTTTTCTTTTTTTGTCTTTGAAAGAATAGAATATGCAGACATTTGGATGTACAAAAACATTGTCCTCTTGGGGACACTGAGATGGCAGAGAGGTCTCACTCCCACTGAAAAACCTCAGCTATTTTAGGTGAATTTTCCTTCCTCCTGTAACTGTTCTAAATGCCACGAAAAACCGATTCCACCCACGCTGAAATAAAAAAAAGATCCAGAAAACCCACTGAACCATTACTTTCCAACAGAACCAGAACACACAGGACTACAGGGACCAGAATGCATTGTGATACAAGCAGAAACAAATAGGAAGTAGTAACTACAGCAACAACACCAACAAACATCAGACTTCATATTTCATATGAATTTTCTCCTGGGCTTTTTTAAACAAACAGAGGAGAAAAAAATGGCACAAACAAAATAAACTTCTCTTCGCTCGGACGTGGAGACGTGGACGCCTGTTCGTTTCCGTCGTTCTCCACAGGAGTCGCACTGCATGGCCCGTCTGTCCTCCGTCACATTGCGTTCGTTGGATATACTGCATTTCCCAGCATGCCCCTGCTTGTCCATTCACAAGGACATACTCTCCTCCATCAGCATATGGAGGCATGTTATGAGGAGATGAAGACAAAGCGTGTGTTGGGGGGGGGGTCAGCGATTTGATGAAAAGCTTCGACCAAACCGAGTCGCTGTTGGTCTCTTAAAAATTCAGCACCAGAGGGAGGAAAAGGCCATTTTAGATCTGTTGTATTTTGCGCAGAACATTCAGTTTCATCACAACAAAATTTAGGGAAAAACGTAGTAAGCTCCTCCCCCTTTGGATATCCCCACCCCTTATAGCCAAAGTAGGCGGGGCAATACTTAGCTGCTGTAACCCAACCCCGCCCCTGAAGAAGCATCCAGTAGAAAAGTTTATCAAGAGTCTTTGGCTGATTTACAGAAAGAAAAGGCCGTGGACTAGATGGAAGTTTGCCGGATAGCAGCTTCATCGTGGTTCCTCTTGGATCTTCATTTTCATGATAAACACTGAAAATGAAGGTTACAGTCGCAGGTATGAGCTGCAGAAGCCAGATCCTCACTGTGTGAATCATGGTTTAGATTTCCTAAACCAAATATCACAACTTTTAATCTTGCATGACTGTTTTAAGAACCGTGGGTTGAGATCTATTTCCTTTAAGTCAGTCCTCTTAGCTGGTTTAGGATCTTTGATCAGATGTCACCTTAGTACATTTTCACTCATTTTAAGTGGCGTTGCAGTTCATGTATCTAAATTTTTCTCATCTTATTTAAATTAGAGATGTCCGATATATCGGCCGATATAGGAAATTATCGATGTCTCTTTTTACTTTTTTAATGACAGCTTTTACACAACATGTACACATTATATATCAAACTCTTCAACTACGTCTCCTCTAACTCAAAATTACAAAATATAAGCAATGTCATGTACAGGTTAGCAGATATGTCTGATTGTTTGGCACAACTCACAATCAATCCTGTGGCTGTGACATCATCAAACCGTGTTATAACTCGCAGCATACGGAGCTAGGAAGTGGACTGTAATTCTTTCAAAGCATCTGGAGACATGAGGAAGTAGAGGTTATGTCTCAGTTGCCTGAAATGATTTTGTTTGTTTTCTGAGTTGGATAAAATCGGTATATTGGTTTAAAAAAAAAAAAAAAGCCAATATCGAACATCCTTAATTTAAATGCATGTTAGTGGGACTGAATGGGTTAAGTCTAATTGCTGCTGTGAGTCAGTCTGTCCATGTTGGTTTTCACACAGACTGGTTTGATGGCCCCTCCAGAGCGAAGGTGAAAACCGAGGATGAGTTCGATCCCCAGTCTCAAAGGCGGAAGCTGGACTCCACTGAGCGCCATGTTTCACAGGTAAAACCAACGCTACGGATGGTGTGATTGGAAATCTGTTGGGATCACTAGAAGTTACCTGATTTTAACTCATTGCTTTATCACATAACCTCTCTCTTACGGTAGAATTTGCAACTAAACCTCGTAAATTGGACAGTTTTACGTGGTGTGTGTTTTAATTGGACTACAATGACTTTGATTAAATTTTTGTAAAATCCGAACGGAAATTTGGTAATTCTAGGAATTTTTTATAACTGCTCAGGCAGTCTTTAAGTCTTAAGGGGGGAAATGAAGTACTATTAAGTTTTTCTTTTGCTATCTTCCATCAAAGTTGTTGCCCGAAAGCTTATTTCCTACAAAACAGTAACTATGTTTCAACTTATTAAAGCGAAACTGCATAACGTAAGCAGATTTTCTCAGTGAGGCGCCCCCTATTGGATAATCCAGCATCCATCTATTTGTCCAGCCAGTAAAAGACAAGTCTGATGACTCTTGAAATTCTTGAAACAGAAGTTGTGTAATTCAGTTTTTCCGCCTCCAGACACTGCTGATCAGCAACGGCTTCAGAACACACACAATAGATGTTATTATGCTATCAAACGAGTCCAGAAAGTTAGGTAGTGTGTCTTTAAGACGCAGTGATTCGGATTTTACATTCATCTTTTACATCACTGGATGCTTCGTTTCCCTGCAGCATCCTGTGCTTAGAAATTGAACATAAACATTACGTTTCCAGCCCAGGGCATCATGTTACTGTTGCTTTAAACAGTTTCACACTCCGGCAACTGAATATCACATGCACCATGGTGTATTCAGCAAAAAAAAAAAAAAAAACAAAGAAGAGGAAACATTGGACTGACTTTTATTGGCTGGTGAGAGCTCAGAGAAGAGACGAGATGCAAGGGGGTTAATGTCCATTTCCAGGCGTTAGTAACTACCAGATAATTATAAATCATTAAATAATCTCCAAGCAATTAGCACATCAGTTGCTGAGTTTCTATCAACTCAAGAATTTTACAAACTCTTAACATCGCAATAAAAATCTGGTAATGGAGACACCTACATTTAGAAAAAACTCCATTATCGCTGAAGCGTTTTTATGGCTTTATTAGATGATTTTTCAGACATTTTTATATAGAAGTTTATCCCCAAAATGTAACAAATTTTCTGCATTTTCATGTGCCCAGACCAGACGTAGTCGGTCATGTGACCAGTTAAGATGGTGTAACACTGTTGTTCCTTTTGGGAGTCGCAATTTCATGAGAACTGCAGCTTAAGCGGTAAACTGCTCAATGGAAACATCTGCAAATTGTCCAAACTTTACAAATAGCGCTTTTATTTAGCCAAAATCTATACTGGAAATGCAACTAATGTTTAGTATACGACGAGTATGATCTGTAGGTTGTTTGTCTGTTTTATTCAAAATCCATGGTTAAATTTTTTTTATCATTTAAGGCACGACAATTAGATATTAAAGGTAACCTTTTGGGAATAAATCCATTTCTGGTGAACTTGCAAGTGGAAGCGATGAGTCTCAACCTTTACCAACCTTTTTCTGAAGGGATAGGGTTTGTTCTACTTTAAATACATCCCGGACAGATATGCATTCTGCTAAGTCAAATATGCAACAACTCATCTTAAATTATTTTAATGGCCGATAACATGTTAAACCACTAGTAGAGAGTTTTATTGTTGGATGATTAACATTTAGTACGGAAACTTTCTTTTAACTCGAATCTAAGTGAAATGACTCGAGTAAACAGAGTTCATTCCACATGTTGGGGTGGAAACGGTGGCAACCAGTGGAGTCTCAGCTTATGGACCTCCAACACAGTTTTATTTGCTTTTTATTGTTTTTAACAGAAACTCCACTGGAAGTAGTTCCTCCCACGGCTGATTTCCGAGCGTCCAAATGACAGTCGAAGGCAGCGCTCGGTCCAGCTGCCGGAAAAGGAGGTGCTATGAGGCCAGGAGGAGGATGAGGAGGAGGGAAAGCAACATGGCGGATGGTAGAGTGAAGCTGCAGCCACCAGTGGTGTCGTCCGTGAGGAAAGGCTCGGGAGACTCGTACACAGAGTCATCTGGAAGAGAGGTGAGAACAGAACTCTTAGCAAAAGGTGCACATGTCCAGTATGCAACAAACAAGTCAGTTTTGAATCATCAGCATCGTGTCAGGTGTGTCTGCAGTCCTGAACATTTGACATGTTTCCTGCTGTAGCACACGTGAGTCACACTGATGGATCAGGATGCTTTAAGCTGCAGAGAAGAGCCGTTTGATGGATCAGGGAGGCGGCTGCAACCTGCAGGATTGCAGTCCTCGAGGAGCAGGGCCAAACACATCCCTTATGTGCACAAAAGCGTTAAAAACCTTTTGTTTAAATCCAATAAGTCGCATTTAACGTGTCCTATTGAAGCTAGTAGCAGTTAACAGCAGTTTCGATAAATCTCAACTTAAATAATAAGATAAAGAAGGAAAATTTCAGACACGTCACCAGGATGGATTTCAAACCATGCTTGGTTTGAAAAGTGAGTCCTTTTCTTTGACGAAGCCAGATTGATGAACATACAATCTCGCTTTTGTCTTAAAATAAGAACGCGTGTCTCTCTGAGCCGACACCTTATCATGGTGGAAGATTTGTGTGTCCTGAAGATCCTAGCAGCTGCCGGGGGCTTTATGCCCCTGGAAGGGTGTCTAGGGGAGGGACCAAACCAAGTGTGGCTCAAAAACTACTATGATAAAAGAAATTATTGAACAAAACAGTCACTGGGGCCCCCATCCGAGGAGCCAGGACGAGTATCTGGTGACGGGGGTTACATGGGCCCCAAATTCTGGGGTCTCACCACCCATGGGAGGTGCTGTGTAAGTCGGGCAGCGGCCAAAGTGGGAGGACCCTGGTGGTATGACGTACGTCACCTCTCTGTAGCTCAGGGGAAGAGCAGTTATCTTTAAACCAGAAAGTTTCGCCTGACTAAGTGCCAAAGTGTCCTTGGGCAAGACACTGAACCCTAAGCTGCCCCCCGATGTGCGTATCGCGGTGTGTGTGAATGGGTGAATGTGCACTTTGAATACAAGCGTTACATAAAGTACAAGTTCATTTAGTATCTCTGGCAGCGAAGGAGCCTGAGGTTGAGTAGTTCTGGGATGTTGGACTCTGGAACCAGTGTCCAGACCAAACAGAAGGGTTTGACCTTCTTCCATGCTGGAGTTGCTTCTGGAAGTGGGCCCCCTCCAAGAACTCCCTCATCCTCCTGAAGGAGGTCCCCAGTGGGAGATGACAGATGTTTTCTCACTGGACCTCTGTGCTCTTCCCCAACTGTCCATATGTGCACCAGGACATGCTAGGCCATCGTATGATGATTGACTTTGTAGTTGTATCTTTGGGCCGCATGTCCTGGACACTTGGGTGAAGAGGGGAGGGTTCTGGTCAGGTACGTCAGGCCCAAACGTGTTTTGAGGATCTCCTGGGAACATCTGGAGTTTCAACTCCCTCAACTTAAACCATGGCCGTCCATAACGAGTTATTTTGTACAAAACCAATCAAACGCTGGCAAAAACATGACCTCCTTAGCGGAGGTAAAAACAGTTTTCTCTGCTTTTGAACTGGTTTTATTTCATCATAAGACTGTTGTACTGCAAACAGCTCGGACCACAGCAGGTGTGTAATTTTCACAGTCCTACCGTTTCCATCCCTGCTTATAGCGGGTAAATTAGTGACTTTAAAGAAGACAAGATGTGTTAAACACTTAAGAGTGACTGACTGACAGACCAGCCGGCACCCTTTTATGAGTCAGTGACGAGTCTTAAAGCCGTCATCTGTTCTGAACCCTGAGTGCTGTGAAGAAGCATAGATGTGCAACATGCACATGAATAACATTAACATGGTCCAGGATAGAAAAATACCACGTTAAAGGACAGTGAGGGACAAATATGTTTGGTAATTAATTGAAATTGTTGGCGGTTGAGCGTGTGGGAACTGCCCTGCTGCTGCAGTAACTAACCAGGTCGGAGGCAGTTACACATAGTCATCGCCCACTTCCTCAGATCCACTAGTTCTGCTGTTGGCGCGCATATCGACACGATAAAGACGACTTTCTGAATTTCACTCTGAGCATCAGAATGAAGAAGAGACATTTCAAACGTGGAAGGGCAGCTGGGTTTAGTATTTACTGGGATTTTCCACACAAGCATCTCCAGAGCTTACAGAGATGATCTGAAGGAGGAAAATATCCAGGAAGCACCAGTTGTCTGGACCAGAGGAGAATGGGCAGACTGGTTGGAGATCATAGAAAGTCAAAAGGAAGTCAGATAAGCACTGGTTTTGATGGCTTCTTCCAGAAGGAGAACCTCTGAGTTGACTGGTCTCCAACCAGTCTGCCCATTTTTTTGTGACAACTGCTGCTTGCTGGATACTTCCTCTGTAAACCGTTGAGTTAGTTGTGTATGAAAATTCCAGTAGATCATCAGCAGAAATATACTAATTATTAAAAATACTGCTATTTTATAAATATGTATAGAGATCTGGGATGATCCATCATGTGACAAAGCACCTGATAAAGTAGAATAAGCCTTGTCTTATTTGTATTTCATTGTTGTCCTTTATGCTTCTTTGTACCTTTTAGTTTTTAACGTGAACCACTTTGAATCATCTTGTGCACAAAAAGTGCTATAAAAATAAACTTTCTGCGCCTTTTAAGGCCAAATAAATCCAACATTTATCTGAGATCCTTTTGTAATATCTACTTAACTTTTTGTGATTATTGGCATGGAAATATTTTAACCAGTTTGTTTATTTGTCCTGTAATTATTCAGAATGTGGCTGTTCGGCTCGTGCAGATAATCCACCTCCACATCTAATGAACGTCTTTTCTTCCTGCTCAGCAGCACGTGGCGTTTACTCCATAAATCCTCCGTCTCCCTAACAAATCAGCTTCCGCCGTAGCTGATTTATTGGTGGAGGAGGATTTCCAGCCACTGATGGTGTAAATGCTGTTTTCTGCAGTGACAGTTAAACTCTCATAAACTGCTTTAAAACTGTTTCACGCCTTCACGGTGACAGCTGCACGTCTTCACACTTCCCCAACTGACATTTAGAGGTTTGGATGAAGGCGGAGGGATTAATTAAAAATCCAGGGAAGTTCCATCTGAGCCGGTTGGAGATTCATTTATCCTCGCAAAATGCTAATGAGGCTTTTTCTGTCTGGAATATATAAAATATTTTTAATTTCCAGGAAGGTAACTTGGTGAGTAAAGTGGGACCAATGGGGTCCAGATATGACATTTTTGACCTCATATTTCGACTTTTTCTCAGACAGACATGAAAACTGGCTTTTTTTTTTTATAGGTACTACCCAATGAAGCCTTTTCCAGCAGAAACGTTTGTTCAGCTTCTGTCAGAACGACGTTTAAATGAGGATGAGGTAACTTACTGGTTGGCTTGACGTAGATCTTCAGCTTCAGACAGGGTTTCCCCGCCAGGTTCGGATGAGGCGACGCTGCAGGAGAAACACAAACCGGAAGTTAACTCTGAAACACTGAGACGGAGCACGAGCCTGTTTGATCAAACTTTACCATCATTTCTGTCATCACATTAAAAGGAGGACGGTGCAACACCAGATACAAGTAATTTATCTTCTCAGAGTTTTACATTTGGCCACTGCCGAGCTAAACTTAATTCAACCGAATAAATGTAATTTTTAAAAAGTGATTTGGAACCACATCTCCGGTTGCAGAGTCTTTGTTCTGCTGTTTGACCTGCAGATGATGTTTTATTCATGTTTCTGCTGCATTCATTACGCACACACATGCAGTCATTAAGTGTCATTTAAAACAAACTGCGCCTCTGTCTCTGCTGGAGGCTTTTCAGGCCAAACGAGCCACAATTTAGGAAATGTTTTCCAGCTTGGAGGACAAATTATGTCCAGACAGAACGAAATGACAGCAGCCTGTGTCGGTTTTGAACCTCCCCTCACTTCATGTCGTCTGACCCGTGCTGGTGAAGCTTGATGTCGGGTTCAGACAACATGATGTGTTTGTTGTGCCCAATGTCAGGTCATCATCAAGGAGAAATAGAAATTAAACTGGCTCACCTGCTAGTGGCATCTAAAAGGAGAGAACTGAATAAAATGTGCACAAGAGTTAAAGAGAAAAGCTTTTTGCAGTTTATACAGAGACACATGTAGGAAATAAAAATATTATATTAAATGTATTTTTTGTTTTTCTTTTTTATTATTTCAGTTATTTATTTTCGCACTCACGCATTTTTTATTATATTGTTATTAAATGTATATTTGCGTATTACCGTTTTAAAGTATTTTATAAATAAAGTTGTCTTTGACACAAAATAGTTTCATTCTTCTTGTTTAAGATAATACTTTGTCTACTTGCATAGAAACTTTAGGAGAGATTCACTCATACCAGACAAAGTCCATAAAACATTAATCATACCCAGTAAAAACACTACAACTTCTAGCCAAGTACAGAAGAGATGTTGTCAGTTAAATTGTTGAGGTTTCTCTAAATCTTTATTTTTTACAGCTCCAAGCTGATGAATGAGGCTAAATCCTCCCTAAACACCTGACCTGAAGGACATAAATGCTGACTGATCCTACTTTTCATGACACTGTGTCTGTCTAATCCATTTGCAAAGGTTTTCATAAATATGTTAAAAGTTTATTTTGAGCTTTAGATCTTTATTCCAGATTTCCACCTTATGGCCAAATCTCTGCCAAAACTCTAGCTGTTAGTAAATTACGCTGACAACATAGTGGAGAAGTGTGCAAACGGGTACTAAGAAGATTACATCTCTGCAGGGCAGATTCAATCCTGGTCTGGAGCCAATGTCCAACATAAAACCAGTTTTTTTTGTTTCAGCTAAAAAAGTTTCGGCTCCAGTACGGAAAAAAAAAAAAAACTCTTTCTGGGTCAGAACTGCTATCATTAGGGAGTGTGGGTACGGGGACACCTTGTCCCTGAACTGTCCTCTTTAACCTCCATATCAGGCACACATTCACATGAGTTGAAAGGATGTTTAAAGTCTTAATTTGGTTATAAAAACGACATAAAACTCTGAAGCAGGTATGAATCTACCTGCCTTGGAAGGATGCATCAATATCTGTTTTCAGCCTTAGAAAGCTATTTTACATACAAAAAAAGAGCCTGAAAGCAAAAGCCCCACCCCTTGATTTGCTGCTTTGCATCACAATTAAACTGGAAAAGATGGTTTCTGAGTCTGGATGAGTTTGTTTTTGTTTGGAGCGAATCAACCAATCAGAGTGAATATTTAATCTTTCTTTCTGGCTCCAAAATATGTTATTTTAACTTTGTCTTCATTTGAGAAGGGAGTTCTGGTGCGTCCATTCTTTAATTCTGTGATTGGATCGGACTGTAGTCTCCTGGTGTAAATGTGTTTGTATGCTAGGCTAACAGGGTATCGCTAATACTCCTGCTGCTAGCCTATAAAGCAAACAGACATTAGCAATAAGGTAGCCATAGGTGTTTAAGTGTTTCCTATGCAATAAAAATATTTGATTAACGTAATAATATGGAAAATAAATATAATTCTAACCTAAAACATAATGTTTGGTTTAAAACAAAATATTCCTTTTGGAATACTAAAGTCACAGAATTTGACACTAAGTGGTTTGAGTCTGAAGATGTATTAAACTCTATTTTCATCATTACTGCTGCAAATATCTAATCAAAACCTAACAATTAGTTTGTATTAATATCGGAGTAGTTATTCACATCATGTGGACCACTTAAAGTAGAGCGGGATGAGTACTCACAGATGTAGTAGTACTCGTGTCCCGGCCTGAACTCGAAACCCAGGCTGAAGGGCGTGAACAGCTGGAACTTCTCGGAGAACTTGAGCGGCCCATTAGGGCTCTGTGGCCGGTTACACTCCCAGCGTTTGAAGCCTCTCCTGTGGTGCTCGCAGGTGGTGTACCCGTCGTAGTTCACCATGTACAACACATAGTGTTCCATGCGCTCGGCCGACTCCGCCACCTCGTAATGAGGACAGTAGATGTCCAGGTAGTCGTTGATGGTCACCTCCACTGTGTAGTCACCACGGAAGAATCTGATAGGGGGAAACAACAACGTTTTCTTCAGTTTTTGGTCAATTATTTATTTCGCTTCAGTGGTATTTGATAAAAACCGCAACGTTGTTGTAAAACCAGAGTAGCAAAACATACAACTCAACTGGTTTCTGACCTGAAAGATCTCAGAAATGAACAACACCAGTACAATCGTTTAAGATTAGCATGCAGATTAGCATCAGAATTATCGCGCTGGGAACCATTTCAGTTATGGAACGCTGGTTTGACTCCAGTGAAACCATTT
The DNA here is from genome assembly GCA_037177515.1 of Pseudomugil tenellus. Lineage (NCBI taxonomy): Eukaryota > Metazoa > Chordata > Actinopteri > Atheriniformes > Pseudomugilidae > Pseudomugil > Pseudomugil tenellus. Next base: position 1,055,826 of record JBAMHX010000016.1, on the reverse strand, counting down.
CAGTTTTAAAAGATAAAAACAAGAAAGACATTCAGGTAAGTTTAATGGTTTCACTGGAATTTAGCATTACAGCTGAATTTCCTACTTTCTCACATGAAGTGATGCGACCATTATAACCAGACAGCGTTGCCATGGTGAATACCGTCTGGCTTGATCGAACAGTTCAAAAATACAGATGTTGGGTTAGCGGCTCGAGTTAACGTGGTCTTCATATGGAAAATGAAAGAGACAGTTACCTGAGGTGTAAATAATTCAATTCAACTTTATTTGTATAGCGCCATTTCACGACAACGTCATCTCAAGGCGCTTCACAGAGAAGCGCCTAATAAAACACAGGCGTACAACAGCACCCTCCCCAACCCTGTCTTCACAGCTCCGATCACAGCCGCTCAAAGCTGGTGTAATTATGGAATATAGAAATACATGTTTAATTAATCTACTGTTTATAAAAACATGGACAGAGCATCCGTAATGTCAACAGTAGCTTTCTGATTGAAGCTCATTGGACGGTTCAAACCGTCGGCATCTTGGCAGCGTCACATATGCAGTTGCTTCTGCAAAACTCTGAGCTTTCTGTAACTAGGAGCCAACATGGAGCCAGGGGGTGGTAGGGTTAAGCTAAGGTGCAGTTAGTCGGATACAATACGTCAGATGCCTGTCAATTAAAAGAACACGTCCATAATTATGCCAAATTTGAAGATTGTTGTGCGAGACATTTCATCGCATGCTTGTCGCGTGGTTCGGACTGTCCTGTAGCTGCAAATATGTGCTGCTGAATGATTAACGTTTCAGACACAGGCAGTCCCAAACAGACAGCGTTTTACTTTCTAGATTTCTCCGTAATATGCCTCATTGAGTTGGTTATATGATGCTTTTAATTTTGAATCAATTACAAATGAACTAATTTAGCATTTAATTCACGAAGCTTTGAGTTTACATGGAAATTTTAATTCTGAAAAAAAAGTTTACATGTCATCATGTTTATTCTCATCTCTTAATTCCGACGTGATGGCGGAAGCGACATAATCACGCAGCAACTCCCTTCCTGTTTTTATCCTAAGCGGCTACTTGGAAAGCGATATAATATAAACCGTTCCAATTTTTTAAGTACTAGCTTTTCACAAGTATAAGACTTTTCCTCCTCAGCTGCTGAATATAGTAAAGAAAAACAGATGGACCGAATATATCAGAGACAGGAGGCGAACTTTTGTAAAAAAAACCCCAAAAAACAACAACTTTGCTGCACTACCAAACAACAAGACGGGAGGCAGAAGACGAGAAGGTTAGCATGCACAGAACGACCACAATAACCACGAGAGGGTATAAATGAGAATAAACCATTCAGTTAATTTGGAATTAAGTTTAATTCTGAATCATCAGTTCCACTCAGAAGTGTTTACATGGTTACTTTTAATCTGTTTAAAGCAGAATTAACTTTTATTATGTAAAGAGGAATTAAAAGTCCCCTGTAAACTGGGCCATTCATAAAACCGATATCCAGACGAAACGCCTCATGCGGTGGACTCTGGAGATAGTTGAACTGACTTTTTACAATGGCTTTATATGTAAATAAAGAGTGTATAGTTCTGATAACAATCCTGCAGCTTTTCAATGCATCTCTGGCTGTTGCATCATAGGCTGTTGGATCTGTTTAATTTGAGTCTGATATGTTGAAGCAGGGAAAACAAAACTGACAGGACAGACGACACCCCTGATAGAAATCATTGCCTATTATTATGATTTAATAGCATATTTTCAGTCATTTTGAGCAGATCATGACGACATTCCAACATGTTTTAAAGCCTTTAAATCAATGCAAACTGATGAGGTCAGCTACTTGGTCCAGCTACTACAAGTCAAAACTCTCCTTCAGTTTAGAAGGTTTTCAGATTTTCTGCCAACAAATGCAGAAAGATTTTCTGATTCATTTTCTGCAAGTCCATCATGTTTTAATAACGTAAAGAAAAAGTAAAGTTTTCCAGTTTGCACTCCAACATTTCAGGCCTGCATGTCCTCCATGTCCACCGTTTTCAGGTCTGGTGCAACACATGGAAACCATTGATCACCGCTCGTCTGTGTGTGCGTTTCCCTCCAAATCCCCCGAGGCTTCAATTAATCAAAGCTAACTGTTTATCAGAGCGTCGTGGTGTTTACAGATGTGACTCGCAGCTGGACCCACTTCCTGCCCGCTGCCGCCCCTTAGAGCTGCTCGAGCCGGCTTAAAATAAGCTTTTGTCCACTTATTTATGTGATAAACTCTGGAAGCAAGAAAAATGAGAATAACTACAGAAAACTGCACCAAATACAAACTGTTGGAGATTGATGCTGCAAGTGACAACAACAAAACTAACAAGAGATAAATGTCAGGAAACTGTGATCAAGTCATCCGTCAGGGTAGAAATGTAAACGTAGAGTCCAGGAAAGTTGGCAGGATAGCAGACACACCATCAAACTTTATTCTATTCACAAATACACAGTTGAAGACAAGTTATTGATGATAAAACTTCAAGTATTGGGTGATTGGTGTTCCATATGGCTCATTTTTGGTACCATCAGCATCACATTTACAATAAATGTGTCTGGTTTGTTGAAAACTATTGTTTGCCGACTATATTTTATTTTGCCATATTGACCATGTGGTGAAGCTTTTAGAATAGAACAATTGTCAGGAGAATAAAACTGAATATGTTCTATATTGAACCACCGATGGGGTGCTAAAGTTGATCATCTTATGGTGTGGATATATATTTATATATTATTTAATACGCTTAAATAAGATGAATGTTTCTTTAGTTTCATCTGTGAAAACAGATCAGACCAGATTTTAGCTTCAACAAGAGCCGCGTTTCTACTCAGCTCTTCGGTTTGGCCCAGCCAGTTCAGAACCAGTCCAAACTGGTTTGGTAAGTGGACACTAAAGCGATTTGCAAATAACTGGAAGCATCTCAGCATGGTGGCAGAAACTGGACAAGAGAAGGAGAGTGTATCTGAAATCCATCAAAGACCGGAACTTAGACATGCATCTGGACCTTCAGCGATTGTTGGTCAAAGTCTCGTGAGAGTGGTCTCCATGGAAACAGTCAAACAGCTGTTCTTAAGGGATGTAAACAAGCAGAAAACGTTGAGGTGTGTCACATGACTGAACATCAGAGGAAACGGGTCTGATGGTGGAACAAATCCTCTCAGGGCCAAAGTCACCATAAGGAATACCTAGGAGGTTCCCTAGTGCACCATGTTCCTGGGGACCCCGTAAAACTCCTCATAAACGTATGTTTAATGCATTTATTACTTATTCTGCACATTAACTAATTATGCTTTTGATTAACATCCTTTTTCTAAAGTGCAGGCGGAATGGTTATTTATTTTATCCCCCGCCTGAGTCTCCACTACACAGGATCTAGTATCCAGGAGGACACGGACAGCACGAAGCGACGAAAAGATCAGGAAAGTAGAACGTTATCCGAAGTGACCGGACCGATGGATCCTCCCCAGAACCGGTACATCAGCGGGTCCGATGGAAGGATGGATCCTCCACAGAACCCGGACCTCAACGGGTCACACGGAAGGATGGATCCTCCACAGAACCCGGACCTCAGCGGGTCCGACGGAAGGATGGATCCTCCACAGAACCCGGACCTCAGCGGGTCTGACGGAAGGATGGATCCTCCACAGAACCCGGACCTCAGCGGGTCTGACGGAAGGATGGATCCTCCACAGAACCCGGACCTCAGCGGGTCTGACGGAAGGATGGATCCTCCCCAGAACCCGGACCTCAGCGGGTC
>JBAMHX010000016.1:993106-1003197 GCA_037177515.1 Pseudomugil tenellus | reverse complement strand
CTCTTTACCTGCATGTGAAGCCCTCTGAGACAACTTGTTGTGATACTGGGCTATAGAAATAAAATTGAATTGAATTGTTCCCGATTCTGTTGATTTTTTTCCTAAATCCATGTTTTTCCACAGAATTCTGTTTTTCTTTGCAACCTCTGATATTTTCCAGAAAGGTTCGGCTCCTCCTTTTATTTTTAGATCTCTTTGCAGGTTTTCCATGTTTCCCTGCTCCAACGCACTGACTCAGGTCAGAGACCTTTGAATCCATTTAATTGATGCAATTCTGCATCAACACACCAGTAACCTGCAGGACTTTCACTGTGACGTAAAGGAAAGTGTAAATTAATGTATTAAAAAAAAGATTAAGAGTAAAAACTTTCTATGTTTTTTTTGCTTTCTCTGACCTTGACTGACCTGAGAGGAAGCAAGGTCAGAGACCTGCAGCAAAAAACCCTAATATGGGACCTGAAACCTGCATCCTTTGAGGTGGTGTTCTGTTGATATGTGCTACCTCATCCAACCATCCTACCACAGGCTGAATGTGTTTAACTTTGCATAATAACATGGATGTAAAAAAGAATTCAGTTCTGATCTATTAAAAAAATCCACCGCATGGCCTAAAATATGTGGCCTCCTCGTGTATAATTCCTGCAGGGAGATTATCTTCCTGCTGCAGCAAAGTCATTTAACCCCAACTGATGCAACGAGAAGCTTCTCATTTCCTAAACAAGCATCTGGAAAGAAGCTAAACAACAGTAGAACTCAGGACTATGTAGCAACATCATGAACATTAACACAAAGAATTGTTCAGAAAACTCAAAGGTTGGGATTGAACGGCTGTGCAGCCATGAGAAAAATCCCTAAACAGCAACTGGAGAAAAACGCCAATGAACAATGAGGTCATGTGACCCGAATGGTCCAGATTTACCCTGTTTCAGTGTGACGGGGCATCAGGGTAAGAAGAGAGGTAGATGAAGTCATGCAGACATGCAGGGTGCCTTCAGGGACCTGGAGTTTCAGGTCTATAATTCAGGTCCACGTCCAGGTTGAGGTGCAGGTTGAGGTCTACAGTTCAGGTTCTGGGTCAGGTTTAGGTCCAAGTTCAAATCTACTCTTAGGTCCAGGTCCAGGTTGAGGTGCGTGTTTAGACCGAACTCTCCTACCATCAATACAAGATCTTAGAGAAACATGAAAACAACTCTAGATGGAAAGAAATGGTGTGATGTTACAGAACTTACTGAAACAATGAACGTAAACAGATAAAGAAGCTAAAAACCAAACAAACATTCACTTCAGACGCATTTCCCGCCATCTTTCCAGCATGACTCCCTTCTGACAGTTAAAAGATGCATCCAGCTGTGATTCTGCTCAATCTGAGTCTGGAATATGTTTACATCAGATTTGCATTTGGTTTCATTCCACACACCTGCTTATCATCATCCACTCTCGGAGCGGGTGAGATGGAGGAAGAGGAGGCAGCGAGATATTCTCCCTCTTCTCAGATGGGCTTTAAACTCAAGGGTTCAACATCTTAATTAGACTAGAACAGGTCGAGCTAGGCAACATCATGTGACACATACTTCCTGTAATCTTCCATCAGACGCAAGCAAACTGACGGTAACGTCCAATCAGGAAGCAAAGATCAACAAGTGATCAGAAAAGAAGGATAAGAATGATCCTCTATGGCGGAATAAAGAGTTGAGTTGGAGATTTTATGGAGGATAGAAGGTAAATAGTATCATAAACACCTGGAAATAAGGAAAACATAAAAATATGTAAAAAGCTTTTGTTTCCCAGCCAAAAGGTTTCAATATAGATGTGTTTTTAGGATTTTAGGCGTCCCACAGGGAACTATAGTCAACCTGCTTCTTATTCTTCAAACATCAACAAATTCCTGATGTTGTGATGCGGTTATTAAAACAAACCTGTCTGCAAGCTCGAGGCTCATATTCAGCAGAAACAGAATATCCTGTTAGCAAAAAGTATTTCTGTTGTGTGTTCGTTCCAGCTGTGAGAAAAAATGCAGATGGGAAAAGGTTTGGTCTCTGTGTGGTATTTCTACAAACTTCTGTTTTCTTTTCTTCTGGTTACTCTTTATGCTGATTTATTTATTGATACATTCATGTTACATAATTTTAGCTGCATAATCTGATAACTGATGCTGATGAACATCATGTCTGATTGAAAACGTCTGCAGGCTAACTGGGATTAAAAAGATTCAACCTCCACTTCCATTTATCACCTATAGGAATAAATGAAATTATTTAAAATCTAAAAAAATCTGCCTCTAGTTTTCTTCAGGCTTATAGCTCCCCTCCCCCACCTCAACCCAAAAACAATATTCTAGTTTTCATGGCTTATCTTTATGATGCTCATGAAGTACTTTGTGCAACATCCCGTTCTGTACAAATACAAGATGTTCACAGAAAATCCTGCGCCAGCATTCACAGCCGTCTAAATCTATTTTCCTAAAATAAAGCATTAGGAGACACATGGCAGCAATCGGGTCTCTCAGCCGTGGATCTCGCTTCTGCAGCGCAATAAAAAGTCATTTTACAGCAGATTCATGCTCGCCGCAACCCGACACTGGATGAAACAGCGAGATGCAGGAAAATGACGCCACCCTGAACATTCTCTGTAAATTACTGGTGCAAATGGACGACAGCTGGTTCCATGTTTGCAGGACAGAACCAGAAATTAAAGGCAGAACGCAGGAACCGAAGCAGCTAACTAAATATAACACTTTTTTTAACACTAAATACACACTTTTTAAAACATTATGAACGAAATTTTGTTTCTTAAATCTATTAGAAAGTTAACAGAAATAATGAAGCACAACCACCTAAAACTGATGGCAGAAATGAAAAAAAATCTATAAAAGACGATGCAAAATATTTATTTTTAGAATAAAAGGAATAAAAAAAGACATCTTTGCACTTGAAGACCAGTAATACGACCTCAGTAGAAATATTTTACTGTATGTGTTGCGTAACTCTGGGATCAGTTGCTCAGATTTCTTTCCTCAGAATCGGCTCGTAATCCTCTAGAAAGAAAACAGTGAGAGCAGCTGACACATCAACATGGTGGAGTTTAAGAAAATAAAGAAATAAAGCAGGTAGACTTCCAGTAGCTGCATTGTGGGAAACGTGGAGCTCTCTAATCTCTGCCGCTTCATCAGCGGCCCGCTGCGGCCTGTTTGCCAGAAACCAGCCCGTATAAATGTGGCGTCTTACCACAGCGGGCCCACCCCGCAGCCAATCAGAGAGCAGGGAGGGGGCGGCATGGGAGCGAATTAATGAAGGGGACTGACGCGTCAGGAGGCCGGACATGGACAAGGACACTCAGAGGACTGACTGGTCCTCATCAGAATTGATTAAAACACATTCTTTACTCCAGTTTCCTGTTTGTGCTTTTAAGGTGGAGAAAAAGCTTTTTTTGCAACATTTCCTGTCAGAACTTGGCGGCGATGACAAACGTGGGGACAGTACAGACTTTGTGCTGTGACAGCTGCTGCAGTAATGAGGGCGTGTAATGTCAGCCGTTACACTAATTAATTAACCGCATGTGTGTTTCTTGTCCAAACACTTATCGCTTGGCCCCGCTGGTCATCACCTGCTGTGGTTATGCAGTGGAACAAGGGGGGGTGATTAATACGGGACTAATTAGATGACCTAACGGGAGGGGCGGGGCTCTCGGCAGTCTGAAGCCAGGTAATTACAGCAGGTCGCTTCACCTGTGGACGCTGTGTCCCCTTCACTGTGGAAACAAAGTGAATCATCAGAGATTCTGCAGGTTTCCGTGCTTTTGAAACAACATGACCAGAAAAAAGAGCAGATGTATGATCCTGGTCTCTACGGGGAGATGAGACATGCGAGATTGCCACAGAAATGTTTAGAATGGATGCAGAAGATGCAAACAGGCAGTTTTCGCCATCTCTTTTCATGCCAACGCGTGTAATTTGGTCTGTTTTAAAGGTGCTTAGCTATCTGTACACCACTATAAACCACCAGGGGGCAGTGTGGAGCGTAACCCTGACAAGCAACTATACAAAGGAACAAATCAGAGAAGAAGAAAAGGGACAGGAAGAAGACAACATAGAAAAAACTGAAGATGCAAAAAAAAGTTTTGAACATTAAGAAACGTTGTGGTTTTCTTCTTCTGGTGATTTTGGTTGTAGACGACTTTATCGCAGTGCGTTACCGCAAGCAACCCATGTTAAAATGGACGCAAACTTGAACTCAGTACTGCCCTCAAGTGGATTTACTGACTCAACCATGGAAACGTAAAAGATGTGTGGAAGCGTGAGGACAGCGGCAGAAGATAACGTCCCCATTTACATACATAAGGGAGCAGAAATCTGTTAATTCACCTGGAACACGTGTGAATGATGAGCCCATCAAACTGAGGTCCTGCAGGACACCGGCCCCCCCAGGACCCCTCATGTTCCGCCTGCAGATATGGCGTCACGTTTTTAACTTTTGCCTCACAGTCGAAGCAACAGACGTGGGAAAATTAGTTGATGAAAAGACGCATTAGTGCAGCTTCTCATAAGCTCCAAGTCCCGCCAAGCGAGCAAATAATCAACCGATCAATAAAATACTGATCAGAGTCATTTGTATTCCAGTAAGAGATGAGCTGGACCTGCTGGGAGTTTCTCTTCCCAGTGCATCCTCCATCTGCAACCCCCCTTCAGCTAAAAGCACAGCTGACCCCCAGCGAGGGCCACGGAAGAGGAAGGTTGAATCACGAATGACAAGGTGAAGGTGTGCTCCCAGCATGCAGCGGGGTGCGGCCGGCGCCGGCTTTTCGGGGGGAAATAGGCTCTGCAGGCGCCGCTTCCTTTTAAACAGAGACTCTGGAAGCGCATGGCGTCACTGAGGGACGGGGGGCCTGCTTATGTATTCATTGAAGACTGAAGTGATTTTCTTTGACATGACAGTGAGACTCCGCCCACATCACCCCGCAGTGGGGCATGATGGGAGCTGCATGTCGGAGCTGATCTGAGGATTAAGATGTCTGCAGCATCCAGACGCCACGTTCACAGCCAGCTGGTGATATACGTTTATTATTCTACACATTCATGCAGAATCGTTGTTAAATCCAGCATCATGGTTCTGTTTGTGCGTTTAGTGGATATAAAAGGTAGAAAACATTCCTTCTAAAGCTCCTTTCAGCACAAAACAACCCAAACTTCCACCTTTCATGTGGCCTAAAACCCGTTGACTCAAACACAGAATCCAGTCAGAGAGTAAAAAAGCTCTGAATGACCCGGACATGCAAAGACCTGGACATCCCTCAAAACTGATATAAAGACGAGACAAACTGGTGATGGAGGCCGCTGGGTTTCATCTGGACACAACGGTTGCTATGGCAATCTGTGCGTTTGATCGGACGTATTCTTAAACTCACTAAAAATCTGTTCGCTGTTTAAAATAAACTGAAATATTAGTAAAATACATGAAGTGAGAGAAACAAAGGTTTTAACAAGAAGCTACTTTTTCTGCTGACGGTTGAACATTAAAGTAAAAACATTCAACCTGGCAACAACCTACCAGAAAAAATTATACTTCAGTTTCTGCTCGTCGTCATAGCGATCAGAGCTGAGACAACCTGCAGAGTTTCATCATCATAACTCAGGCACAGATGTTTTAACTGTTTGAGCAAAGTTTCAGTGTCTTCATCACCTTTAACACAAATAAATCCTGAGATCAGCTGACCATGCCCCCCCTCCCCTCTAGGACCACTGTGGGAGTAAACGCTCTGCAGGAGCATGTGGAGGAGCAGCATTAGTACGGCTTGTTGCAGCAATAAGGAGAAGAGAAGTAAACAGAAGGCAGGAAGTGTTCGTTTGATATTCATGCTGATCGCAGGAGCTTCTTTCCTATTCATGGAAAATTATAAAACATGCGGCCGAATGATAGAGACGTTCAGAACCGCGATCCAGCCCGACCGCAAAGCCACATCATCCAACAGCTTCACGCTGCTTCACCTCAGAGACACCAGTACTCATTCTAGCAGATCATTAAAGGGATATTTCACCAGATCTGTGATCTGGTTGGCTCTCACTCACAAAAGCATCCCTAACCTGCACAAAGAGAAAGCAGCTAATCGGATACTAGCATACATTTCATATACCAAATCAGATACATTTCTTATACCAAACCAACATTAATGATTAAATCTAGTAACAACAGGGTCATTTAAATTGTTTTCACATAAGAATTTTCTGTCATATAATAGTCTGAACAGCTAGACAACAGATGCAGATTAGCTACTAAGCTAACTCGGCTAGCATATGTGTATATCTCCATTTATACCTATAATGTACATTGATGATTAGCATAATGTAGCTAATGTGACTATATTTAATGTCCAGTAAGGATGCGCACCACCAGTTGATACTAGCATAGCTGCTAATTTTAAGAATAAAAAAATGGCAATTTGTCCGCATACGTACATCGCACCTAATCCTGGTCCTCATATATTACTGCTCCGCATGTCTACTCAAACACATGTTCCTACTCAAACACAACTGATTCAGATTCTTCAAGTTCTCTGCAAGCCTGTTAGCGAGCCATTCATTTCATTTGTAAGTGTGGACCCGCGAAACACTAGCTTCTTACTCGTTAACGCTAGAATAACACAAAACCTAAATATCACAAAATGATCTGGTAAAGGACAATTATTACTAAAAATGTGTTTTAGACATTTCAATTAGTAAATAAGAAACACTTTATCCACATTTACGCATCCCTAGATGTGACGTACGAAGTCAGGTGAGTGGCTTCTAAAGTTGTGGCAAATTTTCTAGAGGTAGAAAACCCCTAAACAACTTTACGTGGCTAACTTGCATTAGCAGCAATTCATGTAAAATCTCTTCCGGCTGATGAGATTTTATGAGAAATAAATTATATTTTGTGAAACGCAGCTGCTGACGGAAGCTGCACACACTGATATGTGCTTATGCAAACAAGAGCATTAACGTTACATCGGGTGTAAACAATCTGGCGTATTTTTGACATAGCTTGTCGGACTTTGTTCGCAACTTCCGACATTTTTGTAATTGCTCCGACCGGTTGGAACGCGACAAACACTCTTGCCAATCAGTTAGCAATAGATCAGTAAACTGTTTGTGTACGTAGATGCTGCAGAAATTCAGCATTACTTCTTCACTAGTTCAGAGTCCTGGTGCTATGTACTGACCCCTAGTGGTGACCTCCAGGACGCAGCATGCCCCTAAAAGTGCACACCGTATAAATCTATGTATTAATTCCTTTCAAGTGAAGAAAAACACAAAATATCTGTGGGCCACATGAAAACTTCTTGCAATCTGCTGTGTATATTATATATTATTATGCTAGTACAATTACATTTGTGCAATGAAATGTGTCTTTAAGTAATAATTATTTACATTTCAAAGCTTCATTATCTTTGTACTCTATCAATATTTTTATATGTATAATTTGTTTTAATATTTAAATTTAATTTGTATTTTATAGGTTTTTTGGTGTTTATCAAATCATTTACTGTGTTTATCCGCTGTGTGTAAATGTCTATGCTTTAGCATACTTTACATTTACAGCACAGATACTTTGTGCTTTAAGAAATAAACAAAGCGGATTTTACAGACATAGATTTATTGGATATTGGATAAAAAACAGTGTGTAAAAGTACATTTTTTCTTTATATTTTTGTTGTGTTGGTCCGTTTAACAGATCTGCAGCATGCAGGAACCTCAGCGAGGGACATTTGGGTTTTAATGGCTAAAAGAATCCTAGTAAGGCAGGATGGTGAAGTAGAACACACAATGACAGGACCTCCCCTGAGAGGAATGCAGCCATCATTAATACACCTGCCCTCTTCCTGTGATGATGTGTCAAAATGTCAGCAGCAGCAATCCCCACGGAAACCACCAGAACTCCGGTTGTTGATCATTTTTATGGCTCGACCTTCCAGCTGTGAAACCAGTTAAACTGTTTGTCCAAAATAAACCAATAATGTGAATTATTACCAACGAAACCAACATCGTTCCAGTTTCTCTTGGTAAAAAACTAGCGAGCTATTACCAGGACAGTCTCCAGGACAACATGTCCCACTGTCCCATCACCGCTGACATATTCCCATCATCATCGCCAGGCTGACACGTCCAGCAGAGAACCACAGCTCCCAGAATGCCTCAGGGCTCTGACAGCCAGAGAGAAGCCTGAACTGTCTTCACCAGGTTTCCTGGTTATCGCCACAGCAGCCCAGGAGACCGTCACCATGGCAACATCATCCCTGGAGCCCCGAGCTGGTTGAGGAGAGTTGAGCTGGTAGAGCCAGGAGACAAGTGCTGAACTGGTTCCTCCACTTTAATGGCGAATGCGTGGACACGTCCCAGCGGACGGCGGGAGGACGATGTGGACAGAACATCACAGAGACAGAATTAATCCATATAGGAAGATATTTATAGAAGCACAGACTTCATTCATTATTACTGGCTGGAGTCAAGAGTCTGTAGACTGACAACCAATCAGAACGCTGCAGCAAGAACAGCCAATCAGAGCGCGGGGAAGACTAAAACCAAGAGTGTCTTTTCTTTTCACCTTGTTTTCTTTTCTTTCCACCTCTCCTCCTTTCCTCCCCTCAGTTCTGCTTTCAGAAAAACAGAATAAATCAGAAAAATATAGCAGCTTTTTGTACATTTCTGCTGTTATTGATCACATGTAAGTAAATCATTTATATTATTCTCTTGGAGAAATGATCATTTGTACCACAAAATATCTTACAAACATGATGATTAACCCTTAAAACTCCTTATACTATTTGCTTTGCTTTTTTTAAATAAAAACACATAAAATTCCCAGTCAGCCTGACATGTGATGATGTCAGCCTCAATTATCAGATTGAGGATAAAATTATGTAAAATAAATGGATCAATAAATTAGAAGAAGAAACTTTGTCATTGCGCCAGCGTCGCAGCACAACGAAATTCATTTTCATGCGGCATGAAGAGCAAAGAACAGAAAATTACTAGCAGAACTTTGTAGAAACACACAGAAGAGTAAAACATGTTTTTCATCTTCTGAAAATACTGGCAGAGAAACTATTTACACATTTTTTTCACCTGTTTTAAACAGTTTTAAACAGAATATTCAGTGTGTGTGTCCCCCCCTTAATCCACTAGGGGCTCATGTATCACCCTGTATGTTCTGTATGACAGTCATTGAGCTTCCTTTAGGTTTTTTCACTAACATACATTTTTCCTTTATGTTGTGTGTTTAGGTTGAAATACATAATTATTATTTACTAATCTATTCACTTTTGTGTTCCTCTGTGGGGGGGTTAGGGTTATGAGATATCCTGTACAGGTGTAGCAGACGGTCTACAATCTGTGGTGCATGATTTCCTTTCTGTTGTCTCTCCGTTCAGGTTCAGTAATAAAAGCAAATTATTTATTCAAAATAAACTAAATTAAAACAAATTATGAAGGAAATCTTCAGAAAGCTTGTGTTGACAACGCAAACGCGTTCAGCACAGCAGCTATAACATTCTGCTTTAATTCAGACAACAAAGAAAGTCTTTATTCCTCCATAGAGGATCTTTATGTTCTTATTTTCTGTTCACTCGATCTTTGGCTCTTCCTGATAGGACATTATCATCCATTTAAGCTCTCTGATTGGTGGAAAGTTTGACAGGAAGTGTCGTCAGGAGGTTTCTTAGCAACATGGTTGTGATTTAGGCTGTGTCTCAATCCATGCACTGCACGCTTCGAAGTGCGGATTCAAAGTTTGACGTCATACTGGTGCGCCAGTACCGTCCCAAATCAAAGTGTACTCAGGATCCACACTTCGTTTGGGGCCGAATTAGTTTAAAACAAAGTGTTCGTGCTATGTTTCCTTCATGGTCTCCAATCCCCCAGAAGTTATAGCGTGGCAGACAGAAAAGAATCAGCAGCAATCGAGTGCTGGAGACGACGTTTATGCATATAAGCACTTTTTTTTCAGTAGACAAATTGAGACGCAGCAGCACCGTGTACCATGACAACACATGAATTTTATTACATGATGTTAATTTAGACACAAGAAGTAAGAAATAAATACAATTCAAAGTACTGAGGT
>JBAMHX010000016.1:854931-865483 GCA_037177515.1 Pseudomugil tenellus | reverse complement strand
TACTGGGAACTGGTTCCATAAGAGAGGGTGTCTGCCTCCCAGTACCCATACTGGGAACTGGTTTCATAAGAGAGGGTATCTGCCTCCCAGTACCCATACTGGGAACTGGTTCCATAAGAGAGGGTGTCTGTCTCCCAGTACCCATACTGGGAAGTGGGGCCTGATAGTCGAAGGCCCTTCCTCCCATTGTGCTCTCAGAGATTCTGGGAACTCAGGACACAGATTTAATCTGAGCTCCAAGTCTGGATCTGAGGGACAACTTCAAATCAGACACATTGATACCAGACGTTACTAAAGATTACACACATCATATCCACTATACAGTCATTTGGCAGATGCTTTTATCCAATTGGACTTATATATTAATGATCAATCGATCAGAGCAATTCATTTGTCTTATGGGTGGGAGGAAGCCGGAGTATGCAGAGTGAACCCACACATACGCAGAACATGCAAACTCCACACAGAAAGGCCCGTTTGAACATCCACGTAAGTTCAAACCAGAGACCATCTTGTTGTGAGGCCGCAGGGCTAACCGCTACTTCATCGTGCAGGACAGTGGAGCACGATGCAGATGCAATTAATTTAACTCATTTAACTCTCAGACCACATGACAGGTTAATATGAATCATCACTGCAACAGAAGCACTTTTAATACATGGAATACTACACAAAGTGCTTCACTAAAGTAAAATCAGTAATAATAATTAAAATATATTAATTAGAATTTAAGTATACAAATGAAATAATAAATTTTAGAAAAATACATAAACACTATCAAGACTATTAAAATAAAAATAAATAGAATTAGAAATTAAATTAATTATGAAGACTATTAAAATAAATCAAATTTAAACCAGTTTAATACGTTTTACGTGTCATGATGGGAGGCTGAAGGTTAAATATTGAAATATAGGTCAAAAATGTAACATTTCCTTTTAATTAAACAGCTTGTAGAAATAAACCTCCAGATAATAAAAAAAAGTTGTTAAAAATGATAAGAATCTACCAGTTGTTAAAGAAAGAGACAAAGAGCTGCTGCTTGACACTTAAAGTGCTTTATTTCCTCAGAAGGAGATGTGACCTGTAAGTGATCTAGTGGTCATAGTGAAAGAAGCTTCTTCACATTTTTCTAAACTAATTGACCTTTGGCCTCACGCCCTCCACACCCCCTCCATCAACATGATTTATCAAGACATGCAACATAAAAGATCTTCACATAAAACCTTTCAGGTTCATCTACAGAGCTTAAGTACCTCCTTTTAAAAAATGTACAGTATTAAAAGGTAACTGACTAAACTCCTTTATTTCCTCTGAATCATTCTCTTCTTTGATATATTAGGATATATTTTGAGGAATCAACAGTTAAGAGTAATCTCATTAAGCAAATATGTGTAAATGATTTATAATTAGGCATGTTGCGGTCAACATTATTTAATAATCTTTATACTAAACATTGGAATCACACAGTAGAAAGTAAAAAATAAAAAGCAAGTAGTTTGGCATTTTGTAATAAAGCAAGATGAGTTAAATGGAGACAAACTGGAGTCTTGACAACATAAACGAAGCCCATATAATGATGATGATGATGAGGTTTGGCTGTTTTTCACAGTTTAAAAAATAAAAGCATAAATTAAGTGAAACAAGGAATCATTGAGGAGGAAAAGTCAGATTTTGAGCACAACTTGCAGAAAAATCTAAATAAGGTAAAGTTAGAAACCTCAATTATTGGTATCAGATTACTTATTAAGTACTCCAAACTGGTAGTGATGGTATATTTCCAACCTGTCAGCATTTATGCAACCGGACCATTAAAGTGTGTCTGAACAAAATAATAAACAAAAAAAGCTGGAAAGCCGCCAATTTTCTCTATAAAGTTAACCTGAAGTCATCGGTGTGGACAATTTTAAAACAAGCCAAAACCAACAATAAAACACTCAACTATCAGAACAGACGTATTAAAATTAGAGATTTAGGACACGTAAATGTGTAAATTCACCGAAAAACCAAGAAAAAAACAGGCTTTAACTGCATTTCCATTTGTCTATTAATTATGCAAAACCTGAATATTACGATAAAAAAAACAATGGAAACACCTGAAGTTCGAAAAATCTCCCAAAATGTCGAAGTTTTTTCGCTTTCACAATGTTTAAATATTTAAAGAATAAAATGTAACTTTCATTCCTTCAAACAACAGCGAAAGGAGAAGGGCTTCAAATATCGTGGAAAATGTCTCACAGCAGGTGGAAAACCCCAGAAAGCAAAATTTTTTTTTGTCGTCATTCGCTGCTGAAATTTCACGAGAATTATGGCTTATGTGCAAAACACCTCCAAAACATAATTTTGCTTTGTCAAATTTTTTTAAAAATGTATTCAGCTTTAATTTAGTAAGGAATTGTAATGGAAATGCAGCTATTGCCGTTAAATTTTAAATTGTGCAAAACTTAAATATCGCAATAAAGAAAATGGTGATGAAAACACCTTCATTATGAAAAACGTCTCAAATTTAGCTTAAAGTGTTTTCCCTTTCATGGAGTCGTTTTTCACACGCGTCAGTATAGAAGTATATCGCAAGAGAAAAATGGAAACAATTTTTTTCCATTTACGCATAAAAAAACGTGACGTAAGAGGTCACATGACCAGTTAATTTCCGGTGAAGATGCTTCTGGTGGCTTCTTTCATATTTTGATCAGGACAGCAACAGCAGTAGTGGAACGGAAATATCCGCTTCAAAACACGAAATGTTTTGCATCTCCATCCTCCTCAAAGTGGAGTCAGCTAATGTGCTGAACACCATTCAATAGAAATACCTGCAAATCACTTTTATTTAGCCAAAACCTGCAATGTTAGCACAGCTAACATCTCTAATAAGGGAAAATGTAAAGGACAAAGAGTTAGTTTGCTGCTGAATGGAGCTCAAACCCAACTTTCCCCCCTGTGGATTCCTTGAGGAAGACCAGACTGCAGCTGCTCTGACCGCAGCTTGTTTCTGACTTTAACTGGTTTGAAAGGATGTTTCGCACTGATTGAAATATTCAGGTTTTCACAGCTCAGTGCAGACAAAGAAACTCATGAAAACAGCAAACAGAAAAAAGAAGGCTAATTTGGGCATCTGTAAAACTGCAACAAATCTTTAAAATCTATCAAACTGTGTTCAGGCTTTTGTGTCGAGAGCTGGGCAACATGTATCAATATGGATTATTCAACAATAATTTTGTTAATAGTTTTCTTGTGATATTTGAAACACAAAGAGACCGAGCCACAGATAACAGGATTTTCTTTTTCAGAGAAAACATACAAAGAAACATGCTTAAATCTTCTAATTTTCAAATGCTATCCCCATTCCCGCTGTGCTAGCTCGCATGGAGCTAACAAGCTAATGAAACTTGCATTCACTTGCTAGCATAACCTTTTTCACTGAAGGGTAAATGAGGTATTCTGTTATATGATCAACACATCCAAACTGTTTAATGATAATATGAACCAAGTAGTTTTAAAGTAATGATTTACTAAAGTGACATTAACACTAAAACCAGACTGAATTAGCCTTAGCTTAGCTAACATAACTCTGTAAATCCCTTCCATTACTGAAACACACAAATATTTAATTACTTGTAAAAAAATCAAAATGTATCAAATATGTGACAAAAGAATTCATTTACGGCTGCACACTAGTTTTAGTTTGCAGTTTCAGCTTCAAGTCTTGCCGAGAAAAAAAAAACTAACTTTAATGGTGCGCTCAAAAAAATACCGAAGTTTACGTTAGTACAGAAATTAAATCATCCATGTCATTGTAATCCTAAAGATTAGCGTAAAATTAGTTGTATCATGGTTATTTATAGTTTAGAAGTTTGCTCAAAATGGAATCAGCCTTAAAACCCATTTTTTAAAACTCCCAACATGAATCCGAAGGGCCTGGCATGTGTACCACAGTATTTGAATGGTTTTCTGGCGGCTCCACGTTCAGAGCGCAGTTTTTTTTTTAAGGAATTCGATTTAGCCTTAGAATTTCTAAGGACCGAACAATATAACCCCATTTTAACTAGTGGGTCAGGATCAGGACCATTCGGCTTGACAAATTCTGGTCTCGTTCGCATTTACACAGCCGACCATACCTTTACCCGGTAGGAGGCTCATTGGCCACACAGGGACAGATACAATAATAATAACATGACATCATAGCGACACAATGCCTTCCTTAAATTATAATGAGGAACATGACAGAAACAAGGAATATACATAATGCTGTTCCCGCTTTGGTCTTGGGGCTGGGATATACTTGCTGCTAGCAACCCGTCCGTATCGTGCCGCTTATGTACCTTTGGCATGTTGGTAAAACGTGCTAAAGCAAGGTATTGACTTGAATGCTAGAGGCGCTCATCCAAGTATTAGCATAACTGCAAAATTGAAAATAAACATGCTAGCAGATAGTTTTGAAAACCGACTCTCGAGTCTTGTTCACAGTACTGAAATTTTTATCATTATGTCACTGTTGCACAGTGACAAACCCTCGTGCCTGGTTAGCAACAAAATGGTAAACTGTTGTCAAGGAAGTATGGTGTTACCGGCGGATTGGCCTTTTCACCTGTCCTAGTACAGCCAGCAAGTATATCCTAGCCCTTAGTTTTGAGCTGCACAGGAAGTCATAATTCTTTTGAATAATTAACAGATTGCAGCTTGTCCAGCTCCTTTTGGGTCAGATCAGTAAGACCGGGAATCTAATAGAAGAAGTTGGTTGGATGTTCCCCTGTGGAAACGGGAATAAAGCCTCACCGAACAAGACCAGGAGGAAACGGGGTTTACGAGCCAGTTGTGACTGGTTTAGACTGGCCCAAAGGTAGTTTATATTCCACAAGAAGCTGACTTTGTTCATCTGTTACTCATAAAAAAAAAATTCCTTCCGCAAAGTGTTTTCCATTACTTCAAAGCTTCTGGCAAGTTTCACTTAACCTTCTTTCTGACACATTTACAATCAACGTGAGGCAAAAAAGAATACTATTGTGTGATATGTGTGCGATAATGAATAACTATGTGTACAAAAATGAAATGCATGGTGGAGGTAAAGATTACATTATACATGAAATATCCAAAACTGCTGAAACACATTTGTTGTGGCCGCAGTTCACTTCAGAGGTCTTGTGGTTTTAGGAATAGATTTTGTTCTATATTGCCCAGCCCTGGTTTGTGTGTTTTTGTCATCCTCTGTTGTCACTCAGAGATTTTTTAACCTGCACCTTGTTTATTTACAGGTGAGTGTTATTTCTGGAGCGTGCAAACTGCACTGAGGTTTACCGTTAATGTTCTGCTACGTAGGGGAAGGAAAACATCGACTTGAATTAATAAAAGAATAAAGTCTGTATACCTGATAGATCCTGGTTAAGCCTGAAATATGAGTGTAGCGGCGGCTCTCGCAGTGGGATCTGAGAGGAAAAAGTCCAGTCACTTCAGGCGAGGACAGAGCCGCTGCCTTCACTTGCATAAAAACATTTACCGTCCACTGAGAATCTGATTCACAGTCCTTTACAAAACAGTAACAGCCAATCCGTGTGCTACCTGCCAATCCGACATCCACACTTCAGTGGTTTACATTTTCATTTGCCAAAAAGTCCCAAAATCTTAGTAGTTTAAATATCTGATATTATATGTATACTTGTCTTTGTTCTGTTTTTATAAAACATTTTCGACCCAGTCTCCCCTGCTGTTAAGTGCTGAAGTAATTCTGGCGTTTTTGAGGGGCCTACACGGCCACGCCATTTGTCCTTTGGTTGCCAGGTGGTCCGACCTGCTCCCGTCATCAAACAGGTTAACTTCTTTCTCTGGAGGTTTTGTTTGTTTGATTTGTATGTTTTTCTCCAAAGTCCAGCTCCTTGGCCTGGCTACTACATCCATCTGGTCTGACAGGGTCTGGCTTGTTGCTTTATCAGTGTAAAACCCAGATCACCCCACAACAATGAAGCATCGTTACTGCTGCACTCCATCTTACGTCGCACTTATTACAAATCCTCCATTTCTTTATTTCATTGTGCTCAGAATATTTTTTAAATAATATGTGATCCACCAAATAATGCTGGCCACCATTTCTTCAGTATCTATTTTGCTTAAACAAAATCGTAGCATTTAAATAAATACATCATATATCTTTAGCATACCTGTTAGCATCAGTTAAGGAGAAAATACTAAGTAGGCTACAAGTAATGTATAGATATAAATGAAAAGTACTTGGAAAAGAAACATGAAATCAATAACCTATTGCTAGCTAAAACATGCTAACTAACCAGCCTACTAGCTAACTGTGACAAAAACACAAATTAAAAAAAAGGGTTGCATCACAAATGTACTTTCTAGGTATTAACTAAAAGTTAATTAGGTAGATAGCTAAAAAGCTAGCTAGTTTAGACAACTGAGTAAGCACTAAAAAGCCAATTTCTCAATTCAGCTAAAAACTAATTGCTTTTCAGTTAGCAAAGGGGCTAATTTGTCAAAAAACGATTTAGCCAGTTAGCCTGTTTTAGCCAGCAACAGCTGAGTATTTCAGCTTTATTTACTAAAACATTTAATAAAACTTTGTTTTATGATCTGGCAGCATCAATAAGACAAATAGTGATTAATAGTCAGACAGAGGTTCGATATCAGTTACTCATATTTTACTTATTTTTTCATTTTGATTCAAAACTGAGACATCTGGAGCAGCGTGCAGCAGATCTGATGCTTCATTAGCCGTGACGAGTTTTGATCGAGTCGGGATGCAGCTTCGTCTTCCTTAAGCTTTTCCATCACACTCGTTTGAGTAAGAAACTACGTGAAAAACGAAACTAAACAAAAAACAGACTTGTTTATTTAAAAAACCGTATCTGAGAAGATGGAGCTCTCTGAGTGAGTAAGAGCGCCCCTGGTGGCGGTGTGCTGTGCAGCAGCTGTATTGCGTAGTGATGAGAGGTAACTGAGCTGTAGCTTATCTGAGGCTGGATGACGTCCAGCTGTGAGTTGGTTTGGTCAACTGTCCAGCCTGATGTTCCAGTCTAATCTACATAATCCTTAAAATGTTTTATCTGCCACAATACTCAAACAATATGGAAAATGTTTTAACAGTCTATGAGTTAACCCAGTGTGATTGGTTTTCTTCTAAAAATGACCTAAAATTTTCTGTTTAAGAGCATCTACAGAAATACCAAATACATGACAAAACAGTAAAATGCACATATTCTGTCATGATTTCAGCTTTTTAAAATGTATTAAATATTTTTTAGGTCAACTAAAATTCTTCCTCTTGATAAATGTTTGTTTATCTTTTATGAATGAAAAAATGGAAATGACTGAAAATATTTAAATAAAATAAAAAATGCTATTTAATTCAGCCTAAACCTTTAGCATTAGCACCACCAGCGGTTTAAAAACAAACTGATTAATTCAATTTTTCAATTGGTTACATTCAATTGTTATGAATAAAAACAGTCATTTAGATTTACTTTTGCCAATTAGTTTTGTTTTTTTAAAAAAAAAAATTAAGATAATTGGACAAAAAAGTAGATGAAATTTTTAAGTCAGTCTTAGATTGGAAAATGTTTTCTTTTCATTGAACATTTTGGACAACACAAACATGTAAGATTAAATTATCATGTACAATTAATGTATAATTGGATAAATTTAAAGTGTTATTTACCAGTTAAAGATGCTGGAAATCTAAAGGTTGGAAAAATAACAACAGTTTTTATCTGATTCCTGCTACGGCTGCTCGATTAGGGCAAAACTTATAATCACAATTATTTTTGACTGAAATTGAGATTTCAATTATTTAACACAATTAACCATTAACTTTAATAACATGAATTTATTTTCCAGCCATTAATTTCCCACCACACTTCACGGCTGGATTAAAAGCCTTAAGGAAAGGCTAGAAATGCTCTGAGCTCAGCTTAGTTCACCCAAAGAGTTTGCTACAATTTACCGCATCCAGTGTTGTTGCGAGGTTCTTGAAATATTCTACAAAGTACCGACGCTGTTCTAAAGGTTGCCAGGTGCCTTCCAGATACTCCATGTGATGCTGGTCCAGCTTGTGAATGAGTTCTGGGATCTGGGTTTGTCAAGTTACTTTCAGTTGCAAACAGGCAACTTGCTTAAATTGCTACGGAAAACACGAATTGCGAAGGTGCAAATAATTGAACTATTTTATTTTTATGATTGTTGAAAACCCAGATTGTGATGGAGATTTAAATTCGATTAATTGCCGAGCCCTAATTCCAGCCTAAACCTGCAGGTGATGTGAGGTAAATACCTTGTCTAGGAGGTTGTATGTAATGTGAAAATGTGATTTATGAGGTTTTAATTGTCTCAAAATCTCACAAACAAATAAAAATATGATCAAATCTGAAACTCCAACCACACTGGAACTCAACTTTTACAGTTTGAGTTTCTCACCAAACCTTTTTGTGCAGGATAATCTTCATCATTGTGGCACTTAAACGTCCCATAAAGGTTAACGTTGTCGTTTTTTTAAGCGCTAGATTGTCTCAAGGCAAATAAAAAGGATTTGAAGTGTTAAACTGGCACTGAGTAGTTTGGCAAAGTCTCCACCAGACGGACAGCTGCGATGCTAACCTGTAGATAGAAAAGTCTGGAACATAGAGGCGACGGAGGCAAACGAGAACCACTGACCGGTGTGGCGTATGAGGTTGTGGAGTGTGTGGCGTTTCCTCCTTTTAGCTTAATCTGTTTGCTTTGTGAAGGTAGATGCGGTTTAAAGCGGAAAATCTCAGTTTGGACTCTGAGGTGTCCGTTGACTTCAGGAGGATCAGCTTCCTCTTAGTTTCTGGTACAACAGGATGAGACTGGCCCTCGGGGTCCGTCGCCCCCCCACCCTGACTTCAACCCTACTCTCCTCGCTACGCTGAGGTCAGTCGGGCCCCGTGGTGGAAACCGATGCTTGGGGGCCCTCTCCGTACTGGCCACCGCTGCTCCCACCGCCTTCGGGCTCCTCCTGGCTCGGGGAAGCCTCGTCGCTAGGCCCTCCTCTGGACGTGACGGAGGCGGTGGTGGTCTCGGGGGAGGCGCTGTGGGCCTCCTGGGGGGCGCAGCCTGGGTGGTTCTTGCGGAAGTGTTGGTTGAGGATGGCCTGGAAGGGGAAGCTCTTACCACAGACGTGGCAGTGGAAGGGCTTGTTGCCGGTGTGCTTGCGGATGTGGTACTCCAGCTGGTCTTTGCGGGTGTACTTCTTCCCGCAGATGCGGCAGACGAACGGCGTGATGCCCATGTGCAGGCGCATGTGGCGGTCCAGGCTGCCTTTCTGGTTGAAGGACTTGCAGCAGTAGATGCAGGTGAGTCGGGGGTTGTAGCGGAACCAGCGGTCTCCTACCTGCTCCCGCAGGTACTCCTCGTAGCCGCCCATGTCAAACGTAGCGTGCTCTTCACCCTGACGGATGGGAAGGAAACGTTAGCAGCAAACTGGACTTTTAGTGTCTTCATTCCCAACAGAAGCTGCAGTTTGGGAAGATATCTGGGTTTTACCCACAGAACTGAGTTGGTTGCCAGAAACTATTTACATATTTACACTTTTTTCCTCATTTATTCTGCTATTTATCTTCTATCATTTTTAGTCCTTATTTCACCACAGTGGATCATTATTTTCCCTCTTTTCTGCTCCCTTTTTGAGTCTCCTGATTGGACGTCACCAACAATGTAAGCTCTCTGATTGGTGGAAAGTTTGACAGGAAGTGGCTTTGTCATCATGTCCAGGTGAAACTAGAAATCTATTTCAGACTTGCTCTGTTACCCGGACATGACGCGAACACTTTTCGACGCTCATGTCAGAAAGTTACAGTTCTGACTTTACCCGCTTAAAGACCTGGTGCAATGTCCGCTAAATTACCAGGTAGACGATCTCAGACACGCAGGTTGATGTGTGGACATTAACCTGGGGGAGGGAGGGGGAGATGGGAGGACGGATGCTACCGCACGAAGCGATGACGTCATTTCCTACAAAACGTAAACACGGCAGACCATGGCTGTGTCAGAATGTACTTTGTGAAAAAAGTAGTGCACTTAAAATTACCCACAATGCATCTTGAAGAGTAGTGAGCATCGATGGACACTAGACGGGTCAATGTAGACCACAATGCATTGCAGGCCAGAGTTTATAATGGCGGAAATGATTCGGACATCAAAGACGTTTAACAAAAAACTATAAAACAAAATTTTTATCCCTTTTTTGCTGAATCAATATGATACAAAGAATAAAATACATTATAAGTAAATAATTTTACACAAAATTCAATTGAATTTCCGACAGTACCTACGATTCTGTTGTGGTTGCCATGGTTACAGCTGGTGGTCGCGACAGGGAGAAAGTAGTGAGCTCTGTGTCCGAATCGCCAGCAGATTGAGGGAACTATATATTGTGCTGTGTAGTGAATGAGGGGTTGCGGCATAAGGTGCACATTCAGACACAGACTAGAACCCAACGCGAGTAACCGAGAGATAAGAAAATAGCAAGAAACTGGCGAGAAAAGAAGTGAAAGAACTCCTGGCAGCAAGAGCTGATGAAAGTATAAGACAATGT
>JBAMHX010000016.1:805430-819881 GCA_037177515.1 Pseudomugil tenellus | reverse complement strand
GTCCCAGTCCGGGACGCTCCTCCTCCGCCCGTCTCTGAGGAGGTCCCAGTCCGGGACGCTCCTCCTCCGCCCGTCTCTGAGGAGGTCCCAGTCCGGGACGCTCCTCCTCCGCCCGTCTCCGAGGAGGTCCCAGCCCGGGACGCTCCTCTTCCTGCTCCTCCGGGCCCTTCGCCGGATGCGGGCCCCCTGACTCTGCGGCCTCCGGGCCCTCCGCCGGATGCGGGCCCCCTGACTCTGCGGCCTCCGGGCTCTCTGCCGGATCCGGACCTCTGGTCCCTGCGGCCTCTGGGACATGTCTAGATTCCACTTTACCTGGACAATTAAAACAATGCCAGAGTTGTGTGTTTGAATCTTCCAGACTAAGAAGTAAAGTCATGTAGATATACTGCGTTTATGAACCAGTAAGATTATCTAACACACTGTTGCCTCAGAGGTACATCAGATCAGGAACCAGCGACCAGGAGGATATCTGTTATTTCAGAAGACCAGCAAGTCCGTGTCTGTGGTTGAAATGGGACAGTTTTCTTTCCCTGTAAGTCACCTTTAGCTGTTTTATACCAGTAGTTTATATGAGTGAGGTGGATTAAGGAGCCTTCAATGTAAGATGGGTTAGAACAGGTGTGTCCAGCTCCGGTCCTCTAGGGCCACAACCCTGCAGATTTTCCATGTATCCCTGCTCCAACACACCTGACCTAAATGAATCAGTCATTATGCAGAACTTCATTAGCTGCTGGATCCATTTAATCCAGGTGTGTTGAATACGTCTACAAACCTGTAGGTGAGTGGTACTTTAGGTCTTTTAAGGTTTCTTTCTGCGATAATATAGTGTTTCCTAATTTCAGAGTCAATGAATCTGTATGAAACAGCAAAGTTTATCTCACCAGAGGGTTTGCAGGAATGACTCACCTGACCACACATACCTGGTGGCCTGTCCTGGTCCTGTCCAGCCTGTCAATCGGAGACAAGCAGAAGGTCAAAACCTTTTCTGAAGATGGTGCAGTTTTGTAGTACTGTTGTAATTATTTTTAGTTTAAATAACAGAGCCAACAGTCGGATATTACATGTCAATAAACTCAGGCCAAAGAGTTGCTGTTGCTTTTTATTTTATTCTGTTTATTTTATAGAGTTATATAGAAAAGGACATTTTGATAAAAATAGACTAATAGATTAATTAATTTAGGAGAAAATATGTTAATAAACATCTTTTTAAACTCATCCAGAAATAGAGGGATTAAAAAAATTAAACACGTCTTTGTTTTTACATTAGTGATTTCTGTGTGTTTTAAATTTTGCAGCTAATAAAATGTTTTCTGTTAATTTTAAACTAGTTATTTATTAAATAACTGAGTACATTTCTTTAAAGCAAACTGTTTAAAAATGACTTTCCAAGAAGAAAATTATTTTAGTTTCAGTGCAGCAGCAACAGTTTAAACTGTCTAACATAGCATGTGCAGATGTAGCATGCAGTTTATAAAGCGACAAACTGATTTAAAAGTTAAACATGGGATTAGTTCAAAATAAAATTTAGTAAAATAATCAAAAAGAAAAACATTTTTCTAAATATATGAGAAATAATTTCCTGATATCTCTAACAAATTTTTGTTTTTAGCTTTAAATATAATCATGTAGATATTCACCAGTTTGTCTGTAAATGTTCGTTAATGGACGTAAGAGAAGGCTAAACTTACAGCAGAGAGTCAGCATAAAAAGCAGAATAAGATCCATCTCATGAGGTCCAGAATGAGGGTCAAACTGAGTCAGTGTAGTCAGAAACTTGTCTGTTTGCACATGAACCGCACTGTTGACTGACCGACCAACTGTTTGTGCAGCCCAGTTCAACCAGTTCCCGCTAAACACACATGCTGCTGCCATTTCTCTGCTGTCCTGCAGATGTCAGCAAAGGAAAGCTGCTGCATTCAGACAAGATGTTTCAAACTCACAAGATTTAAAACTGAATCATAAAAGCAAACTAAGAAGATAAAACAGGCAGACTTTGTGCTGATATCAACAATTGCTAAGGAAAAATCAAGTAAAGTAACTGACTTTTGCTGTTATGGGGGATCTTAGATTGAAGATGTCCAAGTAGAAGGAAACTATGACCAGGATGGGGACTGCTTTACTTGTGTAAGCAGCTCTTTTTCAGCTCAGCACAAATATCTCCAGTCACCATCCACCTTAGCAGGTTCACCTGCTTGTTAACATACATATCTAACCAGCCAATCACATGGCAGCGACTCAACATGTGCTCATGTAGCCATGCTGAAGCTCAAATTGAGTTTGGAGTGTGTCACTGTACATGTGTGTGTTAGGATTGCTGATGAGTGTTAAGGGGAGGGTTTGGTATAAATGTGTGATTTTATTTATTTTTATTTGCAAGGGTTGGATTAGTACAATGGATTTGTAGTGAGTATGCATGGTTGCGGGTTCGGGTGGTTTGGACGGCTCCCCCTGGCTTGTCCTGTTCCTGGGGGTCCTGGGAAATGGGAGGTGCCGACTGCTGCTGGCAGCTCTTCTCTCTGGACCTACATCCTCGAACCCCTCACCCTCCTTATCAACACACACATGGATACAGAGGTGGGCACTCATGTTGGGTGTGAGGGGGGCCATGAAGGTGGCCCTGCTTGCCCCACACGGTGTCTGATTGCTTCTCAGTTTTAAACACACTTAGTCATGCAACACGAGAATACACACGGACAACTTTTGAGGGGCAGGTCATGTAGTGACTGTGGGCGGGGCTGTTTAGGTGGCCCCACCTCCAGCACGGAGTGGTTACTGCCCCTCAATTTGAATTGCAAACAACACACATGGCACAACCATCTGAAGTGGGGAGGTTGGGGTAACTTTCACACACCTATTTCCCAGGTGCTGCCAGAACCGGGGGCTTCGTTCTGGTTCCATGGGTCCAGGGTTCGGGCTGGCTTTGCTGGTTGGGCTTGTTGTTGGCCCTGTGGATGGATGTCTGTGTGGGAGGCAAGGTGTGGGTGAGATTGGATGGGAGTCTTCCTGGCCTGCCTCTGACCTTCGTGTAGATGGGGTCACCTGAGCATGTTCACATTTCTATGAGCACTTATTAAATTCTACATTCAGAAATGTTGTTTCATGAAGTCTCCCCCATTTGAAAAAGCTTTTAACAATGATTTCCTATTATTATCTAAATCATTAAAGAACGTTAACACCCCCCCCTCCCACTAATAAGCTTTTCTCAGCTATATCAGAATTTAATTTGCACCAAACCCTGGTTAATAGTTTCTTTTTTCATTTTGCATGTATTCACTTTTTCTTTTCTTTTTTTAAAGGGACAGAAGAGAAAAGGCGAAGGAAGAAGGGATGGGAAAAAAAAGAAAAAAATGCCTTTATTTTCTCTCAATTATTGATCTTTTTAGAATCTTTTTATTCCCCGGCTGTCTTAAAATGAATGTTTATTTTACCCCATACTTTTGTATATAAGGCATCTTTAGTTAAGGACAATTTTCGTTTAGATAGTATGTTATATGATTTTCTTATAGACTCTTATATGTATTGGACAGTACTGGCATCATTAACCTATTTCTCTTTTTTTCTGCAGGTCTTCTGCAGGGCTATACAAATAAAGTTGAATTGAAATTATATGATTATATTTCAATGTGAAATTGTCTTTTCTTCAGTGTTGTAATATTTTGTAATGTTCTTTCATTGTGTTAAAAATTTCTATGAGTACTTCTCACTTTGTCCGCTCAGCTTGTTGACAGATTCACTGAGCTTCAGTTTGTTTTTTTCACTAACAGCCATTTTTGTTTGCATCTTCCTGTAGGGTGGTGGGGGCCTATGAGATATCCTTTATGTTTATGTTTATCCTTTATGCGTGTTTGGTTAGATTGTGGTTTTCCCTTTTCTTTTCTGTTGTCGCTCTGTCTTTTTTCTGTCCTCTCCGGTCGGGTCCAGCAATACATGCCAATTCTGTTGAATAAACATTTAACTAAAATAAATAAAGAATTCAGATTATCAAGAGGATCTTACATATATACATAAAGCTTCTCTTGACAAAGCTAATTTGTTCAGCACAACACAGCAGCCAGACCATCATTCTGCTTTAATACTGGACAAGACAAGTTAAAAATATGTATAATAAAAAAAGAAATGGGAGGTTTTCATCATAGAATCTCATTGTGGATGTGGTGGAACAACAGATTCTCATCATGGATATTATTGAACAGGAGATTCTTATTTTTAAACCTCTTTCACACTTAAATCAACATCCAATCAGCTTTCTGTGTTTCTGTTTGCGTGATGTTTTCTCTGATGACCGAAAAGTGTAAAACCTGATAAATCCTGACCTGTAACCATCAGCTAACCTTGAACTGAACCACCGATCAGAATCCGGATGTCTATTTATATTCATGTCTCCCTGTAGGCACCACACATAGATGTTTCATAGGTCAGCAGCTGGGACGATGGCTGGATCTCATTAACAACAACACTCAGAGGTGACGCATAAGCTGAGACCCACACAGTTTTATGACGTAGTGTGTTTCTTTAGATGGTCGTGTAAAAGTATCATTTATAAGCTATATGAGAGGGAAAGTACAGAATCTCCTCATTAAAAACCAACAGTAGTGATTTGTTTCTATGTGCATGAAGAATGAACTATTTTATGTTTTGTCTTACCTGCATGTTGTCGGCTACTAATACACATCCACATTTCAGGTCTGTCCCTAATCCATCAACAGCTGATGCAGTACATGGGAAGGATTCATTTGGAAAATTTTGTCAATTAAAACTTGCTTCCTGTACTTCCTGTGCACAGAGGTGAAGATCGAAGCGTTGGCATCAACACTTCTGGGTTTGGAGGCATCTGGGATGGACCAGGCATAGAAACCTGGACTGCGCTCAGACCAGTCAGTGATCCAGATCTTTGATGGAGGAAATTAAGCTAAAAGGATAAAGGTGCATCCAAACTGTCAGGAACAAATCCAAAACACCAGTTCAGGGGTTAGGGTTACATTTATCCTGAATCAGGGCTATCATAAATTCATAGCCGTACCATTTACCCACACTTAGTTTCCTCAAGAACCAATCAGATTTCCCTAATCCTGACCAAACACTGAGAAAGGAGAACTTTCTGTGTTCTCTCAGGTGTCCTCATGCTGAAACGTACTTCTACAGCGTTCTGACCACGTCCAGCGCGGCTTCCGCAGCTCCTTAACAAGTTAGGGTTGGTTGCTTTATGGAAACAGAGGTTTCACTGTAGAGAGGGAACTTTTTTACTTTAAGAACTAAAAGTTGAAATGCACAACACTGAAAAAAAAACGTGATTTTTTTTCATTCCGGCAATTTATATGAAAAAATAAAGATTTTTTAACAGATGACTTGAAAAGCACTTTATGTTTTGCACCACTCCTATTTTGTTCACAGGTAACATTCACTGATCTTACCTATAGTTTTTGTTTGTATTTTAAAGTTATTCTTGCTTCCTTTTATTGTGCAAAGTCAGAAGTAAATGTTTTGTTCTAAAATGTGCAAACATTGTGTTTTACCTTAAAGGTTCATTTGTCATTGACAATAAAACTGCAATGTGACTGTTAAACACGCAATGGCGATGCTCAGACGATATACTATGCAGCTCTAATTTGCATTCGCACTTCTCATGCAAATAAAAAGATGCAAGTTACAAAGCTTATATTCCCTATCTACGCTTCTTCATATGATTGCAGGAAGAGTTGGATAAAATAATGGATTTTCCACTCAGATTCACTTCTTTGGTGAATTCTAATGAGAAATGGACGTACTATTCAAACAAAGACATGCTTATAACATGTTTAAAGATATGATAAGTTAAACCTAAAGTCTATGGTCTGTCGTTATATATTAAGGACATATTAATGTTGCTTAAAAAAAGTAATCGCTAAAATAATCCTAAATGGTTCAAATAAATCATTTTGTATGTAAATTGTGAAATACTGTAAATAAAAAAATAAATAGTTCAACGATGAAAATGTCCCAACCCGTCAATGGAACAGAGCAAAATGAATAAACTGTAAATCAATAAAGTTTCATTTGTTTAAAAATAATTTACTTCCTATAGTATCTGACTTTTCTAGTTCATTTTTTCCCTACATTTTCCTACTTCTGGAACATTATTCGTCCTTCACTCGAACACAAACTGTGATTCTATTCTTTTATTAAGTGCTAGCAAATAAACATCCGAGAATTAAACAGTGCAGACAGACACAGTTCAGGCTGGACTGTCACAAACTGTTTGACAATAAAAACAAAGGAATTAATTCATCAATCAGCTCCTGACGGAGAATAAGAGGAAGTCAACAGTCACTGGTAGCCATGGAAACAGTAGCTATGAAAGCCTATTCTTGAGAGAAAATTCTAATTAATGCCAGCAATGCTTAAAATCAATTGTTAGTAATGTCACCATTTATTTTATTCAGGTTTTCCTGAATGAACCAAATCTAATGAAATATTTAGAAAATGCCAGAAGCTATTTCCAACTTTTATCACAACTTTTTTCCTTCAGGATCAATAACAAGCAGATCTAAGCCTTACATTTTGCAAACTATTTAACTTGCATGCCAGGGTTTATTTATTTTAGTCAGGAATGGGCTTCCATAGTTTCATTGCACAGCTGAGTAAAACGTATCATTACATACTCCCATCTGTCCTTCCAGGTTTCAGATATAAATTAATTAAACTAACTGATGACACTACCGACGACAACACACAGAAAATGGAAAATACATTCTGAACCACAGTTTCTACAACTTCTACACCGGAAACATTTTACAAAAACATCACAAATTCAGAGTTCAGCTGCTCAAAGCGTTGATTTAACTTTGATTATCTACTTAAACAAAAGGAAATTACCTTTTAAATGTATTAATTATCAATTGTCTCAAAGGTTTCTGATAAACCAGCCCAACAAAATTATTCATCATTATTTGAAAATAATAATGAAATTTAATAGAAAATCATAAAAAAAAACTGATGGACTGATAGTTGTGGTCACAAAAATGGGACATTTCAGCTTTTTGCAGTTCTATATGGAATTACAGGCAAGAAAAGTCCATACAATGATATTTTTCTTTATTGGGGTGTCCACTCTTTCTCATGTGCTTCACCTGGAATCTGCCCCACCAGGACCAGGAAGCGCCCAACAACATATCAAGGAGCCCAAGATTCCAGGTACCAGTTGTGGTCCATTACTATCCTTATAAAATTATATAATGTATAATTATATAATTAATGTTACGTTTTGAGTGTAAACTGAAGAAAGTTGTTGTCATTGGTAAATACATTATGTCAGGATTGTTTCTAAAAATTACATCAATATGTTTGGTTTGTTAATCATAATCAGTAATTTGTTGGTGTTTCCATGGTGATGAGTTTGCATGGGGTTTGTTATTTTCTTCTTTTATGCAGCATTTATAGATTTTAACGAAAAACTCTTTTGTAGATGTTTTCTGAGTTGGGACAACTGGAACAGCAACTATGCCATCTACTCTCAGCCAACGGGAAGACAACTGAAGAAGCATCGATGGCTCCCAGGAGAACTGGGTAAATGCACCCACCCCCGCGCCCCCATGGTGGGGTGACGTGTCAGGGAAGACCTGAGTGATGTGGAGTCGCCTCTGTGGGTTGGACATCTGATCCCACTCCAAGTGGAAGAGTTTAGTTTCAAGGATAAGGACGTCACTCTCTGACAGTCCTGCAGGTCTTGCATATATTTAGTCTTGCAGGCGCGTCAGTCAGATAAATAGATCGACGTGTTTTGGCAGCAATTAACACGGAGGAGAGCAGTTTGATTTAAGGCAGATGTGATGGGGATGGCAAGCATCTAAAACCTGCAGGACTCCAGTTCCTGCTGCGGTTCCTGCCAAATGACTGGAACCCACATGAAGCCGATCAGAGTTAATGGATAAAAAATTATCTTATTAATTCCAAATTATTTAATAAAAATAAATTAATCATGGGTTTCATGGCTTCAAGGTCCAAACTGAAGAACGTAACAAGACAATGTTTACTTTTAGTTTGTTTTTAAATAGACAAAAGTTTGACTGATTTTTTTTGTAAAATAATCATTTTATTCTTAATCTTGTATTTATTTTTTATCTTTTTATATAAATATTCACAAGAAAATTGTATTTTCTTGTGAATATTTCTTGTTTGCAACCTGTAAGTGAGTCTGAATGACAGATCTGTTATAAAATGGGAGCCAGGCCACTTGGATGAACACATTCAAAAAGATATTTTGCCTCAGCATCTTAATTTTTTTCTGATTTTATGCACTTTGTTTTTATCAAGCTAATATTTTAAAGTTGTATTAATGTATGGATTAGTTTCAATTTTAAAATATTTAAAAACCTGTGAAATATGTATAAAAAAGAACCTTTCAGATAATTAAATGCAAATTTCACCTGTGAAAGAAGTAAACATGCGACTGAACTCTGAAGTCATGTGCGGTTTTCCATACATAAGTGTTTTTAAAGACAGTGGAGAAAACATTTCCATGAATTATTTGCATATCTTAAATATTTCATAGATGTGTGTTTAAGCGCTACATGTTCTAGCTGTTCTGAACGGGTGAGTAGAACGTCTGAATCTTCTAGCGGGATCACTACAAACTACGAGGCTGCTGCTCAGGAACCTTCATGACGCTATCCACCTTCCAGACGTATTCACGGTTCACTCCTGTGTTTTTCAGGATAATGTTCAAAAGGATATTTGGAAGAAATCTTCTGAACCTGGTTCTGGTCGTCCCGGTTCGGATTCAAACAGGAACCATAATAATCCACAAACATGTGAGACGCAGCAGTTACACCGACAACCCTCCTGCAGCTGACGTAGCAGCTCTGACTGAAGGTTGTGGACTACAAACAGAATGTGGGCTTCCTCTAAGTCAGGGTTCTCTGGTTCCAGTTTAACCAGTTTGGAAGTCTCCATAAGTGCTGAGAGACCTGATCATGTGAAGTCTCGAGACGACGTTGCATGTGTCTCCTGTACAAACGAAAACCCATACTCCTAGTTTAGGATGACGAGGTGATGTTCCCCGAGGTCGTCTCCTTCGGCGAATACTCCGCTTCCTCCCTGTTGGGGTGGGAGGAGTTATCAGACTTGCTGCGGCTGAACTCGGCACCCATGATTGGCCCGGTGAACTTGGCTTTTGACCGGATGCAGGCGGTGCAGCACAGCAGGGTCTTGAGGAAGGCCCGGCGCATCTCATTGCTGGTCAGCGTGTAGATGAGCGGGTTCATGGCGGAGTTGAGAACAGCGAGAGCCAGGAACCACTCGGCCTTGTAAAGGATAGGGCAGCTCAGCGTCTCACAAGCCACGTCCAGAAGCAGGAGGATGAAGAGCGGCGCCCAGCAGGCGATGAAGCAGCTCAGGACGATGATGACTGTCTTCAACAGAGCCAGCGACTTCTCGGAGCTCTTGCTGTTGGCGCTGGCATTGCCACGACCATTTGACACCTTACGGAAGACGAGCTTGCGACTGCGAGTGCGTACCAACACGTAGATCCGAGCGTAGAGCACCACAATGGCCAGGAGGATGACGCTGAAGACGGTGGTGCAGAACAGGATGTAGGTCTTGTGGTAAAGTGGCAGGACAGTGGAGCACTGCTCCATGTTTTGGATGCAGTTCCAGCCCATTACCGGCAGCCCCCCCAGCACCGCCGCGATCATCCACACCGTGCTGATGAGCAGGAACACACGAAACGTGTTGCCATTGTTATGCAGCTTCATCTTCAGCATGGTGAGGTGGCGCTCAATGGCGATGGCCAGCAGGCTGAAGACGGAAGCCGCCAGCGCCACAAACATGCTACCCTCCCTGAAGAACCACTGCGTGGGCGTCAACCTGCGGGTGTTGGCGCCAGATAGCAGGATATTGGCAGTGTAGACGACACCTGCCAGCAAGTCGGACAGAGCCAGGTTCCCGATGAAGTAGTACATGGGCTTGTGGAACTTCTTGGTCCTCCATATGGTGGTCAGGACCAGGATGTTCTCCAGGATGATGAAACAACACACGATGATGAAAACCACAGAGTCAGCCTTCAGACCCGAGTCCTGCTGGGTCTTACGGAACTTGCCGGTGTAGTTGTAATGTTTGGCAATCAGGTCGGAGTAGCTGGGCTCAGCCATGGCCTGCAGCTGTAGCCGGAGTCCAGCAGGGGGCGCTGTGTCCTCAAACTTCAGATCTTCATGTCAGGTTGTCACCCTGAGGAGGAGCAGAGAGACTCCTGCAGATGGGGAACATGGTCCTGCAGAGGAAGATCATAAACCCCTTAATAATAACGCAGCTTGTTAGAGAACTTAAAAATAAAAATCAGTTTTATACTGAAAAACAGAAGCAGCAACTAAAGTCACATATAAATTTGGGACTAATCTGTAGCCATAAAGTCTAAATATTTACATTAAATTGGGTAAAAAGCAGCTAAAACTTTCATCAGATTCTGTTAAGTGTGCTGTAGTAAAACACACCTAAAGCTTGTTTTAATTCAGATTAAATCATATTTTAGTTCAAAAATATTCTTTGCAAAAAAAATACTTATTGTCTAAATTCACTCAACAATTAATTATAAGTTTAATTGTGAATTGATAACTTGCAGAAAAGTAATAAACGTTTCCAGTTAAAGTTTAATCCTGTTCATGACCACATTTAGACTTTGACCTTAAGGATCCTAAAGATAAAATCCCAACAACTTCATTTCGTTTCATACTTTTTTATTTTGTTTTATTTCCTAACAGAATATACTCCATGATTTATTTAATTAAAGATCAAACTGGTTATTCCAGCAGCTTCTTGTCTTTCTGCCTTAAACCACCGATGCCAGAAAAACGCTCATTTGTCTGTAACAGCTCGTTAAATCTTTTATTTTTAGCTGTGAACGATAGAACACACAGAATCAGACGGTTCCTTTAGGAAAAATAAGCTAATAAAACATTTAAATTTAAAAAATTATCCAAACTTTTCTGTTGTTTCTGCATGAAAACCTCCGTAAAGACATTTAACCAAATCTGCTCATATATTCTATCAAACGTTTGCGGATTGTTAAAGTTTTAATCATTTATTCTTCTTTCCTGTGTCTTCGTGTTTTAAGTCCGTTTTTCTGCTCAAAGTTTGTGTTTTAAAAAAGTTTTTCTTGTGAAATCCCATCAAACTGACCTGAATTCAGCTGAACGCTCCTCAGACCTGCAGATCATCAAGCGACTTCCCCAAATCCGACTGCGTTTGATTTTTATTTTATTTCCAGTAAAAAACGTTTTGCTTTGTTATTTTCTGAGTTTCTGCTGAAGATTCACCGATGGAGATGTTTTCACCAGTAGAAAAGCGGTTTCTTCTTTTTCCAGCTTCAGAGTCTGAAAGGAAAACCGTCCGACAGCAAAGGGAAGGAGAGCGTGACGCGCGCGCACGCACACTGAGGAGGAGGATGGCGGGATGAAGATACTGCCCTCCTCCCGCTTCGCATACGGTTTTCACGAGGTGTTTTCATGGATAGATGGCAACGGAGTGTAATTTAATTAAAATCTTTAATCTTTGCAAATAATTATCTTGAACCTGAAACTACTTGTTAGAATATCGTAGAGCTCCGAGTGAACAAAAGTCAGAACATTAACCGTCAACAGGCTGGTTGCTGTAACAGGAACTGATAAAATCAGTATTTCTATCATAAAATAATATTTTAGTTGCAACAGAAACTTAGTGGAAATGGAGTAAAATTAGGTTTTGTGCAAATGACCATTTTTTTTAGCTCAGGAAGTGTAATTGGAAGGTCGGTGGATCAATTCCAAGCGTCCTCTGAATACCCAGAAACTCATTTATGCTTCCTTAATTGTTGTACATTTGAAACATTATACGTACAGCTCTCATACTTCCATACATCATTTACATCTTCGTGGTTAAGTGAACTCATCCACTTGGTTTAGGATTGCACCATAAATCTGTTTATGATCATCCAAAACACCACATGAGGAAGAAAACCTCAAAGTTTTCAGCTGTTTATAACTGTGTGTTGTTTTTGTTTGATTTTAGTGGGTTGGAGGTACTTTTAATTTAGCAGTTTCTACTTCTTCTTGCTGCGTTTCTTTTTTCCAAGTTGTTGCCTGTTGTGTGTCATCTATACAACTCAGCACTACCTAATATTACTCTATTTCTTTAAAATGGATTATTTATTATTTTGCTCCATTTTCTGAGTTAAGTGACAGATAAGCTCCTTGAAAATTGACCAAAATTCATCAACAAAACATGGGAAAATTCCCATGTTTGCTCCATACCGCGCCATCTTAACCGGTCACATGACCTCCTACGATGCTTACATGTGGACAAAGTATTTCCATTACATATCAAAACCTCTTAAACACGTCATGAGGACGTAAAAATGTTAATAATAATTTATTTTTTTCAAAACGTAGATGCTTCCTTGAAGTCTTGAGTTCTGGACGGTGTTTTCGTCTGTCCTGCTGCAGGAGGAACAAATATAAAAATTCCTTTGTGCCATCATGCTGCTGAACCAAAGGAAGGTCACATGATCACTACAGTTGTATGTTTGGATGAATGATGAAAGTCTCGTGATGTATATTTTGTGTCCTGTCTAGCAGATTTGTAAAGCAAATTTCCTTTTACGGATAATAACGTTTTATCTTATCTTATTCATTGCAAGATTTTAATTTTGTGAAATTCTATGCTAGTGTCTCGTTTTTCTTCTCCATGTTTCTTCTCGTCAAATCCAGCATTAAATGTAATTTTGCAACATCCAAAGTATTTAATCTTCCTCCACAGTAGAAATTTGTTCAACACAAGACAACTTAACCATCGTTTTGATGTCTTGATGCTCAACAAGTTAAAAAGTTCTATGAACTGATTTACAGATGGGATTTAAGCACATTTAATATAAAGAAAAGTTCTGGAAAAAATCTATTTCTTGGTCTTTTTTAGGTGGTTTTTATTAGTCGTTTCATTGGAATAAGTCCGTTTTAAAATAATTTAATCAAAGGGAACGTTATCTTGGCAGCTTTGGGCTCTAACATGTAGGATTCCTGCAAACACAAAGATTAAACATCCATTATCTGTAGTGATTAATCTAATGAAGGGTCGCGGTAGATTAAACATGTAGAAAATAAAAAGCCTCGTGGTTTGATGCTGCAGGATAAGAAGTCACTGCAGGACACGCCCACTTCCCAACAACCTCACACCTCGATGGACTGATGGCATTTTTATCTTTATTAGAGAGACGCATGGAGGCATCAGCTCTGTGGGATGTCTGTGCTGCGACCTCACTTCCTGTCCGGTCGGCTCCATTGTTCCCGACCTGCAGGTCAGCTACTCTTACTGGAACTGTGACGTAACCATGGTAACGGCCAGTGGAAGTCATCTGTGCTGGTTTCATCCGAATGAGATGGGATGAGGATCTTTCCCCTCGCTGGAGGTCCCACCAGACCCTTTCAGCCAGTCTCAGGTCTGGATTTTAACTGGATCTGTTTGGGATCAGAGCCCTGCTGCATGAGGGAGCTTTGGACAGATTCACATCTGACTCTGGAGGAGTTCATAGTTCACTGACTGCTAAGTGTCCAGATCATCATCCATCAGTGGTGTGGTGTGTCCGGAGGACATTGTTCCAGAAGTCTTTATTCAGATGCAGCTTTGCAAACAGAAGCTGTGCTGCCATCTTGTTTTTATCTCTCCTGTAACTTTTCCCAATAAGCCAAACTGGTTCAGTTTTTTTCTAACTGAGGATTCATTCACACCCGGTTCTGCCTCCACAGATAGTTGGGTTCATTTGGCGCATTCACACTGTGCTGTGGGGCAAAGAAGCGAATGCCGAACCGCTTGAAAAGCAGGTG
Organism: Pseudomugil tenellus; assembly: GCA_037177515.1. Taxonomy (NCBI): domain Eukaryota; kingdom Metazoa; phylum Chordata; class Actinopteri; order Atheriniformes; family Pseudomugilidae; genus Pseudomugil; species Pseudomugil tenellus. Next base: position 806,058 of record JBAMHX010000016.1, on the reverse strand, counting down.
TCTTAGTTCACTTATAAGTGAACTCTGGTGTGTGAGAACCAACCAGTAAACCAAAGCAAGGAAGTAATGGAAAAAACATCAAAGTTAAAATAAAGCTAAGAGTCCGTTGTTTACTGAACATTTTTAAATCCTGACCAGTCACTGAACTTCTCGGTCAGTGGTCGAGTCCTTGGAACTTTACTGGTATGAATGACAAACTTCAACATTTAACATGCTAACTGAGACCTGAACACTCTGAGATGTAGCATGTTGGTTAGCTCTGATCTTCGTCCTGACTTACAGGGACATCCACAAGAGAGATTGGACACTGTTTTGAGAATAATCTAATGTATGTCATTAATATTGTTATTTAATTTAGTAACTAATTAAGCTAACTTCCTAACAGCAACGGTTTTGTGTGAATTATGGACTCCAGCAACAGTTGCTTTTCTAAGATCATTTCTGATGTCTTTTCTTGTGTTAGCACACCTGAATGCTGCAGAGAAGCTAAAGCCGTTTCCACTGATCGCTTTGGTAACACCAGGCGGCATTCTCTGGCTGCCGATTGAGGCTAATAAGGAAGTAGAAATACTTGCAGTTCCCCCCTCCACCACTAGAGGCTGCAATAGAGAGCAATGCCCATAGACTC
>JBAMHX010000016.1:603082-613093 GCA_037177515.1 Pseudomugil tenellus | reverse complement strand
GTAATGTCAGAGTAATGTCCGCGTAATGTCAGAGTAATGTCCGCGTAATGTCAGAGTAATGTCCGCGTAATGTCAGAGTAATGTCCGCGTAATGTCAGAGTAATGTCCGGGTAATGTCAGAGTAATGTCCGCGTAATGTCAGAGTAATGTCCGCGTAATGTCAGAGTAATGTCCGGGTAATGTAATGTCCGTTTGACGTAGAAACTTGAAATTTTTGCTGCTACATAATGAAACGGTTTGACATGTCGTGAAGCAGTTTCAAGCGTCTGGGATCAATTCCTGACGAGAACGACCTTCTCAAGTAGAAAAAAGCACTTCCTGTTGGAAGTGGGCGGGGCTAAGGGTTAGATAGGATGATTCAATCAAACCTGAGGGATTTACGGTGAAGAATGATGCCATGGCGGCATATCGAAGTTCGCCATGTCGCCACGATCCCGCCGTAAGGCGTAGAACCACAGTTTATGGGGATCTCTTCACCATCATGTTTTCTGCTGTCTGACCCACTTTGGACCTGATTGGGTCAAGACTTTAATAAACATTAATTCTAAAAGCTTTTACAGTAAAATGAATCAGCATGATGTTAAATAAGAATAAAAATTAAAAGTTGTCTTCATCGACACACCCTTTGTCTTTCTGACACATTTAGGAAACCTTGTAAAACAAAACAACACATTTCTCTGTCGGCCATAAAATAAAAGCAGATTGTCTGCGTCCGCACAAAAAGCACACAGGCAGCACTTTCCTCCTGTTTTCCTCACAGGAATGATTGTAAATGTGTAATTAAATTAATAAAATAGTCCCGGGTAGTAAATCAGCGCCTGGCTTCAGTTGCTTGTGTGTTTGTGCATCTATCTGTCTTTCTTTGTTTTTGTGCGTGCAAGCGAGACGTGTGCAGAGTTGCAGGAGTTTGTGATGAAGGTTAGCAAATAAAAAGCGCTTTAAAGGCTCCGTATGCAGGCAGTGGCGAGCCAGCCTCACCGTGCCAGCTTCTCTTACAATAAAGGCATTAAAAAGCTCCTCGTTAAACTATTTTGGGTGCAGGAGCTGGCGCGCTGTAAACATGAAGGTGGGAGCAGCGTTTCGGTGCCAGGGCACCTCCATGTCACCGGTGGCTGCAGGGATGGAATTACTAACACATGCTTATTAACGCACCTCCAGAAGATCTATGTGATGAGATAAACCTGGGAAAAGGAGAAGGAGGTGCAACAGGAAGCAGAAGAACACTTTCACATGGATTGGAGATCATTAAGACATGCAGAAAAGCATATTCTTCATCCCAGGGCCGTATCCAGGACTTTATTAATGGGGTGACCATAGACATAAAAACTTATTTCACAAAAATAATTAGGTTTAAAAGGTTCAGTGTGTTTATAAAGTCTCTAAAACACTTAACATAGTTTTGAGTTTTTTAAGTCTAAAAACAAAACTGGACAAAAAATGTGTCCTAAATATGTACTTTTACTTAAAATTGTTATTTAATCTTTATCATCCAAGTCTAATATAAATATATATATACGCAGATTGGATTCCAAGAGTGGACACACTACAAGGTTCCAGCAGGATATTTATTAGTATTTTCGGAGCGTGATGTTTGGCAGGTGGTTTCCAGGCTGGTATGCAGGTGGGAAGCAGACCATGGATGTTTAAGGGCAGACTGACGAACTGGCAGGTAGACGGATGATCAGGCAGGCTTCTCAGGATCTCTGACAAGAGGGAGTACTGGTAATTAACGAGGTAGAAAAAACACGGTGTGGTGATAATCTGGGGCCGAGAGCGGCACTAGGCAATCAACAATCCGGCGACGACCCGCGGGTTGAACTGGTCTTAAATACTGATTGTCAGATGCCGATCAGCTGTTTCTTCTTAACACCTTTATGCCAGCCACACCCACCAGTGACAGAGACCACAACAGGTTATTGTCACACCTGGTTTCTGCTGCTAATCGTCACAACTGCTCTGCATTTAGCCGTTAACGCTCTCAGAATAAATACAACCCTGTTTCCACATCGTAACTCTGGTCTTCTGCATCGTGTCAGCCAAACAGTTCTGTGTCATTTGTTGTGAGTTTAGTTATTTTAAGTATTGTAAGGCTATAAACCTAATGCTAGCATGAAACTACAAAGCCTGCTATCACTAAATTAGCACTTATACTAATGTGGAGAAACTATGTCCTTTAGTTTTCAGTGTATTTATTTAAAAACAACAACCTCGTTAATAACAGTTTTCACATTAGAGCTGAATAAATGATAAACATTAGCTTAGCGCTCATGTGTCCCTGTTTCACTAGCAATGATGCTAGTTGGTTTTAAAGTAAATGGAAGGAATGTATCCTGTAACCAGCTGATTAAGTGGAGGAAGATGTGAATGAAGTGATGAAGGACAGATCAGGAGGAGACAGGCCCAGTAGTCCCAGTACAAAGATCCAGGCGAGCACCATTAACCACATCAAGCTCCAGATTCTGCACCACGAAAAATTGACTCGTCTCTCTGAGGACCTTTTTACTTGTTGGTGATCCAGATTATTCATGTAAAACAAACTAACTGGTTTTGACCCACATTTACTGGTTCAGTGTTGGGAACAAAATCCTTCAGTGTTTTACATTTTATTAAACTTTTTTTTTCACAAAACCTTATTAATGTCAGCGTGGACGTGTTTGTCGGGTTTTTATCAGAAGACATGCAACATTTTCCCCTCTCAGCAGGTTATTAAAGACAAGTTAAAACATGTTGTTTTAACTGAAATCCAAACTTTTGGATGAGACTAAACTCATTTTTCAAAGATTAAAATCCTGATTTTAGAGTGAAATAATGCCCAGGTAAGAGACTCTCCCTCTCTGAAATGCTCCTTTCCTCCGTCTTAGCTGTCTGATGCTGCTCCAGATGTTGCTCCTGTTCCAGCTGTGCTGCTGCAACAGATTTGGCTCATCAAATGATAAAATGTCTCAGTTTCATGATATTTACCTTAATCTAGGAATAAAAAATACCTGATGAGTTTCAGAAATGGTTTCATTCGTCTTACTGGTTTGATTGGGTTTGGACTTACCTGCCCAATTAGATCCCTTTTCTTTGATTTCATTGCAGTTTTGTGACTGATAGAGCAAAGGTGCAAAGCTCGTGTTGTGTTCGAGGTGCCTGGTAATGGAAAGAGCCGCTGCAGCTCAGCCAGCGTCTCCATGGGAACCCCTGCTGTTTACATTAATGGGCTCTCGTGTGGTATGATGTCTGACGACACGAAGACAAACGGGGGGAGACTCTCTGAGAGTCAATCAGCACCAAGAAACGCGCTGATGATCCAAACGCCTCATTTCATGAGTAAATGTAGACACGTGTGAAGAAAAAGCGCTGCGGTGGCGACAACGCTGACATTTACGAGGCTGTAACTCACAGCCGATAAACAAACGGCAGACATGTCCCTGCACTGCGAGATGAGTCTGCTTTGCTCCCGACAAACGCTCAGAATTGAACTTCCTGTTTTGATGTTTGATGCCACCAGCAGGTTCACATTAACCCTGCAGATGCACCTGAGTGGATCAGGTCCTAGTGGTCTGGGTAGATCTGGCGGGCCCAGCTGAATATCATATTATGCTGTCAGGCTCATTATGTGAGTCATAAAACAACTTGGGTCTGATACGGGCTCAGACTTGATCATTTTGAAAACCTCTCGGATCAGGTCGGGCTCAGGCACAAACCCGTCGGGATAGGGCCTTAGTCGGGACCAGAACATGGTGCAGGGCTCTACTGCAGAGACCTTCTGGGACTTCCAGAGACCTTCTAGGACTCCCAGAGACGCTCTAGGACTTCCAGAGACACTCTGGGACTTCCAGAGACCTTGTAGGACTCCCAGAGACCTTCAAGGACTTCCAGAGACCTTCAAGGACTTCCAGAGACCTTCTAGGACTTCCAGAGACGCTCTAGGACTTCCACTCTGGGACTTCCAGAGACCTTCTAGGACTTCCAGAGACGCTCTAGGACTTCCACTCTGGGACTTCCAGAGACCTTGTAGGACTCCCAGAGACCTTCAAGGACTTCCAGAGACCTTCAAGGACTTCCAGAGACCTTCTAGGACTTCCAGAGACCTTTTAGCACTTCCAGAGACCTTCGGGGACTCCCAGAGACCTTCAAGGACTTCCAGAGATCTTCTGGGACTGACTTCCAGAGACCTTTTAGCACTTCCAGAGACCTTTTAGCACTTCCAGAGACCTTCTGGGACTTTCAGAGACCTTCTAGGACTTCCACAGACCTTTTAGGACTTCCAGAGACCTTCCGGGACTTCCAGAGACCTTTTAGGACTTCCAGAGACCATCGGGGACAAGCCTGCATGCCTTTCGCTTGGCGATGCTTCAAAGCTTCGTCTTCGTTTTTCCACCATGTTTGTTTTGGTTTCCAACTCTGTGAATGTAATAAAACCTGATTTTCAAAAATAATCAAATCAGTTTAATGTAATTGTTTATGAAGAACATAAAAAGGGTCTAATGATGGGGGGGTCATCAAGTCCTGATGAGGGGGGGTCATAAATTAAAGCAATTATGCAGCTTCTCTGTTTGGAACAATGAGCCGTTACCGCTCTGCATGTCCACAAACACGACCCCAACTCAGGTTTAATGTGATTAAGTCAGCTGAGGTCTGACTGTTCACAGCCATAAATCTGCTCTCAGCGGGGGCCGCTTACCTCCCTCCCTGCCAGGAGCAGACCAGATCTAGGATCCGGTTGGGTTTGTTCCTCGTAATGAAAGCAGGTAATGAAGGCGTGGCGAGCGCTATACGACCCAGGACTACCAGAAACTCCAGGGGAGATGGGGTGCCGCTGTTGGCAGGGTCTAACTCTGCCAGAGGCTGCTAACAGGCATTTTCTCCCCCCTCCCTGCGCCTGATTGGGACCAGATGTGGGGGCCTTTACTCTGGGAAACGGCCGAGATGAGAGACAGCGAGGCCGCCGGAGCCACAATAAATCCGTGGAACGGCTAATGAATAAAACAACAGTGGATTAAATGTGCCATAGCTAAAAATAATTTGATTAAGAATCCAATTCACCGGCCAGATTGTTGCAGGCTGCAGACAGCTGTATCTTTATTTCAGCTCCGCTGTGGAGACCACATTTCCCTCCTAATGAGCGTCTAGCAGGCTTCGATCGAGGCTTTTTTATGGGCCTTTCTGGGCAGAGCTCGGGGCCTGATGAATCAGTTGTCATCACATGTGATTGCCTGTTTGAAAAGTCTCAAACATTCTGTGTTTAGTCAGGGTCAGTCCCAAGTCAAAACACTCCTGCGCTCAGCCAATAACCTGCCAGTATCTGCAGAATAACCTGCAAGCGCCTGCAGCCCCTCCTGCTTTCATCAGTCACATCTGTCAAGCAAGGCGTGGACCTTCTGGGACCCTGTGAGCGGTTAAAAAAGTCTGATTCTTCAGTCTGTTTGCTGAGTCATGGCGTCACAAACAGCATCACTGAGTTTGATCCTTTCCATTAATCATTAGGAGACGAAGAAAAGAAAGTTTTCTGCACGTTTTATCTCCTGATGCAAAAATTAATTAATGTTTCTATAGAGACGTGATGTTTCCACGGAGATGTGATGTTTCATGTTCACATGATGTTTTCAGCCTGTTATTGTCACACAGCAGTGAGGTTTTGTCTCAATTTCCTGTTTTATTTTGAAAGTTAACTCCCCCCTCATTTCAGGTCATTTGCCCTTCCTCCTGTGTAACCCGTCAGGTCTTCCCTGATCACCTGATTGTGTCCACATGTTTCCAATTACCCTCATGTGTTTAAATAGTCTGCGTTGCCCTTGTCTTGTGCCAGGGTGTCCGTGCATTGTCACCAGCCCTTAATTTAGTCAAGCTCATTTATTTTGTTATTTTCATAGTGAGAGTGATTTTTGTTTCTAGTTTATGTATACATATATATTTATATATATATATATATATATATATATATATATATGTAGCTAGTCATAGAATTATTTATTGTGTAAAATAAAGTGCCAGTAATACCATTTAACCCAGCGTCTGAGCCCAGTCTATGATCCTGCCAGACAGTTATAAGACTATGAAGCTAAAATGTAACATGAATGTATGAAGAGACATATCAGCATAAACTAGAAAAAGAAAAGAGAACTTTGTAGAAATAACACACAGATCGACCAAACCTTTTCTTTCACGTCTTGGTTTCAGGGAAACAAAGAAACATTTTTTTCCCTCTGCGAGCAGAATATTCTGAGAGTTTTGGCTAAATATGAGAAATGATCTTGCAGACGGATTTATGTTCATACACATCGCTGCATCATAACATCAGGAACAGAAGTAGGCTGAGTACAGATCCCTGTGGGACGCCTCTGGACATCCAAAATGCATCTAACTTCTAACTTTTTTGTAAAAAACTTCTGTTGATATTTGATAGTATACTTAAATATTCGTTTGTGAAAACAATGTTCAAGAATATAAATGGTCTGAACTGAAACACTGGCTAAAAGAACAACAACAGTGTGAACACTGAAAGGTTTATCTGTACATATGAAGTAAACAGAGCCGGCGTTTATTATTCACTGCATTTTTATGTGTTTTATTGGCAATGTAACTGTATAAAACCTTTTTATCTGTGTTCACAACAACCAGGGACAGGGATTGTAAATTAGCCTTTCGCTACAAGCCTCGTGCACACTGCATCAGTTGCCTACGGGTGATAATGTTTAGTTGTACTGTTCCTGTAAAAATAAACAAATAAACAAACAAATAAATAAAAAAATCTTTCGGCTCTGAAACAGACATAACATAAATTACATATTTACACTTTTTGATCATTTGCAGGTATTTCTGCTACTATTTACCTTCTATTTCCATTAAACAACATCAGAAACATCTGACTGGTTTTATTCCACCATCATGATATATGTCTGGATCATAAAACTGCTGAATGAATAGAAAAGCTAGAAAACATCCATAGATCAACTGAAGTCATGTCTGTCACTTTGTTCATCACATGTCCATCATACGTCCATCACAGCGTTACTGTTGCTGAAAGAATGACGATGATGGAAAAGGTCGCGCTTGGCGATGAAGCAAAGTTTTAACGCAGTCTCATATGTGTATCTCACCTGCAGCTTAAACTGACTCAAACTACAGCAGATATATTGTTATTTTTTTTTCCTCTGAGGCTCGGGTGGTTCAGATCTACCTCATCTCCATCATTACGTCCAGACCTTGCTGCTAGTTCCTGCCATGCCAACTTCATGCCAAACCCTCTTAATGTTCCTGCAGAGGCTCTCTGGTCCATCTGAGCCGAGGTGTGCGCCCCATGATGAGGACTCCCACCTGTTCGCAGGAGAAACCAGACCAAACAATGTCTCCCTGTCTCACCAGCCTCCCGGCTCCATTTCCCCTGGCAGCCGAAGCTGCGTGGGACGCTTTGGACGGCACCCAGACGGTTCAACAGAACCGTGTCTCGTCCCAACAGCCGAGCTCCATGTGCAGCCCCGCCGGCTCCCGGCGAGGATGGAAGGAAGTTGGCGCTGAAGCCGGTCTGTCAGTTTGGATTGAAATAAAGAAACAAAGCAGTTTGATGAGACAGGTGTTCTGACAGGCAGACGTGAAGGGTGGACGAGAAGACCACGGTGCATCTGTGGTGGCCCCTCAAGGGGTCCTGGAACAAGCTGAACTCTCCTTAGGTTCCTCTCTTGGGCCTGAACAAAAGTGTGCAGAAGTTTTGGCTCGGATGTTTAGACTGTTATCCTGCAGCTCCTCTAGGCATCGACTCAACTCGCAGAGGCCTCTCACAGGTCGGTCTCTGTTTTTAATCCTAAATCCAGGTTTTGTTTAGGAGCAAAGATAAAGGAATGCGGTTCTGGTGAGGATTATCATTAATATCGTCTTCTCATTTACAGGAACAAGAATTTCTGAAAACTAACACTGAAACCATGAATCAACAAACACGTTCTAGCAGCTCACCTGTTCTATACCTGTTACACACACGTCCATCACATGTTCATCACATGTTCATCACATGTTCATCACATGTTCATCAAACGTCTATCAAATGTCCATCAAACGTCCATCACATGTTCATCACATGTTCATCACATGTTCATCAAACGTCCATTACATGTTCATCACATGTTCATCACATGTTCATCACATGTTCATCAAACGTCTATCAAATGTTCATCAAACGTCCATCACATGTTCATCACATGTTCATCACATGTTCACCACATGTTCATCACATGTCCATCACATGTTCACCACATGTTCATCTGTTCATCACATGTTCATCACATGTTCATCAAACGTCTATCAAATGTCTATCAAATGTCCATCACATGTTCATCACATGTTCATCACATGTCCATCACATGTTCATCACATGTTCACCACATGTTCATCAAACGTCTATCAAATGTTCATCACATGTCCATCACATGTTCATTACATGTTCACCACATGTTCACCACATGTTCATCACATGTCCATCACATGTTCATCACATGTTCACCACATGTTCATCACATGTTCATCACATGTTCATCAAACGTCTATCAAATGTCCATCAAACGTCCATCACATGTTCATCACATGTTCACCACATGTTCATCACATGTTCATCACATGTTCATCACATGTTCACCACATGTTCATCACATGTTCACCACATGTTCATCACATGTTCATCACATGTTCACCACATGTTCATCACATGTCCATCACATGTTCATCAAACGTCTATCAAATGTCCATCAAACGTCCATCACATGTTCATCACATGTTCACCACAGGTCCATCACATGTTCATCACATGTTCACCACATGTTCATCACATGTTGATCACATGTTCATCACATGTTCACCACATGTTCATCACATGTTCATCACATGTTCACCACATGTTCATCACATGTTCATCACATGTTCATCACATGTTCATCAAACGTCTATCAAATGTCCATCAAACGTCCATCACATGTTCATCACATGTTCACCACATGTCCATCACATGTCCATCACATGTTCATCACATGTTCATCACATGTTCACCACATGTTCATCACATGTTCATCACATGTTCGTCACATGTTCATTACATGTTCACCACATGTTCATCAAACGTCTATCAAATGTTCATCACATGTCCATCACATGTTCATCACATGTTCATCACATGTTCATCAAACGTCTATCAAATGTCCATCAAACGTCCATCACATGTTCATCACATGTTCACCACATGTTCATCACATGTTCATCACATGTTCGTCACATGTTCATTACATGTTCACCACATGTTCATCAAACGTCTATCAAATGTTCATCACATGTCAATCACATGTTCATTACATGTTCACCACATGTTCATCCCATGTCCACCACATGTTCATCACATGTCCATCACATGTTCATCACATGTTCACCACATGTTCATCACATGTTCATCACATGTTCATCAAACGTCTATCAAATGTCCATCAAACGTCCATCACATGTTCATCACATGTTCACCACATGTTCATCACATGTTCATCACATGTTCATCACATGTTCACCACATGTTCATCACATGTTCATCACATGTCCATCACATGTTCATCACATGTTCACCACATGTTCATCACATGTCCATCACATGTTCATCAAACGTCTATCAAATGTCCATCAAACGTCCATCACATGTTCATCACATGTTCACCACATGTCCATCACATGTTCACCACATGTTCATCACATGTTCATCACATGTTCACCACATGTTCATCACATGTTCATCACATGTTCACCACATGTTCATCACATGTTCATCACATGTTCATCACATGTTCATCAAACGTCTATCAAATGTCCATCAAACGTCCATCACATGTTCATCACATGTTCACCACATGTTCATCACATGTTCATCACATGTTCATCACATGTTCACCACATGTTCATCACATGTTCATCAAACGTCTATCAAATGTCCATCAAACGTCCATCACATGTTCATCACATGTTCACCACATGTTCATCACATGTTCATCACATGTTCATCAC
>JBAMHX010000016.1:349405-361044 GCA_037177515.1 Pseudomugil tenellus | reverse complement strand
GTTCAGCAGGTTTTCAGTGTTTTCCTGCTTCAACACAGCTTAATCTAATTAAAACCATCGTTATAAACCTTTAACATGTCATCAGCCAATCACACGGCAGCATGGTGAGCATCAGGAGGATTTATGGTTCTGAAGCGGGAAACGCATCCAGCGAATCGTATCCATGGTGACCAAAATGAAAGCAAGACGGATCAACATGTTAGCTACCAAACCACCGAGTTTTTCTGCATCAGGTTTGTTTTTAATTCTGGTGAAACTTCTGAAAAAGAAGAAACATAAAGTTTATTCCAACGTCCTCTAGAAGCCTCTAGAACATCTTCTGTCAGCTAAAAGCTTCACAGTAGCAGATTACAAACCATTAATTTAACCTCTAACCATTTCTCACATTTAATGACATATCTTTATATTTCATCTCTTTCTCGTGTTTGTCTCATTTACCGTCTCGTGTCTCCATTAAATCTTGAACTCGGTCTGAATGATCCGCATCATGTGGAACAGACCAGCGATGATGGATTGAGACAAACTGACCGGAATGTTGCGTTAATGAGCCTTAAAGAGGACGGATGTGTCCAACAGGCCTGTGGGGGGAGACGTGCATCAATCACAGATGATTTGTTGGTAGCACGTGTCGGCATGTTGTAAACATTTGGTCCCGTCTCACCTCGATCAGCTGTTTTATGGAAACTATCCGTTCAGTCTGAACAGTAAACCACGCCCACCTCAGCTGTTTGACCAATCACACAAAGCTTCTTACGCTCCCTCCATTTTCTTAACCGCTTCGTCCAACCCGGGGTCGCGTGCAGCTGGAGTCGATCCCAGTAGGCACTGGGTGAGGGGACATACTGGACAGGCACCAGTCCATTACAGGACACTATGGAGAGACGAACAAGCAGGATTTACAAGGTGGTTGTTTCAGGATGGAGGGAAGAAGCCGGAGAACCTGCAAACCGAAAGGCCCGAGCCGAGGCTCGAACCACCTCGCTGCACCACTGTCCCACCGTGCAGCCAAGCTTCCACCAGCCTGATGCGTCAGAAACGATGTCATTTTCTTCTCGATATGTCGAGATGAAGATGAAGATGCAGCTTTAAGCTGGAAAGGTCTCCTCAGACTGAAACAGGCAACAACTGGCTTGTTCCTCCTGCTAGACGCCGCTCTGACTAAAACCCAGCAGCAGGATTTCATCAGTGTTCGCTCATGAACCACATGAAGCCGACACAATTAAGCCGCGACTGCAGATATCGTGTTTGCTTGTTGGAAACACGCCGAGGGAATCCACGCCTGCTGTACGCTCGTGCATTCATGCATAAGCTAACGCTCCAAAACCTGCTAGCTCTGTCTGCCTCGTGCACATTAAACGCGACACGAGGTCATTTCCAGGGTTCTGCTTGCTTCTCTTCCATACACTGTTTATTTTGCATTACTTCCAGCACGTTAGCTCTGTTCAGGCTCATCTTTCCGCTGATTCTTCTGTCATGAACGAGCGTCTGATATTCCCCATGAATACAGATGTGGAGCATCAGGACGAAGCGCGACGGCTTCACTCGTCTTGCTGCATTTTAACATGAAGCTTTGAACATAAATAATATTTATTTAAGGTAAAAACTTTGTAATTGCAGCTCGTTAAAAAGAAAAAGAAGCTGAGTTGATGCGTTTGGTTTAGTTTTAAAGCAAACTGGAGAGAAAAGGTTCACGGCTCGCCCAACAGGACTTTTATCAGCTGAAGAATCCAGATATACGAGCTAAGCTAACGGCTAACGGAGCGCTTTACACCTTTTTAAAGCGTCTGAAAGACGTGAAAGTCGTCCAGGCGCAGATTTTACTCCCTCACTGGCTGAAAACCCGCAGCTGTAGAGATGGAAAAAACTAAAGCATCCAGCTGGTTTTAAACTCGGTAAAAAGGTTTTTAAAAGGTCCGATGGAGGGACGGATCCTCCCCAGAACCCAGACGCGGTCGGAGAACAGAAAGTCCTTCCAGAATCCTGGAGAACTGGACCCAACAGGTTTCTCTACTTTATGCAGTAGAAAAAGAAGAAATGTTCATCCTCCTTTTTCCATCAGAACGTTTCCGTGCAGGACGGGGGACAGAAAAGACAAACTTGTCTCTGCTTTGCTTCTGAGCGTTTAGATGATCTGGTCCAGAGAAGACGACACGTTTCTGCATTCTGTTGACATGATGCTGCTTCTTTAGCCTGCATGTGTGGCTTTCAGGCTGAACTGTGTCTTTTATTACAGAACATCACCGTTATGTTGCATCCAACATGTTTCTGCTCTGAAGCCACAGCGTCAAAGAGCTGGACGCCGCATGAGGCAGCGACGTGCACAGATGACACAACAAACACAAGCGTGCGAGAAACTGTTGGAGTCTGATGCAAACTGCAAACATGACAGCTGACAGAGGAAGAAACGAGAGCTGAGAAATGAGAGGAAAATTACTTTCTTACAGGTTTTCTCATGTCGTCCTAAATATGCATTTTTAGAAAACAAAAATACCCCCCCCCCCCCACATAGTGATATTTACACACACACATATATATACATGTACCAGTCAGATTACGTAAATCATGTTCATACTCATGGAGACCATTACACACCTGTACATGTGTAATTTATGTTTTTGCTACTAAAACATATTTAAATATTCTTTAACATTTATATCTACAGGTGCAGCATATTATTTATATATAAATAGATTGATTTACATACTTCTTCATACTTTTTACATAACTTAAACTGGATATTTTACTTCTTCTAGATTGTTCCATTTTTACACCATGAAATGCAAAAGCTTTTCACTTCTGTTCTCTCACTGAAAACCTTAAAGTTTTATTTTCCTCTCAGATTATATCCACCTTCATAATTAAACATTTTTTGTACATGATCAGATCAGAAATTGTTTCTAGTATATATATTAATATATTACAGTTTGCAACTCAACAAAAATCAAATAATTTTAATGTTTTTCATTTCCAGAACAATAAATTTGATTGTTCACCGTATTTCTCCAGAGCTCCACAAGATCATTTAAATATTTAAAAATCAGTGAACAATACAGAATATAAATTGATTTTGAATCCAAGAAATGTTTTTATTCAGCACTGCCATTTTTTTTTTTTTTTGCTATTTTTGCCTGTAAGAATATGATGTGACTTCCAGCATATTTTATTATTTATTTATTATTTATCCTGTATTTTCAGTTGCTGCTGCTACCAAATAAGTTTTGTTTTACTTAAATTCACTGTAATACATCTTTTTAGTTTCTTTTCTCCGAACCTTCTGCAAGTTTTTCTTCAGTACATAAAATACTGGAATCATCTGCAAATATCAGAAACTTTCCAAATATTTATATAGAGAATAAAGAGTTTTGTTGCCAGATAAATCTCAGAGAAGAGACAGGACGGAGACGCTGCTGGATTAGGAAAATAGATGAGACGGATTAGCCGCCTGGGCCACCTCAGGTGGTTCGTCCACCTGGTAAAACAAAGATGGAATAAATAACATTAAAACAGCATCTCCACCTGTGTCCCGTCCATCTGTGATGATGTCATGCAGACATCTTAGACCGTTATTGATCAGTATGTCTTTCCGGCTGAATGGAGCGGAGCAGCATTAATGGAGACTAATAGCTCGTCCTCTGATGACTCCAACATGGATGCAGCGCTGCTGCAAAAGGACCGAAAGACCTTGAGTGATGGCAGAGATCGACCGCACCAGCCTGTCTGGGGAATGTAATCTGTGTCGAATGGTGCTCAGGAACTCATCACAAGGCTCGCATCCATCAGTGCTGCAGCGGGCTGATGGAGTCGGTCTCCATCTGAGCGTTACCATTAGCGTTAGCATAGCTTATGTAAACACATGAAACAGAATATTAATCCCTGCAAGTCAGAAAAAGACAGAAGGACGCTGCTGAGAATGCTGCCGGGAACGTTGCTGAGAATGCTGCCGGGAACGTTGCTGAGAATGCTGCCGGGAACGCTGCTGAGAATTCTGCTGGGAACACTGCTGAGAATGCTGCCGGGAACACTGCTGAGAATGCTGCCGGGAACGTTGCTGAGAATGCTGCCGGGAACGTTGCTGAGAATGCTGCCGGGAACGTTGCTGAGAATGCTGCCGGGAACGCTGCTGAGAATTCTGCTGGGAACACTGCTGAGAATGCTGCCGGGAACACTGCTGAGAATGCTGCCGGGAACGTTGCTGAGAATTCTGCCGGGAACACTGCTGAGAATACTGCCGGGAACACTGCTGAGAATGCTGCCGGGAATGTTGCTGAGATAGCTGCTGGGAATGCTGATGAGAATGCTGCCGGGAACGCTGCTGAGAATGCTGCCAGGAACGCTGCCGGGAACGTTGCTGAGAACGCTGCCGGGAACACTGTTGAGAATGCTGCCGGGAACGCTGCTGAGAATGCTGCCGCGAAGGCTGCTGAGAATGTTGCCGGGAACATTGCTGAGAACGCTGCCGGGAACACTGCTGAGAATGCTGCCAGGAACACTGCTGAGATAGCTGCCGGGAACATTGCTGAGATAGCTGCCGGGAACACTGCTGAGAATGCTGCCGGGAACACTGCTGAGAATGCTGCCGGGAACACTGCTGAGAATGCTGCCGGGAACACTGCTGAGAAAGCTGCCGGGAACGCTGCTAAGAATGCTACCGGGAACGCTACTGAGAATGCTGCCGGGAACGCTGCTGAGAATGCTGCCGGGAACACTGCTGAGAATGCTGCCGGTAACGCTGCTGAGAATGCTGCCGGGAACGCTGCTGAGAATGCTGCCGGGAACGCTGCTGAGAATGTTGCCGGGAACGTTGCTGAGAACGCTGCCGGGAACACTGCTGAGAATGCTGCCGGCTAGCTGCTGAGAATTCTGCTGGGAACGCTTCTGAGTATGCTGCCGGGAACACTCCTGAGACTGCTGCTGAGAATGCTGCCGGGAACGCTGCTGACAATGCTGCCGGTAACGCTGCTGAGAATTCTGCTGGGAACGCTGCTGAGAATGCTGCCGGGAACACTGCTGAGAATACTCCCGGGAACGCTCCTGAGAATGCTGCTAGGAACGCTGCTGAGAATGCTGCCGGTAACGCTCCTGAGAATGCTGCCGGTAACGCTCCCGAGAATGCTGCCAGGAACGCTGCTGAGAATGCTGCCGGGAACGCCGTGCTGTCACTAAGGTGCGATGTGTGTTCGGATCTAGCTCGCAGTGAAGCCGGAGCAGCGAATGTTCACACTCCAGCGCTGCACAAACTTCACTTGGAGATGTTTCGTTGCTAATCTGAACCGAGTGAAAGATCCCGTCCCGCACCACGGGACCACCAGCATCAATTTGGTCCTGGATTCTTGGGCCTGACACCACCAGGAACAAGTCAGGATCTCACAAATAGGCTAAAATTCAACTTCCAGGCTTTTTTTTTTTTTTTTTGCAACTTTGGTCCTGGATCCAGATCCAGGGTTCTGGACCACCTTCTAGTACCGGGTCGTACACAGGATAATTGTTAATGGCATTTTGCTGATGGGGAAAATACAGCCAGACATGCCATGGAAGCTAAAAACATGCACATCTCTGTGTTTGTGGCATTAATTAAAACCACATTTATAGAAGAAAATAACTCGTCTTCACCGTTTCTGTTCATGTGTGATGAAGTCTGTCATTGTTGACCAATCACAGCTTTACTGCAGGAATATGAGACATGTGATCACGGGGGGCGGAGGGTCATAATGTTGTTTCTAGGTTTAACACACGGATCAATGTTTTCTGAAATACTGCCAGCTGATTGGTAGCAGATTAAATAAAACCAGTTTGTGTTTTTTCCTCGTTACCGTGTTCATGGTAAAACAAATCGGCCCAAACACAGAACCTTGTGGCACTCCATGTTTAACGTTTTGCATGCACACAGTCATCAGTAACATAAACAAATTAAAGTGTTGGATAAAAAGGATTCAAACACAGAAATAGTTTTTAGTAGAAGCATCTTCGACACTCCTCTTGTTCCCGAGTCAGTTTAGCTCCACAGCGTTACATCAGAAATAATCAGGTTCATAACGATAAACATCATACTCACACACGCAGAACTAATTAAGTACTATCCAACACAAACTGCTCATACAGGGGGGCGGAGCCTAAAAAGAACCCAATGGAAAGAACTGAAGAATGCTTCAATGCTGTAAATATCTGAATCAGTTAATATCAGTGTCCCTTCCTGCCCGTTGCTATGGCAACAGTGTTGCTTTTGACCTGGATGATGCGTTTAAATTGTTCAGGTGTGCATAAACAGTGACTACAGGTGAAGTAGCTGCTGAACGCTGAGGCGAGCCAGTTGTGGGCCCCGGACCTCGTGTTTGACACCTCATGTAACAACTGATTGAACATGAAGCTGAAAAATGTAAAATTCTGTTTTCTTCCATCAGTGAGTCGTCCTTCATTAAAAACTCATCTTTGACTTTTGAAATAACTTCAGGGGTTAAAAAGGCAGTGATCATGTTGCCATGGTAACGTAAATAAGAACAAACGCATAAAGCTGCGCTGCTTCTCATCAAAGATGCTTCATGACATTTTCCTCCTTATATCCCTGAGAAGAAATGAAAATAGAGCTTCTCTGCGAACTGAGCTGTGAGGGTCGGATGTGTGTTCCCAGCAGACTTTGATGTGTCCGCGGATGAGTGTGACCCCCGCTGTGCGTTTGAAGCGCGCTCGTGGCTTTGATCAACATAGCTGCCCTGGAAACCTTCCCAACAGAGTCTGGAAGCTGTACAAACAAGCCATGCCACAGAGGCTGGCGGGGTATTTATGCAGCGAAACTGCACGGAGAGTTCGGGAACTTCCGCGGAAGTTTCCGCAAACCAGGAGAAAGAGCCGGAATTGTGTTTGGAAGCTGCAGGAAGCCATTTTCTGCAGCACTACTCCGTCTTCAAACTGACGTTCTGACATGCTGAAATGTGTTTGAACAATGATAAAGCTGCTTACTGCCCCCCCACTGCGGATGCTAGAGAAAGGCAGTCTGCTAGCATGGACCGCGGGGCTGCCCCCGGGGCAGACATTCAGACTGACACCATTAATAAAACGCTTTCACCTCCTGGAACAAGCAGCAGCTTTTCTGTCTGGATCACAGCGATCCGGCGTCTAATGATCCACACGAGTAATGAAGAGTCTCACGGCCCTGCAGGAACACACTTCACATCATTAGTTCAGGGGCAGTGACCCAATTAGAGCTTCTAACCCGGTAGAAAAGATAATGATTGGTGGGGATCTGCTCTCCTAGTTCAAGATTATTTCCCTGTTGGAATTAATCATGTAAACTTCTCGGCTTCTCGGTTCAGAGCTAGAAAGGCAAGCGGGTGGCTAACCGTCTCGGTGTGTACGCATGATCTTTCGCTGAGCTGACATACTAGAAGACGCTACGACGTCCTGGTTATCCTGTCTGAATTTCCCACCATGCAATTTCACAAAAGCAGTAACACATCAGTAACCATGGTGATTTATCCTCTAGCCTGCTTTAGACCAGGCTGACAGCCATGCTAACAGTCATGCTAACAACAATGCTAATGCACAGTTAATAGTCGGGTTAACATTCGTGCTAATAGTGCACCAAGAGTCGTGTAAACAGACAGGCTAACATTTAGGATTCACAGCATTTCGATCTTTAAGTTTGATTACTGGCTTTCTTCTCATTTACTTAAGACACAAGCACTAATTATTGTGCTAATGTGGTTTGTGTTATTCTGTCATTCCTTTATTCAAACTGACTGGATTTACAGCAACAGGATGAGTATTTATTAAACGTCACATTATACAGATGAGAAAAATTAGACATCTTTTTTTACTGATGTTACTGTTTCATTGGCCGTTTTTTACTCCTCAGTGTTTGATGGTGTGTGACAGAAAGCACATTTTATTTAAAATAAGAGGTCTTGTTTCTTTATTTCCACTGTTTCAGTATTTATTATGTCAAAAAGCAGCTGAAAGTCGGATCTGAGCAAAAAAAAAGTGTTGAAATTGAGCAGTGAAGTAGGCGTTTCTTCTTCTTCTGTTTAAAAAAAAAACGATGCGCCTGTACTTTAAAGAATTCCCACTGCTTCCAGCTTCCCATTCATCTTCCTTCTAATCACATCAGGAAGCTGCTGCCGCTCCTCCATCAGGATAACACCACCTTAATTGTTTCTCTTAAGTAAGAGCGAAAGGTTAAAAGGACTATTATTTACTGTCGGTAATGCTTAACCCTTAAAACGCCTCCCAGGTCTGTGTCGTCTATCAGGATTGGTAGTGTGTAACTGTGTGGTAAATATGTGACCCTTCAGCTGAGCTACACACGTTTTCCAGACAATATGTTACATTGCTACATAGCAAAAGCACCATGATCCATTAGAACCATTATTTATCACATTTTCACTGCTGTACACAAAGTAGAAATGACGCCGTCAAAGACAATAGCTAGGGGTATGTCCCTGTCCCCCCCCAACCCTGGAATGAAAATACACACATTCAGGTATAACGTCATCATGTGACCCATCTTCAGGTTCAGTCCTGCAATATGTTTGTGTTTCCCAACTTGCACAATAAAACAACACACACTTGTCTCAGAGTTGATGTTAAAGAAAGTGTTTCTATTTAAATCACTTTAAAAATGTATTTATATCCCAAATTCATCTGATGAAATAATGAGATTTAAAAATTGTCAACCAGACAAATAGAAACACATGAAATATTTAAAATAATGAGCAGAATGAGGAGAATGTTTTCTTTCCTGGTTCTGGTCCCAATGGAGGTTCTTCTGGACCGTGTCTGTAAAGGTGATGTTGTATAATAAAGCTGAGTGGAAGTGAAGGTTATGTCGCCATGGCAACACTATGCAAAGTGATGTTTCAAACATTTAACGTGTTTCTTGGCAGCTGAAGCCTCAGAGGGAAACAACCAACAGACATTTTGACCCAATCGGGTCGTTTTCCGCACCATGACCCAAACTCCTCAGCAGACCTCATTGTTACAGATGGGGGGTGGGGGAGGGGGGGTACTTTAACACTCTTGGACCTGATCCCTTCCAGGCGTTTTTATGTCAGAAGAAGCTCTGAAAGTAAATGAGTCTTTTTCAGGCTGGTTGGTCGTTAAATATTCATCTCTGACCCGAGGAGCTGCTGTCTGCTTGTTACCGTCATCGGGAACGCCACGTTCCAATCAGCCAGGCGGGAAGCCTTGCCAAACATCCCAACAGGTGACATTTTTCAGCTGAGTGGATATAAAACCCCCCCTCGACAAACACACCACAGGAGTCATTTGCATGTAAATTTGGAGCCAATTAAAAAGTGGCCCAAGGTGTCTGATCTTTTATTAATGGTTTGCCTGTAATCGGGATTCTGCAGGAAAACACCAGCAAGGCTTCCAAACATGTCGGGATGAATCCTGCAGGAGTTTCACACCTTTACGTTCCGCGACGAGGGTCTCCGACCTTTTATCTGCTGCTGTTTATCCCTCATTTCCATACAAAACACCTTTTTCTGCTTTTTCATTCTGTTTGACATAAAAAAAAGAATAAACTCTTTAATTATTTATTAATTGTTAATATTCCGCTCCAGATGAACCCATTAGCATCAGTAAGGTGGACTGAGGGACACGGTAGAGACGGTTCATGCAGATCAGGCAGCAGAGCCACGTTTTAATCCTCATGTTGGCATGAAATAATTTTGACTTCCTGTTCAGAATGTGTATTATTTCACACACAAAGCAGTTTTATGGCTTCAGCTGGTTCAGGTGTGTGAACTGAGCGCGCTCCAACATGGTGGATGCATGTCACTCAGATCTGAAGGGACAAATCTTCTCAGTTAATCTGTGTTAGAAAGAAATTCACTGAATTTATTCACAGTTAAACAAAGACTCTGGAAAAGTTCCCAGAATATCCAGTGACAAGGTTCTGGAAGTTTCTCCAGTTAGCAGATTGACTGGTGACCAGTTGAGGGCTTCAGGATTGTGTCTGAAAGCAACATCCACTGAGGTATCCTCCATCTGTCGGTCCATGTTCCATTTTTTTGTCTTTAATCAAGACTGCACAACGACAAACACACAAACACTCGTACTTACAAGACATTGGACGCAGTTTAGGGGCTTGATGCTAAAAAATACTTGTATACTGCCCCCAGTGGTGACGACGTATTGACCATTCTCAGCTTCTGTCACTGATCATGTGACCTGCATGTCAGCAAATAAAGACAGCGAAAAGATAATAAATTGAGGCAGGCTGAATTATTATTTAATTGATTCATCTCGATGCAACAGGTGCTGATTACGATGCATAAATGTTAAAAAAAATCATTTTTTTATAATAATTAATCAGGAAGGGCAGCAATCTGCCTCGACTGGCTAAATGCTAAATGGCTAAATAACAGAAACGCAGCTGTAAAGTGTAGCAAGAAGCTAAAAGTCGCACTGACGTCAGAACATTCGCGCGGGATGGACCGGTCCGTCCCCCAAAAGTGTCCTGACGGAAACAGTAAACAGCAGAGGTAGCAGGAAGCTAGCAGCTAGCTTTGCAGCTAATGTTACTGAGTGTGAGATGTCCCTATCAGGTATAAAGGCAGTGTTTGAAACACTTTGTTTTGTGCACATGAACACATATGATACCTGTACATGTCTTCCTGCACATGGAAGCTGCTTAAAGCCAAAATAAAATATATTAATGCTACACAGATGTGAGAGCAGCTCCGTTCCAGTCCAGTCGGAGGAACTTGTTGTTCCCATGCTAACACATTTTTCCTGCAGATTCGAGGGGAAATATGTTTGACATGTGTTGGATTTATTTATGGTTACACATTAATAATACATTTGTTTGGTTACTTCAATTAATGGATAGCAAACTAAGTGTAAAGTTGCTTAATGGAACCACAGAGGGAGAAAAAATCTTAAGATTCATGAAAATCCTGATATTTGTTAGAGATTTGTTTATAAAAAAATCTAATTGTAACTCCCTGACTTTAAATTAAGTCATGAGGTACGTAAAACTGCACATCTCTATGAACAAAGCAGGCTAGCTGCTAGCGACTCGGCTAAAGCTAGCTTTTCCTGTATCTTTGGGTGTTCCAATCAGCTTCCCAGTGATGGATTTCATTTCGCAGACTTATCATAAATGACAGAACGAATGTGTTGCTGTCATCAAACCAGATAACTGGAGGCTCTCTTAGCTGTTTGCTGAGCTCTTTGTCGTGTTACTGGTTGATTAGGTCACTGTAAATGTGGTAGGAGGCTAAATCTGCTGGTAAAATCTCTGTCAGTTGGCAGTTTTTCAGGTTCATAAACCAGACTTTTGAAAAATCTTGCAGGTCTTAAGCACCAACAAGTACATTTGAACTGGTTCTGAACTGGTTCTGAAAGTGGGATGTTTGCTAGCACCTTCCAACAGCTAGCTTTGTCTCTCCAACATGACGGCGTAATGAACCATGTGACGCCACATAAAATGGTCCATATACACATACATGCAGAATATTAACGTGCACATCATCAAACACAGGAAGTATGTACGCGCACGTGCTGAACATTGGTGTGCATGTCGTATGCACGTTGGTCCCAACAAAACAAACTCAGCTACGAGTCTCCCGATAGATGTTTGATCTTCAGCTTTTTGTTTATATTAAACACACGAATCATGCAAACACACACACACACAC
>JBAMHX010000016.1:323828-334372 GCA_037177515.1 Pseudomugil tenellus | reverse complement strand
CTGGGAGACCCTGGGAGACTCTGGGGGGCCCTGGGAGACCCTGGGAGACTCTGGGGGACCCTGGGAGACTCTGGGGGACCCTGAGAGACCCTGGGAGACTCTGGGAGACTCTGGGAGACCCTGGGAGACTCTGGGGGGCCCTGGGAGACCCTGGGAGACTCTGGGGGACCCTGGGAGACTCTGGGGGGCCCTGGGAGACCCTGGGAGACCCTGGGAGACTCTGGGGGACCCTGGGAGACTCTGGGGGACCCTGGGAGACTCTGGGAGACTCTGGGAGACCCTGGGAGACCCTGGAGAGTTCAGAGCCTGCACGACCGGTGTGACAGATCTGTAAGTGGGATGCGTTTCTGCAGAAACTTTAACAGGATGATGTCAGTCAAGTGTGAACAGCGCTGCGAATATAAGACCAAAGAGGCTTTGGGGAAAGAATCAGATGCTGCCCCTTCCTGTATGCGGGGGTGTTGTTCAGGAGGGGGGCGAGGACGGTCCGACCTGCTGATGAAGGAGCTGAGCTGAAAGGAGAAGTTCAGCGATGGTCCATCTACGTTCTCACTTTCAGTCAGTGTTGCATCTTCTTTTCTGTCACTGGTCACATGTCATCTACGCTGCTCAACACTGCCACGGTGGTTGTTGATGGTACTACTCCGTTGAAGTTGGTAATCTGACTGTGAAAGTCGGAGGAGACCCAAGATGGCCGCCAAACAAAACAAGGTTGAATGAAAACAAGAGAAACATACTTTTATGTCGACATTACTTTTTAATTATAACCTCTACACAAAGATCAGGTTTATAAAACGCCTGTTTGTCCAAAAACACTACATAAAAGCATTGTCTCTCTGGTAACATTAGCAACTGTTGCTAACATGTTAGCTGCTGGCGTCTCATGCTTGCGGTTTTCTGACGTTAACGGGAACGCTTTCACCGTGGTTAAAACGTTATTCCCAGTTCTGCGGTTCATCTGCAAGCTCTCTGAAAGCGTCCCAGGTTAGGCAAGAAACACGCGGAAGGTTTCATATCTGTCTTTAGCATCAACGGGTCGTGTCCTGTTTTATAGAACCGAGTTCTTTCTGCACTGATTTATCTATCGATGCAGTTAAATGAATAAATAACCTCCAGAGAGGAAGTTTTCTTTCTGCAGCATACAGATTTACATTCAACTTCTTTGTTTTCGTTGTGTGTGTGTGTTGGTTTACTGTGTCCTTGGGGGCCGAGCTGAGCGCTGCTGCCGCTGAGGAGGTACCGCTAAAATAAATCTCTTCTCTCATTTACATAAGCGAGATAACCAAAACCAAGAGTATGTGGTGGGAGGCGAGTCTACTCTGTGCCGATGTGGGGGAGGGAGATGCGTGTGAGGGGGTTGCCAGTTATTGTCTAAAACCACGAGACACAAAGAACAATGCAAACGGCTCATTCTTCACATTTCAGTCCCAACGTACCAGATGTTTGTTGGATAGTTTGTTCCTGTAGATCAGACGCTGGATCCGCTGTTTGATGGAAAAACTCGCCTTTCTCAGCCTGCTTCCAGAAACCGGACATGTGCAGGACAAACGGACCTGTACCCCAGTGAAGACCCGAACCAGAACCTCAGAGATGCATCTGGACCTTCAGCAGATCCATCTACTGTTGGACGAAGCCTGAAAATGAAATGGTCTCCATGGAAACGTGGCGGGCAGGAAGCCAGAAAAGGTTGAAGTCACATGACCCAAGAAGTAAACTGAAGACCAGTGAAAACGGGTCTGATGGAGGACCGGATCCGTCCCAGAACCTGAACCTCAACGGGTCTGATGGAGGAACGGGTCCGTCCCAGAACCTGACCCTTTATGGTTCTGATGGAGGAACGGATCCGTCCCAGAACCTGAACCTCAACGGGTCTGATGGAGGAACGGATCCGTCCCAGAACCTAAACCTCAACGGGTCTGATGGAGGAACGGGTCCGTCCCAGAACCTGAACCTCAACAGGTCTGATGGAGAAACAGATCCGTCCCAGAACCTGACCCTTTATGGTTCTGATGGAGAAACGGATCCGTCCCAGAACCTGACCCTTTATGGTTCTGATGGAGGAACGGATCCGTCCCAGAACCTGAACCATTACTCTGCACTAATATTTTTTATTATGACTGAAATATATTGTATCTGTAACATGTGCGACTGTCCCAGAACCCGGACCAACATGTGACACCTTACATTAAAAAGCTAAGTATGAAGAAAGTACTTTATCTATAAATAATTTAAACTAATAACAGACCGATGCAAGTTTATCGTATACAAATTTGGTTTCTCTAATTTAAACCTGTGAGTAACGGCGTAAATGCAAAAAGTGTTGCAACTGTCTCCCCTAGAACAGAACGCACTTCGGTAAAACATAAGCTGTGAACAAACCGGTAAACAAAAGAACAAATTATGATTAATTACACAAAAAAAACATGTAATTCCCTGGTAAACTGATTACACTTAGCACATCCGCTAATAACTTAGCAAGTTTGGTGCAACATTTAGCGAGTTTTCAAACTCTTCTAGTGACTCGATTAGAAAAAAAAAAACCTTTGTTAAACTTCCTCTGAAGAAGAAAAAGCAGTCAGAACAGCAACAGGAATCAATAAGACATAAAGCGTGTATCATGTGCGGACAGGATGTTCCCGCCGCCGCCTGCTGATGGACGCATCCTGCTGCTGCCTTTGTGCCGCGTGTCTACAACATATGTGTGTTTAACAGGATGTGGAGGCTGATTGACAGTGATGAATTAGCTGTCTGGTAATAAACCGCGCTGATCTTAGCTGCTCTCTGCGCTTCTTGGGGGGCATTTTTAATTGTGTCAAGAATCCCAGCATCCCTCTGGGCATCTCCTACACACCTGATCGAAACGCAGTGCTGCACGTGCTCCCTCCTCATCACTGCGAGTGCACGCGACAGGATTATTAATCACGAGAGGTAACAGAGAAGAAAAAGAGGCCAAGTCGAGTTTGTAACCACAACATGAACATCGGACCAAACGCGTCCTGGTGACGCCGCTGGGAAGCATCAATATATATGTAAATGTTCTGCCATAAAAAGAGAAGAATGGAGAATAATAGTGGGAATATTTTTGATTTATTTTCATTTTTTCCAGCCATGGCTGTTTATTTCCCCGGTGCTTTGTGTGAGAGAAGATTTATTTAATTTCTGATGAATAGGTGACTCCTGGAGAATTACCTTTCCTCCCCATTAAATCAGCCATTTTGTTTTACTTCCAGCAGTTGTGCAGTCCACTGTGTCCTTACATATATAAATATATTTATTTATGTGTGTGTGCTTTATAACCGTAAACAAGATATTTTCATGTAACATAAGTTCTTTTATCTAAATCTGGGATAAGAGATTGTACTTTTGTATTAACTTTGTACTTTTCTCTGGTGGAAGCTAGCTAACATGACCGCACCGTCTTAACTGGTCACATGAAGGTTTTTCACAAAATAAAAGGATTTTTGTAAAGTTTAATTTTTTTTTTTTTTGTAAAGTTTCAATTTTTTTTTTTTTTTTGTAAACTTTCTAATTTAGAATAGAAGTACTTTATTAATCCCAAACTGGGAAATGTAGGTGTTACAGCAGTAAAGCCATTAGCGGGTTCGCTTATAAGATAAGAAATAGAACCGTGTAACAAAATAAAAAAATATCTACAAAAGTTATACGGGGAATTTGCTGTATACAGTATACAATATAAAGTGTGAATAGTCCAGTTCAGTCGTCAGCAGTGCGGTTTGCAATGTGAGCAAATTCGTGCTCCAGTGAAACCAGTGCAAAATAAACCAGTAACATACAAAATGAACCAGTTACATCATCTCTGACACAATGATGATGAGTTAAACAGTATTATCGCTCGTGGCAGGAAAGATTTCCTGTAGTGGTCCTTGAGACAGCAAAGCCTTTTGGAAAAGGAGCTCCGCTGTGTGTCCAGTACGGGGTGAGGGGGGTGGGGAAGAGAGGGTGGTCCCGGTTATCCATGATAGATAACAGTTTGTCCTCGTCTCCACCACTGCTTGAAAAGTGTCCTGTCTGCAGCCAATGACAGAGCCAGCATTTCTGATCAGTTTGTTCAGTCTGTGGCGGCAATGCTGCCCCCCCCCAGTGATAATTGAGTTTTTTCTAAATGTGTTTCCTTTGCTGCATGTTTTTTGCAATATTTAGATTTTGTGCAATTCTAGCAGCAATTGAAATGCAGTTATAAAAAAACAAAAGTAACGTTTAAAATAATCTCATTTGTCAAAAAAATGCAGCAGAAATGCTCTTAAGGGTCACTTTTGGGTTGGTAAATAAATAATAAATGCGACAATAAAAGAATCATTTTAAACTGTTGTTTTGTGTTTTTTCAGATTTCTGTTCAGACATCATCAGTAAATAATTAAAAGTAAATAAATGTTCTGCAAAGCTTTGTGAATTTATCCGATTTCCTTTCCGTACGTCTGGAATCCAGCATTATGTGACATAAACATCTATTCTAGTCTACAGTAATTTAGCAGACGCTTTTCTGCAAAGTGACCTGCATCTGGGGCGTGGGGTTCAACGTCTTGCCCAAGGACACGTAGTCAGGGGAAGCCTGGACTCAAACCAACTTGTGGCTTGGCAGATGACTGCTCTTACCCCCCCCGAGCTAAAACCTCCCTTATCTCCCAGATCTCTGTGAGCTGACAGCATTTACTGAATGATCATCATTCTGTTTGAGTCCTCAGAGGTCTGTATGAAGGTTAACCCCTTCTTTTCCACTGCGATGCACCTCCAGGTGAAAGAATGCTGGTTTTTATTTTTTATTTTGTTGGTAATTGTTTGTGTTTTCCAGGCTGGGGGGATCCTCAGGGCGTGGGCCACCCCTGCATTACAGAGCCAATACGGCAGTGATCCTGTGGTCACCGAGATGTGGAACGCCACCATGACAGAGGTACTTCATTCAACGGATGTGATAATGATGACACACGTGTTAAAAGAAGAAAAAATAAACCGGTTTCCTCAGAAAAGCTGCGTTTAACTTTTTCTATCAAATCATCACTCTGGTTGGAGTTAATACAAGACGCCAGCTCAGAACTGCACAGTCTGTAAAACACGACTAAAAAGGATCTTTTCTTTATGACTTTTAGTTCTAATAAAAGCACTTCGGTCAGCTGATGTTTTTAAATGTGCTACAGAAATAAATGAGACTTTACTTGATCCAACATCTGAGGCTGAAAAGAGTTTTCCAGTTGTGTACATTTGGAAATCCTCTCTGATAAACGGTGATGAATGCGGTGTTTGGATCTTTCTTACCAGCTGAAGTGTTGTGGTTTCTCCAACTACACCGACTTTGAAGGCTCAAAGTTTGAGGAGCAGAATGGGGGCGATCTGCCGCCCAGCTGTTGTTGGACCAACTTCGCCCCCTGCAGGCCAGCAGAGGCAGCACGCAAACCTGTGCAGGTGAGACTAAACGCAGTGTGTCACCAAAGATGCTGCTGCTTGGCCATTACACACCGACTCCCAACATGTCGTCTGAATACTACTTTTTATGGAGTCAATGTCAAATAAACGAGAACGTTCACATCAGGGAAATTCTGTCCAGCTATTTTGCGAGTTTTGTTTTTTCAAATTGATGCAGTGTTTTAGTATTCACATCCGATAAATGTATATTAGACCATGCTGACAGCTCCACCAGCACTGGTTGCAAGCTATCCAGATGTCACTTTGTCACTACTAATTCATTCAAACTTTGCATCATGTTTGAGTGTCTCTGCTTCTTCAAGCCAGCAGCCATCTGCTGGATCAGCGATGATCCAGCTCCAGGGGAAGAAAAGGTCTCTTCATCGGAGCAATATTGTCCCCACTTGATGTAGAATCCATTTTTGTATTTGCAACCTTTTCAGTTCGTTTAAAAATCTTCATTTATTCACAATTTCACCTCATACTTGGTGTGCAGAGACACAAACGCTGCAAGTTTGTGTCATTTCTTTGCGTGACTCAGAGTGCGTTAAGGCCTTTAGTCGGTACAGGACGAGCCAACGGAGGAGTAACAACTTTTATTAAACTTTATATCACCAAAAATACATATTCAGATACTATTTCCAGGCCGTAAAGCGTCCACGGCACATGGCATCACCCCCCCAAACACACACACACACACACAAAGAGTTGTTGCTATAGCAGCACGTTAGCATTTAAGGAAAACAAAACATTGACACCTGAATTGGCTAACAAAATTAGCTGGCAGTAACCAAGGTTAGCTTATGCTAAAGTAGCATTGAGTTGCTGCTAATTCAGTGGCAGTATAATTGTTCTCTGGTGAATTGAACTTGCTGTCTCTGTATGTGTGCATCAAGATGTGAACAACAGATATAAACTCACACAAAACATGGCAACAGTTAGCTTCGCTAGCGCTAACGAGTGCAAATAAAGGTTAGCTGATGCATTTGTCCTGTAAACAACTACTGTGTCAGATTGTCTGGAGTTTACTTATGAAATATTTTCTTCCTCAGGGTTGTTTTGAACACATCCTGGAGATGGTGAAAGATCACGCCAGCATTGTGGGAGGCATCGCAGCAGGGATAGGCATCTTAGAGGTAAGACCACATGAGGAAAAAGCTAATTTATTAGATTGATTTACATCAGGGACTTAAACACATTAAGGTTTATATTAGAGATGTGGAACTTCATCACTTTGCTGTTAAATTATTTCAGGAAATAAGTTTTTAACATTTGAAAATTACAGTAACGTGTTCATCTCAATATTTCACAAGTGATACATTTTCATTAGTTTTAATTTGTTTCACCAGATTGCTGCCATGATTGTTTCCATGTACCTGTACTGTCACCTAGACCGAAGAGTCCGCTGAACATCTGATCACACCCCGCTGTTATCGAACCAACAACCTCGCAGTCGTTTTATTTATCCTTTATTTTCTTATGATTGTCTTTTCATCTAGCAACAAAGTACACTGATTAAGTATAAATATGTCAATAAAATATCCTGAGCTCATCTCTTTCAGGTGCTCATTCTGAGTTGGAACATCAGAAACAATGTAGTTTGCACTTCAGTAAAACTTGCCAAAGAAATGCCAGGATAGAGGAAAACACGCCGTCTATGGCCAGAACAGAAGCGTTGCGTGCTAACGGCTAGCTATCTGGCTAGCCTCTGTGTCTTCACTGCTCCAACACAAACAGGTTTTGCTTTAACAAACCAAATTTCCCTGAAAATTGGTAAATAAAGTGTTTTTCATATCATTTCAAAATAATTAAACAGATGCAGCAAAACATGAGTTTTTCACAATCATGCAGGTACATGTGCTGTGGGAAAGATGGTATTTTACACGTGTAAATAGGAAATTACGAGTTGTTCTGTTTAAATGCTGTTGTGGTCGTAGTATAAAAAAAAATAGCGAACAGAAACTTTATGATAAGCTGCTAATCGGGTAAAACAGTCCTGGACTAATTAATTCATTTGCTACATCAAAAAGAAGAAGTATCAAAGCTCAAACCGTAGATGTTGAATGGATTATGAATAATATAGAATCATTTTAAAGACAGAAGCATTTTTATTTGACAATAAGGCAAAAGTTGTTTATGCTGCATATTTAAACAGTGAGCTAAACGAGTAAAAACATTTATTAACCTGCACATATCTTTCTATCCACAATTCCTTCGCTGCTCTAAGGTTCAATCTGACTTCGTCTCAGCAACTCAGGTACATAAATTACATAAAGAATCTTCGAGTTCTCCGGTGGAAATTATGACGAAAGGGTTCATGTGCAACTTTCACCTCGGCATAATTTTCCATAATTCCCATAGCACATGAAGGCAGCACGAGACAACGTGAAAGACGCCATCATAGCTTTAAGGTTCCAGTACGTTTACACCCACAGGTCTCGCCCTGCGTTGCTAGAAAAATCTAACTTTTATGGCCGCTGTCAAGTTTTTTCTGTTACCATGGAAACAAGAGAACTTTTCCGTTTTACTGTCCGTTAGCTCAGACATTTAAAGGGTCTATTTATGCTACAGAAAACACACCAATCCTACCAGAAACCATCTTTTGTTGAGTCGTATAGATGACACACATCCAGAAAAAGGAACAAACCAGAGAAGAAACATAAAGACAACAGTAAAGGAAAAAAACTTGTGCTTTCCTTCTTCTTGTGTTTGTTCTTCATAACGGGACTTTAACACGACCAAACGGTGTCAGAACTGTGAACGCAGCACTGCCCCTAGTGGAGGAACTGAACACAACTATGGTCATATAAAAGAAGTAAAACTACGGCGACGTACCAAATTTTAAGCAGATGTCCCCGTTTACTTACGCAAGGAAGCAAAAGTAGAACTCAAAGTTTCACTTTGAACTTTCTGTTTAAGTTTAAAGGTTCGGACCAAACCTGGGAGTTCTGCTGGGTCTACAAGGATTCTGCTCCATGTAAAACCATCCAGCTTTCAGCAGAGCAGCAGTGAAGTGAAGGAAAACAGAGCAGAATGTGTTTATATGACAGGAGCTGAAGGGCAGGAAGGCACGAAACCCACATTTACATGCACACCCTCAAAGTTTGCCTTTCACCATTTCTCCCACCGAGGCTCTCCAGGGAAATCTGGAGGCAGCGGTAACATCTGAGCCGACGACAGCAGCTCCTGAATAATAACCTGCAGCGCAGAACTGAGGTGGAAAGACAACCAGAAGAAAGTCAGTAAAAACATTTTTATTGGTTCTCTGAACAGACTTGCAGTCAGCCTGTCCAGGCGAATCACACACATCACCAACAGTTTCACTGCAGATCCAAATAAAAAGATAAAAACATCTACAAACCAGAGCAGCAAATGAACAACCTGCAGTTGTGAAACATCAAAACAAAGCCTGAAACCGAGTTGGACATTCAAACCGGTTTTAATCAGGCCTGATCCAGGATCAGCCGAGGAAACAGTGATTTTCTAACACAAAGAAGTCTATAAGGAGCTAACTGAGCTGTAAATATAACTAGCTAGCCAACGAAGCTAGCATCCTGGATACCAGGATGAGCAGAACTTACACACAGGACTGACCCGACATTAGTGGAAGCAGAACAAATGTTGCTAACTAAGCTGCAAAGAAGCTAAAAAAAAAGCGACATCTGCAGCGTGTTTGTGATCCGTCTGGTTACCAGTTTAGTGTATTCTAGTGTAAACTGATCCGAGATCAGTTCATCAGCGTCTCAGAACTTGTGTCTGAGTTATTATCGCTTATGTTTATTCCAGATATTCCTCTGTGACGTGTAAAACTAGGGACAGATTATTTCCGGGTCGATCTTTCCCAAAATTTTAAATGTACTTTTCCCAGTTTTATCTGAAAATAATGTCCAGCTGAGTTTTGATCGGACCTCTACTCCAGCGTAAACATTCCCGTTGGGTGTTGGTAAAAAGGTAAATACCAGTTCAGTCATCTCGTCTGAGGCTGAAAAATATGTCAACTCTGCAATTTTTCATCAAAAATATATATCAGCCTGTATGTACATTATCTGTAAATGTTGGACCTCCATAACTTATTTTGTTTATTATAAAAAAAAAGAGTAAAAGTTGCGTCTGATGCAAAATGAATAAGTTAAAATGTTCGTACAGGATGGAGGACACCGTCAGTGGTGTGTGTGTGTGTGTGTGTGTGTGTGTGTGTGTGTGTGTGTGTGTGTGTGTGTGTGTGTGTGTGTTGGCCAAACCAGGGACCAACATTGTAGTCATGGAGACAGAAGTGCACCAGAACCGGTCTTGTGACTGTCCCCGTCAAACTGCAGGACGGACTCGGCTCCGTCTCCCAGGTGCCGCTGGGGTCCAGTATGGAGGACACCTTGGCGTAGTGGTACCAGGTCCAGTTTCAGTTGGCTAATCCAGAACCACGTCTACATCTGCTCCACCGGCGCACCTTCCTCCTTGGGAGGAGGTTCAAGGTGAATGGGAGTCACCGCAGCCGGCTTCTTCGCACTGAAAGGACAGATAGGGGTCAAAGGTCAGATATGAGGTCCGGGGTCTTTTGAGCCTCCAGGATCCCGCTCCCTGTTCCGGCCTGGAGGGTGACTGTTGCCATGGCGATGGGAACATATTTCAGACATGAATCAGAATCTGGAAAGAATTCGGCCTCCTGCTGAGTTTCTGCCAGAACCGAGTCCTACCTGTCCACAGCTCCCCCCAGTCTGTTCTATTACTGACTTTGCTTTTGGATACAGGTGTATCTTACTTACGAGTACGGTTAAACGGGAGCGTTACTTAGGAGTACGGGGAGACGGGAGCGTTACTTACGAGTACGGGGAGACGGGAACATTACTTACGAGTACGGGGAGACGGGAACGTTACTTACGAGTACGGGGAGACGGGAACGTTACTTACGAGTACGGGGAGACGGGAGCGTTACTTAAAAGTACGGGGAGACGGGAGCGTTACTTACGAGTACGGGGAGACGGGAGCGTTACTTACGAGTACGGGGAGACGGGAACGTTACTTACGAGTACGGGGAGACGGGAGCGTTACTTACGAGTACGGGGAGACGGGAACGTTACTTACGAGTACGGGGAGACGGGAGCGTTACTTACGAGTACGGGGAGACGGGA